>OX335696.1:3145000-4345000 GCA_946894065.1 Acleris literana
GCATGCCTTGCTACTCACCCCGTGTTACTTACCCGTTTGTGAGTCGATCAAACCAATGTTTCTTTTTAATTTCCCTCGTTAATTCAGTTTACTAAGTATCACTTACTCAAGTTTCTTAAGCATTATTACCGAAGTTCTGGTTCGAGAGCATTTCGGGAGCGATATTGTCAATAGTCTTCGGGAGGATTTGAGTCGGACAACTTCAAACTTTATAACGAATCACCGAGTCGCCATGTTGTTTAATATTGTTTACAGAGTTAAACTTTTAAGTAAATGTCTGGGAACATGATCTGATGAATTTTCTGCATTTAAAATTGTACTCCACCGTTCATTATTTGTATTCTAAAGCAAAGATAATAATGCTTTTTGTCTTTTGTGTAAGGGTCAAGACACTTGATAATGAATCTACCATGAATGTGTGATTTCGTGCAAACTTAGAGAGAATATAAGTGACGTCAAATTATGATGCAATATGCAGAATTATTTTTACTTTCTTACCAATTTAAGATTACAGATTAGCCGGAAGAGATCGAGAAGTGTTTTGAAATGATTTTGCGTTTTGTACAGTGTTTAGGTACACACATAACACATGCAATAATAATGACAACAAAGAGCAATCTTTAACAAACCCGAGTGTTGTTGCTAACCAATTTTAAATCGTAAATGATCGTTCAAAATGAAACATGATGAAACCTAAAGATGATTTTTAAATACCTATTCAATGATACCCCACTTGTCAATCGATACACTTGTCTTGATAATCGTTGACTTTATTTTATTTCTTTTTACAATAAAGCGTCTAGTTGCCGCCATATTGAATTTTGATTACGGTCATATCTTTAGTGACACTCACAAGATTAAGACAAATCGATTGCCATAAGAATCATCAAAATCGGTCGACGCGTTTAGTTTCTAGAACGCCACTAAGGAACAAACATACATATATAGGCTGATAAACACATTACCCTCCCCCTTCGGCAGTCGGAGAAAAAGGTGTCTGTTTTTCCCATGGGTGCCGCTACAACCTATAGACGTAAAATTTATCAAAGAGGTAGTTTAAAGCCTGGACGGACGTAAGCTATCTAATATCTCTTTAATTCTAGAAAATCTGACAGTTCCTGATGGGATAGCGATTAACCACTTCTATGCGGACAAAATCATTGGCAAAAGCTAGTATCAAATACATACATATCCTTATCTACATCCATATAAAAAAAAAAAACATAACTTCCCTACAATATGTTCAGAAGCGATAAGCAAATCGCCTATATTAAGAAACCTGTATCTGTGGTTGCATCTTAATGTTTACATTAAAGTATAGTGCATCGTAATGTTTACATTAAAGTGTCGGTACCTAAATATTAATGTATCGGTAATACTGTGTACCACTAACTTGAAAATGCAAGCCATATCTGTACATTATAAATAAAGTTCTTTTTTTTTAAGCTTTGGTACTACAAACAAGTTAACAGTAACACTAACTTAATAAAAATACAGGCCAAATCTGAACATATTATAGAAAACTTATGATATGCATGTAGATAAAGTTATGTGTGCGGCTATTCTCTCTCTGCGCTATACTCGCCTTCGGCTCGTTTCATAACACCACGCTCGTGCTTTAATGCCTCTTATTATGCACCAGCCACATAAACTACTATTACGGCTGTCTCCCGATAGGTCAGGCAAAGACTATGGAACACCAAGTGCACCGGTCTTAACATACTTATTTCGCTTCCTCTACGTTGATGAATGCAACCTCTTCATGTATGTACGTACAGTCAATTCATTTGAATCATAGGACATGTCAAGGTGACGAAATGATTAAAGTCGTAAGAGACTTCTTAAGGATTGATAAAACGTCACTTTGACATATGGATACTATGGAATAGTGGCCTTTGACTCAAATTCATGAGTGTAGGTACGTTCGGCCAAGAAATTGGTCTACTAGTTTTGACAAAAGTTTCTGTGAGATCTCAAGTTCAATTCTTTGATATATGGCTTCTGTCCAGTGGGACAATTCTGCCAGTGTCAAGGTTGGAAGTTACACGTGATCGGTGTAAATGATATAAAAAAAAACATAAGTCGACGTTGTACGGTGATCCTCTAGCCTCCGTGAAGCAATGTAACTTTACGAAGACCAGATGGGATTTTCTTGGAGCAATCCTTCCAAAGGCGAAACGTGTTCAAACTTGAATTCTTCATTATACTGCACATTTGAATATTAATTTACTGCATATTAATACATCATTACTATCCATTAAACAACAAAATATACAAAAAATAAATTACAACTAAGTAAGCGACGCCATCTTGTCGAAAACCCAAAGAGAATCCTCTGTGAGATCTAATTATCGCTAAGGTTGACACTTGTCACTGTCATAATATTATTGTAAGGGAAAATCGAACTTGTTGTATTATGACCAGTGATCGGAATAGGTAGAGCTAATTTGCCTAAACTTGACGCATATTCATTCATGCGTGAGAGAGATGGGAATACATTATTGAATGAACATGCATCAAGTTTAGGCAAATTAGCTCACCTATTTCCGATCACTGATTATGACGTAGAAATGAACTTTTTTGGCCGTTTTTTGTGTTCAAATATCTACTAAGAGCGAGCGTGAGTGTGAGTTTCTTGCGGCGTTTCCTCTCAGCAGTGGTCTCTTGCGCAGCGCTGGTAGATTTTTGACGTGTAAAAGTGCCCGTGCGGCCTACTTGGGTGTATATCGGTTGGTCTAAAATTGTTTTGCCTATTTTTGTTTCGCCACATATTTTATTGCATACCGACGTTTCGTCTAATGATTTAAATGTCGAAAATTGTTTTATCGAAATTGTTTTGCATAATATTGTTTGGTCGAAAAATTGTTTAGAATAACATTTGTTTGGCGCTTCGCGTCTTCTAACCTGACCTAACCTATAGATTAGGTGAGACCTAGGTGTTTTATAAAATAGTATGGATTTAGCCTTTTAGTAATTAAATTTTAGACAAAACAATTTTAGGCCAAAAGTGCTTTAGAACAAAAAATATGTATGCAAAAAAATCTTTATGTTAAAAAAGAAGTATGCCATTCAATATTATAGGAAACATTTTCGACCAAAAAAAATTAGCATATAAAATTTTAGGTCAGTCGAAGGGATCCGCCTACTTACTGAATAAACATCTTGTTTTTATATACAATACAAATAACCACCTCCTCGTGTGGTTGCCGAGTTAGAATAGTGCCACTCCACTGTCTTCCCGTGGATGTCGTAAGAGACGACTAAGGGAATAAAGGCTTGTAGTACTGTTAGGCGATGGGCTTGCAACCTGTCACTAATACGCTGGTAAACATCTTAGCCTTATTGTGCAAATTGTGGTTATAGAATTATCAACAAGTTTTTAGAGATGTTTGTAATTCTGTAGCTCTGCCTACCCAACTCTGGGAACGAAGGCGTGAGATTATGTATGTATGTATGTACAAATAACCACATAATATAACAGTAAGGAAAGTAAATACACAAAAAGTTACAAACTTAGATGCGGCGGCATGGTCGTTAAAAAGCCTCTTCCAGACAACTTTACAAAGAAGAGAAGTTAAAGATAAAGAAAGATGGCTGGCGGTGCAAACTATAATAATAAATAGAATAATGGATGGAATTAATGCTCATGTAAACGAATAATATAGCTAACTACACAAAATATAAGTTTTTAAATATTAAATCAACATATTTATGCGACGCGGGCTATCTGCCGCATATATAAGCAAGTAAATAGGTTTAAGTCATAGCCTTGGTGACGTCACGCTCTTGTAGATAAGGCATAGTGTTACAGTGTCTGCTGTCATATGTTATAGACTACAGTAGTTTACTGTATCAGGATAGATATCGTTACTACTTTAGAAAAAACTCGTATCTGATTTTTCGAAATGTATGAGTTTGAACCTAATTCTCTTCACGTTTAAATTTAAAATCATACGTCATGAAATGTGAGATTCGAGGTTTTTTCAAAGCAATGAAGATAATGTAGTTTTATATGTAGATATAGGTAGGCATGTTTATTTATTTATTAGGTACGTATACAGCTGTTTAAAAAATCGATTCTTTTAGGAGCTACGGTGCCATAGACAGATACACGGATATACATGTCAAGCTTATAACACCCCTCTTTTTGCGATGGGGATTAAAAACGACCGCTAAAGTTTAACCAATATGAAATTCGAGTTTAAATGAGTCGCCTAACTTCAAACTCGGAAAGTCAGTCTTTTTTCAAACAAGTTAAGTTTTAAATTCGTTTACCAAATTTTAAGGACATATCCGAGCGAGTAAATCATGACTTAAGTGGATGTCATGTGAGGTGACGACAAGCACTATACCAATTTTAAGTATTGTATGTGTCATTATCAGGGTACTCATCACAGCTGAAGAGGTTTCCATTCGGGAATGCAAATAACCGGTTATAAGCGGTTTTAACCGGTTATTTTCATACAAAAACATCTAATAACCGGCTTAATTGCATTCCTTAGTTTCCACTTGCTGAACTAGCTAAATATAATGTTAGGGATATTATCTGCTTTATTTGTATGTAAGTATAGGATCGTTGTTTGTTGCGTAAGCACTTCTTTGATAATATATGTGTCGCGGCGACTCGTGCTGCTCGACAGGAGCCCGCGCGTAATAGGCCCCTCGATGTACGAGCGCCTACCCGCCACTATTAAAAATGAGACCTCAAACGACACATTTGAACGCCGACTAAAGGAACTATTAGTATCAAACCCGTTGTATTCTGTAAAGGAATACAACGAAAAATCATTATAAATTAATATTAATTTAATGACTTGTTTTTACATTTATTACATTATTAGCTTATAATGAATATTGTATATTAGGTATATTATATTTTGACTCTTCACAATTTATATCTAGGATGCCCTAGCTTTTATAAATTATTTGACATTTAAACATAGTTTACTCCTTTGACATTGTACCATTTTAATATTATTTTAAATTGTTTTCATTTTAATTTTTTACTGTATTTTGATTTGACTATTATTTATTTCATTATTATTGTTATACACTCTGACGATCTTTTTGTGAATCATGGTATTTTAATTTAAAAAATGACATGTAAATTTTCAAAATGAAATAAATATATCTAATCTAATCTAATCTATACAGGATTAAGTCTTTGCATAATGTTCTTATAGTTTAGTTTAGTTTAGTATATTTATTCATCAATGTAATATTAAAATATAAATTGCATAAAATAAAATATAATATTTATTCATTAAATGAACATAATATTTACAGAATTCAACATTAAAACAATTAAAAGAAATAAACGTATTTAAATTAAAATAAAACTAAACTACTCGAATATTAAAGATATAAATAATAATCACCACTATAAAAAGAACACCCCTCTAGCAGGTCCGCTCGAGCATGGTCCCCATGACACTGGCTACATTACCTCTCTGGATAGCTTGCCCAATCCTTTGGGAGAGGTTAGCACCAGCTCTAGGATCTTCGGAGGAGTCTATGAGCCGGGATGACATGGCCTTAAATTGAATTGCATGTTAAAAAATATGAAATTACATTGAGATCGTCAAAACATAAATACTAATAATCAAATAATACAAGAAACAATAATAATTAAAACAACAACAATTAAACATATATAATAATGGTCACTCGTACGACGTCAATTATGTACAATGGTTATGGTATGTTGGCGTATTGGTGGTAGTGGCATAGTAGGTAGGTATGTTTATTGTATGTATTTATTTATGTTATATTACTGTATTTATATATGTAAAAAAATATTATTGTATTTTAGTATATGTCATTGTATTGTAATAGTACTTATACCCATATTCTATCATTATGTTTAGCTGATTTCTTATAGTAAGCACCAACCTTTGATTTCTGTTTGGCCAGTTGGTTGACTGGTAGAGAATGCCTTAAAGCATTAAGTCCGCAATTTGTACATTTTTTTTAACTTTAAATGAACAAATAAGATGGCAGGGTTTCGAAGATTCAACCTAAAACTGAGGTCGCGGGAAACCGCTGGATGACAGCAGCAGACGTCCGATCGTTGTGGAAAACCTTGGGGAAGGCCTTTGTCCAGCAGTGGACGTCTTGCGGCTGATAATGATGATGATGAACCTAAAACATGCATTAGATAAAAACCCGTCATATAATGGGGAGCCCTTCTATCAGAGTTGATAACTTTTACTTAAACCTAGCTGAAAACCACTGCTAGAAAACTCGCTTTTAAATTAAAAAAAAACGAGGATTATCGCCATTTTCAGTGATTGTGTATGGACCATTTTTAGGCCGTGGGAATAACCTCAATATAACTGTGCAAAAATATAAAAAAAAGGATTTAATTTCGTGAAACACGATTAATGATTACGAATATGAATCTAGTTAAATATATTAAGGGTAAGTTTATTTTATTAGACATGGTCCAAATAGTTTTCAAGCTTGTATCTGTTGGCTAAATATGCAAGCATTTGTGTCACTTTACAAAAAACTGACAACCGCGAAACAAATTTGTTAGAAACTTTGTTACATATTTTGTTAAATATAGTAATTTTGTATAGAACGTAGTTTTTTTTACTGGTATTCAAAGTGAAAAGTAGAGTGTTTAACGCGAGACTAAACAACCATAGTGACACTCGAACTATAGCCACTCTCGCTCGCCCGCTCGCTCGCGTGGTTAAATATCTCTTGTCATTATGGCTTGTTTTAGTCTCTTGTTGAACAATCTACTATTAAACCTTCTAATTAACACCAAAACAACAACAAACGTAATAAATTCAACGTGCGTTTTTTACGCACCAGGGCTCTAAATATAAACTTTCCGTCCGTAGTTGTTTTTTACCCGTGGGAGGCGACTAATTAGATCTTTTCTTCGCATCTATTTCTTATTGTATTAGCTTTCGCATTACTTGGGCTTTGTTTACTTGAGATTAAGTTACTTAAGCCTTTTTGTCTTTTGAGTATTATTTGACGTCAGAAAAATGTTTTTTCTGGCCTTTGATTTATGTAGGTGTTAGCTTTAAAAAATAATATTGCGTAGGTGGTACAGACAGAAATATAGCATAGTTGAAAAATACTAGCAACTTGCAAGTAAACTGTCGCATGTTGCTAACTATACTCGAAAATCTAATTAAAGACCAAAATCAGACAGATCCCATCTTAATTATTTCGTTATTTTAACATTATTTCATAAAAATATGAATGAGAACTCGTGTAACCAGTATTAGGGTAAGTTTTATTGATAAAAATACCTACACTTAAACCAAAATGCAGTAATCACAGCGAATGTGCGCCCGTTGAGGTTAGGATTTTGGTCTCAAATTAGATTTTCGAGAATAGGTATATAATAATTTTATATTAAGGAAACAATAGTAACTATTACTTTGCAAATTAGTTTATAAGTAATACTATGTTTATGTTTTATCTCCAATAAAGTAAATAAACAAATGATGCTCTTACCAACCATTTCAGGTTTTTATCAAGACTAAATATTATTTCCAATAAAAGCTGCGACTCTGTTTTAAGTCTATGGACTTTCAAGTCTGAATTAAATGAATTTTATTTTTTATTTTTTATTTTAAGTGTAGCCATAAAAATGTCTGCTCAATGTTATTCACCGACAATTTTCTCGTTGTAACGACATTTTCGGCTTGTTTCCCTTCGGCATATTTTACCATTGAAATGAAGATTTCAATAGGAATCCATTAAATAACCTGCTCAGGTGTTTAAAGAGGTTTAGACGCCCTTTTTAAATGTTTCTTTCATTTCCCTTCTTCCTCTGATGGTCGGGGCGGGTATCATTTGATCGGATTTCATTTCATCAATCGCTATTTCCTGCTGAAACCATGATGGTTTCAGGACATCGTAAACATTAATTACCGTAAAAATTAAATTAGTAAAAATAAACAAAAAACCCGACTGCAATAAAAAAAACTAAAAAGCGAAAAACAAGCTATATAATCTATAGAAAATAAAAAATGCACATACAAAAAGTACATGCTCTTACAATTTTCTATAGATTATATACCTTTTTTTTCGCTTTTCAGTATTTTTTTATTGCAGTCAGGTTTTTTGTGTATTTTTAATAATTTAATTTATTTAACTCTTTTTAGTTTTTATTAATAAAATTGTGGTTTAATTAATTATTACTAAGCAACATATGAGCTCTGGAGCTTAAATTTTTAATGTTGCGAAGCTACAAGTGATTTCGCTTGTAATTTGAAGCGATACTCTCTTTCTAGCGAAAGGAGTTTATTACTTAACATTTACGTATTTTTTGACTTTTCTGACAAAATAGTAGCATAAAAGTGTTATAATGTAAATATATTTGGAATGGGCTATTTAATAGCTTTCATTTGATACCCATATTAATATAATAAATAAAAAAAACCCCTCCTTATTTTTTTCCGCGGACGCCATATTGACGTATTATATATCCTATGTCACTTCGGCAATTAAGACGAATCGAATGACACCTCGTATGTTAAAATCCGTCAAGCCGTTTAGGCTGCAGAACATGCCCAGAAATAGACATACATACATACGCTCGAAAAACATAACCCTCCTTCTGACGCAGTCGCGTAAAAAGGGGTGAGTAGGGACACAACCTAAAGTAAGTCATAACTTGTTACAAATAAGAACAATTATTAAATAGACAATAACGCTACGTCTATTGGAAATAATTTCAGTCTTATAACCAGTGTCATAAGGACCATGCCGCGAGCGGACCTGCTAACGTAATGGCACCAGTTTTCGACAGTTTAAGCTGACATGCACCAATAATCGAAACTTAACTCTTAATTCAAAGATCATATGGTCATAAATTGAGTGTTACAAAACAAATGAATAACCCTTATCTTCTGTAAAATAAGAATCAAGTGGCCATCGTGGGTCCTTGTCGATTACTGGCTCCATTACGTGAGAGGCGTTCTTTTTATAGTGATGATTATTATTTATATCTTTAATATTTGAGTAGCGTAGTTTAATTTTAATTTAAATACGTTTAGTTCTTTTAATTGTTTTAATGTTTAATTCTGTAAATATTATGTTCATTTACTGAATAAATTAGTACTTTATATAATTAATAAGTTTTATGGTATATTCTTGCTTTTATATTAGTTTTTCATTTTAGGTTGTGTCTCTACTCACCCCATTTTACGGTAAATACCTTAGGTTAGGTAAGACATGTGACTATAAAAAAAAAAAACGGCGAGAATTGCCTTTAAAAAAAAAAATGACATAAACCTACAGCATACATTATTACGTTGACAATTTAGCATGTACTTATTAGTAAAGCCAATGACAGGTTTCTCCGTAAATATATACAGTGGTGGTCACATAATTAGGGACACTTGTTTTTTTCCCATACAATTGCCTACAAATATGGCTTTTCAATTTTGACAACCAATCAGAAAGTTCTTAACCAATTACATTTTTAGTTTCACTTATCGTTAACTAATAAAGTAAAGTTTATATCTATGTACAATTTATCTCTGTTGAGATCGGATCTTTCATTTTATAATGATTTGAAAAAATAAATATTCGGCGCTCATACAAAGTTGTAGAATTTTGTATGGACGCGTCAGCACTTAGTTTTTAAATCCTTATAGAATATAAGGTCCGTTTTTAATATTAGTTCACTGTACATCAGTTTAAACCTTAGTTAATTATGTAAAGTAAAATGTATTTAGAAATAAAATTGGTCGAGAAATTTTTGATTAGTGGTCAAAATTGAAAAGTCATATTTGTAGGCAATTGTATGGGGAAAAAACAAGTGTCCCTAATTATGTGGCCACCACTGTATATAGAATAAGGGCCAAGACGAGTATCTAGTTAGTTAATCAAGCAATTACATTGTGCGATTCATATTTATCCATTACGGTAGTGCAGTAACAAGTCTATATAAAGTAAATAGAATTACTTGATAAACAACTATCCATCGAGAAAGCTTTCCAGTTGATTAAACATAAGGAAGGAAATGCCAAAGGGCATTGGGTAAAACGTCAGTGATACTACAATACCTCGTAACTAACAAATTAAATAGGGTGCAAAATAAACCTTAGCTAGTAAGTCAGTAAGGTACATTTTGCAATTTATTGAATTGGTTAGTTACGCGGTATTGGAGCATCACCGACGAAATTTGTTTAACCTCGTCAGGCCCAGTGTGCAATACGATGTAAATAATCAAGACAATTTAATTTGAACTGTGTTCCAATGGGAATAGGTTTATTTTCCTATATTCATATACTGAAAATGGCATTATCGAACAAACGTAATTGAACTTTATTGCCTTGACGGTAGATTCAAAGTCCCACTCACAAAAAACTACCTGTTTTTAGTAGGCCTTACGAGGTTAAAGAATATTGTCAAATTTTTTTTTAGCGGCCACGGACTATTTTTACATAGTTATTTAGAGGACCTCTAAATACACATAGAAATATATAATTTATGGCGTTAAATAATATCATATCGGTGCGGAGATTTTAAAGATTTAAGTATTCAGTTTTTAGCACAAAAGTACGCCCAAGTATGAATATTTAAATATCTCGGCTCCGATGCACTTTAGAGTATTACATTACATAACAAAATATGTTTATTTTTAATAATTCTATCATGATTTACCACTTTTACGAATGGCCGCTCACCTTGAAAATGTATGAATTTTACAAATGACAACACTTTTACCCAAACCCCTTTACGCAATAAATATTGAGTAGAGATGGGCCGACCAGTCGACGAGCAGTCGGGAAAGCCGACCATTCGGCATCATTTCTAGTCGGTGATTAGTCGGCGACTAGTCGGCAAAAAATGCCGAATATTCGGCAATTTATTGCCTATAGGAAATATCGTAAAAAATTACCGCACACGCGATTTTCTTTTCGACATAGTTATAAAAAACACTAGGTATTTCGTTTTAATACTATGATTAGGGATTATTTATATGTAATAAATACTGCGTAATGATACGTTCGCAGAAAGTTGTTTCGATAAAAGAAACATGTACACAATTTTAGTACCTCGTCGCAATAAAGTATTAAAGTGAGATTGCTTTGAATTTAGTACATCAATAACTGCGACATGGTACTAAAACGAACAGCTTCTGAGTTCCACCGTTCATTGCAATAGAACCTTATTTTTTTATAGCCAGTAAAAACATAACGGCCAAGTGCGAGTCGGACTCGCGCACGAAGGGTTCCGTATTATCTGTACAACATTAAGCCCGATTTACATTGGTCAAGGACAGTGGATAGTGGGCAGTGACAGTGAACAGTACAGTAGTGTAAACCAGTGATCCCCAAAGTGATCTATATCGACCCCTAGGGGTCGATGGCGACCTGCAAGAGGTCCATGTGAGCGGAAATAATAAATGGGGGTCTATGAGATGAAAATGGGGGTCCACCATAGTGGATCCCATTTAAGCAGGTCTTGACTTTAATTTCGGCTTTCCATTAATGGGAGAATCCCTATTCATACACAGATAGTAGGTACCTACTTACTTACGTAATACTTTCTTATAAATATATAAATAAACAAATATTATCTATATAAATTATGTTAAAATTTTCTCTGCGTGTACTATTTACTTTGTAAAAAAAACGCGCTAAATTTTCATTGTAGCCTATGTCAATTTTTACCCGGCTAGACCTTCAACGTTATATACTTGCAAAAAATCATGAACATTTTTTTCTTAGTTTTTACGTGATAACGTAAATATTAGGTAAGCAGGGGTCCATCCAAAACCGAAACAAATGCCAAGTGGTCTATGAGACCAAAAAGTTTGGGGACCTCAGGTGTAAACCGATCGGACAGTGGTGAGTCAAGTTGCCTTGCCAGTGGATCCGAATAGAATCGCTTTCTTTTTCCACTCCACTGTCCTTGGTACTGTACTTGCCACTGTCCTTGACCAATGTAAATCGGACTTTAGCCAATTAAATATTCTGTGAATAAAGATTTCAAGCGTCTACCTGTTGCCATTATTAATCTCGAGCAAGAAACGGCAAAAAAATGGTTGTTGTATGTAAGGAATGCAAATAACCGGTTATAACCGGTTTTAATCGGTTATTTTCATACAAAAACGGTTAATAAACGGTTAAATTGCATTGCTTAGTTGTATGGGCTCCATTTAAATATTTATTTTATTCTGTTTTTAGTATTTGATGTTCAGTGATCGGAATTAGGTGAGCTAAAATACCTATTCTTCGCAAGAGGACATAATATAGAGTGTTTACAACAGGGTAGAAAAATATATTTTTTCTTGAATACCGGGTATTCGATATTTACCCGGGTATGTATTTTACACAGTCTAGTTCGAATAGTACAAGTCTTGAGCTTAATGTAGTATGTTTTTATAAGATTGCCCTTTCATATTTATAATAATAATCTTAAATACCTGTAAAAAACATACTACATTAAGCTCAAGACTTGTACTATTCGAACTAGACTGTGTAAAACACATACCCGGGTAAATATCGAATACCCGGTATTCTAGAAAAAATATATTTTTCTACCCTGTTGTAAACACTCTATATTATGTCCTCTTGCGAAGAATAGGTATTTTAGCTCACCTAATTCCGATCACTGTAATGATGTTATAGCGGCAACAGAAGTACATCTGTGAAAATTTCAACTGTCTAGCTATCACGGTTCATGAAATACTGGTGACAGACAGACGGACAGTGGAGTCTTAGTAATAGGGTCCCGTTTTTACCCGACTGCCGAAGAAGGAGGGTAATGTGTTTCACAGCCTATATATGTATGTTTGTTCCTTTGTGTCACTATAAAAACTAAACCCGTCGTCCGATTTTGATGATTCTTATGTCAATCGATTTGTCTTAATCTGGTGAGTATCACTGCAAATATGACAGTAATCAAAATTCAATATGGCGGCAACCAGACGCCACATTGTGCAAATTAAAAAAAAAAGTCGACCACGTATGACAAGTGGGGTATCATTGAATAGGGATTTAAAAATTATCTTTAGGTTTCTTTCATCGTTTTTCATTTTGAATGATCATTTAGGATTTATAACGATTTAAAGTTAGTTAGCAACAGGCGGGTTTTGAAAGCTTACCCTTTGGCTACGGAACCCTAAAAAAGATAAACTAGAACGCAGTTAACTGTCGGCCTCCATCAGTAAATAACTCGGTAAACAAATTAGGGGCACGCCGGCAGCGGTGGGAACCTTATTGCATTTGTCTATTCCAATTGCTACGGTGCCGTTGATGTAATAATATTACTTCACTCTTCGCTCTTTTTTAGCAAAAATATAAAATAAATAGTCAGCGGACTCTAGATCATTTGCAATGGGAATAAAGTAGAAGTTTGCGTGTGGGTTCGCGTTTCCTCGTTGCAATTTTACTGCATTTTATCCTACAAAAGGCTTTGATCATCTGAATTTATTAAAAAATTTAGCCGTAAGCCTCGATTATTGGAATAAGTTATTAATTTGTTTCGTTTACTCGCCTACTTCCTTCAGTATTGCTTTGGCAGAGTATTTTTTTAATGATTAATTTCTTTGGTAATACTGACTTTACACAAAGTCCTTCTGGACTAGGGTTACCAGATGAAAAAATGAAAAGTCCGGAGAAAATACTTTATTTCAATTGAAAAATCCTGAGATTTTATTGGTGTTTGAGAATTTTCTCTCAAATGAAATTACAAATTTAAAAATGTCAGTAGCAAAGTTGATTACTTCAACTATTTTCTCTATTAGGAAGATTATTTTTAGTTTGTTTTACTTTTTATTAGAGAGATCTTTCAAATGTACTGTATTTTACTGAAAATTATAGAATCCAGAGATTTATAAGATTTGCAGATGTCCGCAATCCTGAGAAGAGTCCAAAAATACTGAAATCTCAAGACAAATTCTGAGATATGGTAACCCTATTCTGAACTGAATCACTACCATTAGGTATCCTTTAACCTATACCACCAAGCAGCAGTGCCAGCATTGTGTTCCAGTGTGTGAATAAGACAACAGTTGAAATTACTAGGATTGAGGCATTCCATCTTAGTCCTCAGGGGCAACGTATTTCTAGTCTTAGGACTGCAGTCTTAAGATTGTAGTCTGAAGAATGCTGATGTCTACTCTCAGATTTCACTTATCATCAGGTGGCCTGGGGCTTTATTCTACTCTTAAATAGATAGAAATCATCCAAGACCTGAGTCTTTGAACAAATACTCGCGGTCATCACAAAAATATTTGCCCATACCGGGAATCGAACCCGGGACCACTAGCTTCAGGCAGGGTCACTACCAACTAGGCAAACGCGTCAGAAATCATCTAAGACTCATGAACAAATACATAATACAAATATTTGCTCTTTCCGAACCAAGGTGACTCCATTCTAGCTCGATTAAGCGGTCATACGTTTTCAATAAACCTACAGAACCCTCGTGTGTCAATTCGACTCACCATCCAATCATGCCGCCGTCCCAAAGACAATAGCTAACTAGTCATAGTATTAGAATTTTAAATTGAATGTGGTTGCCAATAGAGTATAAAATGCTTTGACAACTACATTGTAGTTAGACGCCTTCTTTGATTTAACGGCGGCTGAGTTCGCTCCGATTGTGCGTAAAAGTGGGTTAGAACGGTCCAGTAGAGGCAGCTACCCTTCCGCGTCGAAGAGTTCCATAATGACTAGTGCAAATATTGTCCCATTATGAAACAACTGAGACTTTTTCGTCCCAGTAGTCCCATGGGACTACTGGCACTAATATTTATAATTTACTAGCGGCCCGCGCCAGCAGCTTCGCCCCGCTGCAAACTTCCGACCTTCCCGTTGGAATTTTCTATTTTTTTCTGACATATAAACCTTATCCAGACAATAACGAACACAACAAAAAAGAAATCAGGCAAATCGGTTCAGCCGTTCTCAAGTTATAGCGAGACCAGGAGAAATAGTTGTTCATTTTTATATGTATAGTTTTTGTTCCAAAAGACCCAGTACCGTCATCATCATATGAGTGAAGTTCAAAAACCTGGAACACCGTTAGCCAGGAATCATTTTTATAGTGTCGTCGGAGCTCCGCAATGGCGGATCTCCTTTTTCTGGGTGGCCTGGCCCTTCGGGCTGCAAAACTACCATAACCTAAAGCTACCTGGGACTTTTGAGACAAAAATACTAGTGCCACTGGTCCCATACTGGGACGAAATCGTCTCAGTTGTCCAAAAAGGGGATAACTCAATGGGACTAGTGGGATAGACGTAAACATTCGTAGTTTAGCGTCATGACTTAAGCTGAGGATTCACTTCAGACTTCTGTCACGTACTGGCACTTTTTGCCTCGTACAGTGAACTGGACGAACTCCCTTCGGCGGTATTTCAGTCAATTATGACATGGGTGCCTTCAAGAAAAGAGTATCCATTTCCCTAATTGCCGGCAACGCCCCGACAACTCTAGAATTGCTGGTGTTTATGGGCGGTGGTGATTACTTTCCCATCAGGTAACCTGCATGCTCGTTTGCATAGCTAACTTATGAAAAAAAAGTTATTTTCTTGAAATGCAAAATGGTGTATGTTTAACTTAAGTATTTGTGTGTCGGTCTGTGTCAACGTAACTCTTAAACGTGTGAACCGATTTGGATGCGTGGTTAGGGTTCCGTACCAAAATGGTAAAAAAGGAACCCTTATGGTGAGACTTCGTTGCCTGTCTTTCTGTCTGTCTGTCACAGCAGGTTTTCTCAGAAACTATAATGCTATCAACTTGAAATTTGGCATAGTTGTATAACTTGCTTGGCCGCATCTGTTTTTGAAAAAAAAAGTATGAAATTATTTTTCTAAATATTTGTTAAGGGGTCTAGAATGGGGGGTTGAAAAATGAAAGTGATTTGATTATAGCAAACGGGGTGTCATGTGAAAGGGCTCAGTCTGCACATTTCAAAACTGTTTTTTTTGTAATTTGTGGAACGTGCAAAATATGAAAAATTCCTGATTTAAAGATAATTAATTAGCTATATTTTATGGTAAAAATAAAATAAAGTTGTCAAACTTCACAGTTTTGGAAAAAATATCAAAAAAAATTAAAATCTGTATTAAAATTTGGCTAATCAAAATGGAGCTTATTGCATAGA
The DNA here is from genome assembly GCA_946894065.1 of Acleris literana. Classification (NCBI taxonomy): domain Eukaryota; kingdom Metazoa; phylum Arthropoda; class Insecta; order Lepidoptera; family Tortricidae; genus Acleris; species Acleris literana. Next base: position 3,161,096 of record OX335696.1, read on the forward strand.
TAATAAAGTTCATGACGAAATAAGTATTTTCTTTTGCGTTTTCCAACTATATTATCTTAAATACGGAACCTTCGGTGCGCGAGTCCGACTCGCACTTGATCAGATTTATTTTAATTTGAAAGCTGGTTTTCTAGCGGTGGTTTTCAGCTAGGTTTCGTGAAAATCAGTTCAGCCGTTTAAGAGATATCATTTCTGAAAGAAGGGGTCACCATTACATCAGGAATTTTTATTCATCTAATAGTTATGGATAAGGGTTTCCTTCTTTTGCCATAGTGTCGTTTCTCCTAAAATCATTTGCCATAATACTTTTGTTATAATGGATGTTAGCCATAATGTTCAGTACCCATAATGCTAATTCCCATGGATAACGATAACAAACGCCGAATCCATCTTACCTAGGGCCTCTAATGTATAAATAATCGATCAATCATCAATATACATAGTATAAAATGAAGTCGCCCTCCGCGTCTGTCCGTCTGTATTTCCGCTAACTCCATTTAAAGAATTTATTCCGGATGGTTTATATGTATATTTCATTCTAATTAAGTATTTAATATAATTGAGAAAACTCAATATTTTCTTACCAAGTCGTCAAAAAAACGATTTTCGGGCGCTTAAATAGCTTTCGCTGGCTTGAACTTGGGTTATTTCTACTTATATTAACCGAAGCGAAGCGATGGCGGGTCGCTAGTTAATAAATAAATAAATAAATATCAAGGGACAATCTAACACAAATTGATTAGTCCCAAACTAAGCTCTAGGCTTGTACTATGGGTACTAGACAACGATATAAATACTTATATAGTGAAATATGTACTTAAATACATAGAAAACATCCAAGACTCGGAAACAAACAGTCATGCTCATCACACAAATATCTGCCCTTACCGGGATTTGAACCCAGGGTCGCTAGCTTCATAGGCAGGGTCACTACCAACTAGGCTAGCGCGTATGTTCCCAATCATTAGCGAGTTTATAACGATGTATCCATAAACATCGCTCCACTGATTGCTTCAAACGTAAATCGTCTCTATTTCCACTCAAGCTCGTCTCGGCTGACGAAGTGAAACACAAACAATCGTTTGAGCTACTGCGACCCAGTTTACGCTTCTTTTCTAGGGTTCCGCAACCTGAAAACCCTGTATTATGTGACGCAAGGAAATTCTACATGTAAAACCAGGCCCTTTGACATAGTACGAGTATGTGTTGTTTTTAACTCGGCGGCCATTATGCTAGGGCCACACACATGCTAGGGCTACATAACGCGAATATTCGCTTTATCGCGATGTGTGTAGCCGAATATTACCGAATACTTCGGCACTTCGGGCGTAGCCGCAGATACTTCGTCCCACTGTCGGTCAACTCGCGCACATCTTCGCTGGCGTGGCTGCACTCCAGTCGGCGGACAGGCTTCGTGCGTAGCGGAACTAGCGGACGTATTGTTTAATTTGTTTGCGAGTTAATCTGCTGTTGAAGATTTAATATAGATTGGAGTAATGAAAGAATTTTAGAGTTTAATTGCACAAATGCAAAAAGTAATTGTTTAGCGCTATAAAATAAAGTGCGATAAAACTTCGTGTTCGGCCCACGGCATTGTGCATGGCCACATTGTCAACAAAGAAATGTCGCAATAGTTTATAGCGGAAAAATGGACGCAGCTGTCGCTCTTTATATTATGACACTAAACAATTACAGATCTAGTGAATAATCCTTTCACATCGTGAAAACTCGGAACTCACGTCTACTTCCGAATGATGCCACCGTGTCTATGAATTATTGAATTATTAAGTGACATGTTTGTATTAAATAAATAGAGTACTTTAGTTATTAGTGTCAAATGTCAAACCACGAGTTTGAAGTATATCACACCGAGATGTTAAAACCACCACGATCAAATATATAGAAATTAGGTGTAGGTAAACAAGAAGAAATATAAATAAATGTTGAAAATAATTTCACAGGCTGTCGATCTAAACGTTTCCCAGTTCTTAATGCTTTCGGCATGACTATTAAAAAGAACTGAAAACAGACTTAATCTTAATTAACAAAAAAAATTGTGCAAAAAATTTGTGGTTGTGCTGGCCGGCTCTGCCCTTACAGTTGTAAGCAGATTTAAATACCTTGGACATGTCGTAACGGAGGATTTGTCGGATGATGAAGACGTGGAGAGAGAGCGTAGGGCGTTGGCGGTGCGGAGTAATGTGCTAGCCCGGAGATTTGCTCGATGCTCAGTGAATGTTAAGATTACACTTTTTAACGCATACTGCACTTCTTTTTACACGAGCAGTCTCTGGGTAAAGTACACCAAACAAGCCTATAGCGCCCTACGCGTTCAATATAATAACGCCTTCCGAATGCTGTTGGGGCTGCCGCGCCACTGCAGCGCGTCGGCGATGTTCGCCGCGGCGCGCACGGACGGGTTCCACGCGATCATGCGGAAGAAAGCGGCGTCTCTGCTGCAGCGCGTGCGGGGCAGCCACAACAGCATACTGAAGATGATCGCCAACCATCCCGACTGCCCATTCTTGTCTCACTCAGTAGCGGTGGCAATGGGGCGTGTCAAGTAAATTTTAATGTATTTAAATAAAATGACTTTTTAACTTTTATTTTTTATTTGTGATTAAGTATTTAATTTACCTACTAATATAGCCTAAGAACAACTTTAATGTAACTAACAAACTATGGAATTTATATTCTGAAATAAATATTATTATTATTATTATTATTAACAAAAAAATACTCTGGTATAAACCACTCTATATCGATTATCACTCTCGCGATGCGACGTTCCCCCACGTTGTCTTGATGGGTACTGAGTCAGACTGAAGTAGTATGACAAATACAAACGATGTGATTCTTCAGAAGTGCCGGCCGTTTGTACCGTCACGGCACAATTAATGATCTGATCCGTCGTTCGCTTGCCACTGCCTCTGCACCAGCTGTCCTGAAACCTGCAGGATTGCATAGAGACGATGGCAAGCGACCAGACGGAGCTACATTGATGCCGTGGAAACTAGGTAAGGCACTGGTGTGGGACGCGACGTGCGTTGACACATTCGCCCTTTCCCACGTCCAGTCAACCCGTAATCGGGCCGGTGCAGCAGCTGATCAGGCCCAAACACTCAAACGCCGCAAATATTCGTCATTATTAAATAATTACGAATTTGTGGCGCTTGCAGTGGAAACCATGGGACCTTGGTCAGCTGATATGAAAAGCTTTATTAAGGCCCTGTCCTCTCGGCTCATAGAATCCTCCGGAGATCCTAGAGTTGGTGCTTACCTCTCCCAAAGGATTGGGCTAGCTAACCAGAGAGGTAATTTATTTTTTAACCCCCGCGGTCACCATGTACCAATGAGTTTTTTTCTAACTTAAGTGCATTACCCGATGCTCTTACGGTGAAGGAAAAACATCGTGAGGAAACCTGCACATTCGAACAGCTGAGTGTGTAAGAGGGTAATTGCACAAAAGATCCTAAAGGGTCGAAGTGTATCCGAAAGGGCCCATCTGTAAGATAAGATAAGATAAGCTAACCAGAGAGGTAATGCAGCCAGTGTCATGGGGACCATGCCGCGAGCGGACCTGCTAGAGGGGGTGTTCTTTTTATAGTGGTGATTATTATTTATATCTTTAATATTTGAGTAGCTTAGTTTAATTTTAATTTAAATACGTTTAGTTTTAATTTTTAATCGTATTAAAGTTGAATTCTGTACTTAGTTGGATGTAATAAAATATTTCACTACATCTGTGCCTACTTTTTGCATTTGTGCAATCAGAAAAATAAGAATAAAGTAAAGAAAGACGGCATTGGATGATTACTATTCATAAAGCAAGAACTAGGTAATTATTTACTGTCGGCCGACTGAAGTGTAGACACGTAAGCGTTCATCGCGATAAATCCCTTAGATGTGTGCGAGTTTACCGACAGCGGAGCGAAGTGTCTGCGGCTTCGATGTGTCGCGAATATTCGGCTCCCAACACACATCGCGATAAAGCGAATGTTCGCGTTATCGCGATGTGTGTGGCCGTAGCATTATTGTGTACAAGTACAATCGTAATGCTGACAATTAATACGATAGCATGTCAAAAACAATATGGTCTTACCCAATCTTCTACGGCACTTGTATTGCACTTCCAACCTTATTATAAACCTTTGAGAGTTTAATATGCTTCTATGAATTGACAACAATTCATATCTGCTAAAGTAGTAAAATAAAATACCTTTTGTAGATTTTACACTGCTGATTACAGTAAAAATGTTTTTGGATTTTTTTATGCAGTAGTTTTTTTATATTTGGGAAAAACAGTAAAAAAGTTGGATTGTGAATGTTAGGAATACACTTATAGTGCCCTTAGTCCATTTATTACCATAGGAATTGAAAAAATTTACAACTGTCATGTCCATTTTTCATCTGTCTAACGGATTACTTGATTCTAACGAAACGCTTGCGATTCTCGTAATACTATTGTTTTGATATACGCTATTAAAAATGAAAGTGACTAACGGATTTGTAAAAGCGGATAGCCGCAATCTGCCCAAAGTCGACGAATTCATGTTGTTACAGTTGTTATGGTTGACAAGTGACATGACATGACAGTCAGTTCTGTTTCTGTTGAAAGTTACCTTTATAATTTTATATCATGCTAAGATCACGACATCAGTATTCCTAACTTTGTATATACGGTCTTTTTAATGATTATTTCTTTAATAAATTATTAACGACGAATTTAAGTTAAATAAAGAAAAACCGAGAAACATGGATAGTCTAATTTTGAACCAGCTATAATAAACGCGAAAAAACCAAAATGTTTTTTTTTTTTGAGATGTTGTCAATTGATTTCACTTGTGCCATTTCTCCATAGAAGGGCAGAAGTAAAACAGAGCTCATGCACGTAATGCATGGAAATTGAATACTCTCGATAGAAACGCTGCATGACTTTAACGAGCACGCGTGCGAAACAAATACTCGTGCTACACAAATATTTGTGGCATTATCAATGTAAAGGGACCTTATTGTCGATGGCGCTTACGCCGCACTGCGTCACGCGACGTTGTATTTATATCGGAGCATCTTTAATAATGGCGGAAGCGCCATCGAAAATAAGGTCCCTTTTCATAGATAACGTCACATTTGCCCATACCGGGAATGGAACCCGGGACCTCTAGCTTCGTAGGCATGCTACTATTGAGCAAATGCTACGAAGTGCTCGTATTAAGCATGCTTAGTAGCATGCTGGCTTTAGCACGCCTTGCTTTGAGCATGCTACCTGAGCAGGAGGGGGTGGAAGAGGGAACTGTAATAGCAAGTGTGAACGCGTTTGCTTAATAAGCATGCTAGTATCGATCTTGTTTTTGCGGCAGGTGCATGCTCCAAATACTCCTACTCCTTTTTTCCTTCTTTGCAGCTGACAGAAGTTTTTTGATGCATTGCAGGATGATTTTATTCAGCTCCATGCGGATAGCTTTTTCCATTAAGCATGTAGATTTTAACTGGCAGAGGGCACGTTAGCAAAAGGCATGTGTATTTGGAGTTTTTGCTTTGAGCATGCTCTATCGGCATGCTTTAAAACAGTATGCTCATTCCAGGCAAATGTATACAGCTCAAAAGCATGCTCATCTTAAGCATGCTTATAAGCATACTTTTTATGTGCTAATATTGAGCATGTGTAACAGTACCTTAACCTATGGGTCTTATGACATTCGCGCGTCCTTAACGAATCATATTACAAAACCCTCTTTAGCTTTCCGTAGTCATAATTATAATGTTCAAGGTGTAAGGTGTGTCACACCTTACAGTACACGTTAACAATTACTAAGTTAATTATAAAAGCATGTCATATGAATAATTAGGCATGTCACATGTCTGCTGTATCATAATAATAATTATGCTATCACAATAATGTTATTACTTACTGAGTGGCATAATTAGGTTACGAGGTTATACCTATAGTGTATTAGCTTAATGTATTAATGTTATAAGTTACTAAGTAAAGACTTAATTACACAATAAAATACATACATACATAATCACACGCATTCGTTCCCAGAGGGGTAGGCAGAGCTACAGAATTACAAACATCTCTAAAAACTTGTTGATAATTCTATAACCACAATTTGCACAATTAGGCTAAGATGTTTACCAGCGTATTAGTGACAGGTTGCAAGCCCATCGCCTAACAGTACTACAAGCCTTTATTCCCTTAGTCGTCTCTTACGACATCCACGGGAAGACATGGAGTGGCACTATTCTAACTCGGCAACCACACGAGGCACTCGGCAACCACACAAGGCATAATAAAATAATTTTACAAAAATGTATTTATGTGTTTTTTTATGTACAAAGGAGGATTGTGAAGCGACACTTTAATCACGTAGCTGTCATTATTTTCCATACAAAGGAGGGTGGGCAAATTGGCCTATTGACCAATAAGGACAAGCGGTATGTCACCGGATAGGTAATTCTAAGTTGTAAAACTATTACTATGGCAGGTAGTTCGAAGTCTTTGTGTGAAATAAGTTATCACCATGCAAAGACGGCGGTATTTCATAGTTATTATCAGAGGTCGGAATAGGTAGTGCTTATTAACCTAAACTTGTTGCATCTTCATTCAATAACGTATCCCCATCTCACTCACGCATGAATGAACGTGAGTCAAGTTTAGGTTAATAAGCACTACCTATTCCGACCTCTGGTTATTATGCTAAAGTCGTCTATGTAGGCGTCCCAATGTTCCAGATTTAAATAAAAAACTCACAGTTATTTGAGGTTCCGCGCTACACAAAATCGTTGTAGAATTAAAAAGGATATCCGATGATATAGTGCTTATTGTTATTGGCTTCTAGACCAGCGTTCATACATTTTTGCCCGTTCTCCTTTAGCTCCGGGTGATAACGTTTCTCACCCCCATTAATTACGTCAGATTTCCACGATTTTCGAATATGTTGTTGTTATTATGAAAAACTAGGTTTATATGATTTCGGTTTTTTTATTTATAAGATTTATTTTCTTGGAAAGGAAAAACGTACAGACCTAGTTTTTTATAATATCTACAAATATTTAAAAATCATAAAAATCACAGTTAACAAAATTTTTTTACAGTCTCAGTCTTGTAGATTTTTTATTCCAGTAAAGATTATACACATAGATAGATTATCAGTGATCGGAATAGGTAGAGCTAAATTGCCTAAACTTGACGCATATTCATTCATGCGTGAGAGAGATGGGAATACATTATTGAATGAACATGCATCAAGTTTTGGCAAATTAGCTCACCTATTTCCGATCACTGTAGATTATACATACATACAGACTCAGACCACTTCCTTTCACTTGCTACGATCCAGACCAACTTCCCTCGCTGCCTCCACACTCATAAGTCTCTTCATACACGTGCGTCGGTTTAGAGTCTCCTGACCTGGCCCTTTCTTAATACGTCCCCGATCATAAAAGGCTAGATCATAAGCTTGATTATGCTCGTAAGGCCCAGCAAGCGTAGCACAAGTTGTATTTTCTCGCTTGTCGCTTAGTGCGTCTCTATCGTTACAGACTAGATAGAAAGGGAGATCCGAGCGACAAACAAGTCGCGGACAACTTGTGCTAGCCGTGCAGTGTGCAATAGAATGTACATGATCAAGGCAATTTAATTTGAACTGTGTTACAATGGTAATAAGGTTTATTTTCCTATCTTGATAAACTGAAAATGTCATTATCGAACAAACGTAATTGAACTTTATTGCCTTGACGGTAGATTCAAAGTCCCACTCACAAAAAACTCCCTGTTTGTAGTATGGTGGGCCTTACGAGGTTATAGCTCAGCTAGATTATGTAGCGCTCCATAAAAATAATAGGTACGGAACACTACACGGGATGGTTGCGATAAAACCATCAGCACGTAAATTTGGACCTGTATAAGTAAAATAAAACCGAACGAAATTCAACAAGGTTATATAATAAGGTGAACACACAATGATAAAATTAAAACATACTACTTACAATGTAACTATAAAAACAAGATCACTAGGCTGATACGGAACTTAGCTTAAGTATCAAAACAATTTAACACGAAACGGTCTGCGGATTGTCACATTAATAAAGACTTCCTAGTTTAAAACACATAGCCTAATAAAGAGTGATAGACCACCTTAGAACACGGTCAGGCCAAAACTTGTATTCAATTTATAGGTAATTCTGATTTGAACTAAAACAACATGTATCTGTTAAAATGCAAGAAGCGCTTCATGATTAAAACTGATATGTTCGAGGTATTATGAAACAGGGATAACAAATTGTGGTTTTGATCGGTAAAAAAAAGGTCTAGGGATCTAATAACATTTATAGCCAAAATGATACCGAATGAATAACCTTAGGTAGGTTAGGGGTGAGTTCGCGGACTCGGTTGGAATTTAGAAAATAAAAATCAACGAAATAGTAACTATCCTGTGAACATCCGCCGTCGCTTGCCGCCGTGTGAAGATGTAACCACCCTGCGTTCGTCGCAACTGTCGCAGCGGGAAAAACCTGCGGGCGCTGCCGCAGACGACGACCCGTTGCCAGCGAACTCGATGGCGAACCACACGCTGAATCCAGTCGTCCAAAACTTCAGTCGGGGCGATGAGTCGGAAGATATGGGGTAAGCGGAGGTGCTGGAAAGGACACCTTTACTCACAAAATTGAACGAAAAGGACGGAAGAAAGGCTTCCTTAGGATGGAGGGCTGTGAAGACTTGTTCGGCAACAAAAAAACCAACTCACCCGCTATCCGGACACACAGAAGACAACAGCACTAACACTTTCGGCCCTCAATTGAGACTACGGCGTAATAGCTAAGGTCTTCAAGTAACATTACGATCGGACGCGGCACTCGAAGCTGGCTTCAGTTATAGAGAAACTTGGGATGACTAAAGATTATCAAATTTTTCTGGTGTATCAAGGCAAGAGTACGAGAATGAATGACATTCCCATAAAAAGGAACGGATCTAACAAAAACGAATTCAAAATTCAAAACTGTCAGTAGAAATTACAAACTCTAACCGGTCAATGAACAAGTCCGCAATACCAAAAAGGCTGAGAAACGAAAAAGGCGAAATAAATAAACAATAAATAACGCGAACCAACGCGATTTGTAGCGGTAATGCTACAATTATAAGGTTTAGAATTTGCTATTTCAATTCCGACAGCCGATTTATGGCCAATCTAGCAGTTATATCGTTTGGAACTCGTTTTACGACAGGCCAAGTTACGATGGTCGGCGAAATCGTTGATGTTTCTAAAGATAACGAACATTAATATTTGTTATTGAGTCTTGAATGTTTTCTATTAATTTAAGTATGTTTTTGTCTCTGAGTTATCAAATGACCATCTTACTAGTAGTAGTTTATGTGACTGGGTTATAATCAGTGATCGGAATAGGTAGAGTATACTTACCTTGAGTTTGCAAAATGACATAATATAGAGTGGTTACAAACGGGTGAAATATATATTTATTTTTATTGAATTCCGGATTTCCGGTATTTCTGGTACTGGCAAGGAAGTCTCCAGTTTATGTCTCTGTTCTACGAAATGTAGGTAAATACGAGTACACTCTCCCTATCAATTAGATACTTAAAAGAAATGAGTTACAGGCCCTTTTAACACAAACTAACATAAAATATCCCATACCGTAAGTAAATATTAGGTATATTTAGCATTAAAAATACCGGAAATCCGGAATTCAATAAAAATAAAATTATATTTCACCACGTTGTAACCCCTCTATATTATGTCCTTTTGCGAACTTTAGGTAAATATACTCTAACTATTCCGATCACTGGTTATAATAATATCACACGAGTGTTTTAATGCCTAATTATGTGTACAGTCGCATACATAACTTTATCTACATGCAATCATAAGTTTTCTACAATATGTGAGAAACCTGTAACTGCTGCCCTGTATCTTAAAAAAACCTGTATCTTAATGTTAACATTAAAGCATCGGTCACCGATACTTTAATGAGAACATTAAGATGCAACCAGATCGATAACCGATACTTTAATGACACGCTGTCCTTTAATGTTAACATTAAAATACAACTAAACGTACAGGTTTCTTAATATAGGTAATTTTTTTATCGTTTTTGAACATATCATAGGAAAGTTATGATATGGATGTAGATTAATAATATTATAAATGTTTGAAGTAACTCATAGTCTTCCTTTCCCTAGAAATTAAAGGAGGAAAGAGGAATTAGCCATATTCGAAATATTATTATGTAAGTGGACGAAGTCGCAGGCAGAAGCTAGATCATAATAAGTACAAAACTGAATTTCACAGTTCATTTGCAGATTCGAACCGTCGTCAAATACCATTAATACCATTATCCTTGGTTTTTCGTTTCAAAGTAAACACGAATGAAAAACTTCACTGTTCAACTTTAAAATTAAATTGGATCCTTTGTCAACCCTAACAACAATAAAAAGTTAATACCCAAAACTTCAAAACCATATCTACAATTTCTTGTAGATATAATTTCAACCTACATCCCTTATAACTAAGGTCGATTGTTGAACAAAAGCTATACTCGTCTTAAGATCTTTTGAATCTGAAAAAGATAACTCTGTGGTTAGGGATGTCCAAAACATCGTAATTTCATAAAAGCCTGATTCGAATCTAGTTACCGTTCTAAAAATAGAGTGTCAAAGGAATGCCGACCTTATGACGGTTGGAAATGGACGAGGGTGGCAGTGGGCGAGAGAAAGGACTATAGGAGAATTAACAAATAATGGATAAACAAAAGTTAAGGTGCGGTTAAAGTAACGTTTGCGGTTGGAAATAATTTAATTATTTTGTGAAATTGTTCGAGCTTAATCAAAAGTAATTAGACTTATGAGTCGCCAGCAGGCTCGCAGCCCCAAACAAACGTAGTTATATTTTTAACCTTGTAATATTGTACCTGCGTTCCTGGGTTTCTTGTCCCGTTCCTCTTGACTATCTCGCGGGCGCGGTTCACATGTCGGTTGGACCGACTAACTTTAGAGACGTACAATTCTTGATTTTTTGAAGCTGTACGGTGTATTGGTTTTCCATGGCTCTTGCGTACCTTTTTCCTTTGAATAATTGCTATTCTTTTTAACGATATTACTTTTGTAGCCGAAAATATTCACTTTTTGTTTATATTTTTTCATCTGACAGTGCTTTTTTTTTTTTAATTTATTTTCAAAGGCACATATACATAACTAATTTTAAAGTTACTCGCCAAACTGCTTACGCAGTTTGTTGGCGAGACAGCGCTCATTCTTTAATTTTATACTATGCACCTAAATGAGTCCAGTAGGTACCCTACACCAGAGAACAGGATAGAATAGAATAGATCCATACTTAAGTTGCAATCATTCCATGCTTTCCGTAAGATCGAACTGAGCTACAACGACAAATCTAATAATAACAACTCACAACAGCTGAAATCAAGGCAAGTTATCTAAAAATGCTTTCTTTAACTTATTCTTAGCTTCCACTAAGCTATACTTCTTATCCTCCCTTAACCATTCTATTTTATTATATATTTTTATTGTTGCTATTGTTATTTTGCTTGTTATTTTCGTTGGCTAGACAACGGGCAGAGACGATACCTTAGGTTTATACTGAACCATGGAGTTAAAACTATGGTTAACCATGGAATTAATATCTGGCATGTATATAACTTTGAAATTTTATGAATTTAGAATTTGTAAATTAAAAAGCTAGATCACCAGGGTATATAAACGGTGGCTCGGACTAGAGCGATCAGTTCTCCCTCAGCCTCTTAAGTGGTGACTAGAAACTCTGAAGATAGGGTCAAGTCGGACCCCTAGAAGCCTCTATCTCCCTCATACCAAAAGTCGACTTTGTGTGTGGCCAAGTCGGGCCCTACGCTTCAAGAGTCCTTCATCTACGAAGTTCCTGCTTTCCTCGGGAACCGCTACTCACTCTGACGGGTCCCACCTCGGGCCCACCTACCTTCGTGTACCACCAGGGCCGCTGCCTCTAGCGCCCCTCATTACAGCGCCAGCGGTGTTCCTGGTCCAACGACTCCGGGACGCGTACTAAAGGAAGTCCCGGAGGAACTACCTTCACCTTCACCACTAAATCTTTATCTTTACCCTGGTGATATTAGGGACTAATTTTATTTAATTTTTTAATTTATGTGTAATAATTATTTTATCTGTGGGAATAAAGGCTTGTAGTACTGTTAGGCGATGGGCTTGCAACCTGTCACTAATACGCTGGTAAACATCTTAGCCTATTGGTGCAAATTGTGGTTATAGAATTATCAACAAGTTTTTAGAGATGTTTGTTATTCTGTAGCTCTGCCTACCCCACTCTGGGAACGAAGGCGTGAGATTATGTTATGTATGTAAGAAAGCCTAAGTGTTAAATAAATACCCAGACCCTGACTTACTATTGCTGTCCTTTTCTCTCTAATCTACCTCTCTTTTTCTCTGATCTTTCATTAACGTCTGGTACCTGGTCTTCCGAATTATCGGAAGACCACGTAACACGACAACCGACTTCAAAAAAGTAGGTTCTCAATTCCGCGATGAATTTACGCGATGGCCTAGTTGGCAGAGATGGGCAATATTTATTCGAATGACGAATAACGAATAAGAATAACCGAATTATTCGCGAATAACGAATGATTATTCTTATTCGAATAAATTATTCGTCGAATAATTCATTTGCGAATAATTTATTCGCGGATAATTTATTCGTTGAATGAATTGCCACGAATAATTATTATGTACTACTTTTATACCTGGTCCATTGTTCTCTAATAAATTATTCTTTATTCGAAAAGTAGTGGAATGATTCATTCGTGGATAAATTATGCGCGAATAAATCATTCGCAAATAAATTATTCGACGAATAAATTATTCGCGAATAAAAATATTGCGAATAATTTTTTATTCGAATGATTATTCGAATAATGCCCATCTCTGCTAGTTGGTAGTGGCCCAGCCTACGAAGCTAGCGTTCCTGGGTTCAAATCCCGGTAAGGGCAGATATTTGTGTGATGAGCGCGAATATTTGCATAGTCATGGATGTTTTCTATGTATTTAATTATATATTTCTCTATATAAGTATTTATATCGTTGTCTAGTACCCATAGTACAAGCCTAGAGCTTAGTTTGGGACTAGGTCAATTGGTGTCACATTGTCAACTGATATTATTAATTCGTCAGGTTTTTTTTTGATGGATGTTCCCCAATTGGGTACTCAAAGACCGCTAGACTGAATTTAAAAAAAAACAAAAATCCGTCTTCAAAAACGCAAGAAATAACTTCATTTTAATTGGTTAATAGTAGGTCAGTCAAACTGAGGTCGGCGTCCTATATTTTAAACCAAAAGCCGACTTACCTACTATTACCAAATGGTTATTTTTTGCGTTTTTGAAGGGAGGTTTTTTTTAACGTTTTTTAACTTGACCGATGAATACACAGTATTAATAGTACTTCGTTGTCTACGCAAGACTACAATCTTAAGACTGTTGCCAACTCTGAGGGCTAATATGGAATGCCTATACGCTAGTTATTTCATCGATTATCTTATACCCTAGTTTTAGTTTTTTTAATTCTGTGCGTTGCTCGGGAAAATGTATCTTAACTGTTCCCTCTTCTTCTTCTAAAGTTTACAATAACTCCTTAACGTTTCAGGCTGTTAGGTTGTGGAACTCTCTTCCTTTGGAACTGAGACAGGCTAAATAAATTCCTATTTTTAAGAATCTTTTAAAAGAACACCTTTTGTCACTTCTTTAGTTTTATTTTTCTCCTTACCTTTTATTTGTATTTATGTATTTCTTATTTACGTACCTATATGTATTTATTTAAGGGATATTTATATGTATTTTTAAATTGTTTCATTCAGTTTGCACCGCCTGCCTATTTCTATTGTTTATATTTAACCATCTCTTCTTTGTAAGGTTGTCTGGAAGAGATCGCTATTTAGCGATAAGACCGCCTGTTGACTCACTATGTAATCTATATTTTAGTTTCTTGTATATTCATTGGTGTATGTGGTTTTTCAATAAAGTGTTTTGTATTGTATTGTATTGTATTGTATTGTATACCCACACCGGAAAACAACAATGCGAACACTGCTGCGGTAAGTTAAAGGATAAGACAGACCCAGCACAAGGTTGTAACTTAACTTACTACCAAAAATCATTGGCTAGATAAATCTATCGCATCGCCACGCTCCCCGCTCCGCCTATCACGAAGAACTCGTCAATCTGTAAATAAATAACTTAGTCCGGGCGTGCAAACAGATTAAGCTCGTTATATTTGCTTTTGGAATTTCAATCCAATTTTAATTAAGTTTCGGGATAAAGGCTTGTGACGAGAGTGAGTTATGACGTTTTGTGGTTGCAAAGGGTTAGCTTGGTATACTGCATAAGATATGAGGGACGATAGATTAATAGTATTTTATGTGACTGTTGCATAATGAGAGGCATTAATGGACGAGTGTGGTTTTATGAAACGAGCCAAAAGGCGAGTTTCATAATATGATCACACGAGTGTTTTAATGCGTAATAATGTGTAAAATAATGTGTAATGTGTTTTTTCGTAAATTTACCAACAATTCCACAAAAAACACCAAACGCAAAACTTATTTCTTTCCCGGTTTAGGTACAAAAGAATATACTTAATTAATATGAAAAAGGCGAACTTACTACCATAGCTACCATTTAACTTTTGGGCAAAACAGAGATTGTGGTGGTGGGATATAACAAATACAATCCAATACTCGTCACCTAAAAAAAAACGAAAGAGAGAGAGAGAGAGAGAGAGAAAATATAGGTATACAACAAGCGGTCTTACTGCTGAATAGCGATCTCTTCCAGAAAACCTTATTTAGTAGTTTTAGGTACTTGTTTTAACTAATGACTATGAACTGTTGCCCGTTTCACGAAGCTACAAGTTACAAATTACAAGCGGAACTCTCTTTCTAGCAAAAGGAGTTGGAAAGAGACTTCCGCTTGTAATTTGTAACTTGTAGCTTCGTGAAACGGGCCTCTGGTATACTATTACGAAAATAATTATCAACCTACCTATTCATTTGTGAAACTAGCGGACGCTCGCAATTGTATGCGTAGAGTCCCTATTTCTTCCCGGAAAAGGACGTTTTTCGAAAAATCCTTTCTTAGTACCCCTAGCTAAATCAACCCCAAGCCAATAGTTATGTCCACTATTCGTAGCACATTTTCGGTACGGTCGCGAACGTTAATTTGGGACCCATTTAAAAAAAAACTTGAAGTTGTAAATGTCATTAGCAGACCTAGGAATATACGGGGCAAAATTAAATGACAGCTAGGGATTGCCGTATATCGATAAACTCATTAATCGATGCTTTTTTGTTTCATTTGCATACTTTCAGTAAAAAAATATTTTTACAAACAAAACTTGACGCGATCACTAGTATATGGGAAAAGCATCGATAGTTGAGTTTATCGATATGGGCAATCCCTAGCTGATATTTAATTTTGCCCCGTATATTCCTAGGTCTGGTCATTAGAGATGCCAAGTAATTTGTAACTTATAGGAAACTCAACCTTATTGTTGTATAATGTTAGATTGACTTTGGACCTAACGTGGGCCCCAACTTAACACTACACTGCGGAAAAATGCTGCTACAGGCTACAGCGTAGCACTCGTAGCATCGCTGGCACTAAATGTGCTACGCTCCCTCAAAATTTCAAGTCACTTGGTTTAGCGATTCAAGCTGTGCGTAGTCAGTCAGTTTGGACATGGACGATTTTAACCCCCAACAAAAAAGAAGGGTGCTATAAGTATATCTGTGTGTGGGCAGATATTTGTGTGATGAGCAAGAATATTCGTTCCTGAGTCTTGGATGTTTTCTATGTATTTCTCTAGGTTACCTATCTGAACTCTCTGACAAATATTATCCGACAATTATGGTTTGGGTTTTTTTACGTTTGCCCGAAAGATCACTTCGAATATTTTCATTTAGTCATTACTTGTTTTGGTTTTTTACCGATTTGACAAATTATCTATTCCTTATTACTGGTTTCGGCGCACAAACAGTTGTCCAATGTAATGGTTTGTCAATTTATCTATTTCCCATTTCTGATTTTACCTTAGTATCATTTGCCTAATGTAACGGCTCGGTTTATTAATAGTTTACCTATTTTTAAATCGACTATGCTAACCTATCCGAGTCGGTTCTACCCTGATTCGTCTTGATGGTTGCATTTTCTGGATAAATTACAAGTAAGATTTTTTGGGCAGAAAAAAAAATTACCTCGAAGGCCAAGGCGGGAGCAGCTTCCGCCTCGCCCTTCTAACCTAACCTATCCGTATCGGTTCTGCCCAAAATTCGTCTTGCTCGTTGCATTTTGTGGATAGTAACAAATTACAAGCAAGTTTTTCTGGGCTGAAATGAATATTTGACGTAACGTAGCGAAAACTATATGTAGCATTGATGAAGTGAAAAATGGGTTAAGAAAGAAAATACGAAACGATCCCTAGGCTAGTTGTAGCACTGGTGTAATGAAAAATAGGCTTTGAAATAAAATACGTAACAATACATAGGGCAAGTGACTACAAGGAGAAAAGTTGCTCGGACTAAAGATAAGTTTCCTTAATGTCAAGTAGTAAAATAAAAAAATTACGAGTCGTGCCATCGGAGAAACGTTCAAAAACGAAACATTTTCGGTCAAATGAGATTCGGTCAAAAAAAATTCGAGGTTGCGATAGGTTACCATTTCTTTATATAAGTATTTATATCGTTGTCTAGTACCCTTAGTACAAGCCTGGAGCTTAGTTTGGGACTAGGTCAATTGGAGTGACATTGTGCCTCGATATTTAATTATTTATTTTTGACGACGCGCTACCTTAATTGGTAGTGACCCTGCCTATGAAGCTAGCGGTCCTGGGTTCAAATCCCAGTAAGGGCAGATACTTGTGTGATGAGCACGAGTATTTGTTTCTGAGTCTTGGATGTTTTCTATGTATTTAAGTATTTATTTCTTTATATAAGTATTTATATCGTTGTCTAGTACCCATAGTACAAGCCTAGAGCTTAGTTTGAGACTAGGTCAATTTGTGTGAGATCGTCCCTTGATATTTATATATTTATTTTGTTACAGGTATTACAGCAGGCAGGTTTTTATCTCTAAAACATTTTTTTATGGCAAGATGAAGGTACACGATCTCTCAGGCCAGGGCTCGTTTTATAAAGCTACAAGTAACAATTTTACAGGTCTAAACTGGCAACACTGCCCAGATGTCGGGTCGTCATTGGTCGAGGTTGTGTGAAATGGAAACTTGTAACCTGTAAATTGTAATTTTTAGCTTTATAAAGCCCCTGATGGTAAGTGGTAATCTGAGAGTCATAGACATTTGCATTCTCAACACAACAAGCTTAAGACTGCAATCCTAAGACTTCAAATGCGTTGCCAACCCTGAGGTCTAAGATGGAATGCCTCTATGCTAGTAATGTCACCGGTTGTCTTATCCCCACACCGGAAAACAACAATCCAAATGCTGCTTGGCGGTAGGTACAAGGCTAAGATTTATTTAATTATTTATAGTTCTCATTATTAACACTAACATTATAGCTACACGTGTTAAAAAGAGACATGGAATGCTTATTATCTAAAGGAGAACGGGCAAAAATGTATGAACGCTGGCTTAGAAGCCAATAACAATAAGCACTATATCATCGGATATCCTTTTTAATTCTACAACGATTTTGTGTAGCGGGAAACCTCAAATAGCTGGGAGATTTTTTTAAATCTGGAACATCGGGACGCCTACATAGACGACTTTAGCATAATAACTATGAAATACCGCCGTCTTTGCATTGCGATAACTTATTTCACACAAAGATTTCGAACTACCTGCCATAGTAATAGTTTTACAACTTAGAATTACCTATCCGGTGACATACCGCTTGTGTATCGGTTAATAGGCCAATTTGCCCACCCTCCATCTTAATCTTAAGTACCCGAAACCGACGTGCATGCATGACTCGATGTATGAATGTGGAAGGAGCGAAAGAGATTTGTCAGGATCGTAGCAGGTGGAAAGAAGTCTCTGCCTACCCCTCTGGGAAACAGGCGTGATTTAATTTATGTATGTAACTATTAAATATTTCTAAGCCAGAAAGGGTATAAAGGCTTCTAGTATTTTTTGGCGATGGGCTTGCAACCTGTCACTAATACACTGGTAAACATATTAGCCTGTTTATGCAAACTATGGTTACATAATTAACAATAAGTTTTTAGAGTTGATAATTCTGTAGCACTGCCGCTCTGGGAATGAAGGCGTGAATGTATGTATGTATGTATGGTAGTAGCTATCCGTACGGACCCTGCACAGGGTCCTACCACCACTAAGAGATATCCGTTTTGAAAGAAGTATAACCTTTAATTTAAGTATGTTTATCTACACACATATCATAAGTCCTCTGTTATACACCGTGGGCTGCTAAAACCCGACCGATTTTAACCATAGCTTCCTAAGCCTAAATGGAGTAAAAAAAGTCGTACAATATGTAGTCCAAAAACGCATATTTTTTGAAATAATCGAAATAATAAGATTTGTTCATAATGAAGTGCAAAGCTTAATTGATTTATTTTGTTACAAAAGTTAAAAAATAAATAATGCGTAATTGGACCTATGTTCATATAACATTATTTACTTGTAATTAAGTCAGGAATATGTGGTTGAAATCGGTCGGGTTTTAGCAGCCCACGGTGTATGTTCAAAACCCGTAGGCAATGACCAGCATTACATTAGCATTAGTTCCAAAATTAACAGCTGTCATCGCTGTCACCTACTACCACAGGTAATGCTGGTCATTTGCCTTTCGGCTTCTGAACCCATCTTAGAATACTAGTAATATGTGTGTAGATAAAGTATTGTACGCGACTCTGCGTAATTAGCATTACAACACTCGTGTGATCTATTATGAAACTCGCCTTGCGACTCGTTAATGCCAACATTACGCAACCGTCACGTAAACTACTATTACTGCTTAGTGCTTAACTTTCTGATTCTCTTTCTTCATCAAAATTTATATTTATTACACAAGTGATACAAAAAAAAAGTATAAAGTGATATTCCCTTGTTTACGCTCGAAACTTCGGGGTATCATGTCGTTATGAAGTCGCTTGATGTTCGCGAAGTTCCCGCGGGAAATGTGCGGAATTCCCGCTTCATGAGAGCCGTTAGGAATAACGGTTATTTGCGCGTCTGTAAAGTAAAAGTTAACGGAATATAGAAAATGGAAAAATGTTCTCGTTTAACTGTCTGCTGTAACTGTAGATTAATGATTTGGTAAAAAAATAACTTTTTAATTTTTAGAGTTTCGAACCAAACGGTGTCGCAGTGGCATTATAATAGTAGATTGTTCAACAAGAGACTAAAACAAGCCGTAATGACACGAGATGTTTAGCCACGCGAGCGGGCGAGGGTGGCTATAGTTCGAGTGTCATTATGGTTGTATAGTCTCGCGTTAAACACTCTACTTTTCACTTTGAATGCGAGGAAAGAAAACGAAGTTCCATAAAAAATTGCAGTATTGAACAAAATATATAACATTATACACTAATTGGTTTCGATGTCGATGAAATGAGACAAATTATTATTATAAAGTGATCGATGGTTGAAATGGACCGTGTAAATAATGGTCGGCGTAATGCAGGTTTATGCACGTGATGCAGTGTCGACGGAAACGTGTTCCAGCCGCGATGCAGGGGATTATAGACTTGCCGCCTGCGCCACTTTGTTGCAATTCACACGCGATGCAGCGATACAAACTATTTGATTGATTTACAGGGCCAATACACGTGCATAAAAAAAAATAGAATACCTATATTTCAGGAAATGATGCTCATATTTACAAATCTCTTATGCTAACATGTCTATATCGGAATTCCTAATCGTCATTTGTCCTAATGTATCGTTGCCCGAATTTCGTTTCTCCTATAGTCATATCCGCCTGAATTAAAAAAAAAGCGTTGTTCTAATGCAACCCTAACCTAACCTAACCGCAGGTATTTTTGGAAAATTTAGAAAGTTGTCTGACCCAGCTATAAACCAGTTTAGGAGAAACGATAATTCGGACAAACGATGAGTTAAGACAAACGTTATTAGGGATTCTGATGGACACATATATTTGATAGATTCATAGGGCCGCCAATACATGGAAGATTTTTTTAAAGTAGAATACCTTTATTTCATGAAACGATGTCTATATTTACAAATATCTTATGCTTCACCGAATTTCATTTCATCAAACGCTTATTTTCTGCTGAAATCATGTTTTCAGGGCATCTTAAACGTTCATTACAGATGTAGTGAATAATCCTTTCCAATCGTTTTTTGTTGGATAAATTCGTATTTATCTTGCTCTCAGTTGGCTTATTGATGGGTACTGAAGCTGATTGAGAAAGCAAGATAAATACGAACTTACCCGACAAAAAACGATGAGAAAGGATTATTCACTTGTACGTAGGTTAGGTTAGGTTAGGTTAGGTTAGGTTAGACTTTGTGACTAATAAAATAAACATGCGGCGAGAAATGCATTCGATGTAATGATAAGTTCGATCCATGTTTCGATAAAATAATGACCTTAAGAGATATCTAAACATTAACAATACGATAACAAGTCAAAAGCAATATTGTTTAACGTCCTAGAAGAGAGGCCCTATGGGTCTTGTTATAGAGTCACGAGATTTAATTTGGTTCTAGGGAATGCAAATAACCGGTTATAACCGGTTTTAACCGGTTATTTTCATACAAAAATGTCTAATAACCGGTTAAAAGATAAAAAAAAAGATAAAAGATGTTTATTCAGTATGTAGGCCGCACGGGCACTTTTACACGTCAAAAAATCTACCAGCGCTTCGCCAGAGACCACTGCTGAGAAGAAACGCCGCAAGAAACTCAGCAGTGAGTCGTTTTTTAAATATTATTTATACAATTAAAAAACTTAACCTAGCATTATATAAAACAATGAATACATACATAATTTCACGCCTTCGTTCCCAGAGTGGGGTAGGCAGAGCTACAGAATTACAAACATCTCTAAAAACTTCTTGTTGATAATTCTATAACCACAATTTGCACAAATAGGCTAAGATGTTTACCAGCGTATTAGTGACAGGTTGCAAGCCCATCGCCTAACAGTACTACAAGCCTTTATTCCCTTAGTCGTCTCTTACGACATCCACGGGAAGACATGGAGTGGCACTATTCTAACTCGGCAACCACACGAGGTAAAACAAACAAACAATGAATATAACATTAAAATATATAAATCATGCGTAGTTGAGCAGGAAAATGTGTCACAACTGGTTGTGGTTAAATTGCATTCCCTGTTTGGTACGTACTTTAGGTCCAAAATCAATCTGATATTCTACAACAATAAGACTGAGTTTCCTAAAAGTTACAAATGACTTGACATCTCTAATGACATTGACGACTTCAAGCATATTTTTCATGAAATGGGTCCCAAATTAACGCTCCTAATTAATATAATGTAAAGTCGCCGTCAATAGAGCTTGCAAAAGATGTAAACAAAACCAAACCAACCAATTCACCTTGACTCGATAATCACGTACTTTCAAAGATCAAATGCGGTCTTTGCAATGATTTATACACTAGATCATTATTTTCATATTAAGTTTAAGATGAAATAACTATTCATTATACGTAATTTTTAATAAAAACACGCTTGGTGAATATTTGAGGTTATGTGTCAAACAGTACTGATTTATTTACATCGTTCACAAGTTCTATTGACGGCGACTTTACACTTCAGTAACTTTGTCTATTTAATGTCATGTTTGAACGGCCATACATGAATTGTCCCAGCGTTTAAAGTGACAAGGTACTAAAGTGTACACATATTTATGATCTCGACTGTAATCCGTTTATAATGGCTCCATGAAAACGGGAAAATGCTGAGCTGGGTCCATGCAGGATCTATTTTGCTGTTTCTGATTCCGAGTAAACGTACACACATTTTATTGTTCTGTTTATCCAGTCAGAATGGATAAAACTGTTTATCTTAATGTGTTTATTGCCCGCTGTGTTATGAGTAGTTAAAAGCTGTCAAACAGGGACAGAGTTATGGCAGTCATATATCTGTATCCCTTTCGCCACCAACGTACCTAGTTACTGTATATTTTTGAAAAGAAAGTTTTAAATAGCACTGATTTTGTCAAGTGTATCACCAATTTCAAAAAGATACTTGCCTTTCTAGGGATATACGAGTACATGTATTTTTTATCGATTTTGAAATATGAAAATCATTAAACAAGAAACAAAAAATCTCTATAAGATTCTAGCATGGTCTAGGTAACGAGACAAAAAAAAAAAAAATATATTAAGACTAAACGTATTTAAATTAAAATTAAACTAAGCTACTTAAATATTAAAGATATAAATAATAATCACCACTATAATAACTTTAACACCAACCAACTTTAAATCGTTATAAATCCTAAATGATCATTAAAAATGAAAAATGATGAAAGAATCCGGAAGATGATTTATAAATCCCTATTCAATGATACCCCACTTGTCATACTTGGTCGACTTTTTTTAATTTTATTTGCACAATATGGCGTCTGGTTGCCGCCATATTGAATTTTGATTACTGTCATATCTTCAGTGACACTCACCAGATTCAGACAAATCGATTAGATAAGATAAGATAAGATAAGATAATCATTTATTGTCAAAACTGTGTACATAATATTATAATAAGATGTCATGCATTACAATAGTTCCAACAGTTTATCCATTTCGGACGTACAATATGAATAGTTTAAGTTTTAAATAAATTTACCAAGTAACAGAGAAATATTCATTTAGATCGTAAAAACTTTTGCTCAGTAACCATTCCTTAACATAAGAATCATCAAAATCGGACAACGGGTTTAGTTTTTATAGTGCCACAAAGGAACAAACATACATATATAGGCTGTGTAACACATTACCCTCCTCCTTCGGCAGTCGGGTAAAAAGAACACTCCCTCTAGCAGGTCCGCTAATAATAATCAGTTTTAATTTTTAATGGTATTAATGTTGAATTCTGTACTTAGTTCGTTGTATATATTAAGGGACAATCTCACACAAATTGACCTAGTCCCAAACTAAGCACTATCTTGTACTAGTCAACGATTCAAATACTTTTATGGAGAAATAAATACCTGCCAGCTTAAACACAAACCCCCTTTCTAATAAACGTTGAGTAACGGTGGTATAGCTATACAATGTTTTGTCCTTATCTGTCATTGTGACATTTGAATTTGACAGATAAGGACAAAACACTGTATAGCTATACCATCGTTACTCAACGTTTATTTGTAAGGGGGAAAGAAAATATCCAAGACTTAACAAATACTTGCGCTCAACTATACATATGTCCACTATACCGGGAATCAAACCCCAGGACCGCTAGCTTCGTAGGCCAACGCGTCAGCAAATGGCCGGGTATGCCTAATATTTTTTTGAAAATCACTAGGGTAGAAAAGGCCATTTTCATCCCGCTTTTGATATATGAAAATCCTTACTCTCCGACCGAGAGATGAAAAAGATATTTT
The DNA here is from genome assembly GCA_946894065.1 of Acleris literana. Taxonomy (NCBI): domain Eukaryota; kingdom Metazoa; phylum Arthropoda; class Insecta; order Lepidoptera; family Tortricidae; genus Acleris; species Acleris literana. Next base: position 3,184,685 of record OX335696.1, read on the forward strand.
TAGCGTCATGTTATATAAGATATTATTGCTGTGTTACGTGTATTTTGTGGATAATTGATTCTGTTTCGTGATATATCTTATATCTTCAATGAAACCGCCACATTTCAAACAAACCTGTTTACAGTGATACAATTCAATCTGAAGCGAAATAGATTTTATTGTTCGATCCTAAAATAACGTCGTTTATGCCGGCTTTTTATTGTCTTTGGATGATTGGGAGATATTTTTTACTACGGGGTTTACTACGGCCACTTGATTATAGGGTCGGCTAGGGTTCGCTGAATCACCGTAGTAAAATAAAATAATAAATATCACAGGACAATGTTGCACAAATCGACGTATCAAACTAAGCTCTAGGAGTGTACCTACTATGGGTACTGAACAACGAAAAGCATACAAAAATTGAACAAATAAATACATGTACCTATGTATTATTTTGTAATTTGTATTCGATTTCGAAAACAATCAGCGCAAACCCAACTCTCACTTGACATTTCTTTTGTTCTTTTGTATTGTATATCATTTTGATATGTTTTATCATCTTTACGACACAGCAAAAATGTATTATTTACCCCCTTTATTATTTATTAATACAGAGGTACAGAGAGAGGTTGGAAGTGTTTGAGATGTGGTGCTGGAGAAGGATGGAAAAACATTTGTTGGACGGAAATGGTATCAAATCAAGAAGTATTGGCGAGGGTAAAGGAGAAAATAAAGATATTGGACATTAGGTATAGAGAACAGAAGAGGAGGGATGATTGGCCATTTATTGAGGCATGGCATGCTGATCAAAAACATTATAGAGGGGAAGATTGAAGGCAGGGGAGGCAGAGGAAGACCAAGAAGAAGCTACATGGACCAAATCAAGGAGAAGGTGCATGTCGTGTCGTATAAAGAGGTCAAGGAGCTGGCAGAGAGGAGAGGAGATTGGAAATTACTCCACCGACAAGAGCAAAGCTCATTAAGAGAGAGAGAGAGATTATTTCACTTTCTTCACTGACTTATTTTTTGTTAGTAAATCCGTCGTAATAGCAATTCTGAAAACACAAACCTGCTATCTACTTAATTATTACGATTCAAAAGATACGCGCTTTAAAGTTAGGATCGATGGATGGATAGCGAAGGCATATTGATAGGGACAGTTGGACTCTCTTCGGGTACATAACGGTAGAAAGTATGATCAATCAAAAGTATAAAACAAAAAAACCGCTTTCAAAAACGCAAACAATAACTTATTTTTTTTTAAATGGTAGGTCAGTCCAACTGAAACAGGCTTTTGTTTAAAAATATTGTGAGTCGCCGATTTCAGTTGGACTGACCTTTTCTAGAATCTTATCGCCACCCTTGAAAAAGGTACCGTTGAGGAGTTCCGGTTGTTATCTGAGGTCTTCATCATCAGTTTCACTTCTCCAAATGATACTTTCTGAATGCAAATGCTAGATTTGTTACTAAAAATACTAAAATTGCCTATAATATTTGAGTAGTTCCCTCAATTCCTCACGGATTTCCTCATCAGATTCAGATTTGGTGACAATGGGACCACCTCCGAGGTGTATACTATGAAACCAAAGAATAATTTTTAAAATCGGTCCACAATTCTGGGGTCCTAGTACTCCTTGCGAAAAAGGGTACAAGTCGACTTAACTCTTAATAAAAAAAGGTATATACATGAACGGAGTATACTGGACTTAAACCCTTTTTCACTTGACCTTCAGAAGACTTCCTTTTTCCATAAGACCCCAGAATTGACGGAGTACGAGTAGGATTGTAGGTAACATACATAAAAAAAATACATACAGTGGAACGTAGAACCTCCCCCTTTTTTAAATCTCTCTTAATAAACTCAACAACAATGCTGTAGTTAGTTACCAACGCTTAAACGGTTATATTTATATCACCACTTTATTACGGCTCATAAAACAAGGAAGCCCAAAGTAAACGGTTTTATTAACGTTCTCCTAAGTACTATTCAGTTGATCAGCTGCCAAGCAGAAATGATTGGTTTCTGTGACGTCAGCTAATTGATGAGTGTTGCCAGGTTAGAATTTTGTAAATCTGTAGCTTGAGGCTCAGAAATCCGTAGAATTCCGTAGATTACTATTAAAAAAATCCGTAGTGCTACAGACTTTCTTTTAAGCTTTAATAACTGAGCTAAACATAAGGTGTGCGTGTTCGCCGTACCTATTTGCCCAAATATTCGTGAAGGCGTGAAGTAAAACCATTAAATTGTTATTTAGTGAAGCATAATGAGTACCGTAAAATGGGGTGAATAGAGATTCGCGGGGTGAATAGAAATACAGCCTAAAATAAAGCATATTCTACTAATTATAAGACTGAGATTTTAATGTAATTTTCCAAAAGAGTTGTCAATGTAATACTTGTTCTTATTAGTAACAAGTTATGACTTATTTTAGATTGTATTTCTATTCACGCCATTTTACGGTAATGCCTGCACTACACTTCCCTGGTCAGTCAGAGTCAGTGATTGTCAAAGATTACCTGTGGATGGGATTACGTTCCGTTATTCTCAGAAGAAATGAATAACATCCTTATTATGTTACGTAGGTATTGAGTTTTTTTGGAATTCCGAAGATTTTTCAATAAAATCCGTAGGTCTGTGTACAAGGCTTGAAATCCGTAGATCTACAGACTTTTCCGTAGATCTGGCTAAATTGATGACGTGGAGCCTGCGTAGGCGGTGCACAGATTATAAAGTATTCGCACAGATGTGACACTTCTTAAGAAACGTGGAAAAATGGACAGAATTATACCTAAAAGTTCTTTGACCATTGATGACGTGGAGCCTGCGTAGGCGGTGCACAGATTATAAAATATTCGCACAGATGTGACACTTCTTAAGAAACGTGGAAAAATTTACAGAATTATACCTAAAAGTTCTTTGACCGTGCTGGGCCTGAGATTCGACAGGGTAAAACTATATGTGAGGTTATCTATGAAAAGGGACCTTATTGTCGATGGCGCTTACGCCGCACTGCGTCACGCGACTTTGTATTTATATCGGAGCATCTTTAACAATGGCGGAAGCGCCATCGACAATAAGGTCCCTTTTTGTAGATAACGCCACATATTTATTGTCCTAGCAAGTACATACCAACTATAGTCTGTGACAATTGAAATTGGCAAAGATGTAAACACAACCAAACGAACCAATTCACCATCATTACTCGATGATCACGTGCTTTTAAAGATCAAGTGAGGTCTTAGCAATGATTTATACACTTGATCTTCACTTTCACACTAAGTTCTCGGTTAAATAACTATTAATTATTCGTAATTTTAAATAAAAACACGCTTGATGAATATTTGAGGTTATGTGTCAAACAGTAATTTGTTTACATCTTTGGCAATTTCAATTGACACAGACTATAATGTTCTTCCAACTAAGGGTCTCCGTTCATTTGACTAAAAGTACATTTGTCAAACGTATCATTGTACAAACTTTTTTGTTGCATAGCGTCCCTTTACTTTCTCAACCTCGTATCTGATCGAATAGTTAGATAGGAAAGTAATATTTATGCCTTAGGGAACATGAGTGTTTTTCCTATTTAACTATTCGATCAGATACGAGGTTGTGAAAGTAAAGGGACGAAGATTATTGGGCTTTTTAAAATGGTTAGGTTATATTTATGACCAAATAAGATAGTAAAATAATGTGGCGGGAAGTATTTCTTTGCGAAATGAAAGTCTGTAAAATGAAGCTTGCCAAATGATTTGGTTAACCATTAGTTACCGCTTCGTGTGCTCTTCTCTATCCGCAGCCAGCCAGAACAGCTGTTCGGCGGAGGCAATACCAGTCCAGATAGTATATTTTACGCGAAGACTGTATCTTTATGTTTACACTAGCTTCTGCCCGCGACTTCGTCCCCGTGGAATAGTTACTTTGGGCTAACGCCAACTTTAACCCGCGACTTTGTTAACGTAGAAGGTTGAAACATTCTTCATTGGTGCTCCGCTCCTATTGGTCTTAGCGTGGTGATATATAGCCTGTAGCCTTCCTCGATGAACGGGCTATCTAACACTGAATGTACTCAGACCAGTAGTTCCTGAGATTAGCGCGTTCAAGCAAACAAACTCTTAAGCTTTATAATATTAGTATACTATAGAAGTATATATAAAATTCTCGTGTCACAGTTTTCGTTGCCATACTCCTCCGAAACGGCTTGACCGATTTTGATGAAATTTTTTGTGCTTATCCGGTATCTATGAGAATCGGCCAACATCTATTTTTCATCCCCCTAAATGTTAGGGGTAGTCCACCCCTAAATTATTTATATGGCAAAACAACGTTTGAAGGGTCAGCTAGTAGATAGTATAAAATGAAGTCGCTTCCGCTGTTTCGCTTAGATCTTTAAAACTACTCAACCGATTTTGATGCAATTTTCAACAATAGACAGAGTGATTCAAGAGGAAGGTTGTTGAGTATAATAAGTATTGGATTACGTACGGGTATTACAGAAAACTGGCATAAACCGAATCGAAGCGAGGGCGATCAGCGAATCAATGCGATCTGATAAATAATGCAAGAAACCAATAGATTAGAGTAGTACATGTATGTGGCTAGTTTAATAGGTGTTGCTTAAGTAACAAAATGTCGTAAGTCGGCACGCCTCCCATTAAGGCCTGGCGCCTCATTTCCATGCAAATGTATGGACTCCATTACGCGTTCAATACATATACTATCTTAAACCCAAAGAGCACATGTGTTAATAGGTAAGCCGGATTAAACTCTCAGCTGATGTTTTGAGGGTTCATTTTGCAATGTCAGTTGGAGATATATGCCCTTTATGAATAAGCAGCTTGGTGTAAAATACGTATATGAGAAAGTGCTTAGTCAAGTTAACTTGTCAAATAAGTAAATGAACTGTTGAGGGGTAGAGTTGTTGTAGTGCGCAGTCCAGCATGTTACCTAACTATTACCTCAACAGATGATTAAAACTCCCGAAAAAGACCGCTGAAAATCAGCGCTGTAGGTGTCTGACACCTCGGCATTTATCTGAGCCACCGCGAGGGCATACCTACATTGCGTGCCTTCTCTGTTATCTTCAATGTTTTCTTTATTTTTTTTGTCCGTATGTGTCTTATGGTTGGTCAATAAATGTATATTATCTACACTCATATCATAAGTCCTCTATTATACGTTCGAAACCCGTAGGCAATGACGAGCATAACCTGTGGTAGTAGATGCGATGACAGCCGTTAATTTTGGAAGATGTTCCAAATTTGGATCTCATTACCTTACAATATTCGATAACGTAATTTCAAAATTACGTTACAGCTGTCATCGCTGTCACCTACTACCACAGGTAAGGTAATGCTGGTCATTTGCCTTTCGGCTTCTGAACCCATCTTAGAGTACTTATAATATGTGTGTAGATATTGTACGAGACTCTGCGTAATTAGCATTACAACACTCGTGTGATCTATTATGAAACTCGCCTTGCGGCTCGTTTCATAAACCACACTCATGTTATAATGCCTGTCATTACGCAACCGTCACGTAAAGTACTATTCTTCTTCTTCTTCTAATATTATTAAACTAACACCCTTTGAGAAATGGGGCCCCAGCAGGCTGATGATGATGATATGATTGTCTGTCAGCAACATTCAAATTATTATATTTTCCGCTAACAACTCCATAAACTTTGTTACTCATGTTGCGTGCCCCAGCTGTATTACTATGCAAATCATGGACACGTGCCAAAAAAATACTTGTTTGTATGCTGACACGTGTTGACTTGATTACGGCACGTGTATAAACCTGGGGAATAAACCCAGCTGTTGTGACCGGCCTGTATTCTTTGTGTATAAATAGAAACACTGATAATAATGGTGACCCCTAACACAAAACAGATAGGTACAGAAATAAATCACATGTATGTACTTCACTTTTCATACCTACGCTCGGCGTTCGCTCTAGGGTTATCAACTATGGGTTATGCACAAAACACTATCGTGGTAGTGGCACTCGTATCTAGTTGTAACAAAACAATAAACCTACCTACTATTACAATACAAAAAGTTTACAGAGCAGAAACATACAAAATTTTACGTTTGTCAATTTTCACTATCGAAAATCCCTAATAACTTCTAAACGATTACCCTAGTTACACAATTTCCATTGCCCTGTCCGTTTTAGACCTAAACCTATCAAATGACACTAAAAACAACACAATATCTACACAAATAAAAAACATGTTTTCATCTTACGTAAGGGGGCGTGAATTTACCTTACAATAATTTAGTTAAGTACTTCGTTTATACTGATCCAACATAGGAAACTATTATAAAATCGATCTTAGATATATTCTTCGGGAGCCGGGGCGGGGAGCTTACCTACCTACCTAACTGTTCTGTGTAACGTTACAACGAACCATCGAAATACCTACAAGCAGATACCTACTTACCTCTCTGAACTACTGGTAGCTTAAAAATTTTACTGTTGAATTTAAACAACCATCCACTGAACAGTTATAATAACTCTTCTTTTTTCTCCATAATTGCACAAAAAAGTTCACAGACGCGTGTCTCAAGCGGATATGGCACTCGCGCTCGCACTGGTCCCAGCCGGTCCGAGATATCGTGTCCGTGAGCAGTGTCTATGTGTGCGTTGCTCGAGCGCACTTTTTATGTAGATTGACTTCTGTACCTATCTATTTTGTGCCCCTAATGTCAGCGCAAATATCTCTTACTGCCGCACTCAGAGACGTCAATTAAAGAAGAAAGTGTATGAACGCTGGCTTAGAAGCCAATAACAATAATTACTATATCATCGGATATCCTTTTTAATTCTACAATGATTTTGCGTAGAGGGAAACCTCATCAGGATTTTTTTAAATCTGGAACATCGGGACGCCTACATTGACGACTTTAGCATAATTACTATGAAATACCGCCGTCTTTGCATGGCGATAACTTATTTCACACAAAGTATTCGAACTACCTGCCATAGTAATAGTTTTACAACTTAGAATTGCCTATCCGGGGACATATCGCTTGTCCTTATTGGTCATAAAGGCCAGTTTGCCCACCCTCCTTTGCTTGATTAAAGTTGCTGCTGTCACTTTCTTTGCTATAGCAATAGAATAAGGCAACACGTCACTAAATAAGCATTAAATTTAATTGACATCTCTGTGTGCGGCAGAAAAATGGCCCAACCGATACTTTAAAAAAAATCTGGGCAAGGAGTATATCGAGAGTACGAAACGAGTATTTATGTAGAAAAACAACCCTCAATTCTAGCGAAAATTGAACTTTTACCCCCTTACAAATAAACGTTGAGTAACGCTGGTATAGCTATACAATGTTTTGTCCTTATCTGTCATTGTGACATATGAATTTGACATATAAGGACAAAACATTGTGTATACCACCGTTACTCAACGATTATTAGTAAGGGGGTAGAGTTCAATTAATCCGAAGCGGTCGCCGAAATCTAAAAATTGATCTATACATGTAGGTACACAATTATTTTTTAATACCTTCGGTGCGCAAGTCCGTCTCCGATCGGGTCGCCAGCGATGGCTGAGATACGCGTCATACTCGTGAACGGGTGCTGTCTGTGGGGTCCGGTCGGTTCACGCTTGCAAGGACGTGTTTTCCAGTTAGTTATTTTAATTATCGTTCCTGACGTAGAGACAAAGATAAGATAAGATAAGATAAGATAAAAGAAATTTATTCAGTAAGTAGGCCGCACGGGCACTTTTACACGTCAAGAATCTACCAGCGCTTCCCAAGAGAAGACCACTGCCGAGAAGAAACGCCGCAAGAAACTCAGCAGTCAGTCATTTTTTAAACATATTTCTTATTACAATGGTACTACTTAGTCTAGCATTATATAAAGCTATAAATATTAAATTAAATATAGTATTAAATAACATGCGTAGTTCAGCAGGAAAACATGCCAATTAAGAATCTTACGGGAGAGATAGAGAAAAAAAAAACACATACTTATGTGTATATAAGATGGTGCGAGACGACCACATAAAAGTTTCGATATGTTTTCCTACATCAACGGTGTCCCCTAGACAAGATAAAGATTTTGCATTTGAATAAATTATTATTGACTAAGTTTCGGATTTAGGCCATGCATTTTTGTCTGTTAGATAGTCCTCGATCCTATAATACGCTTTAGACATTAACGACCTTTTCAAGTAACTTTTAAGTGCTGGAAAGGGTAACTTTAAAACTTCGTCAGGTAATTTATTATAGAAATGAATGCATTGACCAACAAATGATTTATATACTTTACGGACGCGGAATTTTCGGATAGCGATTTTATTTTTATTTCTGGTATTTAAATTATGTATATCAGAATTTTTGGTGAAAGAATCTAAATTTCTAATAACGTAAATAATATTCTCATAAATAAATTGAGACGCTACAGTCAAGATATTAATTTCTTTAAAAAGTTCTCTTAAAGAGTCACGGGAGTTTAAGTTGTAAATAGAACGAATGGCCCTTTTTTGTAACACAAATATAGTTTGTATGTCAGCTGCCTTACCCCAAACCAGAATACCGTACGACATGACACTATGGAAATAACTATAATAGACTAAGCGAGCTGTCTCAACATTGGTTAGTTGTCTAATTTTCCTAACGGCGTAAGCTGCCGAACTTAGTTTACCTGCCAGTACAGCTATATGGGGACTCCATTGCAAATATTTATCTAATGTTATGCCTAAGAAAATTGCCTTATCTACCATTTGCAAACACTCGTCATTTAGAAAAATACTAGAATGTACCGGTTTAACATTAGGCAAAGCGAACCTAACACATTTCGTTTTCTTAGCATTTAGTAGCAAATTGTTGCTAGTAAACCAATTAAGTACTTTAACTAGTGTGGTGTTAATCCTACTGTAGTCTACGGATTTTCTATCTACCTTGAAAATTAGTGAAGTATCATCAGCAAAAAGTACAATATCACAAAGTTTATCTACTGTTGGTGGCAAGTCATTTATGTAAACCAAAAATAAAAAAGGACCTAAAATAGAGCCTTGAGGCACACCTATTTTCAATGTAGCTCCAACAGATTGCGTTTTGTTTACAACAACTGTTTGAGTTCTATCACTTAGATAAGAAGACATAAGGCTTAAAGCTTTGTTGGACAATCCATAATGTTCTAATTTTAAAATAAGGGTCGTATGATCCACGCAATCAAAAGCTTTAGAAAGATCACAAAATATTCCTACTGCATCGCAAGATTTCTCCCAACTGTTATATATATGTTTAATGAGTACAGATGCCGCATCAATTGTTGATCGACCTCTGGTAAAGCCAAACTGGTTATTGTTAAGTAGTTTATTTCTGTTAAAGTGACCTAACATATCCTTTAGCATTACTTTCTCAAAGACTTTACTTAAAACTGGTAGTATGGAAATGGGACGGAAGTTCGTTATATCACTCATCTCGCCCGATTTAAAAAGAGGTATTACTTTACTATATTTCATGAGATCTGGAAAGACCCCCTCTGTTATGCAATTATTGTAGATTAATGCTAGATGGGGTGCAATTACATCTATGATATGAAAGAGTACCTTAACTGATGTGCCCCACAAATCTTCAGTCTTTTTTAAACTAAGTGATTTAAATATCTTGACTATTGAATCTGAATTTACAGGGCTGAAATCAAAGTTTATATTACATTTACTGACATTAGTGCTAAGTAATGATTGAGCTTCAACCGCGGATGATTTAAGACATTTCGTAGTATTAATGGCTATGTTAGAAAAATAATCTTCGAATGCTAAGGCAACGTCTTTATTTGACGTGATTTGTTGGTCACCTGTGTTCAGAGTGACTTGATTATCACGAGTTTTTGATTTTCCCGTTTCTCTATTTATAATATTCCATACAGTTTTTACCTTGTTGTCAGATGATTTAAGTTTGAGACTAAGAAAATTTGCCTTGGCAGTTAAACAAACTTGTTTAAAGGTCCTTGAATAATTCCTAACATAATTTAGAAAGTCAGCATTCTTATTTTCCTCCCTCTCTCTATATAGGTCATAAAGCCTATTTCTACTTTTATGAATGCCTGTAGTAGCCCATTCACTAAATTTTGTTTTCGACCTAGAAATAGTTTTCATTTTAAAATTGTTGTTAAATTGATGTAGAATTACGCCGAAGAAGTCTTTATAAATACTATTACACTCATTCTGTAAAAATGGTAACACTGTAAGATCACTCTGAACTTTATTTTTGAATAATTCCAAACGATTACTAGTTATAGGTCGGTATGTTATTGTATCAGGTTTTTGATAAAAATCATAGATGAAAGATGCCTTCTGACCACTATGGTCAGAATTAAAACAATTAAATATTTCTTTATCCAAACATTCGCAACTACAAAAAATATTATCTAAGCAGGTTGCACTACTAACACCTATCCGTGTGGGTTCTAAGAACAGATTACCTAAATTAAAAGATTTAAATAAACTAAGTAACCTAGTGGTATTATTTGACGTTTCGAGTAAGTTAATATTAAAATCTCCACAAACTATAACATGCTTCTGGGTATTACATGCTAATTTTAACACATGTTCCATAGTAGATTCAAATGTGCAAAAGTCAGCCAACGGTGGTCTGTAAACACATATTATTATATAACTTTCTAGTTCTGCGCAAGAAATTTTTACAATCCTTTCTATAGATAGCTTTACAATATCCTTTCTTTCTTTGGATTTAAGAGTACTTTTTACAATTATAATAGAGCCACCATGAATGGCACTTTTTCTGGCAAAATAACTAACTAATTTAAAATTTAAAAAATCAAAAATTAATTGCTCTTGTCTAAGCCAATGTTCAGTAATGCACATAATTTGTACATTTTCATTATCTAAGAACAACCCTATTTCTAGTTCTTTGCTGGAAAAACCTTGAATATTTTGGTGAATTAAATTTATATTCAAGGGTGTTTCCGCTGTCCTATAATTTAGTTTAAATCATGAGGCAAGGCATTATTGCCAATAATGGCTTGTTGGGGCTGGGTACTACTGTATGTATTTGGTTCTATATTAAAAGCTAATAGGTCAACCAAGGTCAAAATATATTTCCTGGGCAAATGAATTTTTCCTGATGTTAGATCAAGTCGCTTTATAAATTTGTTTAAATCAAAGAAATGATATTTATTATTACAGCTTATAGCATTATATATTAAAGAATTAAAGTGTGCTATTCTATTATTATGACTAAATGGCATGCTTTGTGAGTATGGTAGCGCACATAGTATAATTTTACCTATGCCCCTACCTTCAATAGTATTTAGTGTTGATATTAATTTATCTACGCCAGACTTGTCCACACTAAGACTATTTCCTACCAAAATTACTAAAGTGGTGGTCCTGTCAAAACTTCCTTTTAAAAGTAAATCACTTAATTGCATAAGAGTTGCATTATGGTAACAGTAATTAGTAACATTTTGTTTTAATTTGTTATTTAACAATAAACCTAGTCCAGATCCAAGCTGGTCGGAATAAACAATAGTTTTATACCTACTTATAATTTGTCTAGGGGACTCCTTAGAAGTATCAAAAGCCATATCTGGCTGAATCACAGCAGTTGGTGAAGTTCCTAATCTATCACAATTACCATAACCACTGTTCATTAAACAGTTAAAGCGCTCTTCATTCAATCTACTTTCTTCCACCAATTGAGTGAAAGCCAGGATATGCTCCTTGACTTCCTTCTGAGCGGTTAAATACTTTAAAGAAGTAACTTCAAGCTGGTCCTTTAACTTATTTATCTCAGCATCCAGTTTCTGGATATTTAAATCATATGTTATCCTACTGGAATCTAACTCGAAAAGAAAAGACCTCGTCATGTTGTTCTCCTAGTCACTATTTTTAATTTAAGTAATTTAGCTTACATTTGTAATGATTTTATTTGTGTTAGTTTTAAAATAATTATTTATTACTGTATTACCTTGTAATGTTACTTTTAAGTATTATTGTATTTTATGTTTGAAAAAATGACCTTCTGCTGGAGTTTCTTGCGGCGCTTCTTCTCCGCAATGATGGTCTTGTCCGAAGCGCTAGTAGATTCACTCCATGTTACCGACGTGTAAAAGAGCCCTCATGTGGCCAATTTACTGAATAAATATTTTGAATTTTTTGAATTTTTTGAGTCTCTCACTTGACCAATTTTTTTACCCGACTGTGACAAAGCCCAATAGGAGGGTCACGTGTTTGACCGGTATGCATTTCCGACTCTATGTTCCCTCGTAACTAATAAACGGATAGACCGTTTTTAATAAATTGAAAACCAAAATGGCGGATTTTTGGCGCCAAATTCCGCGGCATGAGAACTAACATTATGTTGACGACGGGTGTGTAGCATAAAAACAAATGGTCTAATGATCATTTTACATAACACGAATTGCATAATTTCAATCTGTATAATAAACCATCGATATAATAGTAATAGTCATGATGCATAAAATGAAATGCATAATTTCAAAAACTATAATGTTTATAAATTAAAGTATTTCTAACGGCTTTCGTTACTATTAATTTGGTCACAGTTCTAACCTAACCTAACCTAGTTAGAAGAAATTGACTTAAAATGCATAATAACAAGAAAATTATAGTTATAATAAATGAGTGTTATGTTATTCGATCGTATGCCAGATAAAATTATACAATTGGTTTTTATGCTAAACGTTCATTATGATTTTCGTGGTCAGTTAAATGAAATTATAATAAATGTTATTCTACATCCGTGTCATAACTTCCCTACAATATGTTCAGAAGAGATAAGCAATCGCCTATATTAAGAAACCTGTATCTGTGGTTGCATCTTAATGTTTACATTAAAGTATAGTGCATCGTAATTTTTACATTAAAGTGTCGGTACTTAAACATTAAAGTATCGGTAATACTGTACCACTAACTTGAAAATGCAAGCCATATCTGTACATTTTAAATAAAGTTTTTTTTTTTAAGCTTTGGTACTACAAACAAGTTAACTTAACTTAATAAAAATACAGGCCAAATCTGAACATATTATAGAAAACTTATGATATGCATGTAGATAAAGTTATGTATGCGGCTATGCATAATTAGGCATTAAAACACTCGTGCTTTAATGCCTCTTATTATGCACCAGCCACATAAACTACTATTTTATACTGATTGAAGCGCACCCGTTGACGACATTATTCAAACAGCAGTCGGGTTTTCAAAGCAAGCTTTTTGGTACACTTATGTTAAATTTGTTACTTATTAGCATAACATTTTATAAAAGCCAATTCCATTCGATTCCCAGTTGGGAAACACAAAAATTCCCTATTTTTCACTATTCCCATGTGCGTCCCACTTTCTCACCAGCCCACTAACGCCACTACGAATAATAATAAAATGTCCGTCCGTCCGAATTAGACATCAAACCGATGAGAATAAAGTATTGCCGTGTCCTCTTTGATCTGGCAATAAATAAAGATTTGAATATAGACGTAACATTTTTTATTGGGGTTTCCACGTAAATATGGCATTTCTTTCATAACTTTATAGTCTGTATATTTTATGGCGTTAATATAAAATAATATATGACTTATACAAATACACAGTTTTGTTTTCACGTTTCTAGCTTTCAAACGTCTCTTTCTGTATTTGTTGAGCTGTAGGTAGGCCTCCAACAAGATGGAGCGACGACCTTGTAAAGATCGCGGGAACGCGGTGGATGCGAAAAGCACAAGACCGGTCTGAGTGGAGAGCCTTGGGGGAGGCCTATGTCCAGCAGTGGACGTCTTTCGGCTGACATGATGATGATGATGATGATGGTATTTGTATAACCGTGCAGAAGAAGAGAAGAGAAACTGGGAGAAGGTTAAATGACAAGATAAAAAAAAAAACTTAGATTTGGAATGTAAAAAGTGGGTTTCGCAAAAACCGCTGAAATATGCCAATTTTCAACTCGCACTTGAGACCGAACGGTATCCTAAAAAAAAAAAAGTGATATTTGTAGAGAATTTTAAGAACTTTAATTTCTGTAAACAAGCCATTTACTAAAAGTTAATATTTTCCGAATTTTAAGCAAAAAAAAATCATGTTTTTGGCGATTTTGTCAATGTTGCGTCACGAAATTTTGTTAGCAAACCTCAGATTCGGATTCAGCACCCCAAAACACATATAGAATGGAAGAAATCAGAACTACCCCAAAACTTTCCTAGTAAAAACACGATTTGACTGGATCATCGTTAACAAAGTTAGAAATTAAGTTAGTTACACTAAGCGCCAATACGAGTAGATGTCTCTGTTGCATACGGCGGAAATGCATCGTCCTATTAAGAGAACTCAAACCGTTTCTAAGTATGGAAATACAAATGGGAAACATCCCGCCAGCCTGTGTCAAACAGTTAGTGCTTGTTTACGGAGATGAAGGGCGTCGCGCGTAGCGTTGGGCGGCGCGGTCTGCACTAAATTCAAACATATGGCGTTGTATAAACGCGTTTACGGAGAAGCGGTTTTACACGCGTTTGCTTCAAATACAGCGTTACTTGCGGCGGAGCCCACGGATGGCATCGCCGCGTTGCACGCAGCGTCGCACGCGTCAATGACAGCGGTCCCCGCCACTGCGCCCGCAGCGGGGCCCGCGGCGGAACCTTCTGACAGTCTTGTGCTCCGCCGCGCGCTCCGCTACACGCTCGAGAGTCCGCCGCGGATGTAGCGAACACCGCTACTCTCTACGCTTCGCTCCACGCGCCGCATCACGCCCCGCCTCTTTATAAACAACACCGTACATTCCCATATGTTTGTGTTTGCGCGTGTGATGACGCGGTCCGCTGCACGCGCCGCCTCTCTGTAAACGGAAAAAACGCCCGACGCGCCGCGCAACGCCAAGCCGCACGCCACGCGCGACGCTCCGCGTCTCCGTAAACAAGCCCTTATTTATAGTATCCGCAGCGCGTTAAGGACGAGTCATAGTGTATAGTTCATTTCATATACCAAGGCCCGATTCCACTTGGGACGGTCATTAAGCGTGAACAATAGGATTAGTGATAACAAGAGATTATTGAAAGTCTTAACCCCTTACTTATAAACCTTGGATTAGCTAAACCATGTTTTGTCCTTTTCTGTCAAAGTCAAATGTCACAATGACAGATAAGGACTACACATGGTTTAGCTACTCCATGGGTAGTTCACGTTTATAAGTAAGGGGGTAAGTGCTCAGGTAGTAAAGCAATTGGGGACCTAATGATTCGCCGACGATTGACAACAATTCATATGTGCTAAGGTAGTAAAATAAAAGTACCGTTTGTAGATTTTACACTGCTGATTACAGTAAAAATATTTTCGGAGTTTTTTATGCAGTAGTTTTTTTTATATTTAGGAAAAACAGTACAAAAAGTTGGATTGAGAATGTTAGGAATACACTTATAGTGCCCTTAGTCCATTTATTACCAAAGGAATTGAAAAAAATTTACAACTGTCATGTCCATTTTTCATCTGTCTGACGGATTACTTGATTCTAACGACACGCTTTCAATTCTCGTAATACTATTGTTTTGATATACGCTATTTAAAATGAAAGTGACTAACGGATTTGTAAAAGCGGATAGCCGCAATCTGCCCAAAGTCGACGAATTCATGTTGTTACAGTTGTTATGGTTGACAAGTGACATGACATGACAGTCAGTTCTGTTTCTGTTTAAAGTTACTTTTTTTATGTTATATCATGCTAAGATCACGACATCAGTATTCCTAACTTTGTATATACGGTCTTTTTAATGACTATTTCTTTAATAAATTATTAACGACGAATTTAAGTTAAATAAAGAAAAACCGAGAAACACGGGTAGTCTAATTTTTAACGAGCTATTATAAACGCGAAAAAACAGAAATACTTTTTTTTTTTAAATGTTGTCTATTATTACGCTAATGTATCGGTTCGCAGAATTTTCATTTCGTAGAAAGTTTATTTCTGCTGAAACCTTATTGTTTTCAGATTATTTTTAGCATGGGTTACGTAGGTTAGGTTAGGTTAGACCTGTGACCATCAAAAAATAATCTGAAAACAATAACCCCCTTACTAATAAACGTTGAGTAACGGTGGTATAGCTTATACAACGTTTTCTCCTTATCTGTCATTGTGACATTTGAATTTGACAGATAAGGACAAAACATTGTATAGCTATACCACCGTTACTCAACGTTTATTAGTAAGGGGGTAAGGTTTCAGCAGAAATTATCATTCTACGAAACGATACGTTTGCGTAACGGTGGGTTTAGACCAATCGAACGAACAAGAATTCTATGGCATTATCTCTTACGTTTTCTTTGTAAAAATAAAGACAAAACATGTTTTAGAGCATTCGCTCGTTTGGTCAAAACCCACTGTAATAATTGTCGGCGAATCATTAGGTAACTTAAGCAATTAGTCAACAATAGCTAAACGTTATGACTCTCACTGTTAAGTATCAAGTGGAATCGGGCCATGGTATTTGAAATGAACTATAATAAGTCTCTGTCAAAAAAAACTGTTTTGGTACAAGCTTTTGGTGGCGACTGTATTTTTTTTGCAAAATCTTTATCTGCTTATCAAGACCAAACTATTAAGTCCTTACACGGTGGTTCTGCTTGAAGAATAGCGGGGATGCTGTCGCGACCTTCCGACTCCATCATCAGATCAGCTCTTAGATACCATAATATTGCACTGTCATCGGGTTTACATACGTGGTTCAAATTTCAGTCCATTCCGTTAACCGGAAGTGGGTCAAATTTAACTCGCAAGATTTGACCTGTACATACATACATAAATACATTGCAAGTTCCTTAGCGCGCTGCGGATTCTACAGGGTGGTACTCGATAAACTGTACATAATGAAAGGGATGAAATTTTGGGTTAATTTATCGGTAAAACAATTTAAAAAAAAATGACACTTTTTTTTCTTAATTTTTTTAATAAATTACAACAGGAATGTCATTTTGTTTTCATAAAAACACGATTTTCTCAAAATTTTGTAGATATTTCTGTATGTAGCAACGTAGCTCACGTTGACACATACAGATACACATGTCAATCTTATACAACCCCTCTTTTTGCGTCGGGTATTAAAACCAGAATACTTTAATATCTGACTTGGAACAGTCGCTATGAGAACACGGATCAAATGATAATGGTTATATTAAACTGTTTGGGAATATTTCCTTAAGGTCAGTGACCTCGTTAGTTTGCTAGACAGGTACGAGAATTCTATCTGAAGATAGAAATTGTATCGTTAAGGAATATGAAAACTTTTCCTATTTACATTCCCTTGGGTTTGTTAACTTTTGTAAAGTAAATATATTTAAATATCTTAAACGAGCTAAGTGTCTATCTTGTGCTTTTATTGAGTTACTAGCTTCTGCCCGCGACTTCGTCCCCGTGGAATAGTTACTTTGTGCTAACGCTAACTTTAACCTGCGACTTTGTTAACGTAGAAGGTTGAAACATTCTTCATTTGTGCTCCGCTCCTATTGGTCTTAGCGTGATGATACATAGCCTATAGCCTTCCTCGATAAATGGGCTATCTAACACTGGAAGTATTTTTCAAATCGGACCAGTAGTTCCTGAGATTAGCGCGTTCAAGCAAACAAACTCTTAAGCTTTATAATATTAGTATACAAGTATAAATTAATTCTACGCAAAGGAGACAGGTATTATTATTTCTGAAAACAATAAATGCTGCATTTATGGAGTTTAGAAAAATCGTCTGGCTTAACCGGGAATCGAACTAGTTGAAAGTCAAACCATTAAAGTCGTGTTGTAAAGAATTAAGGAAGATAAAAATAAAGATGAAGATAAAGAAGACAAATATAGTACGGTCACGAGCGTTAATTTAGGACCCATTTCAAGAAAAATATGTTTGTAATCGTCAATGTCATTAGAGATGTCAAGTAATTTGTAACTTTTAGGAAACTCAACCTTATTGTTTTAGAATGTCAGATTGACTTTGGACCTAAGCTGGGTACCAAATTAAATCTCGTGACTGTACATGTCATACCGTGACAGCTTAGACAGACAAAGCCAAAGTATTAGAGTTACAACGTACTGTGACAGAATCACATAGCGAAAATATTAGAGTTTCTCACGGATCCCTTAACCGAATTCCAACTGTACTTCAACCTAAGTGTCTTTGACATCACAAAAAGTGAACATTTATCAAAGAATTACATTTAGAGTGAGGTAACCCTCCGTACCCTTACCATGAGTAATATCAAAAAGCAAGCTTTCAAAACCCGACTGTTGCTAACCAACTTTAAATCGTTATAAATCCTAAATGATCATTCAAAATGAAAAATGACGAAAGAAACCTAAAGATGATTTTTAAATCCCTATTCAATGATACCCCACTTGTCATACTTGGTCGACTTTTTTTTATTTAATTTGCACAATATGGCGTCTGTTTGCCGCCATATTGAATTTTGATTACTGTCATATCTTCAGTGACACTCACCAGATTAAGACAAATCGATTGACATAAGAATCATCAAAGTCGGACAACGGGTTTAGTTTTTATAGTGCCACAAAGGAACAAACATACATATATAGGCTGTGAAACACATAACCCTCCTCCTTCGGCAGTCGGATAAAAATAGGGAGTATTCATGACTTTTAATCACAGCTTTAATAAAATCTGATTCATCTACCAAATAGAGGGCCCTGCGAAGATGCATTACGCTTACTTAACGTTCGTTTTTAAACCAATCGCGTCACTGGTAGATCACGTGACTTTTCGTATCACGTCATCTACCATTGACGCGATTGGTTTTAAAAGGAATCGAATAAAAACGCTACTTAACGTAATGCATCTTGTGCCTAGGTGAGAAACATCATTTTTCGAGTCGCTATAAAAATTCGCAAGATTTAACCCAACAAAGATTTGTTCCTATCTCTTTCTAGCAAAACAGAATTTAACGTAGAGTTTATATAGCCGAGCTGTTACATGACGTCACAGTGCATCGGTTCTCTCTGTCTAATCGCTGTCTAATTAGCAGTTTAAAATGCTTGTATCATCCGTATTTCTTGGCCGATTTTAATTTTGATGGTCTCATTTACGATATTTTCATATTTTTTTGAGAAATGCGATTTAAAAAATCACATCTCATATGCATATTCCCAATTATGGTTCTTAACAAGGTTTTCCGTAAACGCTCGCTCGGAGCGGAATCCATTCGCGAGCGTTATGATCGCGGGGATTAACCGGGTATTTTTGTTTTTTTTCTTCCTGCAGTTGGATGGCGTGGTCGTGGAATGATAAGGCCGGCTTGACTTCAAGCTGAGCAAGTGAAAATGTAACGAAAGAGCTAGCTAATAGGGTAGGAAAGACGAGAAAACAATGTCCGTGGTAGGCTAGTGCGAGCAAATTAGCGAGCGAAATTAACCGTTATTTCGAACAGGACTAGTTTTATTTTGGTCTGTGATTTTGTTCGAGCGGAATCGAAATGAAAATGCTCTATTTGAAAATGCTATTCTACTTTGCCCTTTCCCACGTCCAGTCAACCCGTAATCGAGCCGCTGCAGCAGCTGATCAAGCCCAAATCCTCAAGCGCCGCAAATATTCATCATTATGAAATAATTACGAATTGCTGGCGCTTGCAGTGGAGACCATGGGACATTGGTCAGCTGATATGAAAAGCTTTATTAAGGCCCCTGTCATCCCGGCTCATAGACTCCTCCGGAGATCCTAGAGCTGGTGCTTACCTCTCCCAAAGGATTGGGCTAGCTATCCAGGGAGGTAATGCAGCCAGTGTCATAGGGACCATGCCAAGAGGATGTTCTTTTTATATTAGTGATTATTATTTATATCTTTAATATTTGAGTAGCATTGTATTATTTTAATTTAAATAAGTTAAGTTTTAATTTTTAAATGTATTATTGTTGAATTCTGTAAATACTGTACAATAACTTTGTATTATTAAATCGGTTTGAAATGTATAGCATTTCTGACGAGTTGGTTAAAGAAATTACCTGGTTTCCGAGTCCTGAAGCGAATACCGTAATTGTAACTCATGGTAAGGGCACAGGGAAAGGGCAACTTGGGGTAAAACCTCTCAAAAGGGTCCAATCGTGCCCAATTGTCATCACACAATCGTACAGACTCGGTCCTCTAGACAAAATTAATGTAGTTAGGCTGAATTAAGTGTTTATGAGGCGTTTTACAAAAAATGTTTTGTCGACCTCGCATTTTTTCGCTTTTCACGGTTCCGTAGTCAACAAGGAACGCTTACAGTTTCGCCATGTCCGTCTGTCCATGGTTTAACTCTTTGTAGTACCACTCTTGTGTTATGATTATACATTTAAACTATGATGTAGTCCAAAATAAAATCTTGAAAAAACTTGTACGTGCAGCAAAGTCTTGTTCAGAAATTTGTGTACTACACGTACCTACCTTATTTATTTAATGTCATATTTAAACTACCATATATGAATTGCCACAGCGATTAAAGTGACAAGGTACAAACGTGTACACATATTTATGAACTCGACCGTACCTACCTCATGTACAAGTAAAGTTACGTTTTTTTACATTATTACATCGAGTAAGCTACCATTAGATATAGCTTTAAAAAACCATTATGTACATGTCGCTATCAATTTTTATGTTTGGGAGACCGTTTACGAAATATTGAACACGAAAAGTGTAGTTTGGCTAGAGTTAGAACTGCCATATATGAAATGTCACAGCGATTAAAGTGACAAGGTACAAAAGTGAACACATATTTATGAACTCGGCTGTACGTGTCCTTTTCTATCAAGGAGAAGGCGATCGAGCACACAGGCCACATGATGGTAAATGTTGTCAGGTTTAGGAGCTACAATGGCACAGATAGGCAAACACACACAGACATACACATACACACATTCACCTTATAACCCCCCTCAATATGCGTCAGGGGTTAAAAAGGAAATCTCGGTCACAATCCTTTAAAAAACATGAAAAACAATAAGGTCAACGTCCGTTGGCACAAAAATAGCGTCGCCATCGTGATACTGCAATACAACGTAACTAACAAATTAAATACAGGGCAAAATACACCTTAGCAAGTAAGTCAATGAGGTGCATTTTGCAACTCATTCAATTTGTTAGTTAATCCGTATTGCAGTATCACCGACGCTATATATAACGCACGTAGGCGCATGAGTTTATGCGTTGTTACGAGTTACGAGATGCAGGAATTTACGCTTTACCTGCCACAATGAGGTCAGTGTGTTTGAACTCTGGACTTCTTTAGGGTTCCGTAGCCTAAGGAACCCCAAAGGAACCCTATTGATATGCCTATGCTGTCCGTCCGTACTAACTTAAAACAGCTGTATCCTTTGGACCGTAATTACAAGTAGATATATAGATTTGTGAAGAATAAAGATGTTTATCTATCTAAACATCTTTATTCTTCACAAATATAAATTACAAAAAATGCAATTAACCAATTAAATAAGTTTAATTTTAATTTAAATACGTTTAGTTTTAATTTTTAATTGTATTAATATTAAATAATTAATAACATAAAACTAAAAGTAATTTATAAAGTAACGTAAGTAATCCATAGTAGATAACGGGTTGCTTTTTTTCTTCAGAATGTGTTATTACGATGGATTTATTAATAAATAAATAAATAGTTAAAAAAGCGAAATAATAAATGTCAAAAAACGTTTTTTTCAACTTATTTTTAATTTCGTTGTTTCATAAAAACGGTATAACATACAAAAGTTAAATTTGGTATGATCATAGTACAAACACTGAAAAAAAACAACAATTACGAGTTACGAGATGCAGGAATTTACGCTTTGCCTGCCACAATGAGGTCGGTGTGTTTGAACTCTAGACTTATTTAGGGTTCCGTATTCGATGGAACCCTAATGGAACCCTATTAATATGTCCACGCTGTCCGTCCGTCCTGACTTAAATGAATAAATAAATAAAAAAATAAAAAATCTGTATCTCGTGGTATCTGTTTTTTCAGAATATGTGTTATTACAGTGGAGTAACAAGTAAAAAAAAAATAACGAAATAATAAAGGGTATTTATATTAATTTAATATATTGATATGTAGATGTATATTATTACCTATTAATGGGCGGACAATGGATGGAATATGGCGACGAAAGCACGAGATGGATAAGACTTCTATATATGTTTGAAAATACATGCAGTTTTTGCCATAAATCATTACATATTTTGTATATTAAGAAAGAACTGAAGTATCACTTTACGAAAACGCCCCTCTTACGTCTGTAGACGTGGAGAGATCATTTTCCCTATATAAGTAGACAGTGAACTATAAAAGGAATGTACTGAAAATACCTAATAAAGAAAATAATATGATTATTTACTTCAACAATAAAATTCTATAACTTTTTTGCAGTGAAGTTCTCTTTTTTTTAAGTTAATTGTAGTCATATCCATATTACGGATATCGTTTGACATAATTTTGACGTAAATTGCATCCGTCGTCCGCTCATTAATTATTATGTATAAATAGTTAGACCCTATGTTGCACCACTACCACAATCTCTTCTTTGCCCATAGGCTAACTGGTAGAGAATGCCTTACGGCATTAAGTTCTCTTTTCGTATATTAAGTGTATTCTTTTTTGCAATAAAGTTTTTTTTTTATAGGTAGAATAATTTTTAATTGTATTAATGTTGAATTCTGTACTTAGTTGGATGTAAATAAAGTAATCTACCTATAAAAAGATTAATTAAATAAATAAAGGGAGTCCCCGTACAAGAAATGTTTTTTCAGTGTATTTTTATTTTTGTTGTTTTGTAAAAACAGTAAAACGTACAAACGTCAAATTTGGTATTTAGTTTATTATATTACAGGACGAACCCTGAAAAAACAACACACTAAAAAAATGCCAAGTGCGAGTTGAGCTCGCTGATATAATAATACCTACTGTACGGTACGGAACCCTCGGGGCGCGAGACCGACTTGCGCTTCACCGGTTTTATTTTTAGTTGGAAAGGAGGTCATAGTACGCTGGTCTTTAGGATGGAAGTTGCATGTCATCATGCACGGGAATGGTATTAGTTCATGATTTTTAGGGTACCGTGCCAAAATGGTAACAAGTTTCTGTTCAATAACTACATTTTTGCTACAAGCTTTGGATGCCGACAGTACATTTTATGCAAAGTTACTATCTGCTTGAGACGAAACTAATTAGTCCTAACACGGTGGGTCCACGTTAAGTATAGCGGAGATCCTGTCGCCGCCTCCCGACTTCATCATCAGATCAGCTCTTAGATACCATAATATTGTGTTGTCATCGGGTTTACATACGTGGTCCAAATACCAGCCTATTCCATTAACGGGTACTGGTTCAAAATTGACTTGCAAGATTCGACCTAATAATACATACATACATACATACATACATTAAATCACGCCTGTTTCCCAGAGGGGTAGGCAGAAACCACTTCTTTCCACCTGCTACGATCCTGACAAATCTCTTTCGCTTCTTCCACATTCATACATCGAGTCATGCATGCACGTCGGTTTCGGGTACATAAGATCCGGCCCTTTTCCAGTATTTCTCCGATTTGATTCGAAAAAGTACGCCTAGGGCGGCCCCTTCCGACCCTCCCACTCACTTGTAAAATAGGAGCCCTAATAATGAGCCTTCGGTGTCTATCTGTCTGTACGTCACAACAGTTATTCTTGGCAACTACAGAGGGCTCAGACAAGATGCACTACGCTAACTAACGTTTCTATTCGATTCGTTTTTAAACCAATCGCGTCACTGGTAGACCACGTGACTTTTCGTATCACGTCATCTTCCAGTGACGCGATTGGTTTAAAAACGAATCGAATAGAAACGTTAGTTAGCGTAGTGCATCTTGTCTGAGCCCTCAGAAGCTATCATTTTGGTATTTGGAATTAATAGTTTCTGAAACGTGCCACGTGGTGCCACGATGACAGACTGACCGACGGACTAAGTCGCACTATAAAGGATTTGATTTCGACTACTGAAGATGACCTGCGAATTGTATTTGACCTGTTATGGTATTATTTTTACCTCAGCCGCCATTACTGTCAAATAAATAAGAGCTATGCACAGAATAAAAACATATACCATAGAAACCAGACTATAAGACGTACTATGCTTCAGCTACCTTTCTCTACTTTTTATATTACGTATTACATGAGAAAAAATGAAACAACAAGTAGGCTATTTTTAACCGACTTCAAAAAAGGAGGAGGTTATACGTTCCACTGTATGTTTTTTTTTTTATGTATGTTCACCGATTACTCCGTCAATTGTCGACCGATTTCAAAAATTTTTTTTTGGTTTAATCGAATATACTTCCGAGGTGGTCCCATTGTCACCAAATCTGTATCTGATGAGAGGATCAGTGAGGAATTGAGGAAACTCCTCAAATATTGTAGGCAAACATATAGCGATTTTAGTATTTTTAGTGACAAGTCCAGCATTTGCATTCAAAAAGTATCATTTGGTGTAGTGAAACTGATGATGAAGACCACAGATGGCCACCGGAACTCCTCAATGGTACCGATTTCAAGGGTGGCGATAAGATATCTCGATTAAGATAGTTGAGCGACTACCTACAACGAATAATATTTACTTGTTGAAATATGACTATGACTTTCCCGCGGCGTTGCTTGCGGCGCGCTTGATATAAGTTAAAGTTTCATTTCAACTAAGAAGTGGGACTACGTAACAGCGTATTATGATCATTAAAAAGTATAAAATAAAATAAATGTTTTAAAAAACAAAAAACCGCCCTCAAAAACGCAAAAAATAACTTCTTTAAAATTGTAGGCACCTAATAGGTTAGTCCAACTGAAGTCGGCGACCAAAACATTATCAACAAAAAGCCGACATCAGTTGGACTAACCTATTAGGTGCCTACAATTTTAAAGAAGTTATTTTTTGCGTTTTTGAAGGCGGTTTTTTGTTTTTTATTCTTCTTTAACTGTCATTGTCACAAGGTTTTACACAGGGACTTCTTTGTCCTTCCTATATGAAGGATTTGTCTTTCTTTGTCTATAGGTCCAAATCACGCCTTACTTGTGACGATGTACCAAATAACGAAAGAACAGGTATAGATTCATCTCTTTCCAACTCACTATGAAAACCATAAGTAAAAAGAAGTGAACCATACTGTACTTTCTGCTTATTTAGTACGGTTTCTATGCCTTTAGCTGTGCCTTTAGTCTTTATTCTTTGGAGCTATCTAAACGTTGACAACACGATTACGTGTCAAAAACAATATACATATACATAGCAGCCACATACAGATACACAGGTATACACACACACACACACACAGACACACACACACACACACACACACACACACACACACACACACACAGACACACACACACACACACACACACACACACACACACACACACACACACACACACACACACACACACACACACACACACACACGCGCGCGCGCGCGCGCATACATGCACATGCCCACATACACAGATACACAGATATGTCTATATACTACAGTGGTGGTCACGTAATTAGGGACACTTGTTTTTTTCCCATATAATTGCCTACAAATATGGCTTTTCAATTTTGACAACCAATCAAAAAGTTCTTAACCAATTATATTTTTAGTAACACTTATCATTGACTAATAAAGTAAAGTTTAAATGTATGTACAATTTATCTCTGTTGAGATCGGCTCTTCCATTATATAAGGATTTGAACAAATAAATATTCGACGCTCATACAAAGTTGTATGGACGCGTCAGCACTTAGTTTTTAAATCCTTGTAAAATATAAGGTCCGTTTTTAATAGTAGTGAAAGTTTAAACCTTAGTTAATTATGTAAAGTAAAATGTATTTAGCAATAAAATAGGTCGAGAACTTTTTGATTAGTGGTCAAAATTGAAAAGTCATATTTGTAGGCAATTGTATGGGGAAAAAACAAGTGTCCCTAATTATGTGGCCACCACTGTATAATATAAAAGTCAAACCTGACTCACTGACTTAGATATCAACGCACAGCCGAAACTACTGTACCTAGAAACTTGAAATTTGGTACAGGAGTTCCTCTCGCGAGCGTCCTCTAAGTAAGATATAATAATATACAGATACAAAGACACCAAGACACACACAGCCATAGACAGACACACATATACACAGATACCCAGAAATACAGATAAATAGACACATACAATCATACATGCACAGATAAATTTAAAACAGTCAAAAAGTAACTAAATTGTTTACCCACTCTTCGCCCCCTTTTCTCAGACAATCAATCATGCAAGGACGATATTAGAAACATCTCGATGTTTAGGCTGTCGTTTGCTCAGCCGTCTCGTAAATCCCAGTAACGTTCGAATAAATCATAGGCGCAATGGCAGCTCGAGTAAATCACAGGATACTTACGCAAGGTAAATCATTGGATTTAACTTGTAGACAAGGGCCTAGCAAAGATCCAAACGCTCCTAGACGTTTTCCTTTGTTATAAAAACGTTCACACGATTCTATTTGATATTACCTAGCCAATACGAGTACGTCATAGAATTTAGAAACGTGTCGTTTTGGTGACGCTTTTGGTTTAAAAACTAAACGAATAGAAACGTTAGTTAGCGTAATGCACGGAATAGAAAAAACAGTGGAAGTGGCATGAGCTTCGCTTAGTATCAGACCTTGTCGCCAATACTCAAACTATCATAAAACAACACGCCACCAAGGAAAATGTTGTGCAGCTATCGTTTTTACATTCCAAAATAGCACAATAAGGCATGCTTCTGGATGATTCTACCTTTTTTAGAAATATCGAAATAAGCGATCGTGGCAAAAGTATGGTAGGTTGCGCGGAACTCCGCATAACCATGCTACACGTTACACGCTAACTAAACACTTCTTTTTTCTGCTCTTTGGCGTAATGCATCTTGGGTAGGGCCTATTTTAGATGCATAACGAATTTTCGTAAATCGTCACAATGTAAAGATTTTTTTTATTGATAATGGGTTTGCTCTTGGCTAACTCTGGTCCCTGGCGAACGAAGAATTTGACGACAATGAAGCGAGCTAAAAATAAAAATAAAATAAAAATCATTTATTTGAATGTGTACACTATTACATTTTGAGAAAGGTACCGACATCAAATCTTAGTACACTAAATACTACACTAAATTAGAGGTACACATTAAATTAGTACACTAAATTAGAGGTACACACGCAGTTTGACTTGTGAAGAAAATAAAAGAGGCCCCCAAACTAGATAGGCGAAGCCTGTATCTTGGGAGACCGAGGTAGATTGGCAATGTAAATGTAAATATAAATATACATATGCACATACATGCATGCAAACATACAAGCACATATACACACACACATATACATCACATATACATAATTTTATGTATATTTCTTTAACAATGCTTGAATACTAATTATAAAAATACTTTTAAGAGTCGTTAGAACATAAAATTCAAATTGCAGATGTTTTAATAGTTGTTTTTTTTTAAAACATCTTCAGAAACATAGTAGTCCAAAGTAAGCAACCATTCTGTGAGCATATATTTAGCTTTGTGGATTTTACAGTATCTGATTTTACAAAACTTTAGAACTGCATTATATACCGATGCTCTAACATAATCACCAAATCTTTTTGCAAGGTTTGAGTTGACTGAGGGGAGCCGCAATCTGTATACTCTTTTTTGTAACATTAAATTATGAAGACTGGAGCTAAGAAGTTGTTTATGAGTGAGGAGACAAGTTCTGAGGATGAAAAGCTGCCGAATAGATAAAACCTGAGCTTCTTTGTATAGGTCCGAGGTTGGATGCCTAAAAGGTTATTTTAGCATAACTTTAAGGACCGATCTCTGAGCTCTTTCGGCGATAATAAGGGTTGTTTTTGCGGCGCTACCCCATACTGTGATACAATAACCAGCTACAGATTGGCACACGGCTAAGTACACCATTTTTAGAATCTCCTTTCTAGCCGAATCCCTGAGATACTTGATGATAGTAATAGTTCTACGTATTCTTTTTGAGAGCTCACCGACAAGATGCCTATTCACTCTAGCCACAGATTATATACAAGTTACTACGTAACTCTAGCTTTAAATAGGTTCAGATGTATACACCGTGCCCGGGACGTACCCATAGGATTTTAACCATCGATTCTAGACCCTATTTGGAGTATAACATGTAGTCCAATATCGCGTAACCTCCGAATTTTTTATTATGTAACAAACAATTCCATAGTTAATTTAATTTGAACTCTGTCACCTTAACTTAATGCGTTATTTACTAAGAAATTGATTAAATTAATTTATGTTGTACGTTGATGATATTGCTACTTACAACATGAATCTTTCTTAGTAAATGCTTTAGGCTAAGGTGACAGAGTTCAAATTAAATTAACTATGGAATTGTTTTTTTAATAATAAAAATCTCGGAAATAATGCGTTATTGGACTACATGTTAAACCGCATTATATACTCCAAATAGTCTAGAATCGATGGTTAAAATCCTTCGGGTACGTCCCGGGCACGGTGAATGCACTTGGAAGGCAGACGCCGGAAGCGCATTCCACTCTTTTGCATTCGCATTATGATATTATGATGTACTCGTATGATGCAAAGCGCTTACAAATGTAACTTGGAAGATTACTACACAAGTGATATTGCCGCTAACCGTTCAATAGCCTGGATTCTATACAGATCTCAATATTAAGCGTGGAATCCGCCTGGAGGACGTTTCCTGTATTCGGGAGCTATTCCCTTTATAGGCGGACCTTGGGGAGATATGAAATTCCTGGAGAAATAGTGTGTGCGGGGAGAGGGAGCGAGCGCGGAAGCGATTTTAACGTCTATACACTGAAAAAAAAATATGGAAGCTTGTAACAAGATTGTGATTGTTGTGCATAAGCGTCTTGATCCCATACGAGCCTGACAAGACGATAGATACATCAACTAAGATGTTAGTTGAATAGTTGTTACTATCAGCTTTGGTTGATATAACTAATATCTTAACTATTGTAATATTTTTTTGTCAATTAAGTAAAAATCTCTCTTTGTTGGCTTTCATTCTTTTGAGTGTACAACGTACAGTATTCCCAGCTTCTTAACTTTCGGATGGCTATGGCTATCACGCTTGCACTCGCAGCTGACAATATATTGGTCACTCGTGTGTCATAGAAAAACGAAGATTGCCGATCGCTATTAAGAAAATGGTGGAACTGTACAAAGAAGGTGGCTAACTGAATTCGAAGAATTTTATACTCTATTGGCAACCACATTCGATTCAAAATGCTTTACTATGCAGTTAGCAGTTTTCTTCGGTATTACGGCAGTACAATACAATACAAATACGCTTTATTGAACACACAAAGAAAAATATACAAGGAAAGACAAAAACACGAAATTCTTATACGGTAGTCAACAGGTGTTTTTAACGGGTGTGAATGTTTAGCATAAAAACAAATGGTCTAATGATCATTTTACATAACACGAATTGCATAATTTCAATCTGTATAATAAACCATCGATATAATAGTCATGATGCATATTACGAAATGCAGAATTTCAAAAAAAAAATGTTTATAAATTAAAAAATAAATATTTATAACTGCTTTCGTTACTATTAATGTGGTCACAGTTCTAACCTAACCTAACCTAGTTAGAAGAAATTTACTTAAAATGCATAATAACTAGAAAATGGTAGTTATACTAAATGAGTGTAATGATATTCGATCGCATGCCAGATAAAATGATATAGTTGGTTTTTATGCTAAACGTTCATTATGCTTTTCGTGGTTAGTTAAATGAAATTATAACAAATGTTTTTATACTGATTGAAGCGCACCCGTTTTAACACTATTAGCGATCCTTTTTAGACAACCTAAGATAGAACGTAGCAACGTAAAAATAAAACAATGTAGACGTCTATGGTTGTTGTATTGAGTTTTGCTGAAAGTTCATCATTGCGTTCACGTATTTAGTAATTATTATATAATTTGGAAGAGTAAAAGTGCAATAGTGAAGACATTCTGAAACATTAATTTTGTAAGCTCTTTTTACTTTTCATTTTAAGTAGAATAGAGAATAGAGAAGAGAGGTGATATATAATTTTGAATTTAACTTTCAGGAGCAATATGCAATCGCTAGTTACATTCTGCGATAGGTAATGACGTTCTAAAACTGTCAAAATGTATAGAATTGACATAAGCACCCAACGCAACCATTTGTCATTTGTTTTTTTTCGTTGGTTAACATTCAACTAATGCATCTTGTCTATGTCTGCTGGTCGAAAACCAGGAACACCGTCACTATACAAAGAATTAAAAGTCTGCCATTTTTAAATAAAAAATAATCGCTGCCTCTTATGATTCGGGCGGCGGCTGAGGCCAAGACCGCCCGAATTCCCACACTGCGTGAGTTTTCTTTTACGGCTTTTGTTTAATTAAAATAACTTTATTTGTCGTCTCTTCATTTGGGTAATATACCAAGTGATCGTGTTCATTTATACGGAAAGACATACAAATAAAGAAGACGGCATCTTAACTTTTTGTCTCACTCCGCGTACATATAACTACGTTTTTTTAACCCCCGACGCAAAAAGAGGGGTGTTATAAATTTGACCGCTATGTGTATATGTGTCTGTTTGTATACCGTATACCGTACCGTACCGTATTTGAAAGCTGGTTTTCTAGCGGTGGTTCTTAGCTAGGTTTCATCAAAATCGGTTCAGCCGCTTAAGAGATATCAGCTCTGAAAGAAGGGGACACCGTTAAATCGGGGGTTTTTATCTATCTAATAGTTATTAAACCTCTTAAGGCCCAGTGTGCAATTCGTGTTATGTAAAATGAAAATTAGACCATTTTCTAAACATTACACACCCCCACATGCCGTCTCTTTTCCTTTATTTTTCTTAAATTTTTTTTTTGTTTGTGTGTAAATTGTTGTGATTTATTTACTTACTTACTTACTTACATACTTACTGAATTGTTCTGTTTTAGGCTGCATAAGCCACAGTGGTCGAAAAGATGAAAACATAACCTTTTTTAGAATGAAGATGGAATTTAGATTTAGACTGTACTATAGTTGTAAGATTATTGTTATTTTTATCTACTAATTGTATCTTCTAGAAATAGGCGTTACATATCGGTTACTGTCGCACACGATCTGGGCTTCACAGAATACCAGCGTTGCAGCACTAACAAGTTTAGTGTCGCAACACAATGCTGAGTGAAGACCCATTGATGTCACACTACCGCACCCTAAATGTTAAGATTAAGTAGTAATTAAATTATATGGGAGCGCCAAAGTTCAACTAAAATTGCAACTCCTATTATCGGAACTCCGAAAATGAATTTTTTATACCGCTGGAACCGTAAACTTTTCAGAAGTTCTGAAATATTCAATGTGTAGATAAGACTAGGTTAGGTTAGGTTTGATTTATAAAAATCCTGAAAATGTAACAGTTGCTGAAATAAATACGTTAGGAGTTGCGATAATTAGGACTTATGAGTCGTTATGAGTAAAAATAATTAGGTGAGCCAATATGGACCCAAATTATATGTTTAAGTTGGTGATGGTGCTGTGTGTGAGATCGATTAAATATTTTCATTTTAACCTTACAATAATAATTTCTCATGATTAACCGCATTAATACTTAAGGCAGGCACTCAATGAGAGAAGCTCTGTCTACTAAAGGTGATATGTGATTTGGTCGGGTTGTCTGTATTGATATATGGGTATACGCTGGCAACTTGTCTAGATAATATTATAGTATACTCTGTCTACGTAATACGTCGTCGTTAATTCCAGACAATTCATAATAGTAGGAGAACCGAATAAGAGACGATTTGCCCCGGGCTCTTTATTCGATAAAAAGTATTTTGTACCAAATTTAATATGCTAAGTAATATATGGCGAATAGGTAGGCTAAAAAAAATCAGACCAGTATATAATTAATTAAAAAAAATTAAATTAACTTTGTTTTAAAAGTTTGTGTGTGTATGTTTGTTACTTTTCATCCAGGAAAATTTAAAAGTTCCAGACGGAGAAACGATAATCGAAATTCGAGTTATAAACAGTTTTGCAGGGCTTTTGTTTATTTGTAATTTTTGTTGTTGGTTTAATAAATAAATAAATAAATAATAAATAAAACGTGTTTTTCATCTCACTAGCTCGGAAAGCCCTTTTTGTTTGTTTGATATCTATTGAGAAAATCGCTTTTTATCCACATGTGAAGAAAGAGTTTTGACATTTGAAGGCATCTTAAGTGATATTTGACAGCTAACAAAACGTAAAACGTTAAAAGTGCTGAATTTTTAACAACACATTTAATGAATTGCATCGAGTAAAAAACACTAAAATACAGTCTTACGACTTTATTTTAATTCATAAATATCAGCATTCAACATTAACCTTCATTCTTGTTGTAAAAACGGATAAAATGTTCTGACAGTCCAAGTAAGTCGATGTGTGAACAAAACGCATCCGAAATAATAAAAAAAAACTTAAGTCAAAACTTTTCAATTAAGCCGTCAACGTTAAATATACGCATGTTTTTCTAGTTTGTTTTGTTATTAAAAATGAGTGATAATAAATAATAATTGATAGTACAAACGCTTTTTCTTATTTTCCTCGCTGTAGTGAGGTGAAAAGTTTTTTGTTATACACGGGTGAAAAGTTATTTTACGTCTCGGGTGTTGAAACACTCGCAGGTAAAATACAACTTTCCCCTCTTGTATAACAAATAACTATTCCACGGACGGAGCCGCGGGGAAAAGTTAGTGTTAATAATAATAAATGTTGTAGCAAAGCAAACAGCGTTTTGCAACACACTAGATATATGAGCTAGTAAAATTACACGGGGTTTGGTTTTATTATCAGCGATAAATAAACCACGAGTTACTATCTGACTCGCGTATACACGGTAGTGTTAACTGGGTCTCTATTTAGGAATGCAATTTAACCGGATATTAGACGTTTTATATAAAAATAACCGGTTAAAACCGGATAAAACCCGGTTATAACCGGTTACTTGCATTCCCTAGTCTCTATTCTACTCTTTAAAACCATATTGCTTTTGACATGTAAAGAATTAACAATGGATGGATGAAATTCCCCGCATTCTCCTTAACTAAGCTAAGGAACCCTTATCTGTTGCATAATTGAGATACACAAGAGTATCGGCTGTTTAATAATTTAAAAGCCAACATGACGATATTTTTTTGACGTAAAGCAAAAGGTCTTAATAACCGGATAACCGGTTTTCATATTATATAACCGGATCTCCTAAAACCGGTTAATGCATATCCACGTTGAGCCTATAAACGTATCGTTTATTATGGAGCCGTATAAGCCCGGCAAATTAATGATTTTTTCAGTGTCAGTCACACCGCATGGGCAAACAACTACAAGAATTAGTACCAATTTCACCGTACGATGTTAACCACTTAACAGACGATTAGGGCGTTGACAGCTGTCAAAATGTATGAACTAACATTCGATTAACATTGATTAAATTTAACATCGTATGGTGAAATTGGTACTTAGGGTTACATTACAGTATTCCCAGCTGTTTAATAGCTTTCGGCTGGCTATCGCTATCACGCTTGCTCTCGCAACTGACAGTATATTTGTCACTCGTGTGTCACAGAAAAACGAAGATTGCCGATCGCTATTAAGAAAATTGTAGCACTGCACTCTTTATTAATAAAAAACAGCACACACACCAAAGTGCATAGATTAAAAATATCACGAAAATTATTTCGATATTTTACAATTTAAAAATACAAAAAAAATTAAGGATATATTTTATATCTGGATTTTTTTAACGTGTATACTTACTACGTTAATACTTTTAATTTTGTTATTTCAAACATATGACAAAGTTACGCTTTTTGAAACTGTGACGGATTGGCAAAAATCGAAAATACAAGCTGTCAAAACTGCGTTAATTCTTTGTTTTTTTAAACAAGTGTCAACATTGACAAAAACACTACCATTTGGTATGTTTACGTTCTGAGACCTTAATTTTTAACATAGAAGTTAGTAACATTATTCCAGCAAAAGTTTAATGCAAGCAATCTGTTATCAGTACCTATAAAACAACTTAAATCCCTGTCGCATGCATCCCATCACAAACAATTTCGTAGCGCATCGAAATTTTAATCCAAAATCAATATGGCGATACCCGTCGAAGCGAAAGATAACAAGGTTATAGTTCGGTGTAACAGGCGGCCATATTTAACATCGTTATGACTACGGAAGGGCTCTAACCTGATAAGGATTAATTACGATACCGGATATCCGGGTTTGGCGGGAAATCTTTTCACCGTCCCGGAAAAATTGGTATTTACCAGGCTATAATATTCGCACCTTTAGAACAATAATGACCTAATTCTAAATTTGTGCTTTCAAACTTCGAG
Source organism: Acleris literana (assembly GCA_946894065.1). Lineage (NCBI taxonomy): Eukaryota > Metazoa > Arthropoda > Insecta > Lepidoptera > Tortricidae > Acleris > Acleris literana. The sequence continues at coordinate 3,219,067 of OX335696.1, forward strand.
TCATAAATTTATTATCATAGAGACCTAACTCGAAATTTAAAATGTCTCAATTAGGTCACTATTGTTCTGAAGGTGCGATATATTAGAGTTAATCTTATTTTGTATCAGATTGAGTGTGGATGGGTTAAAGTGGGTTTGTTAGGTATAAACAGAGATCGGACAATTTGGCGTCCTTAGCTCATTATTCGCAATAATGTGGACATGACTCCAAAGATTTTTATTATAATAATTAAATTAAATTAATTGATTTCTTACCTGAACTTTAATCTTGATCCTTTGCAGGACAGTAATAAATAAATAATACAAAGACGTGAGGAGTGATCATTAACATTAATCTACTTAAGTTTGCTCCATTAACATCCGTGGATTGCGAAAGGAGCTTTTCACCTCATAAGTTTATTTTAGCCGTGAAAAGGAATAAACTAGACACGGTTTTTTTTTAATACTGTTTATTTGCTTTAGTAAATCTACACAATAACAAGTCTTATTATTTATTTATTACTGTCTTGCAAAACATCAAAATTATCGGGTGGGTAATCAATTAATGAAATTTAATTTGTTTTATTATAATCTTTGGAGTCATGTCCACATTATTGCGAGTAATGACACTCACTTGTCCGATCTATGGTTGTAAAATAAAAGAAATTTAAAGGAAAATGCAGTAAGGCTTAAAATCGTTCACATATTTTTCCAAGCTATTATTTAATTTGCCCTGTTTATTATCGCACTGCTAGATCAAAACAGTATCAACTCTAAATCCTTGCTAGCTTTATGTCAAGTTCATAGAAGTTGTATTAAAGTTGATTTTAAAATACAGTTGTATTTTGAGTTACTACTATTTTGATCTAGCAGTGAGATTTGTTTGTTTGAGTCAAATCTTGAATGTCAATTTTGAACCCGTTCCCGTCAATGGAATGAGCTGAAAGGGGTTTGGGTAAAAGTGTTGTCATTTCGCACCTTCAGAACAATAGTGACCTAATTGAGAAAATTTAAATTTCGAGTTAGGTCTCTATGATAATAAATTTATGACTCGAAGTTTGAAAGCACAAATTTTGAATTAGGTCATTATTGTTCTAAAGGTGCGATTTGTAAAATTCATACATTTTCAAGATGAGCGGCCATTCATAAAAGTGGTAAATTATGATAGAATTATTAAAAATAAACATATTTTGTTATGTAATGTAATACTCTAAAGTGCATCGGAGCCGAGATATTTAAATATTCATACTTGGGCGTACTTTTGTACTAAAAACTGAATACTTAAATCTTTGAAGTCTCCGCTGCGATATTACTTACCGCCATAAATTATATATATCTATGTGTATTTAGAGGTCCTCTAAATAACTATGTAGAAATCATCCGTGGCCGCTGAAAAAAAAAAGAACATATTCTTCAAACAAATTTACCCAATGCCCTTTGGAATTCATGTGTAAACCCGGTGACAATGCAATATTATGGTATAGTTCAAACTTTTTCAACTGAGCTTATCCACTTAAGAATACAAAGCCATTGTGTAGTTAACCACAAATTAGGATAACGAGCTCGCAGTAAAAGCAGATTATAACCGCCTTCGAAGGTTAACATGGATTATCGACTCTATTTCTTTAGACAATAGACTACAAAATACAGTAATAGAATAATGCGAAGCATTTTTTTTGCATTTTACAACCGCCCGACACTCGACAAGAACTTACTCTATTGAAAGATACCATGCGCTATTTTCCTTTTAGGCCATTTTAAACCTACTCAACAAGGAATACGGTTGAAAATTTAACATTCATGCAATGTACTTCTAAACTTTTTCGTAAAGTAACTTGTTGGCGGTTTCGAAAACAAAAGCATATAATGGGATTGTATAGATACAATGACCATTGTGTTTACAGGTAAGTGAAGAGCTCAGTTCATATAGTTCAAACTACTTATACCATCGAACTGATCTGATGATGGAGGCGGAAGGTGGCGACGGGATCTTTGCTGTACTTAATATGCATTCGCCTAGTTGGGGCTCGTTAGTTTCGTGTTGATAATAGGGAATGCAAATAACCGGTTATAATCGGTTTTAACCGGTTATAACCGGTTATAACCGGTTATTTTCTTTCAAAAACGGTTAATAACCGGTTAAATTGCATTCCCTAGTTGATAAGCAGATGATGCGTGAGCGGGAAAAGTGTAGTCGGCAACAAAAGCTTGTCCTAAAAATGTTTTTTTCAACAGAAGCTTATTCATTAATATTAAAAAAGAAGCAATAATCATGTTTTTTCAATGCATGTCACAAAAGAACAGAAGATAAACTAACAAACAAAACGCACAAGTATTAAAACACATGACTGTTTGACCAGGGGCATGTTTTATAAAGCTACAAGTAACAATTTTACAGGTCTAAACTGGCAACACTGCTCTAATGGCTGGTCGTCATTGGTCGAGGTTGTGTCAAATGGAAACTTTGAGTGGTGATTCTCTCAACAAGCAAAGGTGATCGTTCGCTCGAGTGAAGGTCCAAGCGGCGAGTTTAAGTAGTCCCGACAGAGCGAACAAAACACATTTTAGCGCGTGTATTCAATTTGGCAGCATGACCTCTCGAACGTATAAGGCTCCCTAATTGACAATGCACACGCTAAAATGTGTTTTGTTCGGTCGGACGGGACTACTTAAACTCGCCGCTTTTATTCGCTCGTCCGTTCGAAAGAGTATGATAAGGGTTTGTGTATGGAAGAGTTGAAAATCAAATGCCTCTTATATGCCGATGATCAAGTTATACTTGCTCCATCGGTACTTGAGTTGCAGGAGATGGTGACAGTGAGGAATGAAAGATTTAAGCAAAAAGGGATGAAAGTAAATGTTGCCAAGACCAAGGTCATGGTGATAGAGAAGGACGAGGAGATGACTGAGTGCGTGATAAATATAAATGGTGAATTAGTAGAGCAAGTGAATGAATTTGTGTACCTAGGAAGTATGTTTACAAGAGATGGTAAGTGTGAGAAGGATGTCGAGAGGAGGGTGAATGCGGGAAACCAAATTAATGGGGCCCTGAACTCCTTTGTGAGCAGAAGGGGCGTTTCACAAAAAGCGCGACTGTCTGTTCACAATGGAGTGTTGATCCCTACTCTGATGTATGGTAGTGAATGTTGGGTGTGGCAGGACAAGCATGAAAGTCGTATAAACGCAGTTGAAATGCGCTCTTTGCGTAGTATGTGTGGTGTGAAACTGATTGATAGAGTAAGGAATGAAAGGTCAGAGAGAAATGTGGACTAAAAGAAGATGTAGTGACTAAGATTGAAAAGGGCATGCTTCAATGGTTCGGTCATTTGGAAAGGATGGATGAAAGAAGATTGACGAAAGAGATTTACAGAGCAAAAGTGAGTGGGAGGGTCGGAAGGGGCCGCCCTAGGCGTACTTTTTCGAATCAAATCGGAGAAATACTGGAAAAGGGCCGTATCTTAAGTACCCGAAACCGACGTGCATGCATGACTAGATGTATGAATGTGGAAGAAGTGAAAGAGATTTGTCAGGATCGTAGCAGGTGGAAAAAAGTGGTCTCTGCCTACCCCTCTGGGAAACAGGCGTGATTTAATGTATGTATGTATGTATGTAACACACCTGTAAATTGTAATTTGTAGCTTTATAAAACAGGCCCCTTGTGTCAGATGATGAACTCTAATTATATCATCATCATCATCATCATCATCATCATCATCATCATCATCATTAAGTTTAAAATTATCGCCAACTTGTGCTACCCGTGCTGTCACTCGTCCCTCGACACTGAATCGAGAGAAAGGGTTGGAACTAACCTAACTTCGACCATCGATTTTCAAAGCGTTTTCGTAATTAAAAATTCACGGGTAACTTTACTCTAATTAAAATGTTAACTAATACTCGTAACAAAAATTTTGGGCAGATTCAAATTAATTAAAGGTAAAATCACTTGTAAAACTTGATCGATTTTGCTTTGTATTGCTTGTGAGAGTAGAGATGTCGGTAGGCCCTATACGCACATACCATGCTTAGATTCGCGATTTAATTGTTATGCCACTATGGAACCCTGTCGCATAACGTTAATCATTCATTTAAGCGTAATTTCTGTCAAGTGGTTTGACGCTGTCATTATGACAGGGTTCCATAGTGGCATAACAATTAAAGTCCTTGACTGTACCTACTGAATTAGGGCAAAATAAAAGCACCCGAAACCGATGTGCGTGAAGAGTTTGATGGATGCAGAGGAAACGAAAGTTGTATATTCAGACCGGGGTGCCCCATAGCACAAAACAGATAGGTACAGAAGTCAATCTACATACAAAGTGCGCTCGAGCAACGCACACATAGATACTGCTCACAGACACGATATCTCGGACCGGCTGGGACCAGTGCGTGCGCGAGTGCTATGCGCTTGAGACACGCGTCTGTGAACTTTTTTGTGCAATTATGGAGCAAACTAGTGGTTTCAGAGAGGTAAGTAACAGTTAGGTAGGTAGGTAAGCTCCCGGCCCCGGCCCCCGAAGAATATATCTAAGATCGATTTATATAATAGTGTCCTATTTTGAATCAGTATAAACGAAGTAGGTATTTAAGTAAATTATTGTAAGGTAAATTCACGCCACCTTACGTAAGTTGAAAACATGTATTTTTGTTTGTGTAGATATTGTGTTGTTTTTAGTGTCATTTGATAGGTTTAGGTCTAAAACGGATGAGCAATGTAACTGTAACTAGGGTAATTTAGAAGTTATTAGGGATTTTCGATCGTAAAAATTGACAAACGTGAAAATTTGTATGTTTCTGCTCTGTAAACATTTTGTATTCTAATAGTAGGTAGGTTTATTGTTTTGTTACAACTAGATACGAGTGCCACTACCACGATAGTGTTTTGTGCATAAGCCATAGTTGACAACCCTAGAGCGACCGCCGAGCGTAGGTATGAAAAGTGAAGTACATACATGTGATTTACTTCTGTACCTATCTGTTTTGTGTCCATAGTCCTTGCCTACCACATTGGAAGACAGGCGTGAAGGTATGTATGTGCCTGCAACATCAGGACAGGTATCTAAAATGCGTTGCCGCCTTTTGAGAGAAGACTATGCTCGTTTCTTGAAGCCATCTCGGCCAAAGTCTGGAAATAGGGTATATATTGACTGACATAATTATTTTTAGTCATAATGTGCTTTAGGTCATAATCGTCGCAAGTCATAACGTGTTTTTTTAAAGCAACTGTTACTTTTTCAGGATTTTTGTAAATTTAACCTAACCTAACCTAGCCTTGTCTACACGTTAGATATTTCAGAACTTCTGAAAAGTTTACAGTTTCAGCGATATAAAAAATTATGACTAGCAAAAATTATGTCAACAATTACATTATGACCAATATATTACATTTTGGGAAACAAAGGGCACCCCTGGAAATACCGTCGTAATAAAATTGTATTTTAATTGGCTTTATATAATGTAAAACAATATAAGCGTTCGTGTTTAATACGCAATGACCCAGATTTTAATCCAATACCCGTTCGCAATGTCAACAATGTCACCGTAGTTTAATGACAACCGCGACCCGATACCGTTAAATCCGCGTACATAAACCGGTTATATCCGGTTATTTTAAACCGGTTATTTAATGCAAATTGAATAGTGGAAAGGATTGCGATTTTACTGTTTTCAAAGGTCGTATAAAAGTTCATGATGATAACTGAGTGATTTTTATAGAGCTTTATAAGCTTTTACGCGTGCCTTTGTTTAAGTTTATCGCTGTTGCCATGGTAACTGTAATAGGGTATTTTACACTTTAAACACGACTATTAAAGAGATATTATCCGCTTTTGCGGAGCTCCGAATACAAATATATATATATATATACAGGGTGGAAAGTTGAGATGGGGCATTAAGGGCAGCTACCAGATCCCTTGCTGACACGCGAAAATGATCTTAAGAAACCTTTCCCAACTTTTTGAGTGATGACAATCGACATTCACAGATTTTTGATAAAGTCAGCGAGAAAATCGTCAGAATTGACTTTTTTTTTTTAAATGCCAATCGATCCCATTCCCATAAAGGATTAAAACACTCTTTGAGACCAACTGAGGTTAGAGTACTAGAACACCCACAAATCAAAGAAAACGTTTTCCATACATTTAATACTAATAAGAGAAGAAAGGTCTTCGTTGAAATAAAATCTGTGAATGTCGATTGTCATCACTCAAAAAGATGGGAAAGGTCTCGTAAGATCATTTTCGCGTGGCAGCAAGGGATCTGGTAGCTGCCCTTAATGCCCCATCTCAACTTTCCACCCTGTATATATACGGGGTGAAATCTAAGTCGTGATCACAATGATCACCTCTGTATTGTACCCACGAATATGAACAACTTTCACTATGGGACCAACTCTGAAATCCCGAAAAAATAATCAGTTGTTTCATAGAAAAGTTCAATACGTACTCGACCAAAATGTATGAAGCAGCTGTTTTTTTTTTCTTGATTTCAGAGTTGGTCCCATAGTGAAACTTGTTCATATCCCCGGGTAGAACACAGAGTTGATCATTGTGATCACGATTTAGATTTCACCCTGTATATTGGAAATATGCATGGATTTTTTAAATCGCATATCTCAACGAAATAAGAAAAACCCCAAAAAAGAGATCACTAAAAGTGAAATTAATATTAAAATCGGTCAAGAAATACGGATGATACAAGCATTTTAAAATGATAATTAGACAGAGAGATCCGAGGTGCACCGGTGACGGCATCGTGCAGTTCGGCCATATAAACTCCTCGTAAAGTTCTGTTTCGCTAGATAGAGATGGGAACAAATCTTTGTTGGCTTATATATATCTTGGTTATTTTTATAGCTATTCAAAAAATGTTTTTTCTGACCTGTTTGTAACATGAGTCAGCTTTTATTGAAGCTGTAAAAAAAACATGCATATTTCCTATTGGTCAGTTGGACAGAGCAGTTGGTCCACTGCCAAACCATCCCGATTAGTAGCTTTAAAACTGCATCCGAATCAGTCCATCCGTTCGGGAGCTCCAATGCCACAGACAAACATATAGATGAAACTTGTAACATCCCTCTTGTTTGTTGGGGGTCAAAAATGGGATGCACTTAGTAATAAAAAAAAACAGCCTTCAAAAAGGCATGAAATACCTTTTTATAAAATTGTTAGTCCAACTGAAGTCTGCTTTTGGTTAAAAATAACCCATTTTTTTATTGTTTTAAGACTTTAATATCATCAGAGAATCACTATATTGTAATCTTCTCTCGATTGAAGTTCATACACACACATACATTAAATCACGCCTGTTCCCCAGAGGGGTAGGCAGACACTTCTTTCCACCTGCTACGATCCTGACAAATATCTTTCGCTTCTTCCACATTCATACATCGAGTCATGCATGCACTTCGGTTTCGGGTACTTAAGATTCGGTCCTTTTCCGGTATTAATCCGATTTGATTCGAAAAAGTACGCCTAGGGCGGCCCCTTCCGACCCTTCACTCACTTTCGCTCTGTATATCTCTTTCGTCAATCTTCTTTCATCCATCCTTTCCAAATGACGAAACATCGAAGCATGCCCTTTTCAATCTTAGTCACTACAGTCATCTTTAAGTCCATATTTCTCTCTGATCTTTTCATTCCTTACTCTATCAATCAGTTTCACACCACACAACTACGCAAATCGATTAAAATCGGTTAAAATCGGTTAAAATTAAAGACCAAAATAAACTGGTTACTCATCGTAGGACCCAGCTATTGATCTCCGTTTTCATACATACAGTGGTGGTCACATAATTAGGGACACTTGTTTTTTTCCCACACAATTGCCTACAAATATCACTTTTAAATTTTGACCACCATTCAAAAAGTTCTTGACCAATTTTATTGCTAAATACAAATTACTTTAGATCATTAACTAAGGTTTAAATTTATGTACAATGAACTACTGTCAAAAACGAACCTTATATTTTATAGGGATTTAAAAACTTAGTGTTGACCCGTCCATACAAAGTTTTACAACTTTGTATGAACGCGAGGTATTTATTTTTTCAAATCCTTATAAAATGAAAGATCCGTTTTCAACAGAGATGAATTGTACAAACATTTAAACCTTAGTTCATTAATGAATGATGAGTGTTACCAAATATTAAATTAGTTTAGAACTTTTTGAATGGAGGTCAAAATTGAAAAGTCATATTTGTAGGCAATTGTATGGGAAAAAAACAAATGTCCTTAATTATGTGACCACCACTGTATACTTGGCGTCCACAGGTCCAGATAGATTGGTCAATCACCCAACGCTTCCACGCCCAGCCCTATTGTTTCTATACAAAATTGGCTCGATGTCGTGTCGGTAATTTTAGTTAAATTCCAAAGAGAATTTCAGCTCAGGATCAATTTTTCTTTGTGCTCGTAATTTATACGAAAAGGGATCTCTTTGTGTGCCGCTCTTTTGTTGGCTTCCAGAATTATCATATTTTTATAAAAGTTTGATTTATCTTTTTTTAGCTTTATAATAGATTCAGGATGATGAATTTAGAGTGATCTGGAGTTTGTATATTTCAGTAGCAGGATATCTATTCATCACGATAAAACAATGTTGCTTTTGATGCATATAACCGGTTTTAACCGGTTATTTTCATACAAAAACGGTTAATAATGTGAAAGGTCTGGTCCAGATTGCTACCACCTGTTATATGTGAGTCGCCTAACTTCAAACTCGGATAAGTCCATGCAAAAGGACCACGGAATTTGCGTCTTTTTTCAAACAAATTAAGTTTCAAATTCGTTTACCAAATTTCAAGGACATATATAATAAAGTTAAGCGACTCATGTGATACATTGTGAAGCGCCGCTAAAATCGCATAGCTGTCAATAAAAATCCATAATTTAGCTCCGGGCGATAACGTTTCTCACATGTTTTAACCTCGTAGTTATTATAAAGAACTAGGTTTGTACGATTTTGCTTTTTGTTTCATTCTAAGAAATATGTTCTTGAAAAGGAAAACGTACAGACATAGTTTTTCACGATATCTACAACATATTCAAAAATCGTAATAATCGGACTAAGTTTAAGGGGAGAGAAAGTACTCTTAAGTAAAGTACCTCTTTCATGTAATTTAGACTTAGTCTTTTTAAAATAACTTTAAATTTCTCGTAAATTTCACATTATATATTTTACATCACACTTGCTCAGGAAGGGTGTTATAACACGCAGGCGCGTATAGGGCAGTTATAGCTTATTTAGCTCCCTAGGGAGTTATGAGTTTAGTTTTAAAATATAGAATCCACTCGTACATCATTTCAGACTAAGGAGGTGTAAAATCAGACAAGGTTTATTTCCTATATTCAAAACTTGGCTACAAACCACTTTTACTGCATAATTAAACTTATACGATATATTTATCTGCATTATATTTATATTTTACAATTATTTCAGAGACATTTGCAATTATTTTATTAAATTTCATTTTGAAAATTGGTAAAATCTGGCAGTATGGCCTGTCAAGTTTAAAAACTAAAGCAGTTATTGTCTGTGGAAGACTATATTGAAAAGAATTGACATACTCTTTTAGCGAGTCGAGTTCATTGTTGTTTCCGAAGCGTATTTTGTATATTTTTTTCCTCTATTTTTTTATTTCCTCGCAAATGTGATGAAAAACATTGTGTGTATCACAGGCATTAAGGGGATTACAAACTCGAGTCATTAAAATGTCTCCGCCTCCGGCGTCGGGCTTCTAATAGTCTCTCGTTAGCAATCCCCTTCTTACCGCCCTTGATGCACAATGTACTATTAAGCAACTACATACAAGAGGGGCTTTTCTTAAGTTTTTTTACCTGTACCACCCAGCATGCTTTTATATACATTTTAATGCTACTGACACACAACGCACAGCATAAACTGACCCTAGGGACTTAAAATTTGGAGGGAACATACTTTGGTAAGCCTAGGGGAGTACTAAGAAACGGTTTTTCGAAAATTAACCCCCAGGAAGAAATAGGGGAAGTAGCGGGGTGGTAGGATCTTGTGCAGGATCCGTCCGGTTCGCTACCACCATTTTATCCATTAACCCACCGCCAAGCAGTGTTCGCATTGTGTTCCAGTGTGGGGATAACACAACCGGTGAAATAACTAGTATAGAAGCATTCCATCTCAATATTCAGAGTTGGCAATTCATTTCCCGTCTCAGGATTGCGGTCTTAAGATTGTAGTCTTGAGAATGCAAATGTCTATGGGTTTTACAATGATATAATATAGTCAAAAGAGGTAGATATGTTATACGCACTTCGATAGTGGCACCCTAAAACCAAGCCAATTGGTACACCTTTACTTAGTCTTGCGCCGTCAACGGAACCGTGAACTAGTCTGCAGAGCAACATACAGTCGTCTCTGTTTCGCTCCCGGAAATTAGCATACCATCCTGCTTTCACTTGTCATTTATGAATTAGTGTGTAATTGCAATATTTACTGATTATGTGTGCGTAAGCCGGGCCATTTTTACACGCGGAATACCGTATAGGTAACATATCTAACTCTTTTTATATTATATCAATGGGGCTATATATCCTACTTAGCAATGGCCTGTTTGTTCGATTCTCCACGGCATAAAAAAAGTATAACATATCTTTTTTGTTTAGGAGGTTTAAACATATTTAGGGACAATCACACACAAATTGACTTAGTTCTTGCTTAGTCTCAAAGCTCTAGCAGTTTTTAAGTTTGAACCGAGCAAATGCCGAGCGTCCAGTGTGCCCTCATTACGAGTAGACCTCGTTATCTCAGTGCAGTGAAATGTCACAAATGTCAAAATAGGGGAGTATGGGGCCAATTGGAACAATTTTATATTTACTTCAAGTTTAAAAAAAAAGAAAGGTACTTAACCCTTTTCAAAACACAAAATACTATTGGTGCAATTAAGAATCTGATAACAAATATAGTCATATACATTTTCGCATTTACAATGTTAGTAGGGATATTAGGGATATTGCGGAATTAACTGAAAAAATGTTATGAATTTTGCATATTTTTGAGTTATATATAGTTTTAACGCATGTTGCAGCCTTGACCACAGAAAATGGATGCTGTTGGACCCGTTTTGAATTTTGTGATTAGTCATAACTAATATCATACAACCCGCTGCTTTTCTAGTGCTTGAGCCAGCATTTTCTGCAAATTGGTTTTATTGTTACGCAGTCTGGTAATCGCCCTTATAATTAACAATAAAGTGTCACCAGTGAAATTGAAATCACATAAATCTGTCACGACGTAAATATTACACACTGGTGATACTTTTAGAGTTAACTGACTTTGAAAAAGGTAAGTTTTTATCATTTAAATGATAAAATTAAAAATATTTGACACATACTAGCAAAACATGTGGTAAAACACTTAATGTTTACATACTGTATAATACCCGTTCGAATATTTTCATCTTCATATCTTAATTTTAGAGCCTTACAGTCCACACTTAAATAGTAATGTTCTTGTAATTTTTGATTGCCATGTTTTAAATAACAATTACTTTACTTACAATAAATATCAAAGTGCCAATTGCCCCCATGTTTCCCTATTTTGACGTCACTGCCCTGAGATAACGAGGTCTATCTACGAGTGTATTTTCTTATAAACTAACGTTTTTCTTTGCAGTTGAAGGGTGGCTTAATTGTTGTACAAATTAATACACAATTTTTATTGTGTTATTATTTTGTATTGTATTATTGTTAATATTTCACTGTGCCATTCAAAATAAAATATTATTTATAGGGATATGACATTACTAACAATTGACCTAAAGCCCGATTTACATTGGTCAAGGTCAGTTGCGAGTACAGTGCTGCCCTGCTAAGCTAATAAGCAGTATTCTAAATTTAGTAAACAAAGCAGTTTTAATTCTCTTCTGTTAGTAATAAGGTTGATATTGCTACAGGAGTTTTATCTGAGATACTGCGCATGGGATTAGCAGGGCAGAGTGGCAAGGACAGTGGAGTTAGAAAATTGAAAGCGATTCTATTCGGATCCACTGGCAAGGCTGTACTGTCCACTGTCCTTGACCAATGTCAATCGGGCTTAAACGTACACGAAGATCACACCAAAAAAACACTTTTCGATTTCAAGAAAATACTTTAGTTGATTAGAAAACATAATAATAGTAACGAAGCACAAGCACAAGTACATGCGTAAGCTGGGCGCAGTCTTAAATCTAATATAGTAGTTTTTTATTGCGAAAATACAGCGCCATCGCCACAATCACACATCAACATGTATGTAGAGTCCATAGTTCCGCACTAATACTGCCCTACTAAGCATAATGGCGATATCTCAGGCAAAACATCTGTAGAAATTGCAACCTAGTTACAAACAGAAGAGAGTTGAATCTGCTTTGGCTGTTGTATTTAGTTATTGCATTTTTGCTTAGGAGGGCAGAATACCCTTACCATGAGTTACAATTACCGTACTCGCTAGCGAGTCGAATGCTCTGTCCCTCGCACTCTATTAGTAAGTATGGTCTATTCCAATAGACTTGTCTTATTTAGTAAACACTTTTATAACCTCAAAATGCATCTTTTTTGGATAAAATGCCCGTTTTCAGCTGAATAAAGCAACTAGAGGCCACAATTGGCACACCATTTTCCTGGTTTCACATCATGGATAGTTTTTTTTGCGACAAAATTGATATTTTAGGCGAAAAGGGAGCGCTTTGAGGTTATAAAAGTGTTTACTAAATAAGAAAAGTCTTTTGGAACGGACTATAAGTAAGTAAGTAAAACATTTATTCACAACAATAACACATAGACATAAAAAAAAACAATAAACAACTTATTAATAACGTAGTAAAAAATATGTAAACATTGTATCTTGTCTAGGGGACACGCACATTCTGTAGGAGAACGTATCAATACTTTATTTTAATTTTAAATGTGGTTGTGGAGATCAGGCCTTTGCCTAGCAGTGGGTCACTCATATAGGCTAGTAAAAAAATATTGTGGTTGTCTTGCATCGTCATAACGTCGTGAGATAGGTTGTTTTTTTCAATATTATTATATTATTAACTCTTGTGAAAATTCTGAATTTTGACACGTTTTGCTGCTCAACTACACATGATATTTTTTTATTTTATAGAATACTAGGTTAAGTAGTATAATTGTATAATATCATAAGCAATATTTAAAAAACGACTGACTTGAGTTTCTTCTCAGCAGCGGTCTCTTGCTAAGCACTGGTAAATTTTTGACGTGTAAACGTGCCCGTGCGGCCTACTTACTGAATAAAGTTCTTTTTTTATCTTTTAAAAATAAAGAGACGGCATGTAGTGCCTAACTGTCAGGGTTGCCAGACGGTTTTCCGTCCCTTGTAATACCTCACTGTCCTTAAATCGGCTAAATCGGCCCATTTCTGTAACCCGCCAGTTCTGTAGTCCCGTCTCGCGTTCGTCCAAAACGAATATACAAGTGGCAAATTTTGCAATAGATCGTCCGATTGTGCACAAAACGGTCCTTTTTCGGATAGCACAATTAGCACACCGTCCGAAATTAGACTTGCGTGCTGGCAACATTGCTAACTGCCTAGTGTTGCGAAACGGTCGCAACTCAGCATGTGCTGGCTCTGAAGCCAACGCTGGTCTTCCGTTGGGACCGCTCGGTGGAAACACACAAGAAGACTGTGAGAGACAGATCATTCGACTCGCAAGCGAGTACGGTAATTGTAACTCATGGTAAGGGTACTGACACGGATGCATTACTGATCGAAGATAAAGCACCATTCACACGTCCCGGTGATTGATGGCCGCCGGCCGTGTGGCGTGGCATAATGCCTTGCTAACTGGAAAATACTTTATAGAGTTGATGTTAAAGTCGCATTTGCGATTGAGAGTTTTGAAGTTTAAGGGAGTGTCTTTCTTTGTTGGTTTTATTTCAGATTTTGATTGAGTTGTTGAAGAGTTTTAAATGTCTTTTCAGTTGGCACGCCTGAAAGTATGCTTTAAGTATTGTAGAGTTTATATTAGAGATGATGAATAGCATATCATGAAAAAAAATATGAACTCAAAATATTACTCACAAAGATGTTTATTAAATAAATAAATAATCTGTAATTAACCAAAAAATTTACGCATTAATATTTAAAATATTCCATTGGTAAGTTATGATGGATGAAAACAATCTTTCATCATTTGTCGATAGCAGACGATTGCGTTTTTCCTCATAAATTAGACCTGCCTCCGAAAACAGCCGCTCACTATTATGTACTAATACCGGGAGATGATAAATAAATCTTAGCAAATTGTCAACGGGTTGGATATTGTTTTGAGTTCGCTGACCAGTGACCACCACTTGTAACGGTCTGCTGTCCGATCTAGGCGAACAGATGCCATGTAAAAATTAAGTTCATTTGCAACTGAAGTTTTCTGTTCCACACCTTCATCTGAACGCACATTTTCTAAAACAAACCCGTTCTAAGTGAAGAATGGTGACTTTTCACCCGCGGAAAGTACTAAGTGTTACCGAATATTCGGTGCTTCGGCCACGAGCCTCGCCGAATATTCGGTATTCGGTATTCGGCCAAATAACTATTCGTGGCATCTCTAGTTTATATGCAAAAAAAATGTCATCGTTTGCTGTAGTAAAGTAAACCTGACCTAAAATGGCTTTTTTCTGTAAAAGAAAACTTGGTGATTCTGAAAATATGATAATTTTAAAGCTTTTTGGGAAGTTTCTTACGCCGATTTAATTATAGTTATTCCCGTTATTGTATTTGCCACATTCGTGACTTCTCGTATATTTTTAAACCTCATTTGACAGCCAGTAAACTATGAATGTTATTTGATCAAAATATACGCTGGAAGAGCTACATTTATTTTTAGAAAAGCAAGATCGTTTGTAATGATTAGTATTTAATTTAAAAATGAATAGAAGTATTAATAATTAAACGAATGACATTTAAGAAAATACTTATTCTCTTGTAGTTACACTAGTTACCTATGTTATATTTACGTTATACAGGGTGGTACTCGATAAACTGTACATATTGAAAGGGATGAAATTTTAGGTTAATTTTTATGTAAAAAAAAAAATGTAGCCACTTTTTTTTCTTAATTTTTTTAATAAATTACAGCAAAAATGTCATTGTTTTTTCATAAAAACACGATTTTCTCAAAATTTTGTAGATATTTCACGATATTTTTTTTGCTTATTATTATTACTCGTTTAATTTTAGATCTAAAAACGTTAAAATAAATTGTAAAATATCTGCAAAATTTTCAGAAAATCATGTTTTTATGAAAACAAAATGATATTTTTGCATTAATTTTCCACAAAAAAGAGCAGTTACTCAGTTATTTTTTTTAATTGGTCTAATATTGTTATCAATTATTATAAACCTAACTAATATCAATACTATGCATTTTGTTTTATCTTTTTTGGGCTATTAGATCTAAAGTTACACCTTCACAAGTAAGTGTGTAAGTAAGTAAGTCACTACCCAAACTTTATTAAAAAGTTTGACAATCTGTAAAAAAAAAAACAATACCTTTACCAATATTCAAGTTAAATTTAAATTGTTATAAATATCAATAAGTACATGCTCTTACAATTTTCTATAGATTATATAGCTTGTTTTTCGCTTTTCAGTCGTTTTTTTTATTGCAGTCGGGTTTTTTGTTTATTTTTAATATTTTTTTTTTTTAACTATTTTTAGTTTTTATTAATAAAATAGTGGTTTAATTAATTATTACTAAGCATTATATGAGCTTTGGAGCTTGAATTTTTAATGCTACAACATTTTGCTTGTAATTGGAAGCGAAACTCTCTTTCTAGCGAAAGGAGTTTATTACTTAACATTTACGTACTTTTGGACTTTCCTGTCAAAACAGTAGCATAAAAGTGTTATAATATATATATATATATTTGGAATGGGCTATTTAATAGCTTTCATTTGATACCCATATTGTTATACAAAAAAAATTTTTTTTTTGTTCCCCCTCCATATTTTTTTCCGCGGACGATTGAAATATTATATACCCTATGTCACTTCGGCAATTAAGACGAATCGAATGACACCTCGTATGTTAAAATCCGTCAAGCCGTTTAGGCTGCAGAGCGTGTCCAGAAATAGACATACATACATACATACATACATACATACATACGCTCGAAAAACATAACCCTCCTTCTGACGCAGTCGGGTAACAAGTAAGAATGAACAGACCAGTTGCTTAAAATATATAAAATGAAATTTACGTTAAATTTAAAGTATTGAATGTCAAACGGACTATACACTTATGTCTATAAAGGATCTCTCTAAAGTAAACTAGATGAAAGGGGTATAGGTAAAAAACTTAAGTAAAGTTCCTCTTGCATGTAGTTGTGTAAAAAACTTATATGGAATTTACGTCAATTTTCAAGTATAGAATGTCGAACGGTCTACACAGAGGGCTCAGACAAGATACACTACGCTAACTAACGTTTCTATTCGATTCGTTTTTAAACCAATCGCGTCACTGGAAGATGACGTGATACGAAAAGTCACGTGGTGTCAGTCAGATGTGTTACTACTACATGCAAATGGAGTTTTATATTAGTTTTTTACCTATACCTACATTAAGTATTTCACCTATAACAGGTGGAAATAGTCCTTATTTCGCGGTATCCGTTGCACTATACTTAAGTTTTTTTTGCAAAAGAAAGATATAATAATTTAAAATCAATAAATAAATAAATAAATACCTAATTAATGCCTAATTCAAAAAGGTTTAAGGGTAGTATTACATTTAATTTCACAAGGTTTTTACACTTCATTTTCTTAAATAGATTTCACTATGAAGTTGTAAAGAGGTTTATATTATAAGCAAGGATGGGAAATTCGGAGGCATATTTACCTAAACTTGGCAAAATCCCGGAAAAGTTAAGGAAATATGGAGTCGGCCTCTTAAAAATATTATTTTAATAATTTAAGTACCGGGATTCCGGGAATCTATGAAATGCGTGGGGACTGTAATACCTCGTAAAAATGTTTAGGTTACCGTTTTTTACCGTAACCGTAACCGTTTTAAATTACAAAAGGTAAATTCAATAACACGTAAGTAAAATCTATGCATGGAAAATAACTTCAAATAGTTAATGAAAGCTACATATCAATTTATATTGGCGTAATTTGTTTATTTAGAAACCCCGGGATTTTTACTAATAAATTAAAATTGAGTCCGCCTCCATGTTCTCTGGTGTAGGGTACCTACTGGACTCATTTAGGTGCATAGTATAAAATTAAAGAATGAGCGCTGTCTCGCCAACAAACTGCGTAAGCAGTTTGGCAAGTAACTTTAAAATTAGTTATGTATATGTGCCTTTGAAAAAATAAATTAAAAAAAAATACAACTGAACAACAACGCCGCCGCCAAAGTTTAGGTAAATATGTCCCCGAATTTCCGATCCCTGTTTATAAGTATTAATATCTTCCAATAATTGTTGAAGCGACGGCGGGCAGGAAGAAAAATTAACGTAATTTTATAATGATTTATTTTGCTAAAATCTGAAAGATAGCCAAGCAACAAAGATATTCAAACTATTCATGAACTGTGAGATCTTTAATACTCTATGGCTCTTCGTCGATAGTATGGGATGGTTAATGGTTACCTTGAAGCCCAAATTTGAAACTTCGGATACCACATCCTCTTCACTCGTCACTTAAGTCCAAATCAAAAGAAAGAAATGAAGATAACCTTACTTCGAACATCGATTTTTATACTAGTCTAGTCTTACCTTTCTGTCATTTTGACACACAGATATTTTGACTTTTATTTACTATGTTTTGGATTTAGTTTTTCGTTTTCTAAAATTTTGTCGTTAATGTTACAGTATTTAAAGATTTAGGCATTTTAGTTTTCGTACGTTCTTGGCCAAACTCATTATGAAATTCCAGTGATTCGATTGAACAAAGATACCTTTAGGTATCTTTTTTAAAATAAGCGAATTATTTCACTTAAAATTTAAATTATTCGTGAACTAATTTATCAGATAAAGCAGGTACCTATGGATAAAATTTAGTTTAATGTTTGGTAAATAAACAATTTTTGTTTATTTTTGCATACATACATACATACCTTCACGCCTGTAATCCCAGAGTGGCGTAGGCAGAGCTACAGAATTACCAACAACTCTAAAAACGTGATGATAATTCAGTAACCACATTTTGCACAAGTAGGCTATTATTTATTATTTATTTATTTATTTATTTAGTGATTGTATAATTAACATTAACAGTCAAGCCACACATGTTAATTAAATAATGGAGAAACAATATATTGACTAAAACTAAGTTATAAGTACATAAATACAAACACTACAAAGAAACTGAACTTGAAGTGACAATAGATAGTGGCTATGATGTTTACCAGCGTATTAGTGACAACTTGCAACCTGCAAGCCCATCGCCTAACAGTACTACAAGCCTTTATTCCCTTGGTCGCCTGTTACGACATCCACGGGAAGACATGGAGTGGCACTATTGTAACCCGGCTACCACACGGGATATTTACTTTTTACTGTCGAGTTTTAGACAATCACCATGAACTTATTAAAGAAATAAGTCAATGGATATCACACGTGAAGACAGTTGTTCGGTTACGTATTTACTCTGGTGGAGTGGACTATACAGAAGCACATTGGGTTAGCTCCACGCATTTCTGTCGAGTCCTAGCCGAGGCTGAAATAACAAACACTTGTCATGCCAAGTTATAGCCTGCCCAACGAAGGAAAATCAGGGGAAAAAACTCGTGTATAAGCAATCGAATTTTGGCCCGCCCGACTCAACTCCACACTGCTCTGTCACACTAGTGTTACGGTTAGGAAATAATTTTACTAACCACCATACTAGTGTGAAGGATAAACATACGATTTCATCACCTTAACACTGTTTGGATTTAAGTGATTTGAGTTCATCAGAATCCCTTATGGTAAATGAGAGGTAGGTAGGTTTAGGTTATGTAAGTTTTGCAGCAGGGCCGGAGGGCCAATCCACCCAGAAATAGGAGCTCCGCTAAACGCTAAACCTACCTACGTATTCTATTATAGATGTTTGACTAATGTGAAGATGAGGAAACAGGTTTCTTGTCTGTCACACTGCTCAACTAACAGTGTGGCGGTTAGTCAAATTATTTCCTAAGCGTAACACTAGTGTGACAGAGCAGTGTGGAGTTGAGTCGGGCGGGGAATTTTGGCATAGTTGTAGGGAATGGTGTTCTACTCGTAACGGGTGGTTGTATACGTCCTTTTTTTTAGTTTTTCGTAAGTAACTCGTAAACGGCCAGATTAAGAACATAATTAGGAATTTTATTTTTAGGAATATGCGTGCCATCGGTACTTAAAGAAATGTTAGTTTTTCCCCCTGATAGGCGGTTATTGGTCTTCATTGGGTGGACTATTAATGCTGAAATGTCGACTTTACGGTTTTTTTATCTCATTAATATGGGTTTGCTCTACTTGTAATGGTAACACGTATAGAGACGCACACTACTGCGCCGCATAGCCACGACTACGCGCTTAGAGACAACGTGCTCCGCAATTTCGAAACCTAGTAAGTCTCAAAAACTCAATTTTGCGATTTTTACATAAAACGCGGTTTCTAGCAAGTCCCTACCGGATGCAAAATCATTTAGAGCCCTATCTCTCTCAGGTTCACATTTACCCACACCCCGAATCCTAGTAAGTACACAAAAAAAACGGGCTTGACCATTTCAAAACCTAGTATGTCACAAAAATATTTCTAAAACCTAGTATGTGATACGCACTTACTAGCTTTTGAAAAAAACAGATAAGCTTGAAAATCATCGGTCTTACTGATTCTTTATTTGCATTTCATTTAAAAAGCTAGTATGGCACATAAAACATGTAATATAGTAAATTAAGAAAATATATATATACCAATGTATTGGTCTTAATCTAATTAATCGAGAAAGTCTTCTTGAACAAATATTGCAAATTTTTGCACGGCTGAGACAAAACATGTTATTTCGCTCTCCTGTAAAGTTTGCTCAATGGTGCTGGGTTTGCCCACCCGCTTTTGTGAGATAATACAACGTAACGTCGACGTTTCAGCATTAATTTGTCAAGTCTGAATTATTGTCATTTATCATTTATCATTCATTTATTCATTCATTCATTCATTCATTCATTCATTCATTCATTAACCCTTGGTTAGGACTTGACAGAAACGCGTGGAGCTAACCCTTTGTGCTTCTGTTTAGTCTACCAGAGCAAACTCTTTAACCGAACTATTGTCTGTTTCGTCTGAGCCACGGACATATAGAGTTTTTAAAAAAAACTGTCGGAATACGTATGAGCCACACGATGAAATATGGTTAAAAAAAAACATTTCTGTTACAGTCCATTTGTTCAAATAGTATGCATGCTTTGATGTGCTGCCACAAAAGTTTGATGTGCTGCCACAAAAGAGCCGCCGTGGCGCGCACAAAGAGGTATCGGCGACATCTAAGGATTGTACATCCGCAGTGTGCGATGGTAAGTCGCGGCAAGTGGTAAATGCCTGTGACATACGGATGGACGGACAAGACGAAACTATAAGGCTGCGGCTTCACTGAGGCGGAGATGAGCGGAGTGGAGCGGAGCTGTGCCAATATTAACCAATAGAATCTAAACTAACATGCGCCAGGCGCGCTCGACGTGACCGCATGCGCCTTCTATTGTTTAATATTGGCACAGCTCCGCTCCACTCCGCTCGTCTTCGCCTCAGTGGAGCCGCAGCCTTAGGGTGCGGCTCCACTGAGGCGGAGACGAGCGGAGCGGGGCAGAGCTGTGCCAATATTAACCAATAGAATATAAACTAACGTGCGCAAGGCGCGCTCGACGTGACCGCATGCGCCTTCTATTGGTTAATATTGGCACAGCTCCGCTCCGCTCCTCTCGTCTCCGCCTCAGTGGAGCCGCACCCTAACGGTTCCGTTTTGCCATTTTGGCTACGGAACCCTAAAAAGGTTATCGCGACATGCGTATCCTGCACAAGGTCCTACCACTGACTTACTAGGACTACATAAATACATGGTGTTAATGTATCTCGTCCTTGTTCCAGGTCATGCCGAACACGCCGGCCCCGACCGGCTTCCAGTGGGATAAGTTGTCGCCGGCCGAGTTCCAGCAGCTCCAGGAGTTAGCATCATGTGAGTAATTTTTAAACACTTGAACTTCTATATTAAATCGGAAAAAAATCCTCGGTCTTAGGTAGGATTTGAACCTACATCTCTGGCTCATTGGGCCGATGCAGGTGCATTACCACTTATGCCACTAAGACCCTACTCAAGATCCACGAAATTATTTATCGCTTGCTTTTTCATATTCGGAGGGTAATGCACTTGGACTTGGTTCACTTGTCGACCGAACGAATGAGGACGAGAACGGTGTGGCATTCGTGTGTTCGACGATAATTTGAACATCGTTGATCCGATCTTTTTTAAATATATCGTTACTACTTTGGCAAAAAACTCGTATCTGATATTTCGAGATGCATGAGACTGAACTTAATTCTCCTCACGTTTAAGTTTAAAATCGTACGTCACGAAATATGACATACGAGGTTTTTTCAAAGCAATGATGATATGTACTTATATGTGGACAATCGGTGTAATCCTGGCAACACGAGCTCAGCAGCGCGCAAGCGTTGTGATGCGTCAGCTTGGATGGTGACTGCGGCGGCGGTGCGGAGTGAAAGAATCAGGGCTTCGAAATCTGGTGTTTTTTTTTAACCAGGGGTGTTAATTTCTTAACGGCGCTCGGTCGGTCGAACGAGTAAACGAGTGAACTCGCCACACCGGAAAGTTTAAGTAGTCCCGTTAGAGCGCACAAAACACTGTTAGCGCGTCCATTCTCAATTAGGCAGCCTTATACGTACGATCTTATTGACAGAAGCCCCTGCCTAATTGAGAATGCACGCGCTTAAATGTGTTTTGTGCTCTCTGACGGATCTACTTAAACTCGCCGGTGTGGCGTGTTCCCTCGTTCACTCGTTCGACCGACCGATCGCCGTGTTTAAGAGAAACACCCCAGTTCGTCAAAAACGCCCTACATTACAAATAGAGTATTTTCAATTAGATTCCGCTCAAACAAAATCGATATTATTACAGTTTTGATGAAAGAACAAAATAACACGTTTCTGCTTGAAATACCGCTTAATTTCGCTCGCTAATTGGTTCGCATCGCCCACCACCACTCTTTTCTATTTCCTACCCTAATTGCTAGCTCTTTAGGTGCATTTTCACTTGCACAGCTTGAATTCAAGCAGGCCTTATCATTTTAAAACACTAGTCGCCACGCCATCCAAAGAAAAAAGAGAAATCAAAGTCTTTTATTCTTTGCATTTAAAAACAAAACGTAACTTTTAATTTTACATAACATAATTTAAAAAACAACTTTTGATGTTAAGTGTGTTTGAGTGTGAACGTGTGTGTGTGTAAGTGTGTGCGAGTAGAAAGAAAAACCACTAACGCAACAGCAAGAAAGGACCTTAGACACAACTAAATATAGTAGTTAATTGGTTAACGTAATGAATGAAATATTGTAATATAATTTCTAACATGGCCCCGCGGGTCAGCGTCTCAACTGTACCGGGTTGGTACTATTTCGGAGGGTCGTATATTTCGTACCCCGGCTGTCCTACAAATATAGGTATAACTATATCAAGAAATAAAATTGAGGTGTCCGTCTGATATTCATAGGTACCTACCTACTATATCCTACTAATAGTGTGTGAGTTTGTGTGTGTGAGTGTTTGAGTATGTGAGTGTGTGTGTGAGTGTGTGCGTGTGCGCGCGCGTGTGTGTGTGTGTGTGTGTGTGTGTGTGTGTGTGTGTGTGTGTGTGTGTGTGTGTGTGTGTTAGTTTGTTACCCCTTCACGCTGCGACCGCTGGATGGATTTAGATGAAATGGAGATAGCTTATACTCTGGATTAACACATAGGGCTACTTTTTCATCCCGGATTTTTTTAAAGTTCCCGAGGGAATAAAGATGATCGAAATGTACGTGGATGAAGACGAATAAAATGTAGTCATAGTGATACAACTTACCTTTCTTGTAGAAATACTCGTAAGTATTTGAATTTGAATAAGAATCGAATGTTATGTATGTAAGGTCTGTTCATCCTTACTTGTCTTATATAGTAAACAACTTTCTAACCTCAAAATGAACCTTTTTTGGCTAAAACAGCTCGTTCATCGTAAATAAAGTAAACCGAGTTAACATTTTGGACATCACTTGGCCAATGTATTGTCTGTGATTGCTTTATTTTGTTTAAAAGTTTCATTTTGAGGTTAGAAAGTTGTTTACTATATAAGACAAGTAAGGATGAACAGACCTTATGTACGTATATATGTATGTAAACTCTTTATTGCACACACATAAAATAACAAAACACAAAAAAGAAACAGAAACACAAAAAGTATGTACAAAGGCGAACTTATCCCTTTAAGGGATCTCTTCCAGTTAACCTTTGAGCGATTGAGAGATGAATCAAACAACGGAAGGCTAAACGTACAACAATTAAAGATACAGAGGATAAAAATAATAAAATCAAATAAATACGTAGGTGTGTCATACACAGATTTAGGTTAACGTCTTTCCCGTGGACATACCCTAAGTTAATGTTTTTAAGACCTAATTTGCCGGCTGAACCCACATCGTCATAAGCGCCGTCAGCTCTACTTTAGTCCTATCAAATAAAAACATAACTTACATGCACACAAGCCTTTAACTATTGACCACAGGAGAGACAACTTTTGTTTTTGCGAGTGTGTATGACCCAGGTGTATATATATAAAACAGGATAAATAAACGAATATATACTAGTATAATTATAATTAAATACATAATCACATACATAAGTCAATAAATATAATATAAATTTGAAAAGCAGAAAGGACATAGGGTGGTGAAACCAGTAAAGGACAAGCCACCAATAATTAACACTTGGTTCTTATTTTACAGATGATAAGGGTTATTCATTTGTTTTGCATCGAGTTTGAAACAATCAATTTACGACCGTATGAAATTTGAATTAAGAGTGAAGTGTCCATTACTGGTGCCTGTCAGATAAAAGTGTTCATCATTGGTGCCGTCACCCTACAGCAGTGTTTTTCAAACTTTTTGGCGTCACGGCCCTTAATGACCATCAAAATTCCTTCGCAACCCCCCCAAAACCAAATTTGTACGATTAACCTTAGAACCCAACTAGTATTTAACAGATTTGGAACGCACCCTTCTATCATTCAATCAGTCATGCGTTTTGGAACGCAACCTATATTTATCACAAGTATTCAGGAGGTTATATTAAAAGGCAGTCAGTCTCTTTTAAACTGTGCGTTTGTTATTTTGGAGACTATTTCGCGACGAAATGGAAAAGTTTCTAAAAAGATCATCAATGCCTTCAACGTCTGGATTAACATCTGGAAGTGCGCCTAAAAAAAAGAAAAATAGAAAATATGACGAAAACTATTTAAAATACGGTTTTTCTGTTACGGACGACAAACCACAATGTGTTATCTGTTGTGAAGTGTTATCTCGTGAAAGTTTGAAGCCATCCAAACTACTGCGGCATCTTACTACTAAGCACGAACATTTTAATTCCACAAAAAATCATTCCATCTAGTCACAAGACTTTCTCGGAGCTGAGCCTCTCGACCCCCCTGGATAGGTCTAGCGACCCCCCGGGGGGTCGCGACCCACACTTTGAAAAACACTGCCCTACAGTCTTAGATCAGGAACAAGAGTCAAGCCAGTATTTCTTCAGCCTAGATTTAAGTGAAGCAACAGATTGTGATTGCCTGATATCGGTTGGAAGACTATTCCATAAACGAACCGAATGTACCGAGAAGGATTTAGAATAACCTATCCTATCCGTATCCTATCTGTTATTCTTTCTCTGAAATCTCTGTGTGTCTTCTGTCCGTCTGAAAGGGGTTTTGGTAAAAGTGTTGTCATTTGTAAAATTCATACATTTTCAAGGTGAGCGGCCATTCGTACAAGTGGGAAATTATGATAGAATTATTAAAAATAAACATATTTTGTTAGGTAATGTAATACTCTTAATTGCATCGGAGCTGAGATATTTAAATATTCATACTTGGGCGTACTTTTGTACTAAAAACTGAATACTATCTTTAAAATTTCCGCTCCGATATTATTTAACGCCATAAATTATATATATCTATGTGTATTTAGAGGTCCTCTAAATAACTATGTAAAAATCATCCGTGGCCGCTGAAAAAAATAATGACAATATTCTTCAAACAAATTTACCCAATGCCCTTTTTGTCTTGAATACGCTCCGCAGCGGTTTATTGGATTGTAATGAAATTGCAGGGATGATTACAACAGATTTCAAGATAAATTTCAGGCATTACAGTAGGAATATTTTTGTGTGTTTCTTTTCAATATCGCAGGGCTTAGAAAATTTGAATTCTAGTATACTAAAGCGAATCGAGGGCGAAGGCCAGTAATTAATAAAGTCGCCTTGTGTGATGTAGGTAGAATTAGTACATTACTACAGAGGCCGGGAAGTATACGGGATAGTTACGAGGATGGCAACCCCACTTCACGCCGAGATTTGTATAGTGCTTTTTTCAAACATATAAATAATTCATTAAAAAATTAAAACAAAAATTACAACGTCAAATACGTACTAGGAGTGCATAAACATCAAAAGTAACCTACAGTGCTCAGTCATCCGCGCTGTGCCGGGTGCGCCCCGTGGCGCGCCGCCCCGTGCTACACCGCCTGCGATCTAAGTTGCGCTACGCACCCCTAATAACTTCTGCCCTCCTGACCTGGTGCCTTTATGCAAACGCTTTGGTTGGATGCACGTCTTAGTATATTTAAAAAAAACAGCTATTTAGCCTGTTCATAAACACAGCCGCCATGTTTACATGAAAATTATAAAAAAAGTACTTCCCGGCCTAGGCCTTCAATTTTGTATGAAATTCCTTTACAGTTCTCTCGAGGTGTTCCGCCCGCAACGTGATACTTTGAGGCCTAAAATAACTAACATAACGCCAACATTCCATTGCATGTTTGAGAAAACATACATACATACATAAAATCACGCCTTCGTTCCCAGAGTGGGGTAGGCAGAGCTACAGAATTACCAACAACTCTAAAATCTTGTTGATAATTCTGTACCCACATTTTACACAATTAGGCTAAGATGTTTACCAACGTATTAGTGACAGGTTGCAAGCCCATCGCCTAACAGTACTACAAGCCTTTATTCCCTTAGTCGCCTCTTACGACATCCACGGGAAGACATGGAGTGGCACTATTCTAACCCGGCAACCATGCGGGGATAGGTAGAACACTCTCCAACTAAATATCGTTGTTTTTAACGCCTACTGAAACCCCTGCTCGTATTTCTTTGAAATTAAAAAACAACTGATGGATTTGACGTTTCACAGTTTGTATAATGTACAGCGTGTTCACATTTTTTTATAATAAAAATTCGCTTTTATTTTGTTTCTCAACTGTCATTAAATTGTCAAAAAATTACCGCGATTTTATATTATTAACTAATGAAAGGTTGTATGACAGTCGGCGTGTTTCCCTTAATACCCGTATTGCGTGTGAAATGGAAACAAAGCTAAATATAGTTGGAAAGGGATCCGCTAGCCCGGCCTGACGTTATTAATCGAACTTTATAACAAGATAATGTCATTAGCCGCTTTGTATAAACACTGGCGACCTTTTCCTGGTTCGCATGGTTGAATATTTTTCACAAACATGCAATGGAATGTTGGCGTTATGTTCCTTATAATATGCTGCGAAGTATGACGTTTTAGGTGCGGCAGGACATGAGTTCGTTAATGGAATTTCATGTAAATCGTGCAGGCCTAGGCCGGCAAAGTCCTCTTTTTTAATTTCCATTGCACATCAATTTGTGGCACAGGCATCATGACATTCTGCCACTATGCGTATTAAAAAAATAAAACTTTGATTTTTTTGTCGTTTATTTCATTGCATGTTTAAAAAAAGCACTATAGGGTAAATCCGGGATAGATGCCACACTTTTTGAAAAGGCCTCCTAATTTCAAAACTATCAATTTCCCATGAATATTTCCTTTCGATATAGCTAGTTTAGTCTTTAATCTTACATTACGGCTTATTTTTGTTGACCTAATAATTACTGATTGTGTACAAATTGAGTTTTTGCAGGACCCTTTTTTTTAGGATAGATGCCTACCCATATGGATAGATGCCCCACCATGAACATTCTAAGGAGGATAGTTGCCCTTTGGAAAAAAACATTATACGCTAAAAACATATATGCTACGATTATTTATATAGGAGTATGGGGGGATAGATGCCCCAAGGGCACGTGTACCCCGGCGACTATCCTTTTTGATATGGAACGGTGCCTTTTTATTTTTTATCTAAACCAAATACAAAAGAGCGATAATTAATACATAGTTGTACACTTAATGAACCAGTATATTGATATAATAAAAACAGAACAGAAATTAATACTCATTATAAAGTTATGAAACTGCAAATACTTCCGTTTGAAAATTTGAGGCACTTTTTGCGCTCATCGCGGAGATTTTCACACACACAAGCGAGACGCGTCTTTTCCTCGCGACGGCCTGCGGGGGCTGAGGTGTGTGGCCCTTGCGCTCCCTATTTAGACTATTATTTCTTTGCTGCGATTTTGGGAAGTTAGGTTTTTGAAAAATAGGCGCCTATCCCTTTGCGGCATCTATCCCGGATTTACCCTACATACCTCGGCTGGAAATATGGGGTTGCCCGCCTCAGACCTATCCGGCCTCGCTTTGCTCGGCTGTCTATTTGTCTTCGGCCGGTAACCCTTTTTGTCCCGGCCTCTGTAGTAACGTAGGTGAAATTGTAGTGTTTTTAGTTGGTAATAGGGGCATTGGTTTTTTTAGCCGGTGCGGGCCCGGCAGTACCTGGGCCCTCCATTCCCAGGTCTCCGGAAGGGATTTTCACCTCTGCCCCTTTTTCTTTTTCTAAAAGTAATTAATTAATAACAGCAAACAAAAGCAAGGACTGTTGTCTTTGGCCCTTCAAGCGATTACCAACAAAAAAAATGTAGCTACCTTTGAATATTAGTAACCAATCTTAGAAATAGGAAATATTTGTCACAACTTTTTGTCCCAGCGTCAATAAAAGCTGATTCATGTAACAAACAGTTGAGAAAATAATTTTTTGAATAGCTATAAAAATAACCAAGATTTAAGCCAACAAACATTTTTATTTATCTCTTTCTATCAAAAATAGAATTTAATATGGAGTTTACATGGCCGACGTGTTACATGACGTCACAGTGCATATCGGATCTCTGTTTAATTAATAGTTTAAAATGCTCGTATCATCCGTATTTCTCGGCTGATTTCAATTTTAGTTTCACTTTTGGTGATCTCTTTTACGGTATTTTCTTATTTTGTTGAGAAATGCCATTTAAAAAATCATACATAATATTCCCTATTACAGATTCGATGAAAAATATTTATTACGAGTTTTTTTACCAAATAATTTAGCAAAAGAAGCGAAAAACTTTCCGAATAGCCTTGAAAGTAAATTACGTCTTCATAAAATTGAAATGTCGTTAAAATAATTGCTCCTGAGGTAATGAATTAATGAAAAACTTAATAAATTTAATTAATTAAAAATCTTTATTATTATTATTTCCAGATTCCACGAAAAAGCTCCAGGATGTTCTCAACGAGTTCTGCGAAGTCAAGAAGCAGAGTCCTGACGGGGTGAGTGCCGATTATTAAATAAATATTAATTTAGTAATAGTACATTGGTGTCCAGTGGAAGTCCCATATTAAAAATATATTTTATTTTTCCGTATTAAACAGTTATTTGTTTATATGGTATGAATAATGTTACATATATATTTTAAGACACGCAAATCCATACATCCACACGTACCCGCTCACTAGAATTTGTATGTTTAAGTTGTTAGTTTTAGTTATATATGTAAGTAATAATGTAATAATCCTCTGCAAAGTTTTATTTTATTTTATTAAGAGTGTATCTTTAAAATTGTACACTACTGGGTCCTGTAACACAGGGCTTCCTAGCTCAGGATCCAGGACTAAAGATAAATTGTACTAAGTTAATTGCCAATCAATATTTTTTCATTTTACACACACCAGCACGGACGGGAAATAGGACGAGTAGAGTTAGCGTGGCCTGTCCAGCACCGGCCTTCCAGGTCGAGGCTTGTATAGTGCTTTTCTCCAACAATGTGAGGAAATTTAACACAATTGTTAATAATATTAAACACATGGGAATGTTTCCTTGAAAAAAAGAACAGAAACGTACGGTTTAGTACACTGAAATAAAGCATTAAATAGAATCACAAATTTAAACGTAATTAATTCAATTTGAATAAAATATAGTTTAAAGTGTTTAATCTGTAACATTTATTACGCGTTTATGTTATTTCGGCAATTTATTTTGTTTATGAACGCAATTTCTTTTAAAAGAAATTCAAACTATTTGACACACTTTTAAATACGTTGTAAACGCTGTTTGAAAAGGCTTAACTTTTTAGTGTATGAAATTTAAAAAGTAAAATATACAAGTAAGAATTTTGATTGCATGAGTGTTTGGCTGTTTGGAGTTAGTTATCCTAGTCCAAACATGGTTTTAAAAAGTGAAACACCAGGTACGTATTGAAATTTCATACATTTTCGCGGCCGCTGCCGTTGGTAAATAATAACTTTGCTTTTTTTTTAATTTTGCCTGGACCTGGAACTTAGAACTTCGCGGGCTGATTTGACAACAGTAAGGTTAACATTTCCGAGCATGAGGTAGAAAATATTTATTGAAAAACGACATAACTCAATTAACAATATCACAATACAAAAGCTCTTCCATTATTCAGCATGATAAAAGTTGGTTTTGCGCAATATGTCTGGATATATCGGATGTGGATTATATCGTTATTAGATAACGAGTGAGAGGGTAATAATGTCGAGAGCGATATCGCTATCAGATTGTTTATCGTTTATATTTTCAATGCGTTAATTAATCGAGAGTTTTTATTGGGATGGAAAAGATTTTTAGCTGCCGACAAATGGAAGGTTGTTAAAACAAGGTGGGAAAAGAAATGAACGCCACGTGGAGGGCAACTTCCTTAAATATTGGAAATAGCAAATTCTACGCAAAGGAGACTTACTTTTACATTTGAAACAAAGAATGATGGGCAAAAATGTATGAACGCTGGCTTAGAAGCCAATAACAATAAGCATTATATCATCGGATATCCGTTTTAATTCTACAACGATTTTGTGTAGCGGAAAACCTCAAATAACTGGGAGTTTTTTTTAATCTGGATCGTCGGGACGCCTACATAGACGACTTTAGCATAATTACTATGAAATGCTGCCTTTGTAATGTAAATGTCTTTGCATGGCGATAATTTATTTCGCCCAAAGATTTCGAACTACCTGCCATAGTAATAGTTTTACAACTTAGGATACCTATCCGGTGACATATCGCTTATCCTTATTGGTCAATAGGCCAATTTGCCCTTTATTCTTTTTACTGCATATATGGATTTTTGAAAATTTGCCTGTCTTAACCGGGAATCGAACTGGTCGAATATGACAAAATAATAAAGAAGGGTTTTTACGATGTTTATTTAATTCAAAAGTGTATGTGTTATAAATGATCACTATCAAAGACCCTTTCGATCTGTATCATAAAACATGATATTATTCAAAAATCAAATAATACAGTATTTTTTGTTTTCAAAAATAAAAGTAAATCTTCTTTGCGTAAAGCTTGCTATGTCCAATATTTAAGGTACTTAGTGGCCGTCCATGCGGCGTTCGTTTTTTCCACCCCATTCCTATATGTTTAGCGTGTGTATATATGTGCGTCTGTATGTGGCATCGTAGCTCCCAAACAGATGGACCGATTTGGATGCAGTTTTATTTAAAAGAAAGCTAGTTTAATCAGGATGGTTCTTAGCTAGGTTTCATTAAAATCGGTTCAGCCGTTTATGAGATATCAGCTCTGAATGAAAAAGTTGCAATTATATGTCGGTTATTATCTATTTAATAAATTAGATCGTTGAAAGAATTTCTCCCGAAATATATTGGCTTTACCAAGACAAGAAGCTTCAAACCGGTCACTTATAAAAAAAAGGGGGGGCAATGTCTCACCAATTGACCAATACAATGATATATAGAGAAATATATACTTAAAAACATACAAAACATCCATGACTCAGGCACAAATATTCGCGATCATCACACAAATCTGCCCTTGGGATTTGAACCCAGGATCGCTAGCTGCATAGGCAGGGTCACTACCAACTAGGCCAGCGCGTCGTCAAGTAGGCTAACCGCTTCGTCATATCGTATATTATAT
This sequence comes from Acleris literana, assembly GCA_946894065.1. Lineage (NCBI taxonomy): Eukaryota > Metazoa > Arthropoda > Insecta > Lepidoptera > Tortricidae > Acleris > Acleris literana. The sequence goes on from OX335696.1 coordinate 3,250,431, forward strand.
TCCCTTTGGTAAAGGCAATTTATTTCCTGACAGACAGCTCTAAGGGCGGGCTTAACCAAGCGAGCAGAGTCTAATGCATACGATAATGCCCTTAATATGTTCAGTACCAAAGACGCCAGTAGTACAAAAACAACATACAAATACGCCCTCTTGGCATCCAACGCGTTGATTCGAAAGAACGTGTCTTATAAAAATTACTTTATTTTCCTTTGATAAAAATTTGGATACATTACCGTTGAGATATTTGTTGTGACTTGTTTTTTTGGCAACACCCTGTAGAGTGTATACATTATTAATTTGCTGTGGTAGGATTGGAGTCGTGAGTGAGATTGTAGAGACAGTTTGAATGTCTATGGTCCGATTTGCCATGAAAAAAATACAGTTGCATTCTATTACATTCTACTACCCACAAATTAACAAAAAGCAAGCTTTCAAAACCCGACTGTTGCTAACCAACTTTAAATCGTTATAAATCCTAAATGATTATTCAAAATGAAAAATGATGAAAGAAACCTAAAGATGATTTTTAAATCCCTATTCAATGATATCCCACTTGTCATACTTGGTCGACTTTTTTTTTTAAATTTGCACTAGGTATCTGGTTGCCGCCATATTGAATTTTGATTACTGTCATATCTTCAGTGACACTCATTAGATTAAGACAAATCGATTGACATAAGTGTCATCAAAATCGGACAGCGGGTTTAGTTTTTATAGTGACACAAAGGAACAAACATACATATATAGGCTGTGAAACACATTACCCTCCTCCTTCGGCAGTCGGACAAATAGAATAAGCTCGATATAGTCTAATAATGAAAATAATTGAAATAATCTGAATTATGTTAAGAGAATGAAAAAAAAAAACGTGGTATCATTTCTGATACTATATGCATCTAAGGATTACAGGGCATTGGATAAGTTTGTATGAAGAAAATTGTAATTTTTTTTCATCGGCCACTGATGTTTTTTACATAGTTATTTAGAGGACCCCAAAATACACATAGATATAGGTAAAAAACTTAAGTAAAGCTCCTCTTGCATGTAGTAGTAAAACATCTGTATAGACCGTTCGACATTCTATATTTGAAATTGGACGTAAATTCCATACAAGTTTTGTACACAAATACATGCAAGAGGAGCTTTACTTAAGTTTTTTACCTATACCTATATATAATTAATGTTTTTGGTACAAAAGTACGCCCAAGTGTGAATATTTAAATACCGCTCCGATGCACTTAAGAGTATTATATTATTATTACGAAAAAAAATATGTTTATTTTTATAATTCTATCATACCACTTTTACTAATGGCCGCTCACCTTGAAAATGTATGACTCTTATAAATGACACTTTTACCCTAACCCCTTTAATGTTGAAATAAAAATTATAAGGTTTTTTACTTAACAGAGTTTTTGTCACAGCCTGTATAAAGTAATGCCCACTCGGCATTTCGGACAGTTTCGCCCCTGAATGGCCCATCTCAAGGAAATACCCATAAAGGGCTATTTACGGCTACCTTAAAACTTCCCGGGCTTATATCGCGGTAATGGCTCTTCCGTTTGGGATATTAAGGGTTTATTAGGGTAGAATCAATATCTATTTCGTGGTCATAAAACCTACATTGTCCAGGACAGGTCATATACAGGGTGGCTGTTTACTGTTCTTAATTATATTACACAGTAGGACTAAAGTTAATTAACATTAATGTACCTATCAATTTTTACCTATTGATTTGTTAGACGACTTTCCCAAATGCATTTTTTCTTTTAAACTAATTTTCTTTTCTCGTTTTTTCCCTAACGCGATATTACTAGTAGACTTTTTTCCGGTAGTTTTTTCTCCTTGCGAGTTCTATCCAGTCGCTTTTTTTAGCATCATAATTTCATTGTCGTGTTTTTCCCATTCCAAAAATCTAATTTGACAGTCGACGGAGCTCCTCTATTGCGGAGCTCCTATTTCTGGGTTATTTGGCCCTTCGGGCCTGTTGCAATTTGCAATACTAACATAACCTAACCCAAACGATAGATATAGATAGATAGATAGATTTCAAACGTAAAAAAAACTACAAGGAAAAAAGTCGAACGAGAACATAGCGACGGTAGTAAAATCGATCGGGGAAAAAAGGAATTGGGTATAATTAATAAAGGGAAAAAATGCCAAAAGAAATATCGCTCCACAGAAATAACGATTTCGTGAAAGTTATCTGACAAGTCGTATGACTAGGGTGGCATGCGATTAGGGTGGCATTAATTATCTTTGATTAACGTTTCTGCAACTATTTTTTCTTTATTAGCGACAGCAACACAACCTTTTTAACCGACTTCAAAAAAGGAGGAGGTTATACGTTCCACTGTATGTTTTTTTTTATGTATGTTCACCGATTACTCCGTCAATTGGCGACTGGTTTCAAATTTTTTTTTGGTTTGATAGAGTATACTTTCGAGGTGGTCCCATTGTCACCAAATCTGAATCTGATCAGAGGATCCGTGAGGAATTAAGGGAACTCCTCAAATATTGTAGGCAAACATATAGCGATTTTAGTATTTTTAGTAACAAGTCCAGCATTTGCATTCAGAAAGTATCATTTGGTGAAGTGGAACTGATGATGAAGACCACAGATGGCCACCGGAACTCCTCAATGGTACCGATTTCAAGGGTGGCGATAAGATATCTCGATTAAGATAGTTGAGCGACTACCTACAACGAATAATATTTACTTGTTGAAATATGACTATGACTTTCCCGCGGCGTTGCTTGCGGCGCGCTTGATGTAAGTTAAAGTTTCATTTCAACTAAGAAGTGGGACTACGTAACAGCGTATTATGATCACTAAAAAGTATAAAATAAAATAAATGTTTTAAAAAACAAAAAACCGCCTTCAAAAACGCAAAAAATAACTTAAAGAAAATTTTAAAGAAGTTATTTTTGCGTTTTTGAAGGCGGTTTTTTGTTTTTTAAAACATTTATTTTTTAATTTCGGATATCCCACTAATCTTAGTAATATAAATGCGATAGTTTGTGTGTTAGTTTGTTCCTCCTTCACGCTGCAACGGCTAGACGAATGTGGATGAAATTGGGTTGCAATGTATAGTGATTCAAAAACCATTTCGAGAAAAAGGGTTGTAGAACCATTCCCTGTTATCAGATTATTTTACAAAATTAGTATTAAATAGTTATTTCTAATTTATCATTTGACATTATTTGACCTGTAATGTAGTGACGTCACGATCTTCATTGGTAAGTTGTGTTTAATCTGTGATCAACCTTACTACTGCATATAATATGAGTCCGAAATGCAGTAATATATAAATAATGTATATCGAATTTTGTCTTATTTATTTCTGTTTTATTTTAACGCTTATTAAAATTAAGAGAATTTTTAACTGTATATAAACATGACAATGTAAGATCTTTAAAAAAATAGAATGATTAAAATACGAGTCCGTGTTGGAACCTCCGCCTGTAGGCTAGTCTGTGGGTGAAATTGTCAAACTCAACAAACGGCCGAGGGAAATTACATGACTTGACATTGTCATTTTACGTGATCTGACAGAAACGCATACTCTCAAACGAATTCAATAGTTTTAAAGCATGTCTCTAACAAACCAACTTGTAGTGACGTCATAAAGCCATTTTCTTTAAAAATTAAAATAAATTAATATATTGATTTAAATGCAAAAACCGTGAAATTAGTGTCTTCAATTAGTCTATTTTATCGTAAAAATAATAAAAACTAGGGGTAATTTTTTTTGTGGATAACCCAATTGGGAATGGAGATAGCTTATACCCTGGATTAACACATAGGCTGTTTTTCATCCCGTGAAATTGAAAATTACCCAAGGGAATACCATCAAAATCTACGCGGACAAAGTCGCGGGCAGAAGCTACAAATAAATAATGTCAGAATAGTGAGGCGGTCATCGAAGAAGGTTAATAAACTCGTTCGAATTTCAGGTGTTTTGTGAGTAGGTAATTTTGGGTTAGGTTCGTACGGACTAGATTGCAAAACGACCATGTAAGCAAAACGACGTAGTTTCATAAGATATTGGTTGCAAAATGTCTACTTGTGTAAATCGTCTTAATAGTAGAATTCCTGGGTTGAAGACTGGACGTCGTTCTATAACGTTTTGTTTGTATAACGACCAAAGTAAAACGACTAGGTAGGCATATCGTCAAAAATTCATAACGTCCAAGTGGCAAAACGACTAGATGGTTGAAAAGGGTGGGTATCTGGCCACTAATATTAAAATTAATCGAATATATCCTAGTCGTTATGCAATCACGACGTTTTGCTACCTAGACGATTTAAAACCAAGACCTTATACTATCCAGACACTTTGCTTCATGAGTCATATTACAACTAAGGCCATGTATAATTTGGATCCAATGTTACTTTGTCATTTTACAACCATGACGTTATGCTTAATTAGGCATTACTTACAACCTACACATTTTGCTTACATTGTACAAAAAAGACGTTTTGTTTAGTTGGTCGTTGTGCAATCTAGTCCTTACGAACCTAACCCGTATTTTGTATTTCTAGCGTTTTGAGATTTATAGTGATAGTAGGAAGCCGGGGTTTTGAGAAAAGAAACTGTTATTTCGATATTTAGGCATTGTGATACTTTGTTTGGAGATGTATAGCCTCGGGCCCAGTGTGCAATACGATGTAAATAATCAAGACAATTTAATTTGAACTGTGTTCCAATGGGAATAGGTTTATTTTCCTATATTCATATACTGAAAATGTCGTTATCGAACAAACGTAATTGAACTTTATTGCCTTGACGGTAGATTCAAAGTCCCACTCACAAAAAACTACCTGTTTTTAGGATGGTGGGCCTTACGAGGTTATTGCCCGGCCAGTAGGGATCAACCCTGACACATTGAACAACTATGGAGTTACTGCATATGGATAAGGTTGACAGCAGAAAAACAATCCTCAACTTTTTTTTTGGTATTCGCCTTAGGGGGCCAAAGACAAAAGTCCTTGCTTTTATTTGCTTTTTGCTTGAATCACTTTAAGAAAAAGGGGCAGAGGTGAAAATCCCTTCCGGAGGCCTGGGAATGGAGGGCCCAGGTACTGCCGGGCTCGCACCGGCTATGTACACCAATGCCCATTACCAACTAGAATTTAGACTCCCGCGGATACCCCAGCCAGTGCTGAAAGGCCGGAGGAGTAAGTCCTTCCTCCGTTTACTTATCCGCGGGGTTTTTCCAAAAAGGGGGGATAGGAATGGGGGGGAGACTTATAGCTATGTAAGTCGCGGAGTGGGAACCCTGACGCATGCATGCTTACAGACTGCGGGCTTCCTTTCTTTTGCCCGACAATGGAAGGGTTGGGTCGGAGATCTTTTTGGACCGCTTGTCTGGCTGTGGATACCATCTTTATGGGTGGGGCTACCCTTTTTGAGGCTTTCTCTTTTGCCTGGAGATACTATTTTTTGCGCGTGTCTCCTAGCGGTGCTCGAATTACTTATTAGTTGCATATGAAGGAATAGTAATAGGTATACTTCTGTAGGTAAATATATACTTAAATACATAGAAAACACCCAAGACTCAGGAGCAAATGCTCGCACTCATCACACAAATATTTGCCCATGCCGGGAATCGAACTCGGGACCGCTAGCGTAGGCAGGGTCACTACCAACTAGGCTACCGCATCGTCTTTTTATTATTTACTAGTTTCTGCCAGCGACTTCGTCCGCGTAGAATTCGTATTTTTGTCATCCTACAGGAACCGGCATAAGGCATAATGTAGCACTCTAATAGTGAAAGATTTTTTTAAATCGGTCCAGTAGTTTTGAGTTTATTCGTTACAAACATACAAATCTTTCCTCTTTATAATATTTATTTGTGTAGAGTTAGACTGTAGATGAAGCAACTGTAGTAAAAAGTTAGATGAAAGACATAGCTAGCGGTCCTGGGTTCAAATCCCGGCAAGGGCAGATATTTGTGTGATGAGCGCGAATATTTGTTCCTGAGTACTGATGTGCAAGTTGCGGAAAGTTTCCGAAAAGTTCTAAAAATTTCCGGAAACTTTCACTACAAATATAGGAAATTTAAATTTAAGAAACGGAAACTTTCAATTCCCATACAAAACTGAGAGAAGTTTCCGAAATTTTCCTACATGAAATTTTCCGCAATTTTGGAAAGTTTCCTATAATTATATTTCTCCATATAACTATTTATATCATTGACTAGTACCCATAGTACAAGCCTAGAGCTTAGTTTGGGACTAGTTCTATTTAGTGTGACAATGTCCCATGAAAAAAAAAACATAAATATCAAAAACTATAAAAATGCTAACACTGCAGCGTAACATTTTACATAACGCACTACGTCACTGAAACAGAGAGCATCAATGACGTCATTTACTCCGTCCCTTTCCCTCCTGACGTCATAACTTCGTTCATCGACATACTTTTGCACTTCATTTAAATTTGCACTTCAACACGAACACTTTAGAGCTGAAAATAGAACGAACAGACACTGTAAGTGACGTCACTGTGAAATTGCTTTACTTTTTTGGCAATTGTAGTCCGTAACGCTTTGGGATTCGGTTGGTTCTTGGTTGTGGGCTAAAAATAGATGTGGGAGGTTTTTATGGCAGCAGGGATATATTAGGAACACGTTTTCAGTCTGGTATTAGACGGAAGTTTTTGGCAAGTCTTATGTAACGGAGTTTATTATTGCGTAACGGAGAAACATTATAGGCCAAGGATGATAAAGGATAAAGAAGTTTTTTTATGGAATGTAGAAGGCCAACGAGCACACATTTGTATTCTTAAGACTACAATCTTAAGACTGCAATCCTAAGACAGCAAATGCGTTGCGAACCCTTGCAATGTTTTTTGTGGCGTAGAGAAGCGAGCAACTGAGACCTAAAGACATGACATTTATATTATCAGGACTAAGATGGTTTACCTCTATGCTATTACTTTCACCAGTTATCGTTTTCAAATATCGAAACACCACAATCTGAACACTGCTACTGCTGAGAATGATTATGGGGAAATTTACAATATTCATTTTTATTACTATTCAAATTGAATTGAGTTTGATTCTCGAATCATGTGGCTTGTTAATTGTATATTTACGAAATATAAAAAAAACCGTGTTAAGTTTGGAAAAGAAAAAAGACCTGAAATCACATGAAAACAGCCTGTATATGTTTTTTTTGTGCTATAATTTTTGGAAGTTTGACTTTGTTTTTATAAATACCAATAAAAGATACTGCGCTTTATATATGTATGTAAACTCTTTATTACACATAAACAATTACAAAAAAAAATGCATCAATAAAGATAATATACATAGGCGAACTTATTACATATGGAATCTCTTCCAGCAAATTTTTCGTTCTATAACCAAGACAGTTTTGCCACCGTGTTTCCGTAGAATCATTTCCAGTATTTCCAAAGTTCCGAACCGATGCGAGTTAGGGACCTTCAAGATACATGTAGGTACTCTTTTCTCAAGGTCCGGCAGCGGATTTACGATTCCTCTGGTTTTCAATTTTTGAAAAAAATAAGAGTTTACGAAGTCCCATAAATTGATCTAGTCCCAAACTAAGCTTGTACTAAGGGTAGGTAGATAATACACATAGGCGAACTTATCCCATATGGGATCTCTGCTCTTTGTTATCATACATATAGGTGCACAAACGGTAATTACTACTATTGTAGTAATTTCTCATTAGGATACCCTCTGTCACCTTCTAATTTGCCAAGGTAGAGGAGATAGTAGGAAACTATAAATGATCTATATAGTTATAGCATGTTATAATTTTACATACATACATACATTAAATCACGCCTGTTTCCCAGAGGGGTAGGCAGAGACCACTTCTTTCCACCTGCTACGATCTTGACAAATCTCTTTCGCTTCTTCCACATTCATACATCGAGTCATGCATGCACGTCGGTTTCGGGTACTTAAGATACGGCCCTTTTCCAGTATTTCTCCGATTTGATTCGAAAAAGTACGCCTAGGTCGGCCCCTTCCGACCCTCCCACTCACTTTTGCTCTATATATCTCTTTCGTCAATCTTCTTTCATCCATCCTTTCCAAATGACCGAACCATTGAAGCATGCCCTTTTCAATCTTAGTCACTACGTCTTCTTTTAGTCCACATTTCTCTCTGACCTTTTCATTCCTTACTCTATCAATCAGTTTCACACCACACATACTACGCAAAGAGCGCATTTCAACTGCGTTTATACGACTTTCATGCTTGTCCTGCCACACCCAACATTCACTACCATACATCAGAGTAGGGATCAACACTCCATTGTGAACAGCCAGTCGCGCTTTTTGTGAAACGCCCCTTCTGCTCACAAAGGAGTACAGGGCCCCATTAATTTGGTTTCCAGCATTCACCCTCCTCTCGACATCCTTCTCACACTTACCATCTCTTGTAAACATACTTCCCAGGTACACAAATTCATTCACTTGCTCTACTAATTCACCATTTACATTTATCACGCACTCAGTCATCTCCTCGTCCTTCTCTATCACCATGACCTTGGTCTTGGCAACATTTACTTTCATCCCTTTTTGCTTAAATCCTTCATTCATCACTGTCACCATCTCCTGCAACTCAAGTACCGATGGAGCAAGTATAACTTGATCATCGGCATATAAGAGGCATTTGATTAGCAACTCTTCCATACACAAACCCTTATCATACTCTTTCAAATCTCGCATACAACTGTCCATGAATAGATTGAACAGCCATGGTGAGGCAACACAGCCCTGTCTAACACCTCTAGAGATATTAAACCAGGCCGAGTATGCCCCATTGATCCTGACACAGGCTCTGGAGCCCTCATAAAGGGACCTCAAAGCCTGCACCAGGTTGCTGCTCACTCCATACCTAGACAGCACCGTCCACAACTGCTTTCTATCTACCCTATCATAGGCCTTTTCCAGGTCCACAAAAGCACAGAAAACCTTTTGGTTGACAGCCAAAAACTTTTCTGTGATAGACCGTAGTGAAAAGACCTGATCGGTACATCCCATTCCCTTTCGAAATCCCGCTTGTACATCCCAGATTTTGTCATTCGTAACATTCAATACCCTTTCAATTAAAATCTTCGCGTATACTGTTATAATTTTGTTTTCGGAAAAATAAATTCAATTGTTTATTTTAATTTTTCATTCAATTATTCAAGCTCCATTTTCCCCGATTCGGATTTTCGTTTGTCCGCATACTCCTCCCAAACTATTAGGGTAAATCCGGGATAGATGCCGCACTTTTTGAAAAGGCCTCCTAATTTCAAAACTATCAATTTCCCATGAATATTTCCTTTCGATATAGCTAGTTTAGTCCTTAATCTTACATTACGGCTTGTTTTTGTTGACCTAATAGTTACTGATTGTGTACAAATTGAGTTTTTGCAGGACCCTTTTTTTTAGGATAGATGCCTACCTATATGGATAGATGCCCCACCATGAAAATTTTAAGGAGGATAGTTGCCCTTTGGAAAAAAACAATACCTATACGCTAAAAACATATATGCTACGATTATTTATATAGGAGTATGGGGGGATAGATGCCTCAAGGACACGTATACCCCGGCGACTATCCTTTTTGATATGGAACGGTGCCTTTTTATTTTTTATCTAAACCAAATACAAAAGAGCGATAATTAATACATAGGTGTACACTTAATGAACCAGTATATTGATATAATAAAAACAGAACAGAAGTTAATACTCATTATAAAGTTATGAAACTGCAAATACTTCCGTGTGAAAATTTGAGGCACTTTTTGCGCTCATCGCGGAGATTTTCACACACACAAGCGAGACGCGTTTCTTCCTCGCAACGGCCTGCGGGGGCTGAGGTGTGTGGCCCTTGCCCTCCCTATTTAGACTATTATTTCTTTGCTGCGATTTTGGGAAGTTAGGTTTTTGAAAAATAGGCGCCTATCCCTTTGCGGCATCTATCCCGAATTTACCCTAGAGATATCAGAATCAAATTTAGCCCGTGATACGACATCTAGCCATAGACGGGTTAGAAAAAATAAAATTGAAAATCGGACATACCACGAGGAATCATCACCGAAAATCTGTTCCCATAGACTATCAATGGGAAAAATGGGAAAAGTGGCGAAACTTCGATTTTAAGCGGCGCTCTTCGCTCGTAACCTTATTAACCGACTTCAACAAAGGAGGAGGTTCTCAATTCGTCGGGATATTTGTTTTTTTTTTATGTATGTTCCCCGATTACTCGAAGACCACTGGACCGATTTGAATTTTTTTGTCGTTGTTTGAATGGGTATACTTTCTAGTTGGTCCCATTGTCAACACGTCAGGATCTAATGATGGGATCTTGGAGAAATCAAGAGAACTCCTCAAATATTATAGGGACACCTATAGCGATTTTGGTATTTTTCACTGTAACTCGTGCATTTGCTTTTGGAAAGTACTATATGGTGAAGTGGAACTGATGATGAAGACCACAGATGGCCACCGGAACTCCTTAACGGTACCTATTTCAAGAGTGGCGATAAGATATTTCGATTAAGGTAGTTGAGCGACTATGACGAAGCACATTTAGGTTTAAATATGACTATGACATGCCCGCGGCGTTGTCTGCGGCGAGCTTGAAATGTTCTATAGTTTCTCATTAGGCCCACTTGCACGTTAATGTTAACCCTAGGTTAACCCCGGGTTAACAGGTTAATTTGTTAAAATTGACAGTTCTTATATGAATCTGACATTCTTTAATAATTTAACCTGGGGTTATCCTAGGGTTAAATTTACGTGCAAGCGGGCCTTAATATTTAGAAGTGGAGCTACATAACAGCATAAATAGGATCACTAAAAAGTATAAAATAAAATAAATGTTAAAAAAAACAAAAACCGGCCTTCAAAAATGCAAGAAATAATTTGTTTTAAAATGGTAGGTCAGTCCAACTGAAGTCGGCGTCCCACAATATTTTAAACTAAAAGCCGAATGCAGTTGGACTGACCTACCATTTTAAAACAAATTATTTCTTGCATTTTTGAAGGCGGGTTTTTGTTTTTTTTAACATTTATTGAAGCTTCATCTTTAGCTTCGCTCCATTTAGACTTCCCCGGGGACGGCAAGTGCACCTAGGTATCCATTTTCTTGACCATTTAAGAAGTGATCTTACCCGATTTTAATACGTAATCCATATTTATTTTTATCTACATCCATATCATAACTTCCCTACAATATGTTCAGAAGCGATAAGCAAATCGCCTATATTAAGAAACCTGTATCTGTGGTTGCATCTTAATGTTTACATTAAAGTATAGTGCATCGTAATGTTTACATTAAAGTGTCGGTACCTAAACAATAAAGTATCGGTAATACTGTACCACTAACTTGAAAATTCAAGCCATATCTGTACATTATAAATAAAGTTTGTTTTTTATTATTTGTTTTTTTTATATAATTAGGTATTATTTAAGCTTTGGTACTACAAACAAGTTAATAGTAACACTAACTTAATAAAACTACAGGCTATATCTGAACATATTATAGAAAACTTATGATATGCATGTAGATAAAGTTATGTATGCGGCTATACATAATTAGGCATTAAAACACTCGTGTGATCTTATTATGAAACTCGCCTTCGGCTCGTTTAGGCATTAAACCACACTCGTGCTTTAATGCATCTTATTATGCACCAGCCACATAAACTACTATTAACTGCTGTTGGGGTGATACACTATTTTTCAAAGTTTTTTTTTAGTATTTCAAATGGTAAGGGGGATCTGAGACATAGACATTTGATTTCTCAAGACTACAATCTCAAGACTGCAATCCTAAGACAAACAATGCCAACCCTGAGAACTAAGATGGAATGCCTCTATACCAGTAATTTCACCTGTTATACCTACGATATAATAGATTATGAAATACCCTTGACGCGGGTATAAGCTGCAAACATTTGCGTTCAACATGCGAAGTTTGCGTCCGTTGGGAGTCAAACTATTTCCAACCCACTTCATAACCAGAGTCGACTACGATGTTCGAGTTATTAACATAGAGATGAATTTTGTTATAGGATTATAACAATCATTTAAGTAACTAGCGACCCGCCCGCTCGCTTTGGTTTACATGAGTTTTTCTATAACAGAAAGAAAGAAAGAAAAATGCTTCACTACACACATAAGACACACAGAAAAAACGTAAATACAGATAACAGCAATAAATAGAGTAGTGGGTGTGTCTTCGCGGCAGTGAATCGGAACCTGGCTCAGCATAGAGATGGGCAATATTTATTCGAATGACGAATAAAGAATAAGAATAAACAAATTATTCGCGAATAACGAATGAAATTCTCGAATTATTATTCTTATTCGAATAAATTATTCGTCGAATAATTCATTTGCGAATAATTTATTCGCGGATAATTTATTCGTTGAATGAATTGCCACGAATAATTATTATTTACTACTTATTATACCTGGTCCATTGTTCTCTAATAAATTAATAAATTATTCGTTATTCGAAAAGTAGTCGAATGATTCATTCATGGACATATTATTCGCAAATAATTTATTCGCGAATAAAAATATAAGGAATTATTTTTTATTCAAATGATTATTCGAATAATGCCCATCTCTGGCTCAGCATAATGCTGAGGCGTTAAACACCTGCAGCGCTGATTTTCAGCCAGCTCCGTTTGTGACAGACGGACGGTACGCTAAACGAATATATAGTCTAGGTAATACAAAAATATATACTACCAAACAAATAATTATAGATAGTGACAGAATAAATATAAAAACTAAATGCAAATACCTTACAGAAATATAACACATGTACAGTCGGTCAAAAATGTGGTCTACTACCCTACGGTTGAAGTTCGTTTGCACGTCATGATACAACAAGTTCGATTTTCCCTTGCAATAATATTATGACAGTGGCAAGTGTCAACCTTAGCGATAATTAGATCTCACAGAAACTAATGTCAAAACTGGTAGGTCGGCACTTTCTTGGCCGACCGTACATAATGGAGTTTATGTGACAGGTGCATAATGAGAGTGTTTTTATGCCTAGATGTAATTATTTGTACGGTCGCATATCGTCATTGCTTTGAAAAAAACTCGTATCTCATATTTCGTGACGTACGATTTTAAACTTTAACTTGATAAGAATTAAGTTCAAACTCGTACATCTCGAAATATCAGATACTAGTTTTTTCTAAAGTAGTAACGGTATATTTATTTATCTATGATTTAATGGAGATCCAACTGCTTACAAAACAAGATATAAATTAAATTACAACAAAAAATCAATTAAAGGTACTCCCCGATAGATTCAAAGTATTTAAATATAGCAGAAATAACAGCCAACGCAGGCACACACGCTATGCCAGGAGAACAAGAGAACAACCACATACGCAATTAAAAAACAAAAAGTGAATAATAAACACTTCTGTATGGAAATTTTGACTGAGTATCCACCTAAGCCTAGATACAAGCATATCATAAGTTTTCTTTAATATGTGAAAAACCTGTATCTGTGGTAGCCCTGTATCTTAATCGTATATCTTAATATTTATATTAAAGTATCGTTCACCAATACTTTAATGACATGCAATACTTTAATGTTAACATTAAAATAAGATTTCTTAATACTTATAGGCCATTTGCTTATCGTTACTGAACATATTGTAGGGAAGTTATGTTATGATATGGATGTAGATAAATAATGTTACATTACAAGTTTTGGAAGAAATTCTGTAAATAATAGTGAAAACTTCATAAAAATCCGTTGCATGCAGCGACTTTGTTTTAATTTTCCCTTTTTTTTGTTTTTCCCTTTTTTTTGTTTTTCCCTTTAGAGAAATTTATAAAGATTTTAAATTAAGCTGCCTTCAAGGAAAAAGCTTTAATTCCCCTAATTTGCCGGCAACCGACTTCCTTCTCTTATATAAAACGAAAAGCAAGATTTAAAAAACCCAACTGTTGCTTTTTTTTATGTCAAGGAGAAGGCACGCGAGCACTCAGGCCACCTGCTGGTAAGTGGGATCTGAGACCCATAGACATTTGAAATCACAAGACTACAATCTCAAAACTGCAATCCTAAGACGTCAAATGCGTTGCCAACCCTGAGGACTAAGATGGAATGCCTCTATGCTAGTAATTTCACCGGTTGTCTTAACCCCACACCGGAACACAGCAATGCGAACACTACTGCTTGGCGGTGGGTTAATGGATAAGATGGTGGTAGCGATCCGGACGGACCCTGCGCAAGGTCCTACCACCACTAAAATTTGATTAACCTAACCTAAGCAACTTTAAATCGTTGTAAATCATCAAAATGAAAAATGATGAAAGAAACATAAAGATGATTTTTAAATACCTATTAAATGATACCCCACTTTATTATTTTTCTTTTTCACAATATGGCCGCCATATTGAATTTTGATTACTTTCATAATCTTTAGTGATACTCGCAAGATTAAGACAAATCGATTTAAGAACATAAGAATCATTGAAGTTCGCTCACGTGTTTAGTTTCGCGCCACAAAGGTACAGTCAACAGCATAAATAATCGATCATTTATGTACCTTGTCGCTTTCAATCGTTTCACAATTTTGTATGACATTTCAAACACGTCGTTAAAGTGACAAGGTACATAAATGATCACTTATTTATGCTGTTGACTGTACAACGACGGACTAATTATTAACCAGTGATTTATGATGTCCCGACAAAGCGTAAAAAGCACTTTTTCTCAAAAATGTCCGGAAATGTTGACATTCCTATCTACATATTGAGACGCGAAGTACATAGTATACTGAAAGTTCTCAAATTTAAAAAAAAAACATTGCGTGCTCGCTACTCAAGCCCGCAATGTTGCATACAAATTCCATTACTATCTAGCTTGTAACTTTTTAAAAAGTGAAAAGGGCCATAATAAAATGAGGGCACAAGTCTTATACATCCAAATTTTACTCGAAACATAACTTTTTTATTTGTGCCTGGAATAGCTTATGTTTTTTTTAAAACAACAATTGCGTTTCTCCTTGTCATAAATAAAAAGGCGGTAAGGAGTGATGGTTTTTTCACATGAAGTTTCTGTTTGTATGCAATTCAAAAAATTAGTTCAAGCGTTGAAGATTTGACTCCAACACAAATTTTTTCTTGCGATTTTTGAGAAAAGCACTATATTTGCCTCGGCAGGAACAGCAATTGCGGGCTTCGTATTTTTAAACGGACTCGCAAGCTCGTCCGTTTAATCCAATACTCGGACCGCAATTGCCTACTTCCATGCCTAGGCAATAATGTACTATTTAAAGCGTGTATTTTTTATTAGGTACCTTGATATTCGCTCGTAACTGACCGTTCGGCAAGAAGCCATTTAAAGAAAAATAGTAGATTATACACCGAGGGGATGAAGCACTGTTTTATGACATGGGCTCGATATTGAATCCCGAGGAAATGAGGGACTCGGGATTTAACTCCCGAGCGTAGCGAGGGCGTTAAGAG
This sequence comes from Acleris literana, assembly GCA_946894065.1. Lineage (NCBI taxonomy): Eukaryota > Metazoa > Arthropoda > Insecta > Lepidoptera > Tortricidae > Acleris > Acleris literana. The sequence goes on from OX335696.1 coordinate 3,265,920, forward strand.
TTAATTCCTGAGCGAAGCGAGGGAATTAAAATGTAGTCCTGAGTGCAGCGAGGTATTCAAGCTCGCCCATGACGAAAACAGCTTTATCACAAAGGAGAATACTCTACTTTTCTCACCTTTTGTTTTATTTTCTTTATTTTGCGTATTTATGGCTTGTAGTGGCCAGTTCGATTTTCAAATAAGTTCTGTTTGCTGTAGGTTTCTATGGAAGAATTTTTCATACGAATTCGAATCTCATTATTAACCCGCCGGGTTATATTGTACTGAATTTCATTATAACCCGCTGGGTAGCCGATGGCTATAATCACTTACTTTAAGTGAGGGTTGCATGGTATATCATTGGACAAATTCGCCCAAGGTAAACATTACGCTACGCTGTGCCTACCTATATTGGCGACACTGTTAGTTGAATCTAACAATTCTATTGACACTACCAGATTAAATAATTAATTCGACAATAATTATGAACAACCCTGTTTACTATTTTTTCCATTTAACAAATTTGTTCAAAATATATTTTGGTAACTGATTTAGAACATTTGGCAACATGTAATCTGTGGTACATTTTCCATAATTATTCTTAAAATTAGGTAAAAAAAAGGAGGTAAGCTATTATATACGAGTGCTTTATCCTAGGATAGTATTTAGCTACGGAGAACACCCTAGACATAGCTACGCGGTGTCCGGTGACGTCCTAGCGTCGTTAACGACGATAGCTCGTGAAATATCGCCGGCAATCTAGCGGCGTGACGCGGCGATTATAGCGCGGGCAACTTGATTCCGGCACAAAATAGATAGGTACAGAAGTCAATCTACATACAAACTGCGCTCGAGCAACGCACACATAGACACTGCTCACGGACACGATATCTCGGACTGGTTGGGACCAGTGCGAGCGCGAGTGACATCCGCTTGAGACACGCGTCTGTGAACTGTTTTGTGCAATTATGGAACAAAATTAGGTCTAAAACGTATGGGGCAATGGAAATTGTGTAACTAGGGTAAGTTATTAGGGAATTTCCATAGTGAACATTGACAAACGTAAAATTGTGTACGTTTCTGCTCTGTAAACTTTTTGTATTGTAATAGTAGGTAGGTTTATTGTTTTGTTACAACTAGATACGAGTGCCACTACCACGATAGTGTTTTGTGCATAACATAGTTGACAACCCTAGAGCGATCGCCGAGCGTAGGTATGAAAAGTGAAGTACATACATGTGATTTACTTCTGTACCTATCTGTTTTGTGATTCCGGTGCCATGGTTTATACAGGAGGTGTGGTTTATACAGGACGGTTCGGCGTGCCGAATTTTTAATGTCATTCGGCAATAAAGGCTTATCAAAAATGCCCTTCGGCTACTAGGATCCAGTGGCATCCATCAATGGAGTCGAGTGAAAGTTTTGTGCATTTAGATCCATTAATAGAAAGAAAGAAAAACATTTTATTTGTGACTAACAACAATAAAGAACAGAGAAATACGCACAAGAATAATGTAGTCACGAAATCCATAATAGAGTAAGGTGAACTATAACATCGTCTAGAATCCATTAATGGATCAATGTGAACTGTTTTTGAACTAATTTATACGTGGATTTTTATTTCCTTTGATGTCGTCTAGAATCCACCAATTGCAGTGCATTGTAATCCATTATCGTGTCCGAATTTATTAAAATTTTAGGATCCTTTAATGGATCTGAGCATAATAAGAATTCACTAGAATTCATTTATCAGCGTAAACATTATACTGTCTCAAAATCTACTGACAAATTCAAATGTACAAAACATCCACTTAAATCCATTATAAATTCTAATGAACATAAAGTCCGCTGGACTCCATGGCTGGATTTGAATGCACAAAAGATTCACTCAACTCCATTAATGGATGCCAATGGATCCTAGAGGCCGGAGAGTGATATCAAATACGAGTGCCCACAGCCACTCGTTAACCAGATGACCGCGGAAATTAATTTTCATTTATTCACAATCAGTGTGATTCAAAATCGACTCATTGAACTCTGATGCAGCTGTTATTTATGTATTGTAAGTAAACTTCTCAAATATACCTTTTGTTCTAAATAGATTTGTGCTATAAACTGATGCGTGTGCGATCATCGTCATTGCGCCGTGACTTCACCTAATGGTCACAACGGAAGACCAGCGCTGTCTATGCCAGCATCACGCTGAGATGTGACCATTAAATGGCAAATTACGCTTTTGTATTCAAAATTCTGTATGTGATAATTAATGTTTGTCACGAATTAACTATTTCTTTTCTATTTCTTAAAAAAGAGACCTCACGACATTGTACACGTAGAATTCGTTTCCCGCTACGTCCCCTATTTCAGCCGAAAGACGTCCACTGCTGGACATAGGCCTCCCCCAAGGCTCTCCACTCAGACCGGTCTTGTGCTTTTCGCATCCACCGCGTTCCCGCGATCTTTACAAGGTCGTCACTCCATCTTGTCTTTCGGCTGACATGATGATGATGATTATGTTGACGTCCCCTATTATTTCCCGCGGGGGTAGGTTTTGAAAAATGCTTTTATAGTGCACCCCTAGGGTACCAATGGATTTATACAATCCTTATCCTGAGAATAACGAACAAGACAATTTTTTTTATCCAATTTGGTGCAATTGTTCGGATGTTATGCGTTTTTTCATCGACTATCGGAAAATACAAGAATTCTTGTGTAACAAACCGTTCGACTCTCGCGATTTATCCGACACGTTCGATTAACGCCCGCGCGATTGGGCCGCCGGTACCAGCGCTATGACCATCATTTTGCTTTTCGTCATTACGTAATTAGACCCCTGAAGGGTCGCCATACTTAGTACTATCGCGATCGTTAATTTGTGACCCATTTCAAGAAAAATAGGCTTGAAGATGTCAATGTCATTAGAGGTGCCAAATCATTTGTAACTTATAGGAGACTCAACCTTATTGTTGTAGAATGTCAAAATGACTTTGGACCTAAGGTGGGTCCCAAATTTAAGTTCGTGACTATACAGATTACCGGAAATTTTGTGTAAAAAAGGGCGTATGTCTCATAGAACCGCGTATGTATTAGTGACCTTATTTCTTAAGATGGCGGTTAAATTTACTTTGAATAACAAATTGCGCATAAATCGTTTTTTTTTAATTGGAATGAGCACACTTTCTATATTTCCAAACACTTATTAACGTCATTCAATTGTTTTATTTTACCACTATAATTTTTTTTTTACTTTTGGAGGCCAAATTTTGTACCTTCACTATGTCATCACCAGCTCGTGATTTTTATGTAGTTGTTTTTGAACATTAGTGAATGAGAAATAGTAGTCGAAAGTTAGGGCTAAATAACGGGGTGAGCGGTTATCAGTTCTGATCTTTGGTCGACGAGCGGCACCCTTATCAATTAGAAGGCTCTGAAGCACAATTCCTGCCGAAAATTTGTAAATTTTTTTCTTTAGCTTATTTTTATTATTTTGCCATAATTAGGATACAATAATGTTATATAACTCTCCTAGATTATTTGAACTCAATTGCTAATAAAGAATGTCGCAGTATTTATTTGTAGGCCTCAATAATCCTGGAAAAGGCCGAAAAAAACACCCTAAATTTTGGTGACAGAGCTGGAGATAGAAAAATCCACTGCAATGATAACTTATTTATAAATATAAATATCAAATAAATATCAGGGGACAATGTCACACCAATTGAGCTAGTCCCAAACTAAGCTCTAGGGCTTGTACTATGAGTACTAGACAACGATATGTATAGAGAAATATATACTTAAATACATAGAAAACATCCATGACTCGGGAACAAATATTCACGCTCACCACACAAATATCTGCCCTTACCGGGATTTGAACCCAGGACCTCTAGCTTCGTAGGCAGGGTCACTACCAACTAGGCCAGCGCGTCGTCAAATTATAATGATAAATCAAGGTTTCATTTTCAATAACAATATTTTTTATTAGTGTACCAAAACTTTTTCCACACAGCTCCAAATTATTACAAAACTCTTATTTTTGCCGTCTTGTAAAATTGTTAATACAGATGTTTTTTGTTTAGCTATCACAGGGAAACAAATGAATAATGTTTACATTTTTTTTCTCTAATTTAAGTTTCATTAGTGCCATGGTATAGTCCACATTAAAAGAATATCATTATGTAGATGGTTCTTACTGATTCTCAAAACTTTTGGATCACCCCTCGTACATAAACCTTCTTCAAGCGAATTCGTCAATTCGGGGAAAAATGACTTTGGGCTTACTGGATTCCACTGTATATATTTTTATTTAGAGGGTGTTCAAATTCAACGTGGCGATGGGAATGAAAATGGCAAGTGTATAAAAAGAAAAGAAAAAACATCAAGCCTATATCTGCGAAACAATTTAATGTGTCAGTGTCCAGACCCGTATTTAAAACCCGCGTCTGCGGCTGTCTCTTTGGGTTTTTATGTGCCATTCTCTTTTGTTTTATATACAGCGTGTTTCCTTTTTACTAATGACTTTTTAGAAAAGTTATAGTATACGGACGAGAGGGTAATATCTATTTATTTTCGAAGTTTAATACCAATACTGTTGGGGTTTGTGTGGACTGTAGTTTAATTAAAAATCACTGGTTTGCAAATATTAATCATCACTATGTACATAGTATAAAACAAAGTCGCTTCCCGCTGTCTGTCCTATGTACGCTTAGATCTTTAAAACTACGCAACGAATTTTGATGCGTTTTTTTTAATAGATAGAGTGATTCAAGAGGAAGGTTTTTATGTATAACAAGTTTTGGATTATGTACAGGTGTTACAGAAAACTGGCATAAACCGAAGCGAAGCGAGGGCGGGTCACTAGTATAATTAAAAAGGAAAGAGCGTACATACAAAACGTTCAATATAGCGATCAATAGATGAGCCGAGTGACCACAGACAACGCATAAATTGCCAACAAACTCAATAAACTTGTTTTTTTAGGCGTTCCTTTCTTGGTCTTAATGTTTTACGGTAGCACAGTCTTTATAAATAACTGCAAAATGTACACATAAACTTTATTGCCATAGTAATAAGATCTGTGTAAATGTTTTTATCTACGCACATATCATAAGTTCTCTATTATGCGTTCAAAACCCGTAGGCAATGACCAGCATTACCTGTGGTAGTAGGTGTCAGCGATGACAGCTGTTAATTTTGGATGATGTTCCAAATTTGGATCTCATTACCTTACTTCTTAACCCATCTTAGAGTACTTATAATTATGTGTGTAGATAAAGTATTGTGCGCGACTTTGTAATTGGCATTACAACACTCGTATGATCTATTATGAATAAACCACACTCATATTGTAATGCCTGTCATTACGCAACCGTCACGTAAACTACTATTAATCTTTGTAATGTATACAGGTGCCCTTGACTGTACTGAACCCTTCGTGTGCGAATCCGACTCGCACTTGGCCAGTTTTTTTATTTAAAGCGTTGCTCGTTAACACAGTTTCTCGTCTCTCTCTTTATTTAGGTACCTCGTATATTCAGAATTACGGTTTTCATAATCGGAACTGAAGCGACTCACACAGCCCTTCATTATTAAAGGACATAACTGAAATTCACTCCCGAAGGAAACTCAACCTTCGTTAGTGAGTAATAGGGACGTATTCTTACTGAAAGCCAACAGCTGATAAACCTTTTATATAAATTTACTTACAGTATGAAATTTAAATTTTAAATGACTTTTTGGAAATGTATTCTTGTGCGATTTACTTATATCTTATTTCATTTAGGTTATTTAGTAGCAAGTATTTTTGGTAGCCGTTTTGTGACAAGTTTAATAAGTCATTAAGAGCCAGGGTTTCTGAATTTCATACAAGATGGGCTCGAAATGGTGTTGTTATATTTATACAGGGTGTCCTAAAAAACAACATCAACCCGCCTAGGGCTGATAGGGCAGCTAAAAAGCTATCGATTTAACTCCTATGTATGTTCAGCGACGAGCTGTAGGTAGGCCTCCAACAAGATGGAGTGACGACCTTGTAAAGATCGCGGGAACGCGGTGGATGCGAAAAGCACAAGATCGGTCTGAGTGGAGAGCCTTGGGGGAGGCCTATGTCCAGCAGTGGACGTCTTTCGGCTGACATGATGATGATGATGATGATGTATGTTCAGCGACTTTACAACTTTCGGAGATTATTGATCATCTCAATCTGAATTTTGTAAAAATCCGGTCGCGTCTGCCGCATGCACCCGGACCGGTGGGCTAGCGCGGCCACCAAGTGGGTGCCGCAAAATGGGCGACGTAGACGCAGGCCTAGGCGGAGATGGCGGGACGACTTGGACGCATTCCTCAACAACTGGCCAGAAGAGGCACCTAATAGAGGCTCATGGAGATCAAGGGGAGATTCCTTTGCCCAGCAGTGGGACACTCATATAGGCTAGGATAAAAAAAAAGTAAAATTCGCTGAACATAAGTTAAATCGATAGCTTTTTAGCTGCTCTACAGCCGTAGGTTGACGTTAATTTTTGGGACACCCTGTATAGAGGACGCCCTCGGCTACGTACGCGTAGAGACAGTTTCCCGTACTCACCCTGTTTTAGCCGTTCGATTTTTCAAAAATCCTTTACCTAATAATATTTCATCCAAATTTCAAGTCCCCAGGTTCAGTAGTTTAGGCCGAGCTTTGTCTGTCAGTCACGCAAGAGTTTCATATTGTATAAGTACTAGAGCTGGGCCGACTACGGATTTTGCCCACTGGCCAGTCGGCCGACTAATTGGTTTTCAATTTGCCGATTAATCGGCCGACTAGTCGGAAATGCCGATCGTAGGATTTTGCTACGTTCGGGTGAACTCGGAAACGTTCGTTTCGCTTCGTCCGTCGCGCTTTGTTACCTACCCCTACCATGTTTTGACCTGTTTTGTTTATGATTTTTCTGCACGACAAAAAACAATTAGTAAAACGAACTACCTAGTGCTTTTTATAACTATGTCGAAAAGAAAATCGTGTGTGTGGACATTTTTTGACGATATTTCCTATAGGCAATAAAGTGCCGAGTATTCGGCATTTTTTGCCGACTAGTCGCCGACTAATCACCGACTAGAAATGATGCCGAATAGTCGGCTTTCCCAACTAATCGTCGACTAGTCGGCCCATCTCTAATAAGTACCAAACACCGGATTGACAGAGACAAAATTGTACCCGTGCTAGTGATTAATTAAATATCAACTAAGTTTTATCGACATGGTTAAAAAACAATTTTTAATCATCATAATTATGGTCAAGTATAGATATCTTTTAATCATTTGTAAACCTCTATTATTTATACTTATCGCAACTACCTATTCTGTAGTCATACAAATTTTTTTTTCAATATTTTGTTTCACCCAAGCGGTGAAATATCGGTGTGACTGGTATATTTATGACAAATAACTGCAAAAAGCTGCAGACGGACGGACGGACATGGCGAAACTAATATAAGTGGTAAAATAGAATCTTGAAAAAGAATTGTTTGTTTGACTACGGAATAATGCGATAAGTATAAATAAAAGATTACAAATTATTAAACGATATCTAAACTTGACCATTAATTATGATGCTTGAAAATTGCTTTTTAACGATGTCGATAAAACTTAGTCGATATGTAATAATCACTAGCACAGGTACAATTTTGCCCCCGTCAAACCGGTGTTTGTCAGTACTTACAAAAGATACAACTCCTCACTGCCCAAACCATCTGGAAATTCCTGGACGCAACGGGCCTTTGCGGTGAGCTCTAAACAAAGGGCTGCCACAATAGATCAGTAGGTACGGTCACGAGCGTTAATTAGGGACCCATTTCAAGAAAAATTTGCTTGAAGTCGTCAATGTCATTAGAGATGTCAAGTCATTTCGTCGATGAAACTGCAATATCGCGTAACCAACAATTGCTAATGCCGCGTAACTGACTTGTAACAAATTTTACAGGAGACCATTAAAATTGAATATCTTTGTGTTTATTGAGGTTAGACTTACCCAAACGCTAAATAACTTTGTTAACCCCATAATTTAGCTGTTTATTATATTAAGCATCCAAATTTACCAGTATGTATTTATATAAAGCACTTACGCGGTATTACACAATTGAATAATACGTCATCTCTGTACTTGTATGCACATTCGCGGAATTGTAAAAACGACATGCTCTCTCGCGATATCGACATGACGTGACTTTGGAGCTTTCTGATTGGTTATCGACACAGCTGTCAATGCCGTCTGGAGCCTATCACAGTGCTCTACCTACAGCCGCGAAAACTCAAATTTGACACATTTGTTAGTTACGCGGCATTAGCCATTGTTGGTTACGCGGTATTGCAGTTTCATCGGCGAAAAGTAATATGGAATGCAATAGAATAACATCGTCGGTGAAACTGCAAAACCGCGTAAGTAACATTTTTAATGAGGGGCAAAATGCACCTTTTTTCTAAGTTGTTAAGGTTTTTTTTGGTCTACAATCAATTTGTTGGTTACGCGGTATTGCAGTTTCATCGACGATTTGTAACTTTTAAGAAATTCAACCTTATTGTTGTAGAATGTCAGATTAACTTTGGACCTAAGGTTGGTACCAAATTTTATCTCGTAACTGTACCTAATGGTGGAAGCGGTACACAAGGCTCATCTCAACCCCCTCATAAATCTATAATCTTCGTCGATCGATTAAGTACAATTTAAAGTCCTCTTCTATAAAACTGAACATGAACATCAACAGTCATCATCATCATCATGTCAGCCGAAAGACGTCCACTGCTGGACATAGGCCTCTCCCAAGGCTCTCCACTCAGACCGGTCTTGTGCTTTTCGCATCCACCGCGTTCCCGCGATCTTTACAAGGTCGTCACTCCATCTTGTCACCCTCCGTCTTGTGAGCATCAACAGTGCCAACACGCAATTTTAGTTTAAAATTGAGTTGAAATCCTTTCACCGGTTATCAACTCAATTTTAAACTAAAATTGCGTGTTGGCAGCAGAGGGCCCTGCCAAGAGGCATTGCGCTCTCTTATCTTATCTTACAGATGGGCCCTTTCGGATACACTTCGACCCTTTAGGATCTTTTGTGCAATTACCCTCTTACACACTCAGCTGTTCGAATGTGCAGGTTTCCTCACGATGTTTTTCCTTCACCGTAAGAGCATCGGGTAATGCACTTAAGTTAGAAAAACTCATTGGTACATGGTGACCGCGGGGGTTCGAACTCGGTACCTTACGATCACGAGTCGACCCTCTAAGCCACTAGGCCACCGACGCTCTGAGGTATTGCGCTAACTAACGTTTCTATTCGTTTCGTTTTTAAACCAATCGCGTCACTGCTAGATCACGTGACTTTTCGTATCACATCTACCAGTGACGCGATTGGTTTAAAAACGAATCGAATAGAAACGCTAGTTAGCGCAATGCATCCTGGCAGGGCCCTTAGGGCTTCTGTCGATAAGATCGTACGTATAAGGCTGCCTAATTGAGAATGCACGCGCTAAAATGTGTTTTGTGCGCTCTGACGGGACTACTTAAACTCGCCGGTGTGGCGCGTTCACTCGTTTACTCGTTCGACCGACCGAGCGCCGTTATTATGAAAATAACACCCTGTGTGCTCGATGCCAAAAAAACATAAAACAAATAAAGAAATAAAATATTATTCATCATAGTTTATTTCTAGTAACAATAAAACAAAACAAACATGTATTTCCACAATTCGCAAATTTTGACAGATGCGGTATTTTTAACGGATCATCAAATTTGTTCATCATTAGGACCCGAATGGAATAAAAACACGCCATGTTTACAGAAAGTAATTTCGTTTCAATATTACGTTTCGCTTACTCTTTAATTGGTTGTACGCGAAACAAACTCGCAACGTTCAATCCCTTTGCGTATTTATTTTCAGTCGTTTTTTAGAACATCCTGTTTATGTAAGCGAGTATGCGATTGGAAACTTTAAAATAAATATTTGCAAAAATGGCGGACCCATTGTATGTAGGCAATGGATCGTTTACAATCGGCGAGTTGCTCGCACGACCTACTAAATACGTTACTGCACTTACTAAGTAGGTAATACTTATACATCCTGTGTTACAAATGTACTAGCGACCCGCCCTCGCTTCGCTTAGGTTTGTGTGAGTTTTCTGTAACAACAACCATTAAAATTTATAGCAATCTTATTAACATTTTGTACATTTGTACATTCATATTGAACTATGTGAACTCTAACTATAAACTACTGACACGCTAAATTGGATTTAATATTTAACTGTATACATATCGCACCTTTAGAACTATAGTGACCTAAATCAACATTTCAGCTGTCGATTTCGAGACATATATGTATTACTATAGAGACCTAACTCGAAATCCAACATTTTTGAGTTAGGTCACTATAGTTCTAAAGATGCGATATACGCTTTGGACATTCACGAATACTATTTCATTATTTAACTCTATTATACCTCTAGATATAACTTGTAGTTGTTTGTTTAAAGAATGTTTTATATAAAGTTTTTGTAATATTGCACTTATGTAGTTATATATCTTGGTTGGATCACAATGGTGCTACGTAATAAGATGCTTGCCTTAAACAAGATTTCGTACGCCTAAACGGCTCAGCATGGTTGTACAACATATAAACCTTTGTCACCTAGCTGTTACCTATTTTGACGAAATAAAGGAAATTTGAATTTGAATTTGAATTTAACTGTGTCTTTATTTGTTTGTTAATCATCAATCACACATAGCCAAAAGTAAAAAAATATACAAAACCTTATCATTTCACTAGATTTTATCTCTTACGCTAAAATTAGCTTGCTGGTTACTTTACCTCACCTCACATTTAGCAAAGTAAACGAGCGAGTCAAGTTTCTCTGCCATGCAAAGCCCAGTTACTCGCTCTGTGTAAACGTGCCTTTTTGTTTGCTGATATCGACGTTCCAGTTCGATGCAAACTCAGCGAGGTTTCGTATCAGATAGCAAGTTACGTCAGGTGTGAACGACTTCGGTCAGACAGATATTTGCTATGACTTTTTGAATTATTATGCGTGAAATTGACCGTGGAAACAGGATACCCTCTTTCATAAGGTGCTGCGCGCAAAATATATTATAAATAGAAAAGTAGTTCGTCTCCGGCCCTTTAGAAGTTTCTGTTACCTATTGCTGCAAGGGCGCTAGGGTTGCGGTGACAGGGCGGCCTCGATTAACCCGGCTCGGTCCGCCCTGTTGAGTTTGCTTGTGGTGGCTCGCGGCGCGTACGGTCGAGGCACGCACACATACAAGCAAGCGATATATCTTTGTTTGATCGAGCTACGTCGTACACTACCCTGCCACCAACCAATTAAAAATACACACTTTATATGTTGATAATACTCCGATATAAGGGTGTCCAAACTGCACTTACATAAGCGTACTGAAAGTACACGAGCGAGTCCAGTTACTGTACCATGCAAAGTCCAGCTACTCGCACTGTGTAAACGAGTCTTTTTATTTGCTGATATCACCGTTTCAGCTCAATGCAAACTCAGCGAGGTTCCGTATCAGATAGCAAGTTACGTCAGGTGTGAACGACTTTGGTCAGACAGATAATTTTAATTATTGTCTGTAATAATTGAGTGTGGAAAGAAGATAACCTTTTTTTAAACGACGAGGCAAACAGAAAATTTTATTGCTGGTTATCAGGTAACTTTACTTGCCCGAAGGGCAAATTGACCAAGAATAGGGCCCCGCCGGGCGGGGTTTCGTTGACTTTGCTAAAATTCAAAATGAAATTATCAATGTGGTCGTTTTCATGTGGCTATCTAATTTGGATATAATATTCGAGAAACAAAACAACCGGGTTACAGGCAGGGGCATTTAGCCTAGCCCGAGCAGAATAGAATAGAATTAACTATATCTCAAACTACAAGGCCCATATTTACAAATACCTTACAGATACATAACAATATATAACATTAAAATAACGCGACTACTTATACACTTTCGCGGTGTCCGCTAGCCGGCGGCCACGAAAGCGCCGAAATATGACACCCACTTTAGTCGGTACTCTCACCATACATAACTGACTTAAAAATTAACCTTGTGGCGAGGTTCCAACCGCTCGACCCTAAGAGTAACTCCGGTATTACCTCGTACATACCCTACGAGATCCTTCGCCTGAGTACAGTAATGTAATCAGGACACGTACAGCAGCCCCCGTAGAATATGCCCCAAGCGATTGAGGCAAAGGTCATTGGGTAAATTTGTTTGAAGAATATTGTCATATTTTTTTTCAGCGGCCACATATGATTTTTACATAGTTATTTAGAGGACCTCTAAATACACATAGATATATATAATTTATGGCGTTAAATAATATCGGAGCGGAGATTTTAAAGATTTAAGTATTCAGTTTTTAGTACAAAAGTACGCCCAAGTATGAATATTTAAATATCTCGGCTCCGATGCACTTAATAGTATTACATTACATAGCAAAATGTGTTTATTTTTAATAATTCTATCATAATTTACCACTTTTACGAATGGCCGCTCACCTTGAAAATGTATGAATTTTACAAATGACAACACTTTTACCCAAACCCCTTTAAGGGCGCTGAATACGTAACGTGATCAGGACGTGGACGGGACGGGGACGGGACGTGGTTGCATACATTTTTGGTCTTCCCGTCCCGTCCATTTAATCGTTGCGTATGTACGTTCAGATACATTTTCTATGAAACAATATTAAAAAAAAACCCGGCCCGTTCCGTCCGAGTAAAATCACGTTACGTATGTAACGTGCACGTGCGCGTTCGCTTTCCACTGCATTGTATAGTGACATGTCGTAATGAGAATTCATACTATACAACGCAGTGGAAAGCGAACGCGCACGTGCACGTGCACGTCACGCAAGCGGTGTGGCTGGGCCTAATATAGCATGGGTATAACTTAAAGTTGAAGACAAAGTCAACAGATAATTCGGCTTATAAGTTATAACTGACTGAAGTTTTGCTATAGCTACGTCTCGGTCCCTTCGCGGGCTTTATGGTTTAACGAGAAATTGTTAAACTTGGGTAATTAAAATTGAGAAGAGACGGCCATTTGTCGCCCGTCGGACGGGAGGTTTGGTATATTGAAAAATGGTTTAAAGCTACACTCAAAAAAATGAGAGCCAACAAAGAGAGATTTTCACTTAGTTGACAAAAAATTATTACAATAGTTAAGATATTAATTATATCAACCGAAGCTGATACGAGTAGTTAACGACAGCAATTTCTTTAGTGAATCAACTAACATCCTAGTTGATGTATATAACGTCTTAGTTGATGTTTCTATCGTCTTGTTAGGCTCGTATGGGATCAAGACGCTTATGAAAAACAATCACAATCTTGTTACAAGCGACCAATTATTTTTTTCAGTGTAGCTTGTAAAGTCTGTCCCTATTCGTTCCGTCACTCTTATAAACAAATCAATTTACCATTATAACTCCACATTCGCGTACTTTTGAAGGTTGAGCCTAGTCATATTATTTATATACACTTTATCTTTGTCTTCATGTCCATTTTAAGGTAGTAATCTCTCTTTAATATTGTATTTTCTGATGAAAAGCACATTCGCTGAGAACACCAGTACACTGACAGAGTCTTGTCATAAATACATTTTTTTACGAACTATTTCTGACATTGAAAATGTAGTGAAGTTTGATAGATTTGATTGATAAGTGAGGTTTTTGTCTCTGTGGCAAATCAAATCAAATCAAATCATATTTATTTGCCAGAACACAGTATAACATAGAGCAGATGTTCAATAATTAAAAATCCATTGCGTTCAGCTTGCATGCAAGCGTGCAAATATTAATAGTTAGTCTAAAATTTTTATATAAATCTAAAATGCAATTATCAATTACAAATAAAAACATACAAATTATAATTCAATAAATAATAGCATTCATAAATAACATTCCGTAAAAAACACAATCATTAATTATTAAAAGTAAAAGGTCGTATTTCCTTAGTATCCATTTAGGTCACTATAATTCATAAATTCATTTATATTATAAAAACATTTTTGCAAAAGCCATTTTGTCAATTTGCACCCAGCACAATAATACAATGATGATGATGATGAATATATATTCAACGTTTTTAATAAACTAACTAGAGGTAACATTATTCTCACTACTATTTCTTACTCTATCTAAAGACAATTACAGTCAGGTATACTTGTTATTGTCATTGGCAGTCTGAATAGGAACAGACTTTAGTGTTGAAGTGTTTAATATTAACATTTTTATGTATACTCTATACTCAATACTTTATTGCAATTCATAATGTGTACAGGTTGGAATACAGTTATTTTATGTGCATTATGAACCCTGTCGGGCACGGCAACGAGAGAGGAGGACTTATATGTATAGGTATTTATGATTAGATCTACAATGTCATGCTATAGCAAACTATTTACAAGTATCGTAACACATTAATAATTATTTAACCAACGAGCACGCTATAGCTAGCCAACGACTTCGTCCGCGTAGAATTTGTATTTTGTCATCCAACAGTTCATTTTTCCGGAATGAAAAGGAACCTATGTTACTAAGGGTTATTGTAGCATTGTAATGGAGAAAGAATTATTGAAATCGGTCCAGTAGTTTTTGAGTTTATTCGTTAATTTCCTCTTTATAACATTATTAGTCGTATTATTAGTGTACACTAGCGACCTGCCTTCACTTCGCTTCGGTTATAGTGAGTTTTATGTAAGACCCTGCATACTAGCTGCAGGGACCAATTGCAAGAAAAATATGCTTGAAGTCGTCAATGTCATTAGAGATGTCAAGTTATTTGTTACTTTTAGGAAACTCAACCTTATTGTTGTAGGTTGTCAGATTGACTTTGGACCTAAGGTGGGTACCAAATTAAATCTCGTGACTGTACAAGTAACTGGCACTCAGTGAATACATTTGCAAGTAAACTTTCATGCAGACCTTTATAATGTTATGAATAATATCGTTATCATAACGTTATATTTCGTTAGTGCTAAATATTTCGTTTAAATATATCGATATCTTTTCATAACGTTACGCTACACCGTAACGAAATCGTATTAACGTTACACTTAAATAACGTTATAATAACTTTATGCAACTTATGAACTACGCGCTGTGCCTTAGGTAGGCAATTTGCGTGACTGGCCGACGACCCAGAAGGGACGATTTTTGTCCGTTTAGACATCGCGATGTCCGTTCATATATTCCGTCCTTTTTCCGTCCCTTTTCAAAAAGCTATTCCTAATGCAAATAATAAACGCAGATTAAAAATTACGTTACACGAAAATAACGTTTATTAACGTTATTATAGCGCTTACCGAAGTATCGTTATACGTATAGCGTTTTGTTTGATAACGGTATAATAATGGATACCGCAACAGGTAAGGCGTCAAATAATGTTATAGAAAAACGCTATTCGTTCAAGATAACATTACAAAAGATAACGTTACACGAAAATAACGTTTATCAAAGGTCTGCTTTCATGCAATTTCATCCAGGCAGGCAAGCCTGTAGTTGTCGCGTTCATTCACACGTGCCATGAGCATACGGTTTGCTGTCCGTCGCACCCCTCCCTCGTTTTGCATTATAAATCAAATCGCTTGCGATCTACTTTCCAGATACAGTCTACGCATGAAAGATGGCACGTGCAGGTTACGAAATGCATAGATCAGTTTGTGGTTTAGGGCCTTCAGAATCATGTAAACCTTATTTTATTAAATTTAATGTTCTGACTTTCCCGTCCCTTTATACTTACGAAACTGCAGTTTATGTGAGGAGCAACATAAGCCAGTTCCCGAAGTTTAATAGTGGTCGCATGCAGGGAAAGATAAACCATGGATCATACTACAAAACGGCACTTTTAGCGAAAAGTATATTTGGAATGGTGTCAAAGATCTATAATAAATTACCAAAAGCTATTTTAAAACTACAAGATATGTCACAATTTAAGAAAGAATTGTATACGTTTTTATTAAATAAGGCTTTTTATTCCATACACGAATATTTGAATGACGAGATGTAAAAAAGAGACAATCGGTCCAGTTAGGAAGATCCAACTTCGAGAAGGAGGTTACTCGACGAGTCCAACTCGGCTGGGCAGCGTTCGGGAAGTTACGCAGCGTCTTCTCATCCAAAATACCTCAGTGTCTGAAGACTAAAGTCTTCGAACAGTGTGTGTTACCAGTGACGACCTACGGTGCCGAGACGTGGTCTCTAACTGTTGGCCTCCTGAATAGGCTCAGAGTCACTCAGCGTGCCATGGAAAGAGCTATGCTTGGTGTCTCGCTACGAGATCGAATCAGGAACGAGGAGATCCGTAGACGAACTAAAGTAACCGACATAGCCAATCGGGTTAGCAGGCTGAAGTGGCAATGGGCAGGCCACATTGCTCGAAGGACTGATGGCCGCTGGGGCAGTAGAGTTCTCGAGTGGAGACCACGTACCGGTAAGCGCAGCGTGGGGCGACCCCCCGCGAGATGGACGGACGATTTGGTCAAGTCCGCGGGGACCCGCTGGATGCAGGCCGCTTCCAACCGGGTGAGGTGGAAATCTTTGGGAGAGGCCTATGTTCAGCAGTGGACGACCTATGGCTGAAATGATGATGATGATGATGATGTAAAAAAGAATATGATTTAAGTAAATTGGAATGTCAAAATGTATATTTAGTCTGTAAGATTGCATGCTGCATGCATTTTGTAGCTATTTGTATGCCTAACGGCAAAACATAGTGATTCTTATTAAGTCGACGTTACATCAATGTTTACACCTATGTTTAACAAATAAAACTATTTTGATTTGATTTTGATTTTGAAGTTGTTACGCAAGTGTGCCAGCGGCAGGCATGTGTATTCCCGGCTTTAGGGTTGGCAACACATTAGTCTTAGGATTGCAGTCTTAAGAATGCAAATTACGGGTCTCAGACCACTTACCATCAGGCGGCCTGTGATAAAACAAAGCAAAGGCACAAGTAAAACATTACTCGCCATAAACTTAAAAATACATACATTAGATCACTCCTGTTTCCCAGACGGGTAGGCAGAGACCACTTCTTTCCACCTGCTACGATCCTGACAAATCTCTTTCGCTTCTTCCACATTCATACATCGAGTCATGCATGCACGTCGGTTTCGGGTACTTAAGATTCGGCCCTTTTCCAGTATTTCTCCGATTTGATTCGAAAAAGTACGCCTAGGGCGGCCCCTTCCGACCCTCCCACTCACTTTTGCTCTGTATATCTCTTTCGTCAATCTTCTTTCATCCATCCTTTCCAAATGACCGAACCATCGAAGCATGCCCTTTTCAATCTTAGTCACTACATCTTTTAGTCCAAAATAAATAAATAAACGTAACAATTCCTAATTCTCAATGGTCTCCTCTTCTCAGTAGTGGTCTCTTCTTGGGAAGCTCTAGTAGATTTTTGACGAGTAAGGGCCCGAGCGGCCTACTTACTGAATAAATGTCTTTTATCTTTTTTATCTTTTTCCGGTTCCTTGCTTCCGTAACGCCCCATGTCGAAAACCTCTCAAGGTTCTTATTATTATAAAAAAATAATTTAAAAGCTTCGACACCCAAATCCGTCTAATCACTTCCCGATACAAAATTGGCTCAGTATCGTGTCATACGGCACAGAAGGATTTAATTATATTCATAGCTTTTGTCCAGCAAAGTTCACTGTGGGGCAATGATATTGGGTCACGGTGAATGTAAATTTGTACGTCTAGTGACCTGTTTTTTTTATAGAGTGTATTTAAATTGAGTTTGACGCAAAAGCGATTAGAAATTAAAATTGAACGTTAATGGAATAATTTCTAGTTACTTCCTTAATTTCTTTGTCGTTCTTTTGTCCAGTCGAATACATAGAGATGTGCCCTGCCCACTTTTTCACCTTACTTCATGACTACATAGCTTTGTTCCTAGATTGCTATACGACCAGATCACTGCGACCAAATCTCAAACAGTCGAGTCGCTAAATGACCACATTGTTCTTTTCACCTTACTTCTGTCTTAGCAATGTCGACGGAGCGTGGCGGGGCTCCTAATCCTGCTCAATTTGCCCTTCGGGCACGCCTATGTATTCACTTTTGGGCCTTATTAGGGTAGAAGTAGCGGTGTTGGCCATCTTTCCACCGGTTTTGGCCACTCTCAATTTTAACTAATATATAAAGCATTATGTATGAAATTACAAACATATTTTTATATTTTATCTCTATATTAATCTTCAGTCTTAACTATTTATGAATATTATTTTTAATTGAAATATTATAATATTATTTTTTATTTTTAAGGGTACCTACAGTGGCCAAAACTCTTCAAATCTTTATAGTCGACTGTTTTTGACTGACGAAAGGGTGTTTAATGTGTGTATTTGTCTAACTGTGTCTGTCTGTGGCATCATAGCTCTTAAACGGATGATCCGATTCGGATGCAGTTTTTTTTAATAAGAGAGCTAGTTTAATCGGGATGGTATTTAGCTTGCATATAAATTGGTTAGGCCGTTTAAAAGATGTCAGCCCTGAAAATAACAGTTGTGAAATAAAATTCGATTTTGTGATAGATTACCCCCGGGTACGGACATGGCCCGTTTATTCATAAACACGCAAGAAAACGCGCAATTACTATACTGCCCTCCTAAGCAAAAATGCAATAACTAAATTCCATAGCCAAAGCAGATTCAACTCTCTTCTGTTTGTAACTAGGTTGTAATTTCTACAGATGTTTTGTCTGAGATATCGCCATTATGCTTAGTAGGGCAGTATAGTCTGTGTGAATTAAAATTGCCAAAGATGTAAACAAATTAGTACAGTTTGACACATAACCTCAAATAGTCATCAAGCGTGTTTTACTGTGAAAGTATAGATCGGAAGGGGCCGCCCTAGGCGTACTTTTTCGAATCAAATCGGAGAAACACTGGAAAAGGGCCAGATCTTAAGTACCCGAAACTGGCGTGCATGCATGACTCGATGTATGAATGTGGAAGAAGCGAAAGAGATTTGTCAGGATCGTAGCAGGTGGAAAAAAGTTGTCTCTGCCTACCCCTCTGGGAAACAGGCGTGATTTAATGTATGTATGTATGTATAGATTTCAATTGGCACAGGCTATAAAGTGTGCTTCAAATAATAATATGATTTGTCCCTATCTTTTAATGTGACATTTAAATTTAACAGAACAATAAAATGAATACTTTAACTAAAATAGATTTACTGTCCGTTTATGAATATAAGGGTAAATACTTTCATCCTGGAAAATTAAACAATTTTATAGGGAATAGAGATAAACACATAAATTTCTTAAATATATTTCCCGAACTCCCCTTTCTTTGTTTGTTTTTCAAAACTCCAATAAATTCTATACGATGTCCTTAACTGTCAACACGGAGTCGCAAAATAGGTCACGGAAATACTAGTAGGTCGCATCCGACAACTAATAACAAACTGAACTCTATACCGACCGCATTAAAGACGAAATTATGTACCCAATATCAAATCATTATCTGCTTTGCTAATGTCGTCTCTGTCAAAGTATTAATACAGTTGGAAATGGCCTGCTCGATCACCAGGTTTGACCTTAAATGCGGTTAGTTTAATTTGGACTTTATGATGATGTGTTATGGTTTATTATTCATTGTGTTGCTGTTATCTAATATGATAAGCAAAGCCTTAGATAGCCATCGGAATGGTGATTTTGGGGCCGGTTTATGTTTTCGTGGTTCATAATAGATCATTTTCCTTTCAGAGATCGTACTCAGAGATCTAAGAGCGCTCTTAAAATGCTTCCCAGACAGCCTTAACCCCTTACCGCATACTAAGCCATATTTGGTCACCTAAGTTTGATATTTTTTTCAAGATGTCAAATCTAATTGAATGTTAAAACTAAAATGTTACTTTTAAAAAGCTACTTTCCGTGAATCGGAACGTATTTTCTTTTTTTTGTGGGTAATCAATTTATTGTAATAATGTTGTGGGTAAGTGAGATGTGTGCGCTCAGTGCAGTGCGGAGTAAATAGATAAACTTTCAAGCCAAAAAACAACGATACAGAGGTAAGTAAGTTATACCAAAAAAATATGAATACATAGTTTATATATTCATTTACATATATTGCGTATGGATTTTAGGATATACGCTATTTTTATCATAATTTTGACCTTGTTTTTGTAAAGGCCATATTTGGCTTCGCATGCATTCAAGTCAAAAACAGTATTTGTCATATTTGGCTTCCTATGCATTCAAGGAAATTTTTTTTTTCAGACATGAATCCTTCGCGGTTTTATGGAGCATCAAAACATGTAAATATATTACCTGGCGATGGTGACTTAAGTAATGATGACATTGATTCTGAATCTGATAATGATTATGAACCGATATCTATTCGTGCGATGCGAAGAAAACACGTAATAATCCCGGATTCAGATTCAGATTTTTCTGATGAGGATGATATCCCTTTAAAAAACTTCAAATTAATTATCCAAAAAATATCAAATTATCTGGACAAAGGAAAAAATGGAACCATATGACAATACCAAATTTGAATTTAAAGGCAACACTGATTTACCAGATATAGTAACGGAATTAGAAACACCAGCAGATGTTTTCAAGTTTTTGTTTACAGATGATCTAATTGACCTTATTGTTGAGCAATCGAATCTGAAAGCTCTTCAAGATGACATCAACAAGCCAGCAAACATAACAAAGGCTGAATTTCAAAAGTTCATGGGTATTATCATATTTATGTCATGTGTAAAGTTACCTGCAACTAGAATGTACTGGGCAAAATACGTTGGCCAAGCCCAGGTTTACGAGGCCATGACATGTAACAGATTTGAAACTATCAAAAGATTTTTACACTTTAACAATAACTGTGACTTTATACGTCGAGGTGCAGATGGTCATGATAAGCTTTTTAAAATCAGGCCTGTTCTTGAACACATTCGCCAGCGTTTGTTATTGGTTCCTAAAGAAGAGTTTTTAGCAGTAGATGAGCAAATTATCCCTACAAAATGCCGTCATGAGTTAAAGCAATACAATCCAGCGAAACCACATAAGTGGGGATACAAAAATCAAGTTTTGAGCGGAGTATCAGGTTTCAGCTATGACTTTGATATCTTTGCTGGTGTCCAAAGTAATTTATACCCTACTGATGCACCTGACCTTGGCGTAAGTTCAAATGTGGTTACCCGACTTACCTCTACGGTTCCTCGACATCTCAATTATAAGGTGTGTTTTGACAACTGGTTTAACAGTCCAAAGCTTCAAGTATATTTATTTAAAAATGGATTGTTGCCTTTGGGTACTGTAAGGCTTAACCGTGTGCCTAATTCAAATATGCCTCCTGAAAAAGAGATGAAAAAACGAGGACGTGGAAGCATGGAGGAAAAGACGGCATTCGTGGATGACGTGAAGCTATGCTTAGTTTCATGGTTTGACAATAAGACAGTGAATATGCTATCGGCGTATGTGGGAAGCGAACCGACAACAAAAAAACGACGTTATATACGACAGCAAAAAGAATACCAAGATATAATTTCTCCTCAAGCAGTCGATGTTTACAACCAACATATGGGGGGTGTCGACCTTTTAGATTCGATGCTTGGATATTACCGAATTCACCTTCGATCTCGCCAATGGTATAAAAGGATTTTTTTTCATATGGTCGACATGTGTATGGTTAATGCTTGGTTGTTGTGGCGTCGAATCAATGAAGACCAGTATGTAGCATTGTTTGATTTCAAACTTGCTGTTGCAGAGCATTTTCTGAAAGTAGGTCAACCCAGTGCAAAAAAAAGGGGCAGACCAGCTGGCATTACCGGAACACCAACATCAAGTCGACCAGGTACTCCCTCAAGCCTGCCAGCGTCACCTGTTTCGACCAAAAAGTCTCGCAAAAGGTCTTCAGATCTACCCCTGAATGCTGTTCGTTGCGATAATGTTGACCATTTTCCTATTTGGACGAAAAACATCCGCCAGTTATGTAAAAATTGTGGAAAGTACCGTTCTTTCACAAAGTGTGAAAAATGCTTGGTATATTTATGTTTTAACGATAAACGTAACTGTTTTACCGATTTTCATAAAATATAGTTTCAGGACAAACAATAATAAATAAATATTCAGCCACTGCGAGACACAGGCTGCTCGGGTTAAACACGAAACGACGAAGCCTGACTGCATACGAAGCCAAATATGACTAACCATAATTATTTACTGTAATGCATATTAAGCCATATATGGCGTTTCTTTGTAGTTTCTTTATTAATAAATGAAAAAAAACAAAAATCATGTCTAAGTCTTATATATAGCCAATAAAGTTATATTTTGCAGAAAATCATTTTTTTTATTTAAACCTTAATATTTCATGCGGTAAGGGGTTAATACATTTACAGTACCCATAGCACGGTTTTTTAGGGTTTCGGAATCAACAAGGAACCCTTATAGTTTAGCCATGTCGATTCTCTGCTGTACCACTAAGGGACTCTTTACTAAGTTGTATTTTGACATAGTTATACATTTAAATTACGCCGAAACGTTTTAAAACGAAATCTGAAAAAAAAAAGTTGTTTTGGGTACATGTAAAGCTAAGGTAAAACAATATTTTGTACATTTTAACATCGATTAACGGGACTATTTAGGAAATATAGAACACGAAAAAAAAAACCCCGTAAAAAAAATAATTAAATGAACGTAAATACAAATGGACATAATTTATTTCGACCTACTGTACAATTTTACCATGGGACATGATTCCATTTTAGACCTTATTAAGGTTGGACAATTTTTCTTGTCGATGTATTTTTTGAAATTGGCCATTTTTTGTTTTAACTCAAAATACCACGAATGAACGAAAAACAATACGATAACAAGTCGAAGGCAATATGGTTTTTACCGAGTATAATATTTTTTTTTTTTTTTTATTATTATTTATCGTACTACAAAAAAATACATATTTACAATTTAAATAAACACCTCATAAACCACTTCAGGGTTTGTGCGAGGATAGAACGCTCTTATTAACTATATCTAACAATCACAACACAATACAATAGAGAAAGGCTCTGACATAGTACAGTCAGCATCAAATACCTATATGTATAGACAGAGAAAACTTTCAAAAATATGTAAACACGACTTTGCTGCGAGGGAATAAGGGTGTATATACCTATATATATTTCTGAAACCTTATTAACGTAAATATTTATGACGCTGACCGTACAAAAACGCAAGATTAGAACAAATCACGATCCATTTGTATCAGTGACGCACTTAAGGCGATAATAGCTTTGAACTCTGCCCTGCCCTACTAAGCGAATAGCGGCAACTCCCCCACCTATGAATACCCAAGGGTTGGTATTTTCTTGGTATTTACCGGATAATTACCCAGTAGGTTAACCTACTAATGCTATGCTATGGAAAGGGCTACGTTTGGAGTCTCACTGAAGGATCGCATTACAAATGATGTGATCCAACAGAGAACCAAAGTAACCGACATAGCCCCCCGATTTACCAAACTCAAGTGGCAGTGCACCGGTCTTGTTTGAACTGCCTACCGTTGGAACCGTCTTATTCTTGAGTGAAGACCGCGACCGGGGGCATACCAAAAATCTGGATCCACTGGCCCTCCGGAGGGATGTTGCTTCCCTCTGTGTCTTTTACCGCATTTGTCACGGGGAGTGCTCCGAGGATATTCGGATTAATACCAGCCGCTGGATACCACCATCGTATAACTCGTACCAAATTATCATTTCATCAACACCATCTTGATAGTTGGAAATCCACTAGCGAGCGTTTTCCGAGAGCCTTTTTGCCACGCACCTTATCTATGTAGATTAGCTCTCGGCGTCTGTATTTCCGAACCAATACGACTGGGGGGCCTTCAAAAACCGAGCCTACTCTTTTCTCAAAGGCCGGCAGCGCACCAGCGGTTCCTCTGGTGCTGCGGGGGTTTATGGGTCGCGGTGATCGCTTACTATCAGGTGACTCGCTTGCCTCCTTTTTACCCGACTGCCGAAGAAGGAGGGTTATGTTATGTGTTTATCAGACTATATATGTTTGTATGTATCTTTGTTCCTTTGTAGCGCTCCAGAAACTAAACGCGTGGGCCGTTTTTTTTTTATGGTATAGGAGGCAAACGAGCAGACGGATCGCCTTACGGTAAGCGATTACCGTCATCCATAGACACCTGCAGCACCAGAGGAGTAGCAGGTGCGTTGCCGGCCTTTCAAATGAGAGTACGCTCTTTTTTTGAAGGTTTGAAGGTCGTAACAACAACAACAATCTTATGACAATCGATCGATTGAATCGATTTGTCTTAATGTTGTAAGTGTTATTAAATATATGACAGTAATCAAAGTTCAATATGGTAGCAACCAGACGCCAAATTGTGAAAAAAAAAGTTGAAGAACTGTGGGAAGTGGGGTATCATTGAATAGGTATTTAAAAATCCTCTTTAGGTTGATTTCATCATTCTTCATTTTGAATGATCATTTAGGATGTATAACGATTTAATGTTGGTTAGCACCAGTCTTACTTAAAGCCAAAATATCGAAAAAAATCCGCAAACGCCTGGTGAAGGTATACGTCTGGAGTATAGCTTCATATGGGAGTGAGACGTGGACACTAACCCAAAAAGAACGAGAGAGGCTAGAAGCATTTGAAATGTGGTGTTGGAGAAGGATAGAGGAAATTAGTTGGAAGAAGAAAACAAATGAGGAAGTACTTAATATTGCACCAAAAGTGAAAAAAAAGAAGCCTGTTAAAGACGATAGAAAACAGAAGAGGGAAGATGATAGGACACTTGTTATGACACGATAATTTCATGAAAAATATCATCGAGGGAAAAATAGAAGGCAAAAGAGACAGAAGACGACCCAGACGAAGTTACTTTGAGCAAGTGAAAGAGAAAGTTTAGGTCGAGTCGTACCAAGATTTCAAGAACCTAGCAACCAATAGAGAGGAATCGCGGACTCTCCACCGACAAGAGACGACTAAGGGCGAGCACGATAGTATAGAGGGCACACTTAGCTGTATTCGCTGATCATCGTTAATGATCGCCGATGATCGCCTGCGACCCGAGATTTGTTGGGCACGTTTCAAAGGGAATCGTCGCGTTGTGCGTTAAGCACCACACTATCGCCGATCAGTGGTAACGGTGGACAATTAATTAAAAATTTAATTGTATTATATATTATTCTCAAAAATGTTCGGAAATGTTGACATTACTATCTACATAATGAGACGCGAAGTACATAGTTTACTGACAGTTCTCAAATAAATAAATAAAATGCTTGCTTGCTACACAAGCCCGCAATGTTGCATACAAATTCCATTACTATCTAGCTTGTAACTTTTTAAAAAGTGAAAAAGCCCATAATAAAATCATGGCACAAGTCTTATACACCCAAATTTTATTCGAAACATAACTTTTTTATCTGTGTCTGGAATAGCTTATGTTTTTTTAAAAACAAAGCTTGCGTTTCTCCTTGTCATAAACAAAAAGGCGGTAAAGAGTGATGGTTTTTTCACATGAAGTTTCTGTTTGTATGCAACTTAAAAAATGAGTTCAAGCGATGAAGATTTTACTCCAACACATTTTTTTTCTGGCGATTTTTGAGAAAAGCACTATATTTGCCTCGGCAGGAACAGCAATTGCGGGCTTCGTATTTTTAAACGGACTCGCAAGCTCGTCCGTTTAATCCAATCCTCGGCCCGCAATTGCCTACTTTCATGTCTAGGCAATAATATACTATTAAGGAGATCACACCGAGTTACTTAAGTAAAAATACTCCGGACGAGCCCGAAACATGTCGAGCGTTTTACGACAATTTTTACGTGAGTAACCCGGTGTGATCTCCTTAATATGTCCGAGTCTCACGGAAATTTTATGTTTAAGGTTGTATTATATAGTTATTGTATCTACATACTTCGTTTTATTATTATTAATGCTCAAGTACCATCATCTTCTTTTCGTCCATTTATTAATAATAAAGCAGCAACACCTATCCACGTCCATCTTGTACGGCAGCCGTTCAAATAAAACTACGGGCGATAGTGTGGATGCTTACAGGATTATCATGCTGATTATAGACGATCAGACCATCAACGATCATCGCCGATAGTGTAGAGGGGACATTCAGTTTTTTTTTATGGCAAGGAGAAGGCACGCGATCACTCAGGCCGCCGGATGGTAAGTGGGATCTGAGACCCATAGACATTTGAAATCTCAAGACTACAATCGCAAAACTGCAATCCTAAGACTTCAAATGCGTTGCCAACCCTGAGGACTAAGATGGAATGCCTCTACGCTAGTAATTTCACCGGTTATCTTATCCCCACATCGGAACACAGCAATGCGAACACTACTGCTTGGCGGTGGGTTAATGGACAAGATGGTGGTAGCTATCCGGACGGACCCTGCACAAGGTCCTACTACCACTAGCTAGTAGCTATGAAGAAGAGCCATGTAACAGTTAGGTTTTTGCTATGCTTTTTGTTAGAGTTGTTCCCACGGAACTGATAGGTCCTGAACCATTTCTGCCCCTGCCGACCAGCTGGCTGCGGAACAAGCTGCGCCAAGTCACTAAGGAAAAGCACCAACACTACTGGAGCAACCTAAACACCTGCAGGCAAAGTAAGGAAGCCCTTCCGATAATCAATCCCGGATTACCGCGTAAGCTACGACTTCTCAAAAGGGCCCAACTCCGATTACTAACTGGAGCCATAACTGGCCATGCCTTGTTTAACAAACACTTGTTCATATTAGGTGTTACAGACAGCCCCCTGTGCAGAGCCTGTATGACGGCGGAGGAAACCGCGGCCCACGTCATCATGGAATGCCCTGAGGTGGCAACATACCGGGCACGTCACCTCGGAACACCGAGGTCGCTACCGGAAGCCGTCGGCAACATCAAGGGTTTGCTAGGCTTCCTGGTAGAACTGGGTTGGCAAGAGTAGTGCCAAAACCCAGCACGCAAAAAAAGCGCATACATTAAGTCGTCGAGTTGCGGAAACCAGCCCGCTCTAACCTATAGAGTTGTTCCCATTAAAAACAAATGATTCTCGAACAAGATGTTCCCGTGGTCTAGCAGCTAACTCTCCTTAATGTCTCCCAGACTATCACGAGCCATTCGTAATTCTATTCCTCGCGTAGCAGTTCATTTAAAAATAATAGAAATGAATGCGACTTCGGTTGAGATCACCAATCTTCATTACGAGGGGCGCGTGTTACACCAAAGAGTCTAGCTTGGAAAAGGGCGCTGTTTTTTTTACAATAATGAGTTTGCGTTTGAGCTGTCTTACCTGGGGTGTGATTCCCTCAAAAACGCGGTCGGACGAACGAACGAGTGAATGTCGCAACGGCGAGTTTAAGTAGTCCTGTCAGAGCGAACAAAACTCATTTCAATTTGACAGCATAGCTGTCGATAATATCGAACGTATAAGGCTGCGTAATTGAGAATGCGCGCGCTAAAATGTGGTTTATTCGCTCTGACGGGACTACTTAACCTCGCCGCTGCGACATTCATTCGTTCGTTCGTCCGCGTTTTTGAGAGAATCACACCCCAGATGTAAGTCAAAATAAATATCAGGGGACAATCTAACTTAAATTCAGTAATATGACCTTGTGCAGGGTCCGTCCGGGTCGCTACCACCATATTTTTCTTTAACTTACCGCCAAACAGCAGTCGCATTGTTGTGTTCCGTGTGGGATAAGACAACCGGTGAAATTACAAATATTACTATTAGCATATATGCAGTCGTCAGGGTTGGTGTCTTAGGATTGCATTCTGAAGATTGTAGTCATGAGAATGTCTATGGGTCCTTCCCTTAGACATAAAAAAACCTAGTCCCAAACTAAGCTCTAGGCTTGTACCATCATACCATGCTATGGATACTGGATACCGAATTAACGTACTTACATCGAGTATAATAGGAAACATGCAATACTCAAGAACAAATACACGCGCATATGACACAAAAATTTCCCCATACCGGGAATCCAACCGCTACATTCGTAGGGTCTACTTATTACCAACTAGGCTTAATACCGCATCGTAATAAGGGTAAGAAAAAGGCAACATGATTCAATTTTAACCCAAAAACAAAGGAGGACACTGTTCGGAGCGAAATTGGAAACATGATTCAATTTTTACCCAAAGTTTGCTACCTAATGTGATGGTTGCCGTTAAAAAATACTTTAGTTTTTTTCTTATGAAGATTATGAAGAGAATAAAAAAGATCACAAGGCGTCTATATTCAACTGGGTAAACTCATATGTGCCATTATCTAAGTAAAAGGACCTTATTGTCGATGGCGTTTCCGACATTATTAAAGATGTTCCGATATAAATACAACGTCGCGTGACGCAGTGCGGCGTAAGCGCCATCGACAATAAGGTCCTTTTACTTAGATAATGGCACATATTGCCTTTAACATGTTATTGTATTGTCACTCTTATTATCAAACCGCGATAAGAATGGGATGGACCACATATGTCGTTTTTGAATTAATACGTGAAATGAAATTTTCAATGGTAGAGTGTGCAGACACGGACCTAAAAAAATACGGACGTAACCTAGTCTAATCATGAGTGAAGCACACAAAATGGCCGTCCGTTTACGAGTGTGCGTGCTTTAACTGTTGCCGTATAAATCGTCAATTTGGCCATTTTCATGAAAACATTTTAACTAACATATAATTGAAGCCCACATTACATTACATTTTTCATGTTTAGGACAGCTATCAGAAATTAATGAGCAATTAAAAAAAAAAAAACGACGGTTTGGATTGCTCCTTACGTACTTCAAACAATAATTAAAACACTCGCTTTAAAAAGACGAGTCAAACGATTCCAAACTCGACATATCCACTATGAGCCATTGAGGAGTTCCTATGACCACCTGTCTCCATCATCATAACAGCTCGATAGTACCATACAATTATACTGTCATCGCAATGATATAAACAAGTATGCAAAATTTCAAGAGTATCTGACAAATTAGAAGTGAAATGAAATGAAATGAAATGAAATGAAATGAAATGAAAATGAAATGAAATGAAATGAAACATTTTATTTGTTAATGGTGGGTTTACAAAGGTCTTAAAACTATACATCCATCGCCACATTATGCCAACAAACTGGCGTACAAATTTATAATTAAGTGCATTTATAATTAATTTCAATTTTAAGATTAATTCATTTTATTACAGAAGCCAATAAACATTAACTACTTATCAAAGAACTCACTTACATTATAAAAACATTTTTCAGTTAACCATTGCATCACAAGTTTTCTAAATGCCTTTAAATTATAGTCTTTAAAGACATCCGGCAGTTTATTATATATATTAATACACATAACATAGGTATTTTTGGAAGTCAAAGCCAGCTTTACGGCTGGTTTATATAGTCTATATTTATATTGCGGTCTAACCTTACGTGAGTACATTGCTTGTGATTCCGTGAACTGGTTCTTATACTTATGAACAAACATACATACCTCTAGGATATATAGGCAAGGAACTGTCATAATATTGTAATCAGCGAAGTAAGGTCGACACGATCCTTTCCGTCCAATAGTAACTAAGTTAAAACAGAGATCCAAGACTTAATTACATTCTTAGATTGTTTGTGACTTAGTAAAAAGTGTGTAAAAAACCGAACAAAATCAAGTCTGACTCACATAAGCAGGGTTCCGTTACAGATTTCCCCACTTTTAGAAAAAAAAATCCGTAAAAAAACTGGCAAAACTGATTGTCATTATTGTTTGTAATTTGCGTCAAAGTAAATAAATACATATTTATGAAAAATAACACGAATAATCATAATTTACACGTGATAAGTGATACCGCGTGTCATTTTATGTTTATTAATGTAGTTTTTACACGTTTTTACAACACAATGCGGCATTTTCTTCGGCGTAAAATTTACGTCACTCGCGCTGTGGCTCGACGCGTAATGGCGGCGGGTTAACAGACCTAGTGCATTTGTGAGAGGGTAGTTCGTGTATGACGGAACGAAATAACAGACCTTGCATACTTCACACCTTTTTAGTGTAACGTTACGTCCGTATTTTTTTTAGGTCCATGTGTGCAGATTAATGAAAATGCTTATTAACCCTTCAGCTGTGGAGCGGGCCCCCGGGGCTGTCGATTTTTTAACCGTTAACTGTGGCGACGGCCCGGCCGGCTGTCTCCGTTCGTTAGTGAAGTAACCTTGGAATTTATATTTGTCTCGCTTTTATCTATTGAAACGTATTGCCAATGAAGCAAGACAGCTAGCAAGCCATCATTTTGAATGTTCACCGGGGGAAAAAAATCGTTTGGTCCTAAACCGGTATTTTGTGGAGAAGGCCCGCGGGGCCTCCACTGACGTGCGTTAGCGGCCATAATTATTTTGTCTCAGGGGTTAAGTACCTACAATAAAGTTTAAAAGCTTGGAAAAAACATCAAATTATTACTTAAATAAAATACCGATGTTGTAATTACTTTTAGAAATGTCATCAAAAATTATTCACTCACTAGCTTCTGCCCGCGACTTCGTCCCCGTGGATCAGTTACTTTGGGCTAACGCTAACTTTAACCCGCGACTTTGTTTACGTAGAAGGTTGAAACATTCTTGATTGGTGCTCCGCTCCTACTGGTCTTAGCGTGATGATATATAGCCTTCCTCGATAAATGGGCTATCTAACACTGAAATATTTTTTCAAATCGGACCAGTAGTTCCTGAGATTAGGGCGTTCAAGCAAACAAACAAACAAACTCTTAAGCTTTATAATATTAGTAAAGATAACACCTGGTAAGAACAAAATAAATGAATAAATTGGTATTAAACACGAGTAGATACCTAGGTTTTATTTTGGACGTAACGGTGTGACACGTTCCCCGAAGGTTTCCTACCAAGCACCCCTTCGAATTTATTTCTCCTGCGGTCTGAGTAACAAATAAGACCTAATTTGTGCAAAAAGTTCTAAATTGAGAAAACTATTGGTTTTTATGAGAAATTATCTTTAATGATGCGTTCGTGAGCGAAGCAGAAATGTTTTATAAATACGTAATAACCTTTAGAAGTTTTTACTTAGATAGCTACCTACGGTGTAGCAAGCTTTAGATCAGCTGTCTATGAATACCCAAGGGTGGGTATTTTCGATATAGAATTTTTAGGTCTACTAGCAAATACGACCAGAGGGCCCTGCAAAGATGCACTACGCTAACTAACGTTTCTATTCGATTCGGTTTTAAACCAATCGCGTCACTGGTAGACCACGTGACTTTTCGTATCACACGTCATCTCCCAGTGACGCGATTGGTTTAAAAACGAATCGAATAGAAACGTTAGTTAGCGTAGTGCATCTTTGCAGGTCCCTCAGGGGCCGATTTTTGACTTTCGAGCTCTCGAAAGTTTCACTCGGAAGTGAGCAAATTCGAAACCGTTTTTTGAAATTCGAGCGGTACAATTGAAAACAAATGGTGTGGACCACTCGTCTTGAAATTTTCAATACTCGATACTTTATTGCAATCATAATGTTTACAAAGATGGAAATATAATAAATTTCTCAATTATGGACCCTGTAAGCATAATGGCGATATCTCAGACAAAACATCTGTAGAAATTGCAACCTAGTTACAAACAGAAGAGAGTTGAATCTGCTTTGGCTGTTGTATTTAGTTATTGCATTTTTGCTTAGGAGGGCAGTGTTGGGCACAGCAAACATATTTAGAGAGAGGGAGACTCATCCTTTTAATAATATGAAGAGACTTCATTATTAATATTTGAATTTATTGTATTTTTGTATAATTTACCTTTATTGTTTAATTTAACAAATTTACATTATTTATAATTTGTCGTCTAAGTATTCATTTATTGTGTAGTAAGCTTTTGTAATTAGTAAATGTTTGAATTTATTAAAAAATTACGTTAATTTTTTTCTTAATATTTCAGGTGAATTGTTGTATATTTTTATAGTCATTACGTAAGAGCCGGATGAGATGATTTTAAGGCGGGAAGGTGGCAAGATAATTTTATGTTTATGGCGTATTGGCGTGTGTGTTTCTATCGCTCGTAATTTCAAAAATACGGTTTCACAGATTTTGCTCACTTCCGAGTGAAACTTTCGAGCGCTCGAAAGTCAAAAATCAGCCCCCTGAGGGCCCTGCCAAGATGCACTACGCTTACTAACGTTTCTATTCGATTCGTTTTTAAACCAATCGCGTCACTGGTAGATGACGTGATACGAAAGATCACGTGATCTACCAGTGACGCGATTGGTTTAAAAACGAAACGAATAGAAACGTTAGTTAGCGCAATGCATCTTGCGACTACATCTTGATCTGACGACATCATCCGGCGGGCCCTTGTCAGCGTTAACGTGCCTGCTACACTAGAACCTAGACTAGCACGTGACGATGGCAAGAGACCCGATGGAATGACTCTCGTGCCGTGGGAAATGGGACGGCCTTTAATATGGCATACCACCTGTGTGGATACTCTGGCACCGTCTCACCTCGGCGCGACGGTTCTGAAGGCAGGTGCGGCGGCTACCGCGGCAGAATCAGCAAAACAACGCAAATATGCAAATATAGCTGATAATTGCATATGTATGTACAGTCAAGGAATTTAATTTGTGACCCACCTTAGATCCAAAGTCAATCTGACATTCTACAGCAATAAGGTTGAGATTCCTATCAATTACAAATGACTTGGCAACTCTATTGACAATGACAACTTCAAGCAGATTTTCTTTGAAATGGGTAGCAAATTAACTTCCGTGACCGTATGTATGTATGTAAACACTTTATTGTACAAAAGATAGAAAATCAAATACAATATTTACAGAATTAGAGTGTAGGTACGAAGGCGAACTTATTTATATATTTTGCATATTTGCGGCTTTTGCTGTAGAAACTCTTGGACCGTGGGGCCCGGAGGCACGGAAGCTTTTTAAGAATTTAAAAAATAAATTAATTCGTGCCTCAGGTGACCATAGCCTCGTAAGGCCCAAAGGCCTTTACGTAGGACATATGTCAAAATTACTTTAAACGTAACTTGACTGACACAAGATTCGTTTTTGAACTATCGAGATTTGACGTGGGCCTTACGAAAATATGGCTGGCTCTTTCCTCGGCCAACGGCTAGCAATAGCTATCCAACGAGGAAATGCAGCCAGCATTATGGGCACAATTGACAACAATTCATATGTGCTAAGGTAGTAAAATAAAATACCGTTTGTAGATTTTACACTGCTGATTACAGTAAAAATATTTTTGGATTTTTTTATGCAGTAGTTTTTTTCATATTTAGGAAAAACAGTAAAAAATGTTGGATTGTGAATGTTAGGAATAGACTTATAGTGCCCTTAGTCCATTTATTACCATAGGAATTGAAAAAAATATACGACTGTCATGTCCATTTTTCATCTGTTTGACGGATTACTTAATTCTAACGACTGGCTTTCGATTCTCGTAATACTATTGTTTTGATATACGCTATCTAAAATGAAAGTGACTAACGGATTTGTAAAAGCGGATAGCCGCAATCTGCCCGAAGCCGACGAATTTACCTATGTTGTTACAGTTTTTTTTTTAATTCTTAATTAATGGCTTTCACTCCTGTTAAGGTGTATTTCGCCAATGTCGAGTTATTTATAGACACTCCCATGGACTTATTAGAGCAATAAGTCCATGGATATCACACGCGAAGACAATTGTTCGGTAAAAGAGAATTTTCTCAAATGGACTAAACAGAAGCACATGGGGTTAGCTCCACGCGCTTCTGTCAAGTCGGTTGTTACAGTCGTTACGGTTGACAAGTGACATGACATGACAGTCAGTTCTGTTTCTGTTTAAAGTTACTTTTTTATTTTATATCATGCTAAGATCACGACATCAGTATTCCTAACTTTATATATACGGTCTTTTTAATGACTATTTCATGAATAAATTGTTAACGACAAATTCAAGTTCAATAAAGAAAAACCGAGAAACACAGGTAGTCTAATTTTTAACCAGCTATTATAAAAGCGAAAAAACAAAGGCAGTGGCCTAAGG
The DNA here is from genome assembly GCA_946894065.1 of Acleris literana. Taxonomy (NCBI): domain Eukaryota; kingdom Metazoa; phylum Arthropoda; class Insecta; order Lepidoptera; family Tortricidae; genus Acleris; species Acleris literana. Next base: position 3,299,953 of record OX335696.1, read on the forward strand.
GACATCTGTACAATTTTAGTTATTTAGAATAAGTTAATTTATTTTAGTAGGTATTTAGTTTTAGTTTTATATTTTTTCTGTTTTTTTTTTGTTTATGTCGTAATAAAGTTTTTTTGCCTAGATCGCAATACGACCAGATCCTTTCGCGACTACATTACAAAAAGTCAGAGTTGCAAAATGACCACTTTGTTTGCGTTATTACGTAAAGTTAGGTTCGTTAGGTACGAGCAACTTCACATGCCCGAAGGGTGAAATTGCCCAGGAATAGGAGCTCCGGACGTGAACGGAAAGCGTCCATCCCGTACAGTATTCCCAGCTTCTTAATAGCTTTCGGCTGGCTATCGCTATCACGCCTGCACTCACAACTGGCAGTATATTTGTCACTCGTGTGTCATAGAACAACGAAAATTGCTAGGTTAAAAAAAAATGGTTGCACTGTACAGTCCCGAACTTAAATTTGGGACCCACCTTAGGTCCAAAGTCATTCTGACATTCTACAACAATAAGGTTGAGTCTCCTACAAGTTACAAATGATTTGGCACCTCTAATGACATTGACGACTTCAAGCGTATTTTTCTTGAAATGGGTCACAAATTAACGATCGCGATAGTACTTACTTATTGTAGAAAACTACCAGAAGGACTCATAACTACATCAATTAGTTTGTATCTGTGTGTTTAAATGTCGTTGTATGTCAGCGTGTGTCTGTGTATCGGTTTGTCTGTCTTTGTATATGGTGACGCGGTTTAAAAAAAAACTAGTTAATCGGGATGTTTCTTACTTGACTAGGTTATACAGTGGTGGTCACATACGAGAATTAGGGGCACTTGTTTTTTTCCCATACAATTGCCTACAAATATGACTTTTCAATTTTGACCACCATTCAAAAAGTTCTAAACTAATTTAATATTTGGTTACAATCATCGTTCATTAATGAACTAAGGTTTAAATGTATGTACAATTCATCTCTGTTGAAAACGGATCTTTCATTTTATAAGGATTTGAAAAAATAAATACCCCGCGTTCATACAAAGTTGTAAAACTTTGTATGGACGGGTCAGCACTAAGTTTTTAAATCCCTATAAAATATAAGGTTCGTTTTTAACAGTAGTTCATTGTACATAAATTTAAACCTTAGTTAATGATCTAAAGAAAATTGTCTTTAGCAATAAAATTTGTCAAGAACTTTTTGAATGGTAGTCAAAATTTAAAAGTCATATTTGTAGGCAATTGTATGGGAAAAAAACAAGTGTCCCTAATTATGTGACCACCACTGTATGTACATGCATTCTAGTATTCTAGATAAACAACAATATGTCTTTCATTAAATAATTAACCACATACTTAAGAAGATTGTGAAGCTAAAAAATTCCATACAAAATGCGAAAACGTTTCTCTCCCCTTAAACCTAGTCCGATTTTTACGATTTTTGTATATGTTGTAGATATCATGAAAAACTATGGCTGTACGTTTTCCTTTCCAAGAAAATACTTCTTAGAACGAAACAAATTGAAAAAACAAAAAACAGAATCGTACATACCTAGTTCTTAATAATAACTACAACATAATTATTCAAAAATCGTGAAAATCGGACTTGATTTAGGGGGTGAGAAACGTTTTCGCCCGGAGCTAGTTTTGTATGGATTCTTTTTGACAGCTACACGATTTTAGCGACACTTCAGAAAACCTCTTAAGGCTGCGGCTCCACTGAGGCGAAGATGAGCGGAGCAGAGCGGAGCTGTGCCAATATTAACCAATAGAATCTATACTAACGTGCGCAAGGCGCGCTCAACGTGACCGCATGCGCCTTCCATTGGTTAATATTGGCACAGCTCCGCTCCGCTCCGCCTCAGGGGAGCCGCACCCTAATGATCTAATCTAAATGCTAGACTCCGAACGATATGAATGGGTTGAGGTAAGGTAAAGGAAGTTCTTCTAGCAATTTTCTAGTAGCAGAAAGCAGTTTTTTTAAACTCCAATGAAGACCTATATTTGGGTGCCTACTTCTACATGCTTAAAAGAATATAAGCGTAGACAATAATAAATATATGGTGTAACTTGTTTTATACAAGAATATCTGTATTCCTTCCAAAGGCTAAAGCTTAACCATTTCACCACTAAAACATTCGTAATCTCAAGACTGCAATCTTAAGATGTCAGTCTCAAGACTGTAATCTCAAGACTCCGTTGCAAACTCTGACAACTAAGATGTAATGCATCTAAGCTAGCCATTTATTTCATGTTTCCAGCTACATCCATTGGCTACATCCTACTAATATACATCTTAATCTTGTACCCCAATTAACTCCGCCTCTCACAATTAGTTAAAGTCGAGAGGCAATCAACTCGACTCCAGTAACCTAACCATGAGTTACAATTACCGTAGTCGCTAGCGACTTGAATGCTCTGTCCCTCGCAGACCTTGAAGTATGCTTATAGAGTGCGAGGGACAGAGCATTCGACTCGCTAGTGGGTTCGGTTCTGGAGGACTGAGTTGTATTTTGCCCTGGTACACAAAATGTCTCAGTTGTAAAATGACTATAAGCAAAATGACTGGTTTGTATAATGACATGCTTAGAAAATGGTCTTAGTTTTATAAAGACTTACTTAGCAAAACGTCTAAGTCGTTAAATGTACCTACAGGTTGCAGAACGATCCAATTGTAAAGTTCTTGGTTGTACAATGCTGTGTTAGCAACGACTGTGTGTGTGTGTGATTATATAGTTTTTATTGGTGTACTCCGTTTGGCCAAAATACTTTTGGTCAAATGTATCATTTCCCAAATTTTCATTTCCCAAAAAATTGTTTCCCTTCGCTGTTAATTTATTTTTGATGTGGTCCCAAGTGTAACCTAACCTAAAACACGTATCAAGCAGGTTCGATATCCCGGATATAAAACAAAAGTAATACAAAATCCTTTTTGGGAAATGAAAATTTGGGAAATGATACATTTGACCAAAAATGTTTTGGCCAAACGGTAGGCTCCCAGTTTTACTGCTACTAAGAAATTCTGCCAGATTAGTTGTTATTATCATTTGGATCTTTTGCTCATTAAGTCGTAATGACATTAACCTTTCGTATGACTAGTTCCGGATCCGTACCGACCCTGATCGAATGCCTAGTTCCGTATCCGTTACTAAGGGGCTTAATCGGTTTATTTGAAATTGGATTCTAGTAGCTTAAAGATAGGGTTCTAATTTGTCTGTACAAAAAACTAAAAAATTCAATCTTCCATATTAGCATTCAGTTGCTCGAAAGGTCAAATCACTTTCGAGCTAGGAGCTGTTAAACTCGGTCACGTGACACCGATGACGTCATAGCCCGGCAGACGACGGGTACAAGTATGCGAGCCTCTCCGGCATACGAAAGGTTAAGACATTTTACAAGCAAGCCCTTTCGCCTACTTTGGAATATTGCAATGCGGGCGTTTTGCACAGACAATATACACCTAAGATGTTTTGGTTACCAAGGCAAAATGCAACTAAGTCCTGAGGGCCCTGCAAAGATGCACTACGCTAACTAACGTTTCTATTCGATTCGTTTTTAAACCAATCGCGTCACTGGGAGATGACGTGATAGGAAAAGTCACGTGGTCTACCAGTGACGCGATTGGTTTAAAAACGAATCGAATAGAAACGTTAGTTAGCGTAGTGCATCTTTGCAGGGCCCTCTGCTGAACCGAACCCTCGCTAGCGACACAGAATAAGTAATAGTACAAGCGAGCGAGTACGGTAATTGTGACTCATGGTAAGGGTACTGGAAGGCCGTGAATGCGTCAGGTATTATACAGCCGTAATATCAAAGAAGGTAGCTAACTGCAATGTAGTGGTCGAGGCATTATATACTCTATCAGCAACCACATAAGATTTAAAATGCTTATACTATTACTATGCAGTTAGCTTTTTGATATGACGGCTGGAAACAACGCCGACGATTATAGAGGACCTGAGGGAGTAGGCAGTTGAGAAGGGAAGTTCAATTGGCTTTATTACCCGACTGCCGAAGGAGGAGGGTAATGTGTTTCACAGCCTATATTATGTATGTTTGTTCCTTTGTGGCACTATAAAAACTAAACCCGATATACGATTTTGATGATTCTTATGTCAATCGATTTGTCTTAATCTGGTGGGTGTCACTGAAGATATGACAGTAATCAAAATTCAATATGGCGGCAACCAGACGCCATATTGTGCAAATTAAAAAAAATAAGTCGACGAAGTATGACAAGTGGGGTATCATTGAATAGGGATTTAAAAATCATCTCTAGGTTTCTTTCATCATTTTTCATTTTTAATGATCATTTACGATGTATAACGATTTAAAGTTGGTTAGCATCATTCGGGTTTTGAAAGCTTGCTTTTTGTTAATTATCTTTTTTTTTATATTTTAAAGCTTGAATAAAAAAGCTTCTTTACAGGAATAACAAGGGATAATTCGTACCAATTGTTATGAAAGCAAAGGGTTCATTAATGTTCTACCAAATCATTATTTGACAAACTATATAATTTTACAAAATTTCATTTTGCAAAGAGATAGGTACTTCCCGCCACATTATTTTACAATTTCATGTGGTTAAATGTCTAACCTAACCTACAGTAGCGGCATCGAGTGATGGCACTTTTGAAGTTTGCTCGCTCATGAACAGAGGCGGGAATTCTCGTAGCACTTTTGAGCTGTCATAGGGACTTCTCGTTTATGGACATCCGATATACATATTTTATCGATACATTATAGAACACAGTATATATTTAAGGAGATTAAAAGTACCGGTAAACAACAGGCGGTCTTATCGCTAAAGAGCGATCTCTTTCAGATAACTTTTGAGTAGTTGAAGATCTATGTGAAATAGAGATTTGCAATGAATACAATCAATAGCAATTCTGTTGAATTTCTTTCAAAACTTGTTTAAAAGGCATAAGATATCCATAAATTATTTATAAGAAACAATGAAATATTATAATTGTAATTCCGATTTAAAAATTCAAAAAAGTTGTTATCCAAAGGTTATCTCGAAGAGGTCATTCATTCGCTATAAGACTGCCTGTTGTTTACTTCTACCCGTAATCATATTTTAAATATTGTATTCTGTATTTATCGATATACATATGTATATCGGAAGTCGATAAACGAGAAGTCCTTATGACAGCTCAAAAGTGCGACGAGAATTCCTGCCTCTGTTCATGAGCGAGCAAACTTCTAAAGTGCCATCACTCGATGCCGCTACTGTAACAATATTTAATAAGCCCTTGTAAACTTTGTAATATGTAACGGTTTAAGCACAAACACGTTTTTGCAAAATGAAAGTTTGTAAAATGATAATTATAGTTTGTCAAATGATGATTTGGTCAAAAGGCAAGATACCTAAACAAAGTGATGACTACAAAAATGTACAACAATCTACCTGGGCCGAGACCCTAGGCGGTGAAATCCATATCGTTTTGACCTTTTATCGTATTGTCAACGTTTTGATAGCTCTTATTTACTTGACAGTAATGGCGGCTGAGTTGAAAACAATACCGTAACAGGTCACAATATGATTTGGGGGTCTATATTGACTCCCATAACATTAATCTTTCGATTTGTTTTATCCATACCGTTGTTTTTCATAATCGTTGCTCGTCATTTTGTCTTTGGTCCTAATTTCAATAGTCATAATTTCCTTAACCCCCTTTTCATTAGTCATAACTATGGAATGCCATACCGTTATTGGTCATAACATTCAATGTGCTGATTGTATTGAATGGTAGAATTTCAAAAGGAATATTATTATTTTAAATAACGCTTACAAGATTGAAAATTATTTATCCGAAAATTTTAGTGCGCTACTAAGCCGCACTATTGACCAATGATTTCTATTTCTAATTAAAATTTAATGGAGTCGACGGAGGTCCGCTGTCGCGGAGCTCCTTTTTCTGGGTGGTTTGGCCCTTCGGGCCTGCTGAATAACGAACATAGACCTAAACCTACCTCATAATTATGATACTAGTTTTGGTCAGTGGTGCGGTTTAGTAGTGCCGTGGGGCAGTCCTCCTATAGGTCTTTCCACCGATAGAATAAGCTAAATATATTCCCCTCCTTCCCCACGGCACTACTAAGCAGGGGTCTCAGCCGGAGGTTTTTTGTAAGCCAGTGTTTTGTTTATGTATCACATGTATTCATTCTGAATTTTAAAATTAGTTCTTTAAAACATTAGAGAACAATATGATATGAATAAAAATAATAAATAGTAAATATAAAATATAACCTACAATATTTATGAAAAATAAACGGTAAGCCTTTTGATAGTATGCTGATCAATTTTATGACTTTTGTCTTGTATGATATGTAACATTATAGTACTTAATCATTGTATCTATTTCGCATTATACCTAACAACGATTATGACTATTGATTATTATGACTAAAAATAATATGGATACCAATTTCTGACTTTCGAAAATCGAAACAATAATTAATTATGGGAGTCGAAGGGCTCCCGTGATTTGGTACTTGCACATCTATATAGTTACGTGATATCATTGCGTACGTTATCGTTTGAGTCGCACACGCAACCGCGACGCACAACGAATATTAAAATAATCCATACCAAGAAAAATGGGTCATTGTACAGATGTATATGTATACAATTTTGCGTGACCGATTTTCAGGCTGCTTCCAAGGCTTTCAGCTTTCAGGCTGCTTTAAATACGTTTTTTTTAAATTAAATGTTTTACAAGTTTAACAAAAAGCAAGCTTTAGAAACCTAACAACTGGTTGGATAATGTCATTAATATAATGTTAATAGTAAATAATAATATGTGACGTTATCTATGAGAAGGGACCTTATTGTCGATGGCGCTTCCGCCAAAGATGCTCCGATATAAATACAGCGTCGCGTGTCGCAGTGCGGCGTAAGCGCCATCGACATTAAGGTTTACATATATTAATGCCGCATGTGTTTTATTTCCCCAATTTCATATTTAGAAAAACCCAGTGATACCCGCGACGCTTAGTCGGGTAAAAAACTGGCTGAACATTTATTTATTATTACATATTTATTTATTTCTTATTTATTTATTTATATGTTTATTTATTTATTTATTTGTTTATTTATTTATTTATTTACATACACACAACTATCCTTACAGGCACATGAGGCAAAATAAATGATTGATTTATTGATTGATTGATTGATTGATTGATTGATTGATTGATTGATTGATTGATTGAATGGTTTGATTGAATGGTTTGATTGAATGGCTTGAGTTCCTTGCGGCGCTTTTTCTCCTCAATGATGGCCTTGTCCGACGCGCTAGTAGATTCACTCCATATTACCGGCGTGTAACGGAGCCCTCATGAGGCCAATTTACTGAATAAATATTTTGAATTAGAAACGCCTCTTAATTAGAATTTATTACAAAGTATATACGCATTTCACATACAATAAAATATAATATTAACATTCCCTATTATACCCGAAACATACCCGGGTAACTTAACAATGAAACTCAACCTGTTTACCCAGACTATTTGTACAATACATCTCAAATACACACGAGCAATGAATACCAGTCGGATTGTAAGCAAATTTATAACGCGCACTGGCCAACTCCATGATTCTTGAGTCTAAATATTTGATCCTCTTACCGTCTATTGTATTCTAAGTCTATTCAGGGTGTATTCTGAGATCTTTTAAACGGATTATTTCCCGCGTTTTCTGTAAACATCCTTATGTTCTTGATGTTGTTCGAGAGCTTGAGAAGTTTTACTTGAGATATCGATATTATTGTCGCGGGTAAAGGGTGAATTAAAATCATTGAAAAAGTAGTGTTGTGGTGGGAAGGTTTGTTTTTTTGCGCGATGCACATTGTTTTTTGGGTTAAGTACGTGCCTAAATGGTACTTTCTTATAGAGGAATTACCGAGAGCGAGGAATTGCATATGTATTGGTTGTACCGTTCGCATAAAAAGGAAAACCATTTGAGTTTTTTCTTAATTTAATGAGATTACCCTAAACAAGTGGAATAAGTATGTCCTTTTTTGGGTGCGTTTCAATCAGTATACAAACTTTTTGCATAATTTCATTTAACTAACCACGAAAAGCATAATGAACGTTTAGCATAAAAACCAATTGTATAATTTTATCTGGCATACGATCAAATAACATAACACTCATTTAGCATAACTATCCTTTTCTAGTTATTATGCATTTTAAGTCAATTTCTTCTAACTAGGTTAGGTTAGGTTAGAACTGTGACCGCATTAATAGTAATGAAAGCGGTTAGAAATATTTAATTTTTAAATTAATAAACATTATAGTTTTTGAAATTATGCATTTCGTTTTATGCATCATGACTATTATATCGATGGTTTATTATGCAGATTGAAATTATGCAATTCGTTTTATGTAAAATGATCATCATGTTTGTATGCTAAACATTACACACCCCCTTTTTTTGCTTTTAGTCGCTATCATTTATCTAACTTTTCATCTTTAAGGTTGGAAATTGCTTAGGTATGGGACAGATGAAAATTATATAACTATAGTTCTCCTGATGACTGCTTGATCAAAATCATCTCCTGCCGACGGACAAGTACCTTAGGTACGTAACTTTTTCTTACTCTGAGAGGGGAATTTTTTCGTTGTTTTGATATTGTCACTTTTACTCTCTCTTATTTGTCAGTCATAATTTTATGAATAGTCGAGAGAGAAACACCTGTAGCTTTTTCAACTAATTGGGCAGCGGTGTAACGTGAATTTAAATTTCTCATAAGTTCGAGTTCAAAGTATTTATGACTGTTAAAATTATTTGTTTACTTTGACTCTCAATCGGACCAAAAAGACTGCTACTTTCTGCCATAATTTTTGCAAAACTTACAGTCGTACGTGCCCAGACAAAATAATTCTGAAAATTGCGAGAATACAATAAAATAAGACGTATATTTTAGTGCATTTTAAAACGTATTGAGAATTTGACGCTGACATTATTTTTGTACTTAATTATCAAGGATCGGAAAAACGACCGTCATTTTGAAAACATAACCCTGTTCCGTATAGCAGAGACTTCCTTGATATTAATTAAAAATATTATAGATTTATTATACAATAATTTATATGTATTAGCGACAATTTTATTAATGAATGACACCGAAATGTTAATTAGGAAACACAAACACACATACAAACAGTAAACCAATGTCAGCGATTGCCCTAATGTCCTCCGTAAACTGTGAACAAACTTTTTCGACTCATAAATAGGTCCTAAATTCACGTCGTTATGGAATAACAGGCGAAAATTTAAAAAAAGACATTCTTTTTGAATGGCGAAAGTGTTTTTTTCCCCTAACCATTGTGGTTTTATTCATTTTAATATTGTTGCTGAATACATATAAATAATGTTATAATAAATGTAAAATACCTAATAATATTATTAATTAACATCAGAAGGAAGTCTCTCCTGTACGGAACAGGGTTATGTTTTCAAAATGACGGGCGTTTTTCCGATCCTTGTTAATTATTTAATATATAACAATACTCTTTTTATGCTGATAGTATGAGAAGTAGAGGAAATTTAAATATACAATGCCTGTAAACACATATTACAATTACATATGGAATTCCACGCTTTCGGTAATTCATCTATACTATGGCTTCACTGCCCATCCGTCTGTCCGTCCATGTGACACAGGACTCTATCTTTGAACCGTAATATATCTGCTGTTTTTTGAAGTGATAACTTCTTTACGGAGGGTAAACCATTTCGTTACGTAACGCGCGTTACTAGACAGACTGTCTGGCTTCCCTTTCTCTCACGCATACGGCAGCCGTTATTACTATTTTTTTATCAATTTTTAAATAAAAAAAGATACTGGAATCGGATGGGAGTTGAACCGCGGCACCATGGCGTCATAGACCTACCTCTCAGCCGCTAGGCCAATCGTAAGTTACGGGTATGGACGAAAATGGTAAACGGTATTTGATCTTACCTGCTGACGTCACCCCGTATTGCGTTTCAAAGCATACTGTTGACAGCAAGTTGACAGTGAGCATAGAACCTAAAACATCACCGTTTTTGGAAGTGATTGTGATTAGTTTAAGTTATTTTTGTTACTGCTTCGATTGTCTTGAAAATCGATATCTGAGGACTCGTCGGGACTACAAATACGAACCCTTACTCAGATTTTAAAAAAGTGGCCGCCATTTTGAACTTTTTTGCTAGTGGTTCGATTGTCTTGAAAATCGATATCTGAGGATGCGTCGATACTACAAATGCGAACCCGTACTCAGATTTAAAAAAGTGGGCGCCATTTTTAACTTTTTTGTTACTGGTTCGATTGTCTTGAAAATCGATATCTGAGGGCCCCTTGGGACTAAAAATGCGAACCCGTAATCAGATTTAAAAAAAAATAGCCGCGATTTTGAACTTTTTGAAGTGCTAACTTCTTATATGGGAGGGTATAGATAGTTCAACTTAGATTATTTTAAGTTATCACTTCTGTCGGGCGTCCCGAGACGCACACGTTTTTTTTTCCTAAATTAACAATTTGTGCATTGTTTACTGCGATAATAAATAAACAAATTGTTGCTAATAGCCTAAGAGCTTTAAACGCCAGTGGTCTTTTCTACATCACCTCAAATCTCAAATTACCTCATTCCGACTTCCAGTTCAAAGCAGGCGTAGCGAATAATAATATTAAAAAAGAATATACCAGCGCCAACTGTGCGGCCATTTTGGAACCAAATGGTCTTATGCGTGACGATTGTAAAAGACCTGATGGGAAGACCCTTATTCCGTGGAAGTTGGGACGGCCATTGGTGTGGGATGCTACTTGCGAGGACACCCTTGCGCCGTCACACCTTCCCGGATCGAGAATTAAGGCTGGATCCGCGGCAGAATCAGCGGAGACCCTGAAAAGGCGCAAGTACAGTCAGCTCGATAGAAGCTACGTATTTGAGCCTTTTGGGGTCGAAACTTTAGGACCGTGGGGACCAGGAGCTCATAATTTTTTTAAAGATCTTTCCAAGCGCCTGGTCGACACATCTCGAGACCGAAATGCTGGCCTTTATTTGGCACAAAGATTAAGCATTGCCATTCAACGTGGCAATGCTGCCAGCATTTTGGGAACGATGCCCACTGGCAGCGGTTTATTGGATTAGTTTTGTTTTAAGATAATTTAAGGTATATTTTAAAATTAGTTGTACTATTAAATCATTTATTTGAGAAATCACTAAAAAACAAAAAAGAATTTAAAAATAGTTCTTATGCTTTTGAGAAAAACATCTTACTAAAACGAGGCTTATTCAACATTGAAATATTCGCCCTTAACTCGTAGAAACGACGAAAAAACTCAGAAAACATCTCGAGATACTTCGATTTAAGATGGTGTCGGTCGCCATAGAAACCGTTGCCATGACAACGATTGGAGCTAAATTATGAGTAGAAAGGCACAATATTACATTTCAGATCTTTGAAAGGTGAGATCTCGATCGCGCCAGGAGTTGTATTAACAATGGTAATTGGTAAAGTTTACTGGAATGTTACGAGGCTGGAATAACGAAGAGGCACAGATAATATATTATGAGCAGGGTTAGGCCCTCGTTGTATATCGTGGTTCCAGAATCCATGGAGTCGCTATTTCCTAATTATTATAAACATACCACTTTGATTTTGGCCTAAAGTATAATTCAAAATTAGAGATGGGCCGACGACGGATTTTGCCGACTAATCGGTTTTAAATTTGCCGCTTAATCGGCCGATTAGTCGGCAATGTCGATCGTAGGATTTTACTAAGTTCGGGTGAACTCGGAAACGTTCGTTTCGCTTCGTCCGTCGCGGTATTTGTTACCTACCCCTAACGTTCAAGTTTTGACCAGTTTTGTTTGCGTTTTTTCTGTACGGCGTGTTGCACGACAAAAAAAAAACAATTAAAACCGTAAGTATAGTATTAAAACGAACTATCTAGTGCTTTTTATAACTATATCGATAAGAAAATCGCGTGTGTGGACATGTTTTGACGATATTGAAGGTTATTCAAGTAAAGTGAGGTGTAACCAGTGACCCAGTGTCATATAGTTATTTCTCGCGGCGGGCAGGGACGGACGGCGAATACAACCAGTATGACTAATCATAAGAATATTAAAAAAAGTAGTTTAATTTATATTTCCTATAGGCAATAAAGTGCCGAGTATTCGGCATTTTTTCCGACTAGTCGCCGACTAATCACCGACTAGAAATGATGCCGAATAGTCGGCTTCCAGACTAATCGTCGACTAGTTCTAGTTGGCCCATCTCTATTAAAAATACATTAAATACATTTTAATTCGGTTTATCTATACCTAGTAATTTTAAAATATTTGTTTGTTTATAACTCTTTCACAGCGGAGATAATGTATAATGAGACTCTCATTATGAGAGTCCTTGAAATACGAGTGTGGTTTTATGAAACGAGCCAAAGGCGAGTTTCATAATAAGGTCACACGAGGTTTTTTAAGGGTTGATTATGTACAGTTGCATACATTATTTTATCTACACACATAATTATAATTACTCTAAGATGGGTCCAGAAGCCGACGACTTGACGATAAAAATGGCGGCAAAACAAACTTGTGTTGTGTCAGTGTCACGAATATGAACGGTTTTTTTTAAATCATAGACAAACTAATATCGTCCCTATTCTCATGTCGTTCGAAATCAAATGTCGTACGATATTCTACTAAAATATACCAAGTTGACGTTTCAATTGGTACTAGAATTGGGCCTATTTAAATTGTGTTGGTTTTGGAAGATGTTCCAAATTTGAAACTCATTACTTTATAACATTCGATAGCGTAATTTTAAAATTACGTTACAGCTGTCATTGCTGTCACCTACTAACACAGGCAATGCTGGTCATTGCCAACGGGTTTCGAACGCATAATAGAGGACTTATGATATGTGTGTAGACAAAAGATAATACTAACCTATTACAATTGACAAATACCTAACCCTAAGCTTTGTAAATTAGAATTTAAACTTGCATGCCTTATTAACTCTAGCGGTTTCTATTACAAAGTAAACCACACAATGTTTAACCGTTCAGAAACAAACCTTAACGTATTCGTATAAGATCCAAATTTCCATAACCTCGTTTATTCAATTTTCATTTTAAACTGAACTCTATTGCAATAGCAATGAAGTTCGTTTTATATGGTAGTTAAGTTTTAATTTGCTTTCTACCCGCATGACTCAAAAGGCCGTATAAACATATCAAAGGCAAGAAATATTCAACTCTCTTCCTATAGTAATACGGTCGCTTATTCAATGGATTTACTACTACAGATGTGAGGTGTGCTATAATGCGTAGCATTATGAACGATTAGTTGCGGTCTCTCCCGTGTAAGACTTGGCCAGGTAACTTTGAATAATTGAGTTTTTAATTTAAAAGTGTTATAAATTCATGTGATGTGTAGCTTACTAGGGGACGTTTGGAGCTTTACGTTTTAGATTTGGAGATTTCCATTGTTGTTGGTAGCTTGGCTCGGAAACCTGGTAAATTTTTTAACCAGCCCGTCAGAAACGCCATACAATTCAAATAGAGCATTTTCATTTAGATTCTGCTCGATTAGTTCGGTGTTATTTTAGGTTCCGATCAAAGAGCAAAATAAAACTGTTCCTACCCGAAATAACGTTAATTCCGCTCGCTAATTTGTTTCCACCGCCAGCCACCGCCATCGTTTTCTCGTCTTTCCTAGCCCGCTTGCGCATGGTGCATGAAAGCAGTCGACCCCGGCGGCTGCGAAGATCCCTGGTGCGCTACAGAAGCGAGGCAGCCCCACTATCACCCAGAACGAGTTGTTATACTGGACGCGGAGGGCTCCAGAGGCCCGTTGCGTATACCATCTCCATAAGCTGCACGAGTACAGGGAGCTTACAGTATGCTCTAAATAATAGAATAGAATAGAATAACTTTATTTCAGGCTACTAGGCCCATATTTACAAATACCTTGCAGACTAACATACATATCAATATATAAAATAAAATGAACACGACTACTAATAAATTTTCACGGTGTCTGCTAGACGGCGACCACGAAGTTGCCGAAATATGACACCCCTCGGCCAGAATTCCTCCTTTAAAAAGGTCGACAGATCTTTGGTCGGTACTCTCATCACAAATGACTTAAAATTAACCTTGTGGCGGGGTTCTAACCACTCGACCCTAGGAGTAACTCCGGTCTTAACTCGTACATACTCTACGGGATTCTTCGCCTCCGTAGAGTAATGTAATCGGGACATGTACAACTGCGTCGTGGGCGTAGCAGGACACAGCAAGTGGTTCGGTCCGGTCGGTGCGGTGCCGCACAGGTTCCTCGGGCAGGCTTCTTCTTCCTCTCCACCAGGGTAAAACCATCCTTGTCCAGCTTGGGACGATTTAATTTGGGGGCAGGTTAATGTAAGCTTCACCTCTCTCGACAACGCGAGAACTTACGAGCTATCATGTTGGCCCGGACCGACAGAGCCCTCCGTTCCCGTTCGATGTCCTTATCGTCTTCCAGGTCCCACGAGACTACATGCCCCAAGTATTTGAAATCATCAACCCTGTCAAGGGTGCCCCGTTAAGCTTGATGGGTGGCACTTCAAGTGTCCTGCCACGCCCGACCTCAAATACATTGGGTCTTGACGACATTGTATTTAAGGCCATGGGTACCAACATAAGTCTCACACACTCCCAATAGTTTACGTATGCCACATACTGATGCGCTCAGTAGAACCATTTCGTCTGCATAACTAATATTACTGACGCAGACGTCGTCAGTATGACACCCGACACAATACGGGTGTCACAGAAAGCTCACACAAACCGAAGCGAAGGACGCTTATACATTAAAGCTATACCTAGGCTAGATTGCTTTTGAAATTGCGTTACATTACAATGTCAACAAGTCCCTTTATCGCTAGGCTTCATACAGCCTACGTAATCTACAACCATCTACCAACTATCACCTGTCCCCCCAATCTCAGCATCTTGAAAATGACATGTGACAGGTGACAATTCAGTGTAGAATTTAACACGCTGATACATCACTAGTAATCATATTTAAAAATGCTTTTTTTTGTTGCAGGATATTGACTTCGAAGGGTTCCGGTGGTTTTTGGACAATTTCCTCGAGTGTTCAGCTCCCGATGAGTTATCCAGGTAACAAATAATGCTAAACATACCTACATACATACATTAAGTCACGCCTGTTCCCCACTTCTTTCCACCTGCTACGACCCTGACAAATCTCTTTCGCTTCTTCCACATTCATACATCGAGTCATGCATCCACGTCGGTTTCGGGTACTTAATATTCGGCCTTTTTCCAGTATATCTCCGATTTGATTCGAAAAAGTTGCTAAACAATAGTTTTTAATAATAAAATCACGTCGGTAAAGTTGGCAGATCGATCTCAACGCCGGGAAGTGCTCGAGAGAGATCCTCGTGAAGGCTGAGAAGGACAAGCTCAGCAAGTACCTTGACTTGGCTCACGAGGTTACCGCCATGTGGGATGTTCACTGGAAGATCATTGTTCCGAGGTCTCAACCCACACCTTAAGAGACTCTCACTAGGTGGTTGGATTAAGGGCTAGATACAGAAAGTAGTACTCTTTGACACGAAACGTATTGTGAGGTTCCTCTCTCTGCAGCCCTAACCACCGGTAGTTTGAGCCCTGCCCCGCTGCCGGTGGCAACCGTATGTTAGGTTGTTTATAATGTTATTTTTTGTACCACGATATGGCATCAAAAGTCTTAATCCTAACCAATAAAGAGACAAAATTGTTCAGACTAATTCTTGGTTCTCAGTTGACTGGTCCTTGTTTCAAACCTTGGGGAGGTCAATATCCAGGAGTGGACGTCATGTGGTTGGGCTGGAGTGATGTTGATATATTATGGCTCATTTGACATCTCTGTCCAACCAGGCATCTGTTCCTGTCGTTCGTGCGCCGCGACCGGCGGCCGGCGTTGCGGGAGATGGCCGCCGCCAGCTCGGCCGCCGCCTGCGCACCGGTCACTGCGCACGGGGACCACCAGGTGAAGGGGGAATGAGAGAGAGAAGGGGGGGAAGACAGACAACGCACAGCCTAAACAGCTGGACCTAGGGACTTAAATTTGGAGGGAATATTCCTTGGGTACCTTACGGGTACGGGCACTAAGAAAGGATTTTCCGAATCCAACCCCTACGGGAAGAAATGTGGGGGGTAGCGGAATAGTACATTGTTGCCTAGGCGCGGAAAGTAAGGGATTTCCGGACAAGGTGGTTAGCAGGCCGAGCAACAGCGAGGCCTGCTAAAATACGAGTCATGAAATCCTCGTTTCCGCCGAGGCATACATAATACTTTTCTCAAACAATGCGAGGAAATTATTCAAATACATGATTATAAGTATTTTTAAAAACCTTTGACAAAATCGGAGAGAATGTTGGTTTGCGTCATACGAGTATTAGTTAAGATAGTTTGACGCACAACGAGCCGCCGCCCGCAGAGCCCCGCCGCGCCGCCGCCCCTCACTGCCCCCCCACAAGTTGGGTGTACGGGATTTTTTTCATGGTCCTTTCGATTTTATACGCAATAGAGAGCACTTTTAAAAAACAATATGGACATGGACGGAAAGTGTTTTCATATGGTTTTTTTAGTACCTAGGAGTAAAAAGAGGCATTTTCCGTCCATGTGTTTCAATCCGAAAACCGTTATTTCCGAGCATGTTTGAGAAAAACTTATTCGACGCGTACGAAATCACCGGCGCCCTCTAGAATATGAATAAATGCAATGTACAGTAGTACTAGTACAGTAGTAGTAGAGGAATTTAATTGTTTAGCAGTTTGCAATAATACGTCAATTTGCCGGGTTATACATTTTCCACATGTAATTAGTCGTGTGACGCCGGGAAATGTACAACACGGATAAATTACGTATTAGGTACGTCAAACTGCGAAACCATCGATTTCATTGACTATAGGTACATATCGTCCCTTTAGTTTCTCAACCTCTTATCTGATCGAATAGTTAATTAGAAAAAACACTCAAGTTCTAAGTTTTAGAAAGACTAATTTCCTATCACAATATTTGATCAGATAAGAAGTTGAGAAAGTAAAGGGAGGATATGCTGACCATTGACCTGTTCCTCCCCAGACGAAGCACACCTTAGCATCAAAGATCCAGGGTCTAGCGGAGCGGCTGCAGCAGCTAGGGAAGGGCTCTGGAGACTCCGTGGATGGCAGCGACAAGGGCTCACGCAGTCGGACTGGTAAGTCACTTCAAATTGAACCCTCTTCCTGTGGCGTTTCATTACGACTGAGGATCTTCATTGTTAGACGTCTTTATTTTGAAAAGGATGACCGTTGACGTCAAAGTGCCACAGCCAAATGCACTTGCTCCTGTGGCCCTACTTTAAAAACGAACCTTAAGTTACGTTAGCTCCATTCCTTTCTCTTGATTTAGACTCAAATAACGAGTGAAAGAGATGCACTCACGTTTCGAATTGAGCACTTCATGGTTTACAGCGTGGTCGCGTAGCATGTCTCTGAAAGAGGTGTCCCTCACAATCCCTAACAACGTTTGTCCTAATTTTCATTTGTCCTAAACTGTTTTCCAGATGAGTCAGGCAACTTTTTAAGTTTTCCAATTATGTCTGCGGTTCGGTTAGGTTAGGGTTGTATTATAACAATGCTAAATAGTTTTGTAATTTAAGCGGAAATGGCGTTAGGATAAATGAAAATTCGGACAAACGATGCATTAGGACAAATGACGATTAGGGCTTCCATAGGAGAACCCTCTGAAAGACGCTGGGATTTTAGTGGGTATTCCGGCCGCCTTCGGTTGGTGACTCCCACATAACCATCCCGAGCCCCAGACCTGGCTGGTACCTATACATTATCCGAGCGCAAAAAAAACATTAGTGCCCTGAGGGCTCAGGAGTTAGGACGCATAGAGTCACGTTCGCACAATGTCATCCATGCAGCCATACATCATCATCATCATCATCATCAGTCAGCCGAAAGACGTCCACTGCTGGACATAGGCCTCCCCCAAGGCTCTCCACTCAGACCGGTCTTGTGCTTTTCGCATCCACCGCGTTCCCGCGATCTTTACAAGGTCGTCACTCCATCTTGTTGGAGGCCTACCTACAGCTCGTCTCCCGGTCCGCGGACGCCACTCAAGAACCTTCTGACCCCATCGGCCGTCAGTCCTGCGAGCAATGTGCCCCGCCCACTGCCACTTAAGCCATCCAATCACCCGCAATCCATCCAGCACGGGTAGCACAAGTTGTATTTTCTCGCTTGTCGCTCAGTGCGTCTCTATCGTTACGGACTAGATAGGAAGGGAGATCCAAGCGACAAACAAGTCGCGGGCAACTTGTGCTAGCCGTGCAGTGTTGGTTATTGGCCTGCTTATCACGTTACTCTTCTCAGTCTTGCGCTAAAAACAAAAAACCGGTTAAGTGCCAGTTGGTCTCCGAGGGTTCCGTATTTAAGACAATATGCTTGGTAACCGCAAAAGAATACTCATTTTGTTATGATCTTTATTTTCTACGCAATAAGGTCCATTTTGACTAGCCTAAATTTTAATAAAGATTTTTCAAAGTTTTTTTGTTAATTTACAAAAACTGTAAATAATTAATACTTCATTTTATTTTTCCCATAAAATATAAATAATTATCTATACGTCTAAGTGCATTCATTTTTACTAAAATCTGATGCGGGTAAGCAAGTTGTACAACTATGCCAAATTTCAAGTTGATAGCGTTTGTAGTTGCTGAGAAAACCTGCTGTGACATACAGACAGACAGACAGACAACGAAGTCTCACCATAAGGGTTCCTTTTTTACCATTTTGGTACGGAACCGTAAAAAAAAGCCAGCAACAAAAATAAAATGATTGAGACTAACAGTTTGTGTATTAAAAACCCACTCTTTCGTATAATTGAAATTAAAAAACGCTTGGCGTGGGAACAGCGTTTGTTTTTGACGTGGGACGTCCAGAAGGTTAAATTGTGCATAAAGTTAAAACGGAAATTCGAAATGAAACGCTTTGTTTACCGGAAATACATGCAAAAATATGGTAACAATGTTCCTGCATCACGGACAGAATATATTACATTGCAACTCGACAATGTACACGATTGAATTGACTCTGATTGTGGTGGAATTGTTACAATTAAATTCTGTAGCATTCTACTTACAAATAGTTAATAGTAGTTTACGTGACGGTTGCGTAATGCTAATTACGCAGAGTCTCGTACAATACTTTATCTACACACATATTATAAGTACTCTAAGAAGGGTTCAGAAGCGGAAAGGCAAACGACCAGCATCTGTGGTATTAGGTGACAGCGATGACAGCAGTAACGTAATTTTGAAATTACGTTATCGAATATTGTAAGGTAATGAGAGCCAAATTTGGAACATCTTCCAAAATTAACAGGTGTCATCGCTGTCACCTACTACCACAGGTAATGCTGGTCATTTCCTACGGGTTTTGAACGCATAATAGTGGACTTATGATATGTGTGTAGATAAAAGTACAGTACAATACAATACACGACGCGCTGGCCTAGTTGGTAGTGACTCTGGCTACGAAGCTAGCGGTCCCGGGTTCAAATCCCGGTAAGAGCAGATATTTGTGTGATGAGCATGAGTATTTGTTTCTGAGCCTTTTATGTTTTCTACGTATTTAAGTATTTATTTCTCTATATAAGTATTTATAAAGACAAAGACAAAGACTAAGATATTTATTGCAAGAACATAGTAAAAAAACAGATCTTCGTGGAACAGGGTGAGCTTATGTTCTACCTTAACTAGGCATGCAATGTTATAATACAGATCGTTTTTCATCAAGGAACTCCCGAACCGAGTAAAAACATTTTCCCAATAGCCACCTTGTGATTAAATGGTCAAATTTATTCCAGGGACATTTCTATATTACAATTGGTAGATGATTGTAAATTTTGATTGCCATAAAGTAAGAATTAACTTTTAAAATATTACATTTAGACCGAGGCAAATACAGTTTATCCTTGTATCTAGTAGATCTTGTGAAAACTTCAGCGTGAGTAGCGAACATAATAGGGTGTTTCCTAGCAAATAATGCAATCTGTTTAATATACATACACGGCAGAGGCCATCGGCACAGAGGTAGTGGAACACGTCCACAAATTTACGTACCTCGGTAGCTGCGTGTCAGAGACTGGAGGAACTGAAGAGGACATCACTTCGCGGATCGTCAAAGCCCGAGCAACGTTTGCGCAGCTGAGACCCGTATGGCAATCACGGAAACTGACACGGAGAGTCAAGCTCAAAATATTCCGGTCCAACGTGAAAACCGTATTGCTCTACGGGTGTGAAACGTGGAAGCTCACCAAGGACATCTCGCATCAACTTCAGGTCTTCGTGAACCGATGCCTTCGCAATATACTCGGTATTTTCTGGCCCGAGAGAATATCCAACGCTCACCTGTGGGATGAAGTCCCAATCGATCAGCAGATAAAACGACGCAAATGGAGCTGGATAGGCCACACCCTCCGAAGGGATCCCAACCACATCCCGAGGCAAGCTCTGGATTGGAATTCCCAAGGAAAACGCAAACGTGGTCGTCCAAAACAAACCTGGCGGCGGACTATAATAGAGAATGTCAGCCAGTTTAGATTTTTGGCTTACCGTATTATTCATTAAAAACTAAAAATAGCTGTAAAAAAATCATTTCGATACGTCAAATAGTTTTCGAGATATTAAATTTTAAACTTCGTTTGTGGCGCTCGAAACCCGGCGGCTAGCGCTCACGGATGATGACGTCATCGCTTAACAGCGGTACGCACCCTTATATGAAAAAGTAAGTTTACAGGGCTATAACTTTTTAACCGTTATAAGTAGCCAGTTGAATTTTTCACAGAATACGTGTTATTATAAAATCTATCGTTTAAAATTGTACAGTGAACAATAAATCAAATCCCAAGAGGGGTCCCCATACAAGAAACATGAAATAAATCTTTTTTTTTGCATTTTTATACGGATTGTATTTTTATAATGGCTTCTTATTTTGATGCTATTTTAAGCTTAAATTGTAGTCTAATTTCATAGTTTCCGACTAAATAGCAATCTCAAGTAAAACTGCTACAAATATGTGACAAAACTGATTTTATCAACACGATGTTTTAGGCGGTCACCCATACTGTTATAGACTACGCTTGTACTTGCTTAACTTTGTAAGTCGTAATATTTTTACGAATTCGTTTTGATGTTACTATGGCAGCTATGTTTATCTATTATTTTGTATTACATAACTAACTGTCTGTCAATGACCGGCTTTTCTATTTGTAATGTCTGTCGAATAAGTTGGTTAAATAAAATTAAAATAATAATCAAACACATTACATTTTGGGATAGTGGCAATAATGCCTAGACCTAGCAAAGCGAGAGTGTTGTAGGTGTGTAGGTAGGTACGTCTATCGACTTGGTAGCGCCCGCGCGCGAAATTTGAAATCGATGAAATGAATACACGAAGTATCAGAACTACTGCTAGGTCAATCAAAAAATCATGTTTTGTAGTTCACTCTTTTATACAGTAGCGATATTAATTCTAAATTAACACGAAATTTGTAAAGAAGTTTGTGGTAGGCCTTACCACCAAAGTTAAGCAACCTTATTTTAGAAAATAATAAATACTGCATTTATGGATTTTTGAAAAATCGCCTCTCTTAACCGGGAATCGAACAGGTCAAATATGAAAGAAATAATATTCCGTATTTTAAGATGAAAATCGAAAGGGTCTTCCATAGCGATAGTTTACAATACATACCATGAATTGAATAAAGACCGTGAAAATTAAGAATTACTTTTATTGTGAATTGTCATTACCAAAACATTTAAAGAATACTGAAAAAACAAGATACTCTAATCTAATCATCGCTATGAAAGACCCTTTCGATTTTCATCTTAAAATACTACATGTTATTTCTGTCATATTTGACCTGTTCGATTCCCGGTTAAGTGCAGTATTTATTATTTTCTTAAATAAAAGTAAGTCTCAAGTGCGTAAAATTTGCTATTTCCAATGTTTCAGGTAGCTGCATTTCCCGTGACGGGTGAAAACAAAGTTAAATGATAATTGCTAGTATCCATGGCCTTCCATTATTTTGATTGTGTTTGTTATTTGACTTTTTGATTGTGTTTGATTGTTTGCTGGACGCCCAAGATACAGGCTCAGCCTAGTTTGGGGTCCGCCGGATATTACTTTTAAGAACATTGTACCTTTTTGTTAATAAATCATTACTTACTTTACTTACTTACTTACTTACTTACTTATTTAGAGATAAATGAACCATATCGGTAACCCTTTCGATCTGCATCATAAAATACGGCATGTTATTTTACCGCATTTGACCGACCGGTTCGAGTTCCGGTTGAGACAGACGATTTTTCGAAAATCCTTAAATGCAGAGTTTATAGTTTTTAAAAATAAAGGAAAGTCTCCTTTACACAGAACGTGCTATTTCCAATATTTAAGGTAGTTGCCTTCCATGTGGCATTCGAACTTTCCACCCTGTATAATTATGTTTGTATGGAGTTTTGATTATTATCTAAACTTAATGTGACACCGAAATAAAAAGCTATTATACAAATACAACCCGTACTTCGCCTTCCAAAGTTAAGCAACTACACGCGTAGTCTAAAACAGGATGGGTGACCGCTTAAAAATATCGTGTTGATAAAATTAGTTTTTTTACATATTTGTAGCAGTTTTACTTAAGATTGCTATTTAGTCGTAAACTACAAAAATTAGACTACCATTTAAGCTCAAAATAGCATCAAAATAAGAAGCCATTATAGAAATACAATCCGTATAAAAATGCTAAAAAAATTGATTTATTTTCATGTTTCTTGTATGGGGACCCCTCTTGATGTAATTCTTCATCAATTTAACAACAATTTTAAGTTGAAAACTGTTTCTGGGTCAAAAACTAAGTTTAGTGAATGGGCTACTGTAGGCATCCATAGAAGTAGAAATAGGCTTTATGAACTATATAGAGAGAGGGAGGAGAACAAGAATGCTGACTTCTTAGTTTACGTTAAGAATTATTCGAGGACCTTCAAGCGAGTTTGCTTAACTGCTAAGTCAAACTTTTTAAGTCTTAAACTCAAAGCTTCTGATAATAAGGTAAAAACGGTGTGGAAAATTATAAATAGAGAAACGGGTAAATCTAAAACTCGTGATAATCAAGTCACCCTAAACAAGGGTGACAAACAAATCACGTCAAACAAAGACGTGGCCTTAGCGTTCGAAGATTATTTCTCCACTATAGCTATTAATACAACGAAATGTCTTCAATCATCTGCGATTGTAGCTCAAAAACTACTTTGTGCTAATGTTACTAAATTTAATGTAACCTTTGATTTTAGCCATGTAGATTCAATTTCTATTGTTAAGGTATTTAAATCGCTCAGTTTAAAAAAAACTGAGGATTTATGGGGAGCGTCAGTTAAAGTGATCCATCATGTCATAGATATAATTGCACCTCACTTAGCTTTAATCTACAATAATTGCATTTCAGAGGGGGTTTTTCCAAATCTTATGAAATATAGTAAAGTCATACCACTTTTTAAATCGGGCGACATGAGTGATTTAACGAATTTCCGTCCCATTTCTATTCTACCGGTTTTAAGTAAAGTTTTTGAGAAGTTAATGTTAAAAGATATGTTAGGTCACTTCAATAGAAATAAACTGCTTAACAGTAATCAGTTCGGCTTCACCAGAGGACGATCCACAACTGATGCAGCATCTGTACTCATTAAATATATATACAATATTTGGGAGAAATCCTGTGATGCAATAGGAATTTTTTGTGACCTTTCCAAAGCTTTCGATTGCGTAGATCATGCGACTCTTATATTAAAATTAGAACATTATGGTCTGTCAAATAATTCTCTAAATCTTATGTCTTCATATCTTAGTGATAGAACACAAACGGTTGTTGTAAACCAAACACAGTCCATTGGAGCAACTGTTAAATTAGGTGTGCCTCAGGGCTCTATATTAGGTCCTTTCTTATTTCTGGTCTATATAAATGACTTACCACCCACGGTAGATAACCTTTGTGATATTGTGCTATTTGCTGATGATACTTCATTAATTTTCAAGGTGGACCGAAAATCCGTCGATTACAGTAGGATAAACGCCACGCTGGTTAAAGTACTTAATTGGTTTACTATTAACAATTTGCTACTTAACGCTAAGAAAACTAAATGTGTTAGGTTCGTTTTGCCTAATGTTAGACGGGTAGAATCTAGTATATTTCTAAATGATGAGTGTTTGGAGATGGTGGACAAGGCGCTTTTCTTAGGGATAACTATAGACAAAAACTTGCAATGGAGTCCCCATATAGCAGTACTAGCAGGTAAATTAAGTTCGGCAGCTTATGCTGTTAGGAAAATCAGGCAACTTACCAATGTTGAGACAGCTCGCTTAGTTTATTATAGTTATTTTCATAGTGTTATGTCGTACGGTATTCTGGTTTGGGGAAAAGCTGCTGACATACAGACTATATTCGTGTTACAAAAAAGAGCCATTCGTTTCATATATAACCTAAACTCCCGTGATTCCTTAAGATTGCTATTTAAAGAAATTAGTATTTTGACAGTAGCGTCACAATTTATTTATGAGAATATTATTTATGTCATTAAAAATCAAGACTCTTTTGTTAAGAATTGTGATATACATAATTTGAATACAAGAAATAAAAATAAAATTGCTATTAAAAAATTTCGTGTCCGTAAGGTATATAAATCATTTGTTGGTCAATGCATTCATTTCTATAATAAATTACCTGACGAAGTTTTAAAGTTATCATTTCCAGCACTTAAAAATTACTTGAAAAAGTCGTTGATGTCGAAAGCTTATTATAGGGTCGAGGACTATCTAACAGATAAAAATGCTTGGCCTAAATTAAACACCTAAATAACTTAGTAATAGCTTAGTCAGGAAAATATCTAAACATTGTAGGTATAATTATTGTCTAGGGGACACGGTTTCTGTAGGAGAATGTATCAAAACTATGTGGTTGTTTTGCACCGTCATGGGTAAGTATATGTATATATATATATATATATATATGTATGTATGTGTGTATATATGTATATATATATATAATTATTATTATTACTATTTAAGAGTTCATCTGAACATACTGAGTTTTGACACATTTTCCTGCTCAACTACGCATGATATATATATTTTAATGTTAAATTCATTGTTTTATATAATGCTAGGTTAAGTTCTATAATTGTATAAGTAATTTAAAAAAAAAACGACTGACTGTTGAGTTTCTTGCGGCGTTTCTTCTCAGCAGTGGTCTCTTGCGAAGCGCTGGTAGATTTTTGACGTGTAAAAGTGCCCGTGCGGCCTACTTACTGAATAAACATCTTTTATCTTTTTTTTTATTTTTTTATCTTGGGATTTGATTTATTGTTCATTGTACAAATTTAAAAGATATATTTTATAATAACACGTATTCTGTGAAAAATTCAACTGGCTACTTATAACGGTTAAAAAGTTATAGCCCTGTAAACTTACTTTTTCATATAAGGGCGCGTACCGCTGTTAAGCGATGACGTCACCCCAGCAAGATGGCCCCCGCGCGCTTTAATATTATTGACCCAAATTTTAAACGTTCATAAAATCAAAACTACTGAGTCTTTTTGAATAAAATAAAAAGTAGTATGTTTGTTTATTTATAAACTTTACTGCTACAAGTTTCAAGCGATTTGGCGTACCTACTGACATTCTTCATTGGCGAAGCGAAGGCCATTGGCAAAACCTAGAGCGAAATCAAGCGAGACACTCAAGACAGAACGGGATGGCGATGCACTGTGGACGCCCTCTGCCCCATCTAGGGGACATAGGACCTTAAGTCACGGCAGAGGCAGTACGCCCATGGCTTGAAATAAAGGTTTACATGGAGTTAGAAAATTATTATTGCATACAGCTCTTATACACCTCTTTTGGGCTACAAATGCTTTCTTTACATCTACGGAATTATATCGTTGTGTAGTACCCATAATACAAGCCTAGAGCTTAGTTTGGGACTAGGTCAATTTGTGTGAGATCGTCCCCTGATGTTTACAAAACACTTTATTGAACACCACATATACCAAGGAATGAATTTACAAAAAAGGATTACATTGTGAGTCAACAGTCGGTCTTATTGCTAAATAGCGGTCTCTTCCAGACAACCTTACAAAGAAGAGACAGTAGAAATATGCACGCGGTGCAAACTGAATTATACATTTAAAAAATACAAATAAATATCCTTTAAATAAATACAAATAGGTACGTAAATAAGAATTACATACAGTGGTGGCCACATAATTAGGAACGCTTGCGAAAGATCGCTGTAAAGTGATTAGACATCTTGTTTAACTCTAGGTACTTTTAAAATTCTTTTTATTTTTGCCCTCTGTGTTGTATTGTATCGATATATTATTATGTATAACGTTAGTCGATAAATGAGAAATCACTAGTGTTATTGAGAAGTGCCATAAAAATTTCGGGCTCTGGGCTTCTGTTCTACGACAGCATGCCATATCGTCTTTGACCTGTTATAGTATTGTCAACGTTTTTATATTTCTTATTTACTTGACATTAATGGAGGCCGAGTTAAAAAAAAAACAACAAGTCAAAAGCAATATTGTTTTACGTCATAAAATAGAGGTTCTGGTAATGTAGTATGGAATATATGTTTTGAATTTGAATTTGTTGCACGCGCGACTGCATCACTACATCAAGTCGTCGCGTGTCGCCTCCCCTCGATTCGCAATATCTGCTCCTGACATTTGATGCGCAAAGCCTGGTAGTTTATTTATATCTGCTGCAGTTCATGGAATCGATATCCACCTTAGTCGTTATTATATACATTTTGCAAGAAAGGTGGATTCACTCGGTGGAGCTACCTACGTAAGTGGGCCATTCTACTTTTCAGTGTACATTTTTGCTATCGTCCGATAAAAAGTATACCAAATTATGAATCCGCGAATAAATAAATAACATGAACTTAGAATGTTTAAGT
Organism: Acleris literana; assembly: GCA_946894065.1. Lineage (NCBI taxonomy): Eukaryota > Metazoa > Arthropoda > Insecta > Lepidoptera > Tortricidae > Acleris > Acleris literana. Next base: position 3,327,003 of record OX335696.1, read on the forward strand.
TTAACGGTATTCAAAAAAACAACTCGTAAATTACTCAATTATCGTTGAAGAATATTGATAACTCAGTGGTAAATTGCACTTTTGCCGTAGAAAAGGCGGAGACATCATTGTCCACTGCGTCACTCACTTTATAGTTATTACAACTAACTTTTTATAAATTAGGATAATTCCAAATATAAGCTTATTTACGTCCCTTTTCGAGTTTCAAGTTAGAAAACGCAGCACTTTACCGATTTTTGAAAAAAAAATGTTTAGTGAGAACGTCGCTAAAACTTATGTACAACGATAAGTAGAATGGCTCATGTGTAGCGAAAGTGATATATACTTTACGAATTTATTGTTTGGGGAGTTTCAAAAAAGTAGCATTGGTTTATTTTTTCTCCAGAATTTGCAAAAAATATGCACGTTTGTTCGGATCATCATTCTGAACAAGAAAAAACAGTATTTCTGATAATTATGTCCACAAACATTTGTTCCTTGTTGTCAGTCTTGGTACCAAAATATATTTCTTCGTAACAAAACTGCCAATTACAAACATTTAGTATTGTTTGGGGACAAATAAGGAATTCAGTTTTTCTTGTTCAAAACGATGGTGCCAAGGGTCCAAATTTGTTTTTGTAAAATTTGGAGAAAAAATTAATCTGGTGCTATTTTTTATATATTTCCTGAACGGTCCCGCAAATCTTTGAATTGTTTAAACTGTTTAAATTGTTTTTTAAGAGCTATCCAACGATATCTCACTGAATTACTAATCTCGCTTTAAATTAAAGGCTGGTATAACTTTGCCATATTAATGTCGAATTTCACCAACCACTTGACAGACGATTACAGTGTTAACAGCTGTCAAAATGTATGAACTAACAGTCGATTAACATTGATTACCATTTAGCATCGTTTGGTGAAATTGGTACTAAAGTTTGTAGTACCTACCAAAAGTCTTTGAATTAGACCGCGAACAGACGGACATGGCGAAACTTTAAGGGTTCCTAGTTTAACTTCGGAACCCTTATAAAATCTCAACGAATTGAGAGAGAACCTCCTTTTGGAAAGAATGCTTGAAAAGTACAAGTATTAAGATTGTTTCACGCACAATAACGTCAATAACCCGCCGCCCGCTGTGGCCCCAACGCTCCCGATGCCGCAACAACTTTTGATTAATTTGGCTTTAATTGATTTTTGTCATGGTCCTTACAATTTTATATGTAACCAGCTTCTGACTTTATATGCAAGGATCGGAAAAACGACCGTCATTTTGAAAAAATAACCCTGTTCCGTATAGCAGAGACTTCCTTAATATAATTTAAAAATATTATTAGGTATTTTATAGATTTATTATACAATAATTTATATGTACTTAGCGACAATTTTATTAATGAATGACACCGAAATGTTAATTAGAAAACACAAACACACATACAAACAGTAAACCAATGTCAACGATTGCCCCAATGTCCTCCGTAAACTGTAAACAAACTTTTTCGACTCATAAATAGGTCCTAAATTCACGTCGTTATGGAATAACAGGCGAAAATTAAAAAAAAAGACATTCTTTTTGATTGGCGAAAGTGTTTTTTTCCCATAACCATTATGGTTTTATTAATTAATAATATTTTTGCTGAATACTTTTAATTAATGGTATAATAAATGTAAAATACCTAATAATATTTTTAATTAACATCAGAAGGAAGTCTCTCCTGTACGGAACAGGGTTATGTTTTCAAAATGACGGGCGTTTTTCCGATCCTTGTTTATATGCATCAATTTCAATTATCGTTATTCCCTCGGGAACTCTTAATGTCCAGGATGAAAAGTGGACTATGTGTTAATCCAGTGTATAAGTAATATATCCATTCCAAATCCGTCCATCTGTTGCAGCGTGGAGGAGTAACACACAGACGGATTTTTATACCGGAAAATTTAAAATTTCCCGCAGGAATAACGATAATCGAAGTCTACGCGGACGAAGTCGCGGGCAGAAGCTAATCCCTAATAACGTTTGTCCTAACGCATTGTTTGTCCGAATTATTGTTTGTCATAAACTGGTTTTCAGCTGAGCCAGATAACTTCTTAAGTTTTCGAAAAATACCTGCGGTTAGGTTAGTCTAGGGTTGTATTACAACAACACAAAAAAAACAGTCGGAATTGGCTTTAGGACCAACTAGGGCTACCGGGATCCCTGTATTCCGAGATCCCGCGGTATTTGCCAGTCCCGCTTGTTGCGGGATTACGAGCGCGGGATCCGCGGGATTTGCGGCACGCAATAGTTTGGCAGACGGTACATTAGATATGTTATATTTTTTTCGCAAATAATTTCAACTTTATGCTCATAGACCTAATTAAAAATTTTATTCGTTTTTTCAACCACCTGTCTAGTATGAGTAGTGTTGCAGTCGTCAGGTAGATGGCGCTGTTACGTCGGCGTAAAATGCTACATCGCGCTATCGACTTGTCCCCCCGAGATTCATAAGTAAAGCTTGTTATTAAGTAGTAGTTGTCTCTGTAATGTAACAGAACGCAGCCTAAGCTGGCAATCCCAGTTTAGCTATTGCCATCACCCTCGCACACGGCCTCTCCCTCTTCTGCCATCATGCCCGCTAGTCGGTGTCACTTGTAGCTCTGCATAATTATTTTAATATTAAGTACTTACTTAAATAAACATTATAAAATATAACTGATAATGTTTTATTAACTATAATACAATTGGAATAAAGTATTGTGTGTTGTCAAGACCGACTTTTAATTTGATGACCCGAGGTGCACCTTTGTACACACCTGTTGTAATTTTTTTGGGGTTTGTTTATTTTTGATCTTTATTTGTTTTGTCTCATTCACCTCATATCAATAGTATCAATTTCTACGCGGGATCCCGCAAATACCGGGATCCCGCGGGATTAAAAATGTTCAGTCCAGCAGATACCGAGATTGAAGATAGGCTGCGGGATTGGAAGCCCTAGACTAAGGATGCATTAGGAGAAATGACGATTAGGGAATTAAATATAGACCCTTGTAATAAAATACCCCTGAGTTCAAATTCATAAAGGAGATTGCACGGAATTAGAACTCCCTTTGTGCCTTTCAGCGAATCGCAGCAGATATCACCCGATATATGTGGCTTTATCTATCAAAACTTATTGTCGATGGCGCTTACGCCGCACTGCGTCACGCGACGTTGTATTTATATCGGAGCATCTTTAATAATGGCGGAAGCGCCATCGACAATAAGGTCCCTTTTGATAGATAACGCCACATATTGGTTTTGAGAAAAAGGAATGTGCTTCGTTTTGTTGATTATTGGTTTCAGGTTTCAGGTCAGCTTTGTTTAAGTTTAGACGTTAGATATACTATGCTGCCCTCCTAAGCAAAAATGCAATAATTAAATTCAATAGCCAAAGCAGATTCAACTCTCTTCTGTTTGTAACTAGGTTGCAATTCCTACAGATGTTTTGTCTGAGATATCGCCATTATGCTTAGTAGGGCAGTATGGTTGTCATAGATAACATCACTAAATAAACATAAATGTTCTTAATCGATCCATAGTGGTGATAGGACCTTGTAAATGTCCGTCCGGATCGCCACCACCATAATATTATTATATTTTAACCTATCGCCAAGCCATTTTGTTTTTATGACATAAGATGAAATTGGAAAATTGACTTTATGTCATTCGTAATAGATTCATATTCCATTGACAAATTTCGTTGTATGCTGGGCCGTAGGAGGTTAGAATGGGAAGTAAAAATTGAGTTACTTTTTAGGGTTCCGTACCAAAATGGTAAAAAAGGAACCCTTATGGTGAGAGTTCGTTGTCCGTCTGTCTGTCTGTCTGTATGTCACAGCAGATTTCTCAGCAACTACACATTGAAATTTGGCATAATTAATTTTATAAATAATTGAAAAGGGGTCTAGAATGGGTTTAAAAAATGAAAGTGGTTGGATGAAATGGGGTGACATATTTTTTTTTTAAATTTTGTTATTCATTTTTTGATTTATAGCCAAAAATGTACAAAAAAATTCCGCCCCCCCCTTATCTCCGAACTCAAAAAATCTGGAAAAATCCTGACGTATAGATAATTATTTATATTTTATGGGAAAAATAAAACTAAGTGTTAATTATTTACAGTTTTTGAGATATAACAAAAAACTTGGAAAATCTGTATTAAAATTTAGGCTAGTCAAAATGGACCTTATTGCTTAGAAAATACAGTTCATGCGGTTACCAAGCATATCTTAGATACCTTAGATAGAACCCTCGGTGCGCGAGTCCGACTCGCACTTGACCGGTTTTTTTTATAACAAATGGTTTATTATGAAATAATATTTAGGTATTTTATAAGTCTTCCACGAATAAAAGTTACAAGCACCACAAAATACATAATCATTTCACCCTTTCTTTTGCTTTTCGCAAAAAAAGCCGGCATCAATCTTTATCTCGGCGTATCCTCTGACAAGTGACATGAGATAACTCTAACGACACGTCGTATATCAAAATCAATCTATTTACCGAGTTTCAACAAAGAAACAATGGAACAAACGTACATATTTAGAATATAACATTATTATATTATAAGTAACGTCGCACGTACAGAAATTACATAGAAATATCATGAAAGTAAATTCGTCACTGAAAAAAACAACAAGGGACATTGTCACACAAATTGACCTAGTCCCAAACTAAGCTCTAGGCTTGTACTATGGGTACTAGACAACGATAAACATGGTTATATGTATAGAGAAATATATACTTAAATACATAGAAAACATCCATGACCACTGGTTCACGCCTTGCATTTGGTGAACACGCTTGCAGAGTCTGCCCCAGATTTTGATGTATTTGCCAGTGGATGGAAGGTTGTGTATACTGAATGTTTGAAGTTATGCGAGAAGATGGATGCCCGCGTTTCTTCGGTGTAAATAATATTTTCCTTCTATCTAAGTATTATATATTGTTTTTATTTTTATAATGAATTTGATTGTCTTTGTTAATTTATATATATTTAGGATGTAATTCACAGTGCTGTAGTGTTATACTGTTATACCGTGTAATTATTTTGAAATAAATAAATAATGACTCAGGAACAAACATTCGCGCTCATCACACAAAATATCTGCCATTACCGGGATTTGAACCCAGGACCGCTAGCTTCGTAGACAGGGTCACCACCAACTAAGCCAACGCATTGTCCAAAAGCAGCCGGCACACCTATTAACTAGAGTTAGTGCGTATAACCTACATGTTTTTGCGTGGTTCGATCATAGATTATCGGCACAGCTCTACCAAGATCGTAGACAACGATAAAAAACAATTATTTAAGTAAGCAGAGGGCTCAGACAAGATGCACTACGCTAACTAACGTTTCTATTCGATTCGTTTTTAAACCAACCGCGTCACTGGAAGATGACGTGATACGAAAAGTCACGTGGTCTACCAGTGACGCGATTGGTTTAAAAAGGAATCGAATAGAAACGCTACTTAGCGCAATGCATCTTGGCAGGGCCTTCAGGCCGCATGGGCGCTTTTATTTATTTATTTATTTAATCTTTAATGCACAGAAAAAAGTACAAATGGCGGACCTAATGCGTAATGGTATTCTCTACCAGTCGACCATTTGGTCATACAGAAATTTACATACAGCAAAAGCACAGAAAAAGAAGACAGACAGAGATAAAACTAAAAACTTAAAACATAATTAGGTATACTATTGATTGCTAATACTTACTACAATCCAATGCCAAATTATTCTAGTTTTTACAAGCTTTTATTGAACTTGCTATGTATGTATGTATGTATGTATGTACGGGTCAAATCTGGCGAGTTAAATTTGACCCACTTCCCGTTAACGGAATGGGCTGAAATTTGGACCACATATGTAAACCCGATGACAATGCAATACTATGGTATGTAAGAGGTGATCTGATGATGGACTCGGAAGGCGGCGACAGGATCTCCGCTATACTTAACGTGGACCCACCGTGTTAGGACTTAATAGTTTGGTCTTGATAAGCAGTTAAAGATTTTGCAAAAAAAAGTACAATCGGCAACAAAAGCTTGTCCCAAAAATGATTATTTTTACAGAAACTTTTATAAACCTCTTTTATTTACGTCCCCAGTGAGTTTAATACCTAATTTATATCGCAATGTAGCAATAAACCCATATAATCGAGTTACAGACGGTACCACAAATTCAATCCAATGATTTACAAAATTCCCATCTGATATTTATATTGAATCAAATAACTTCCAAAAGCTCGTATCTCACTCTGTGTACTGAACTGAAATTTCAATTCTAACACCTCATCGTAAAGTTGTCTTTAGCAATATTAGCTTAGCACAGTTATTTGGGGCGAGTTTTACGCGTCAGTGGTTCGGTAAATCATGATTATTTCGACGAAATGAACGAACGTGTTTGGGAAAATCGTGTTTTCGTATTCAGTGCCTTTTTATAAGCAATGACGGGGGAAATCGGGTTTTTTCGCCACAGTTTAATAAACGCCTGGGTTTTTTTTCTACTTTAGTTAGCTTCGATATGGTAAACACGTTGTTGACACTATGACTGGGGCTCTTTTTTTCTCGTTAAGACGATATTGTTTTTAACACGTTATCGTATTGTTAGGGTTCCGTACCAAAACGGTAAAAAGGAACCCTTATGGTGAGACTTCGTTGTCTGTCTGTCTGTAAGTCACAGTAGGTTTTCTCAGCAACTACAAATAAAAATAATTTTAAAGGGGTCTAGAATGGGGGGTTAAAAATGAAAGTCGTTTGATTATAGCAAATGGGGTGTCATATGAAAAACTATTTATTTTTTAATTTTCGTTTCTGTACTTTTTGATTTATAGGCAAACATGTACAAAAAATTACAGTTATTTCCGAAGTTTTTTAATCAAAAAATCTGAAAAAATCCTGCTTATAGATATTTTTTTTATATTTCATCACAAAAATAAAATGAAGTGTTAATTATTTATAGTTTTTGAGAAATAACCAAAAAACTTTGAAAATCTGTATAATTTAGGCTAGTCAAAAAGGACCTTATTGCGTAGAAAATAAAGTTCATAACAAAAGAGTATTTTTCCGTTTTCCTACCATATTATCTTAAACACGGAACGACGGAACCCTCGGTGCGCGAGTCCGAATCGCACTTGACCGGTTTTTTCCTGCTTTAGTTAGCTTCGATATCTTAAACACATTGTTAACACAATGACTGGGGCTCTATTTTGCTCGTTAAGACGATATTGCTTTTAACATGTTAAGTATTGTATTATTTTTAACTAGATTGCCATTACTGTTGAATAAATAAAAACCATAATACGTGGTGGTTTTGTTGTTTTTAAACACAAAACCTGCCTTTTTAAGGTGCTGAGGTGGAATACCTTCTTTTACCGACTTCAAAAAAGTAGGAAGTTCTTAACCGTGTACAAGTATTTAACTCGATTTCTCCGCTTATTGTTAACAGATATAAATTATACTTCATGAGTAGTTGATCCTTTAATGAAGGTTAAATGAGGGGTTCATTGTCTTTTAAATTTTTTTAATTATTTCCCAGGATCCGTCCACCCCATGTTCACTGTGACAACTCATCCATCGTATTCCTCCCACGAGCTGTGCCTCGGGCGCACGGAGACCAGCCCCAGCCACAGCCAGATGTCGCGCAACTCCAGCCGCAAGAGCAGCAACTCGCTGCGCGTCAACCAGTCCACCAAGATCGAAGGTACGGCTTTTAAGCTCTTTGGCCACATCAGTAGCAACAATAGCAAGATGCCAGACCATGTAGTTACAGCTAGCAAATCAACCTCAGGGCACCAAGATTGAAGGTGCGGTTCTTGGAGTATTTACCCACAGAAGTACCAAGGAAGGCAAGGCATCATGTAGTCACAGTCAATAATCTACACTTTTTTTTTAACGTTGGAGGAATGCGTTTACGCATCTCACCTCTAGTCGGGGGCTAGGGTGGATATGACGGACTCCTGAGCAGAAGGCTCAGACTACCGTCTAAAAAACCAAGGGGATGCCGTCTCCGTCGTGTTGGGTTTGGGCGCCACAGGATCACATTGTAGCACTCGACGATGACGCCCTGACGGTGTTCTCGGCTATTGGATGCCTCGGCTGGTCTGAGGCATCCTCAGTCAAATGGCCCGTTAAAGAGAGCTCAAGGTTCCCCGGCCCTTGCGCTCAGGCACCATTATGGCGGAGGGAGCAGGTGCACGTAGCGCCGCCGCGCTCTTCCCTGCCTTCTTCTGCTGAGGTGGCAAAATACCATGTATTTACAGCCAGTAAAGCTGTACCATCTACCTCTACCTCTATATTGACCAGCTCAGGCCATACCTGAACGCGTAGTTCCTGACCACGAGAATTGGTTGGACTTTATAATGATAGATAAAACGCATTTTCACACAACAGTCTATCAAAATCAAAGGTAGACATTCCGCGGATATATTTAGGTCATGGGTTTCTCTTGTCGATTGACCAGTCCATCAAGATTGAAGGTGAGGCTCTTAGTTTCTTCGCTAAACCAGCTTTCCTAAGGCCTCTAGCGTTAAATTATATTTAGTAGGGTGTCTTCTCTGGTCACTTACCCTAAGTGACCAGAATAGACACTCTTGAAGAGTAGAAGCTCTTTTAAAAGACAATCAATAGGAGGACTTATAAAAAAGTAAGTCTTAATTGTTGTCAGATTTCAAGCACCTCATGCGTCGCTCTTCGACCCTGGAGGTGCACACGGCTCGAGTCTCCCTCAAGGACATCGTGTGCTACCTGTCACTGCTGGAAGCTGGTAGACCTGAGGACAAGCTGGAGTGTAAGTATTCGATGACATATTATATTTAGAGGCTATGTCCAGTAGCCCAGCTACATACACTATTGATGATGATGACGACGATTGTGTTGATGATGATGGTTCTACCTTTTTTTATGGTATGGAAATAAGCAAATGAGTTCACAGCCCACTTGATGGTAAGTGTGCCAAGGCCAATATGTCATTTCACCGGTTCTGTTACCACCACACTTGATTACAACTTGCCAAACACTGCTGCTTAGCTACAGGCTAAAAGGCAGCAATCCCTAGACCCTAGAATGTTCTACCATTACCAACTTGATGATAATGATGACGTACCGGAAGATGCAGCGTGGGTAGATCTCCAACAAAGTGGACCAACAACGTGGCTATGTTTGCGAAAACAATAAATGCAAGCTACTCAGGACTGGACCGTGTGGCAAAACTTGGGGCCTACGGACATAGGCCTCTGTGTCCAGCAGTATCTTTTGGCTGAAACGATGATGATGATGATTTGTTTGATTCCAGTCATGTTCCGCCTTTACGACACGGACGGGAACGGCGTGCTTGACACCAACGAGATGGACTGCATCGTCAACCAGATGATGACTGTCGCTGAGTACCTGGGCTGGGAGACCTCGGAGCTAAAGCCTGTGAGTTTCGATAGATGGCGCTGAATTCAATGAACATTTTTGACTACAGTGTAATATTACATTTTTAGACTTAAAGCAAGGTCATGTTAATGGAACCGTTATTTCTTGGTTTCAGATCTTGCAAGATATGATGGTGGAGATTGATTATGATGCTGATGGGACTGTCTCCTTGGATGAATGGAAGAGGGGAGGGTAAGTTGACATGTTAAGATACCATCTTAATTATCAGGTTATATGATTATTTCACACTTCTTGGCCTACCAACATACGTTTTAGTACTATTTAACCGCACCCTGTATATTTTTCTTCCCCTCTTATGTTGCTTTCCGCAGATCATTGAAGTCCGATCAGAATCCGAAGAGGTCTTTTTTTATTTCTTGGTCATTTTTGAACATTCAGTAATTAAGACTATTTGGTGGCTTTAGAGTTTAATTTTTAGCGGCCGTTTCTTGGGAACTTCTCCTAAAGAACAACATTATCGGCTTTGGGAGAGGGGAAGAGCTTGGTACTCTCAAGCGGCCACAACTGTTACTGTTGCAAAAAATATAGTTTTGGCCACCGTTCAAGTTCCTAAATCCTCTAACACTGGCACAGCATCTTTACTTAAAAGGAGATCTCACCCATGAGATATATGTAAACGGAAACAAGTAAAGATATTTTCTATTTATAATCTCGTTTTCCCTTCCAGGATGACCACGATCCCCCTCCTGGTGCTGCTGGGTCTGGACACCAACGTGAAGGAAGACGGCGAGCATGCGTGGAGGCTGAAGCACTTCAGCCGGCCTGCGTACTGCAACCTATGCCTGAACATGCTGGTCGGGCTGGGGAAGAAGGGGCTTTGCTGTATCTGTGAGTAGTTCTTCTTTTTCTTCTTTCTGCTGTACCACTTCTCTTGCTTTCTTCAAAATGACCATTTTTACAGAGTTCATAACATAAGTGAGGATGCTACTTAGTGTAGGTGGTAGTAACTTCTAAGAAAGTAGTTGTACCGAATGCCACATACTTTTCACTGCAGCTATGAAGAAACTTTCCAGAGCTTTGTTAGCTCCGAAGCCATATTATCTATGTATAAACCTCCTTTCGGAGATCATAATCACTTTTCTCTGATTAATGGAGCCGTATTTCTACTCTTCTGCTTCTTTTCTACAATTTTAAACATATCGATATCGAGGAGATCTCTAGAGATGGTGTATTCAGATATCGGCTAAATTGATGAAGATAATGATAGTAATGTATGATGATAATGATGATGATGATGATGATGATGATGATGATGATGATGATGATGAATGATGATGAGGATGATGATGATGATGATGATGATGAATGATGATGAGGTTGATGATGATGAGGATGATGATGAAGATAATCACGATGATAATGATAATGATTGTTCCAGTCTGCAAGTACACAGTCCACGAACGTTGCGTACAGCGTGCGCCAGCGTCGTGCATTGCAACCTACTCCAAGTCGCGCCGCGCGTCAGCCTCTCTCGCGCATCACTGGGTTGAAGGTATACGGGGTTATACTGCTAAAGCAGGGGTGGATCAACGATTTCATTCATCGTCAAAGCAGGTTCTATAAACATCACCTTGATGAATGGCGTGCTTCCACCGTGCGTTTCACTAAGCACTTTTTGCCTTGTGAAAAAGTGAACCAAACTCCCTTCGGCGCTATTTCCAACCAGTTATGACATAGGTGCTTTCAAGAATAGTACATTGTTGCAGAGGATAGAAAGTACGCGATTTTTGGACGAGTCATATAGAGGGCCGAAACGTAGTTGAGGCCCTCTAGTGTACGAGTCCATAAATTGTACTTTCTACCGAGGCAGACATAGTGCTTTTCACAACTACTGAGAGGAAATAAAATAAAAATTCATATTCAAAACTCAAACTTTAATTCATGTTAATGTGACATCACCGCCAATTTTACCAGAGATATTTTTTTTTTTTTTTATCTGGACCCAATTTCTCGTGGCACTCGAGATTAATAAACTATCATGCGAGATGAAGATTTCAAATCCATATAAAATTGTATTTGTTTCGCCATATCTCCAATGTAAATTCATCTGTAGTGGTTCAAGATTAGGGGCCAAGTTTGAATTACATTTAAAAAAAAGCAGTGACATAGTTTTTAGTCTGTGTATCTTTTAGCAAAAATACACCTAATATTTTACGACACAGAATGGTGTGTTCTGATTGGTCGATTTCAAATATTCAATTTAAGGAGCTATGACACAAAAATTTATTGATTTATTTTCATTGGTTCTTAAAGTTGGATAACAATGTTCTCGACCAATCAGCAAACACGCCGACAAAAACATTCTTGGTCTGTCCTGATAAGTGAAGTTTTGTGACCCCAAACAAGACCATCTATGGCCATATTAATTTCCAAGCAGTGTTGTGAAAAAGAGCTTTCATTTCTCTAATTGGCCAACAACGGACAACTCTTCTTGAGTTGCTGGTGTATATGGGCGGTGGTGATAATTTCCCATTAGGTCCCTCTCTTATTATAAAAAAATACCGTTTAACAATTCATCAGCGGCCGTTCCACTTAAAGTACACCCTTGCAGGTTCTAAATGTTAATTAATGGTTTCCTTTAAAGAATCTTGACTCTCATTATAAAAATGTGTTGTGTTGACCAGGCAACTGCCATGGCAAATGCGCACGGTGTCGAAAGAAGATCAAGGGTTACAACGGGATCACCGGCCTTCACTGCCGCTGGTGCCACATCACGGTGCGTACACCCCATCGAAATTTGGTTTTTCCTTACTTTACATTTAACAACTACTAGTGACCCGCCCTCGCTTCGCTTCGGTTTCCTGTAACACCCGTAAATAATCCAGAACTTATTAAACACAAAAAAACCTTCCACCTTGAATCACTGTATCAATCGCCGAAAACTGCATTAAAATCGGTTGCGTAGTTTAAAAGATTTAAGCGAACACACAGCAGAAGCGAATTCATTTTATACTCATCAACATCATCATGTCAGCCGAAAGACGTCCACTGCTGGACATAGGCCTCCCCCAAGGTTCTCCACTCAGACCGGTCTTGTGCTTTTCGCATCCACCGCGTTCCCGCGATCTTTACTAGGTCGTCACTCCATCTTGTTGGAGGCATACCTACAGCTCATTTTATACTATGTAAATATAAAGAAGTCGCACGCCTGATACAGCGCAAAGTTTCTACATTTGTTCGAATCTTGCTCTATTGTATTAAGTCTGTTGTGTTGCAATATGATTTCGTCAAATTAATCTTATGAGCTTTTATCTCCATTGCAGCTGCATAACCGGTGTGTGGGCAGCGCCGGCGGCGCGTGCTCCCTCGGGCGGCACGCGCGCCACATCCTGCCGCCGACCGCCATCCGGCCGCTCGTCCTGGACCGGCAGCGCTCTCTGCCGCACCGCCCGCACAACGAACAGGTAAAAAAACATTCACATCTTCAACTGATAACCTAAAAACAATTGTATCATGTTACCAATTCCACTCAGCAACTCTGCATAGACTAGCACGGTAGACGTTTAGGTGAAATTACAGTACAATCCGCACCACGTGACATGAACCATCATGGCGGTTGGGCAGGTTTCAATGCGGTTGCTATGGTAACGCGCGCTCCCCTCACCGTGCCGCTTACCGCCTACCTGTGACACCTAAAAATTGACTTTCGCGCAGGTTCATGTTACGTGGTGCACATTGTATTACAATCTGTGAGCACTTAGAAGATTCTTCGAGTTTGTACTTCTCTCTCCCTCGCTCTTAATAAGACCGTATGAAAGCGAGTGAGAGACAAGTACAAACCCGAAGCACCTTTTAGGAGCTATCGCACTGTACCAGAGGGCTCAGACAAGATGCACTACGCTAACTAACGTTTCTATTCGATTCGTTTTTAAACCAATCGCGTCACTGGAAGATGAAGTGATACGAAAAGTCACGTGGTCTACCAGTGACGCGATTGGTTTAAAAACGAATCGAATAGAAACGTTAGTTAGCGTAGTGCATCTTGTCTGAGCCCTCAGGTTTTAATAGCGAATGAGCTAACGTAAGTTCCAACTCCTCTCTCGGATTCAATTGCCAAAGTAGATTCAATCCTATCTTCTTAGTAATGAGGTTGTGATTGCTACAGGAGTTTTAGTTGAGATAATGCTATTTAACTTAGCAGGGCACAATAGGACGCCACGGGTAGCCTGCAGGCTTATTGTCTAACGCACTCGCAATCGCAATCGTTTATCATTTTGACAGTCCGATGGCAAATCAAAATGAAAACAATGAAGAATGTCAGTAGGTACGCCAAATCGCTTGAAACTTTGTAGCAGTAAAGTTTATAAATAAACAAACATACTACTTTTTATTTATTCAAAAAGACTCAGTAGGTTTGATTCTATCAACGTTTAAAATTTGGGTCAATAATATTAAAGCGCGCGGGGGCCATCTTGCTGGGGTGACGTCATCGCTTAACAGCGGTACGCGCCCTTATATGAAAAAGTAAATTTACAGGGCTTTAACTTTTAACCGTTATAAGTAGCCAGTTGAATTTTTCACAGAATACGTGTTATTATAAAATCTAACGTTTAAACTTCTACAATGAACAATAAATCAAATCCCAAGAGGGGTCCCCATACAAGATACATGAAAATAAATCATTTTTATTTAGCATTTTTATACGGATTATATTTTTATGATGGCTTCTTATTTTGATGCTATTTTGAGCTTAAATTATAGTCTAATTTTTGTAGTTTACGACTAAATAGCAATGTCAAGTAAAACTGCTACAAATATGTCACAAAACAGATTTTATCAACACGATATTTTAAGCGGTCACCCATCCCATTTTAGACTACGCGTGTAGTTGCTTAACTTTGGAAGGCGAAGTACGGGTTGTATTTGTATAATAGCTTTTTATCTCGGTGTCACATTATGTTTAGATAATAATCAAAACTCCATACAAACATATTATAGTTTACGACCAAACAGTAAACTGTAGTAAAACTCTTACAAATATGTTAAAAAGTGCCTAGTTTAAATCAACACGATCGATGTTTAGGTAAGCGGTGGTTGCTTAACTTTGGTGGTAGGCCTTTCTTTACAAATTTCGTGTTAATTTTGAATTAATATCGCTACTATTAAAGAACGTATAAAAGAGTGAACTATAAAACATGAATTTTTGATTGACCTAGCAGTAGTTCTGATACTTCGTGTATTCATTTCATCGATTTCGAATTTCGCGCGCGGGCGCTACCAAGTGGATAGACGTACCTACCTACATACCTACAACACTCTCGCTTTGCTAGGTCTAGGCATTATTGCCACTATCCCAAAATTTAAAGTGCTTGATTATTATTCTAATTTTATTTAACCAACTTATTCGACAAACATTACAAATAGAAAAGCCGGTCAGTAACAAACAGTTAGTTATGTAATACAAAATAATAGATAAACATAGCTGTCATAGTAAAATCAAAACGAATTCGTAAAAATATTACGACTTACAAAGTTAAGCAAGTACAAGAGTAGTCTATAACAGGATGGGTGACCGCCTAAAACATAGTGTTGATAAAATAAGTTTTGTCACATATTTGTAGCAGTTTTACTTGAGATTGCTATTTAGTCGGAAACTATGAAAATTAGACTACAATTTAAGCTTAAAATAGCATCAAAATAAGAAGCCATTATAAAAATACAATCCGTATAAAAATGCTAAAAAAATTGATTTATTTTCATGTTTCTTGTTTGGGGATTTGGGATTTGATTTATTGTTCATTGTACAATTTTAAACGATAGATTTTATAATAACACGAATTCTGTGAAAAATTCAACTGGCTACTTATAACGGTTAAAAAAATATGGCCCTGTAAACTTACTTTTTCGTATAAGGGCGCGTACCGCTGTTAAGCGATGACGTCATCATCCATGAGCGCTAGCCGCCGGTTTCGAGCGCCGCATACGAAGTTTAAAATTTAATATCTCGAAAACTATTTGACGTATCGAAATGATTTTTTTACAGCTATTTTTAGTTTTTAATGAAGAATACGGTAAGCCAAAAATCTAAACTGGCTGACATTCTCTATTGTTCCACTTTTAAGTCGATTACGATTGCGAGTGCGTTAGGCAATAGGCTAGCTGGTTGACATTCTTATTGCTGGTTATGCATAAATAGATAAAAAACCTATGAATCAATTTAAAGCAGTACCGAGACTGAGTGACTGTCTAACAGACAACGCACAGCCTAAACCGCTGGACCTAGGGGCTTGAAATGTGGAGGAAGTATTCCTTAGGTACCCTAGCCTAGTAAGACCCCGCGTAAAAAAAAACATAATACGGCCATTGCAATAAAGATCTATTGCAAAGGAGATAAAGTAGAATTTCCCTTGTTTTTATGACTGACAATTGAAATACAAAATTGACTTTATTGCAATCCCAATAGGTTCATTTTCCTTTGGTAAATTTCGTTGTATGGTGGGTCTTAGGAGGCTAGAGGTGCACTAAGAAAGGATTTTCCGAAAATCAACCCCCAACTGGAAGAAAGAGGAGGAGTAACGGGAAACTAATACGCGTAACTTTTTAAATATTAAATAGACTTTACTAGTGATGCAACGAATACGAATACGAATATTCGTATTCGCCGAATAGTAGACATTTACCGAATATTCGTATTCGGCGAATACTAATACGAATATTTAAAGCTCCCAAATTTATCGCCGACTGCTGATCCACTGGCCTTTTGGTGAGAAGATGTCCATTTTCCAAGTCTGAAAAAACTCGCCCAAAAATATTTTTCACTGAAGCCATGTACAGTCGCCTAGGAAAGACTTTTTTCAACGGCTGGGAATCCAGACTGAAAAAGAAATCGCCTAAAACCAGAAAATCTACAAATTTTATGTTCTTTAAATAAAAAATTGCCTATTGTAAATTTTTATTATTAGAAGCAGAGGGCGGAATTTTCATGGCAAAAATCAAACGTCAATAGAGATGGAATGTTAAATTTTATCGACCTTTCCAGCTATCGATAAGTTTAATCTTCTTTTAAATTACTGACTATTAACATTAACCTTTTTGATTAGCGAGTTGCACCACCATTAAAAATAAATCGCATGGCAGTTAAGTGGCATTTCTGCCAGTAAGTAGTATTTTTGCAACTAATTCACGTATGTGAAAAATGGTTAATCCAAAACGAAAAACAATAAACAAATGGATAAAGAAGTATCCTTTCCTTATTTACAACGAAAATAATTCAACAATATACTGCTCTAAATGTAAGGTTCATTTAAAGCAACTTAAAAAATATTGCGTTGCAACCACGTTGAAACTCACTTAAACTTAAACACATTCATGTGAGTTTAAAGGGGTAATGAACGATATTAGTTTTTATCTAGATTTGATTATATTTCTAGTTTCTTGCAACCTCCCATGGAAAATAATTGTCAATCCACAATTTCGTATTAAAAAAAAGTTGTCCCTGTTCATCATCATTTGAGGTCTATTTTTGTTAATAAATAAATAAAGATAGATACGCTTCGTAAATATAACTTATCGATAGTCGATAAAATTCAACGTTCCAACTGTATTGACGTTTGATTTCTGCCATGAAAATTCCGCCCTCTGATTATAAGAATAGAAATTCATCAAACAAATTAGTCTTTTATTGCCATGGCGAGATATTCGTATTCGTATTCGTATTTGCCGAATAGTAGGTTTGATATTCGTATTCGTATTCTTATTCGTAAAAGTAGTATTCGTTGCTTCAGTAGACTTTACTTTTTTTTTCAGCAAACCCTCCCCACCTCAATATCCCTCCCCATCTCCATCTCAGCCCCGCCAGAAGATAAGAAAGAAGAGAAGAAGGAACACCGCGCTCCTCCAATCTCCTTCCAAATCACGCCGCCAGATGGCAGCTGTCCTCTGCTGGTCTTCATCAACCCCAAGTCTGGTGGGCGCCAGGGGTCCCGCGTGCTGAGGAAGCTGCAGTATATTTTGAACCCTCGACAGGTTCATGATATAGCCAAGGGAGGGCCTATGCAAGGTGAGAACTTCTTGGCTTTGGGATTGATTTTAAAGTCTACAGCATCATCATCAGACTTTTGTCTAATTGAAGGAAATTTAATTATCTTATTAAAAGTATCTTTTAACCGCCAATATTTTTCATCATCAGTGCTCCTGTCGCCATCTTTACATAGACCTAATTCTGTGACTCTAATGAAAACGGATAAAAGTCGATTTAGCTCTTAATGAATAACCAATCGAAATAGTACATTGTTGCCTAGACGCGGAAAGTAAGGGATTACCTGACGAGGTGGAGAGTGCTAAAATTACAAGTCAGGAAATCCTCGTTTCTGCCGCGGCATACATAATGCTTTTCTCAAACAATGCGAGGAAATGATACAAATACAGGGTTATAAGTATTTTTAAAAACCTTTGACAAATTCGGAGAGAATGTTTGTTCGTGTCATACGAGTATTAGTAGCGATAGTTTGATGCACAACGAGCCGCCGCCCGCCGCCGCCGCTCCGCAGAGCCCCGCCGCGCCGCCGCCCCTCACTGCGCCCCCACAAGTTGGGTGTACGGGATTTTTTTCATGGTCCTTTCGATTTTATACGCAATAGAAAGCACTTTTAAAAAACAAAATTGACATGGACGGAAAGTGTTTTCATAGTTTTTTTACTCCTAGGAGTAAAAAGAGGCATTCTCCGTCCTTGTCCTTTCCGAGCATGTTTGAGAAAAGTTCATTTCTCCGAATATTCTAGGAAATGTATTCAACATCTGTGTCTTACATAGACAACGGTGGTTAAAAGGTATTAATATTTGGTATCACAGATCAAATAATTAACGAATCAATACATATTTTCAGGGTTGCAGATGTTCAAAGACGCTAAAATATACAGAGTGATATGCTGTGGGGGCGACGGCACTGTTGGCTGGGTCCTGGAAACCATGGGTGGGTTATGCTATCCTGGTACTTTTAAGCACCAAGAATACATAATGCTCGTTTTGCTATCTATTCAAAATCACAAATCTATGCAGTGCTTGCCTTACTAGCTATATTGCTTGCTAGAACCTCTTACAAGAAACACACATATACCGTAAAACGGGGTGAGTAGGGACCCAACCTAAAATAAGTCATAACTTGTTACAAATAAGAACGATTATTAAATGGACGAGAACGTTACGCTTATTGGAAATAATTTCAGTCTTATAATTATTAACATATGCTTCATTTTTGGTTGTGTCCCTACTCACCCCTTAATACTCATGCCGTTTTACGGTACGACGACTAGTTGGCCCAGTTGGTAGCGACCCTGCCTACGTAGGCAACGGTCTCGGGTTCGATTCCCGGTATGGGTAACTTAACAGTGTAGAAACCGATAGGTTTTTTAGTTTCTGGCTTTACTAATTGACAAACCTTTTTTCTCAGATAAAGTGCAAATGGACACACAGCCAGCTGTCGGAGTGATTCCTCTTGGAACTGGCAATGACTTAGCTAGGTGCCTGCGGTGGGGGGGCGGGTAAGTGATACGTTTGGATCTTTGTAACAGCGTTGGTGATACTGCAATACGGCGTAAGTAGCAAATTCCATAAGTTGCAAAATGTACCGTGCTTGATAAGCAGAGCCTGGAATTTTCGTGGCAAAAAAAAAGACAGTCGCAATCTAGCCAGTGTTAATTTTTTTTATCGATATATCGATAGTTGTGTAATAAAATAAAAAAACTTTCCACTTAAAAATAATAATCAATAAAACATTTTACGTTAGGTTTGTGTAAAATTATATAGAAACAGATGCAATTTCTTCTTCGAAATCCAACTGTCTACTCCCAGAGAATTTCTCAATATTCTCTGGGAGTAGACAGTTTCTGAAGTGTCTTATTATTTTCAATGACGTAGTAAATATAGTCACTTCATTCAAAGTTTTACCTCATAATTACCCGACGGATTATTTTTTTACTTGATATGATAAAGTGGGAGTTAAGATTTAAAATGGAATAACCCATAATAAAAACAACTGTCGCGAATGATTATAAATTAATGTAAATATATCGGCATGTTTTTTTTATATAATAATACTCGATATAGATAAAAACGTGTTTCTAACACTAGCTACATTGAGACAGTGTTTTGTTTTGCCGCGAAAATTCCGGGCGCTGTTGATAAGGTCTATTTTGCATCTTATTTAGTTTGTGATTACGCGGTATTGCAGTATCACCAAAGTGTCATAACTGGGGAAGTCACTGGAATGAAGGCACAGTCGCGGCACTCGCGGCGTTCTTTTTAGGGTTCCGTACCCGAAGGGAACCTAACGGGACCCTATTAATATATCTATGCTGGACGTCAGTCACGTAGTACGATTCGAAATCTAATTCAAATCGGAATACCTACTATGCGGCGGTACGGAACCCTCGGTGCGCGAATACGACTCGCACTTGTCCGATTTTATACTTAAATCACGTTGCAGATACGAGGGGGAGTCCATCCATAAGATCCTGGACAAGATCTCCCGCGCCAGCACCGTCATGATGGACCGGTGGCAGATCCTCGTCGAGAACACCAGCGACGAGGTAACACCCCTTTAAACCCCCGACGCAAATTCGGGGGGGTTAGTATATGATGTGTTTCTGGGTATCTGGCATCATAGCTCCAAAATTAATGGACTGATTCGAACGTGTTTTTTTAATAGAATGCAAGTATAATTTGAAACATTTGTAGCTGGGTTTGATACAAATGAGAGTATCAATCTGTTTCCCTAGCTCCATATTTCTGCTTAACAATGTAGCCAGTTGCGTTTTTCCCCATTTTCTCGGTCGGAATAGCTTTTTACTAAAGCAACACTACATATATATAAAGAAACAAACAAATATGTAATTATATCTTAATATACAAAATGCATTTTATAATGTAAATACTTAAAATCATTTAATTTACGAGGCCTATCTGCACTCGAGTACCTAGAAAACCTTACTAATGTTCAAGAGTTTCTGGCTTTGACCTGATATTTTGTTTTCTTAGCCTCCCGAATCCCCAGGTTTTTGCTTAAGGATATGATGGCAAATTATAAAAGGCACCCTATAGTAATGACGACAAGGTTGCAATTGCAATGTTACTAAAATAGGTTGGGCCTAATGTGGTGTAAGATGTATTGTTTTCTTTTTTAGCAACCCGAGCAGCCGGAAATGCCAGGCGCGGTGCCACACCCCACCACCGTCCCCTACAACATCATCAACAACTATTTCTCCATCGGCGTTGTAAGTATAATTTATTATGTCTTTATCAAATATCTCTTATAATAAACAAGAGCTGCTGAGCTAAATTTGGTCCTGACTATATTAAATATTTAATGATAATAGAAAGAAGAAAAATAAGACTGTGTGGGTAAACTTCATGTTCATGATACATTGCCTACTTTAGTTGCAAAGATTGTAGGGCCTGCCTATATTAAACGCGCAATGAAATTTTAACGATCGATCTTTAGCTTGTGCCACTCGGCTTCTTGGTAGGGGTATTATTATAATTTAATATTTAACATAGTCAGGACCTAATTTAGCTCGGCAAGCTATTTGCGATATATCAATCTCTATGTTATCTAGCATATTTTGTTTATCAGTAATAGATATATACCTAGAGATTTTACTAGCATGAACGTCGTGTTGTTAGTGCTTGACATAATAAAAACATCGACAATCCTGTTATCGATAAGTACAACTTGAACGCCATAAAGGAAAACCACAGAACTATATTGGGAGATACCGCAAACACACCCACTTCATGTGCCACCGATCATGTAGAAATGGACATAATCCGTACATTTTTTGTTTTATAAAACACCGCATTGTTACGAGTATATGAATCATAATGAAATATGATTGTCATTTTTTCCTTGATGAAAGGATTTCGCCGTTTTCTTATTAGGTACTTCAATGAGTTCCAGAGGGCCCTGCCAAGATGCATTGCGCTAACTAGCGTTTCTATTCGATTCGTTTTTAAACCAATCGAGTCGCTGGAAGATGACCTGATACGAAAAGTTACGTGATCTACCAGTGACGCGATTGGTTTAGAAACGAAACGAATAGAAACGCTAGTTAGCGCAATGCATCTAGGCAGGGCACTCAGGACATTGTGAATATTTTCTTAATAACTATATCGATACCTAATGACGTACGAGTATTTTCTCTATGACGTTGAAATAGTGGTTATCGATAACAGGTTTGTCGATATTTTAATTATGTCAAGCACTAACCACATGTTGTTCCTGCTAGAAAAATATCTAGGTATATAGATAACAGATGAGGATATATATTTCTAATACCGTATCTCTTACTAATACAAAACATCCAAGACTCAGAACAAACACTAGCGCTTATCATACAAAAAAATGCCCATACCAGGATTCAAACCCGGGACCGCTAGCTTCGTAAGCAGGTTCACTACCAACACGAATATTTATCTTATAAACGCTATCCCAGGACGCGGCGATCTGCGTCAAGTTCCACACGGAGCGCGAGCGCAACCCTGACAAGTTCAGCTCGCGCATGAAGAACAAGCTGTGGTACTTCGAGTTCGCCACGTCGGAGCAGTTCGCCGCGAGCTGCAAGAACCTGCACGAGAACATCGATATCGTGGTCAGTGCATTAGGGGAAGATGGGGTGGCTTCGTACACTTTTTACCCTAAGCCTTGTAAAAAAAAAACTAACCGCTATTTTTAAATGAGATGAATGTTACTTCATCTTCCACTTATGTGGCTATAATAATTGTATATAGCAACTGCGCCAAAATATAATGGTTTTCCTAAAAAGTGGGAAACGTACGAATGCACCCCATACGTGGGGTGGCTTCGTACACTATTCGTTTTTTCCCAGGATTCATTGGATTTTCAGCTATTTCACCTGTTTCAGTCACCTTTTAGGCATATCTTACTGACCTGGTTTTGTGATTATAATTATTCTTGATATACATTTTTTTAACTTTCATGGGGTGCATTCGTACAGTATAACACTACGTACATTTTGACTGTACGAAGGTACCCCAACCAAAACGATCTGAATAAAAATCTAAATAAAAAATAACTGTTAAAGTAATCCCAAAACCAGTGTTTACATATTAATCTCAAGCATCTAATTACAAAATACATAAAAATATTTTTTCTAATTTGAGTAAAACTTATTAGAGATAGACGCATTCAAAGGAGAACCAAAAATTACTTTCGGGTCGCGAAAACACATATTAATTATTTCTGGCGAAATCTGCTGCCGCACTGCCATCGCTTTTTGAGGGCAGCCTATGCATATGAGCGGCAGTCACGCATACAAATATGAACGCTTCAGCATGTTGGATAGTCGAGATATGACCACTGTACGAATGCTCCCTTTGTACGAAGCCACCCCATCTTTCCCTACTTATTTTATGGCATAAAAAAACCATTATAACACAGTTGCATAATGGACTATTATGCAATAGTTGCATAATAGTCAATTATGCAACTTTTACATAATGAAGATTCTTGTGATACGAGTGAAGTTAGGGAATAAGGCGTGGTATTCTAATACCGTGAAAAAAATAACGATTTTTGGTCGCTAGTTCGCTACTAACGTAATATAACCAGGACTTAGAAACATGTTTTTATTTAACAAGCTCATAAACGCCATGCATTTCAAAAAGAGCATTTTAAGGACCATAATTAACCGGTATTTTTCGGAACCGTTCCAAAGCCCTGAATATAACTACCGACTTAGAAATATAACTGCTGTTTATTACTATTCTATGTCTTCATTATACCACTAATTATGATCTGAAATATTGTTAACTTAGTAAATGTGTTTTGTTTGTCTTCCTACAGTGCGACGGCTCGTCTCTTGAACTGAGCAAAGGTCCGGCGCTGCAAGGAGTGGCGCTGCTCAACATACCGTATGCCCACGGGGGCTCCAACTTATGGGGGGCCAGTGGGGCCCATAGGAGGGGGCGCTTCCCTAACGCGCAACAAGGTACTTACTATGTTACAAAAAAAAACCTTCAAAACCCACTGAATATCGATAAACAATGATGACGCGCTAGCCTAGTTGGTAGTGACCCAGCCTACGAAGCTAGCGGTCCCGGGTTCGATTCCTGGTATGGGCAAGTATTTGTTCCTGAGTCTTGGATGTTTTCTACGTATTTGAATGTAACAATACATCGTTGTCTAGTACACAGTGTACAAGCCTAGGCCGGGATTAAACCTGTAAGTTATTACGTAAGTTTTGAAACAAAGCTATATGCATGAGAGAGATGCAGATATTTGCCACTCACTCTTACCCATAGTTGCGTCTCAAAACTTACGTAATAACTTACAGGTGTAATCCCGGCCCTAGAGCTTAGTTTGGAACTAGGTCAATTGGTGACATGGTCCCCTGATTTATTTTTATTTAATGATTGCTCTTGGAACAGCCTAATATTTCAACAACTTATCTATAAGTAGACGAAATATATCTAATGTAATGAGCAGTGATCGGAATAGGTAGAGTATATTTACCTAAGTTTGCAAAGGACATAGTACCTATAGAGTGGTTACAACCGGGTGAAATATTAATTTATTTTTATTGCATTCTGGTACTAGGTATTTTTCTGGTACTAGTAAATGTAGTCGAAAGGAAGTCTCCAGTTTATGTCTCTGTTCTACGAACTTTAGGTAAATATGCTCAACCTATTAATTAGATACTTAAAAGAAATTAGTTACAGGCCCCTTTTATCACAAACTAACATAAAATATCCCATACCGTGAGTAAATATTACGTATATTTAGCATTAAAAATACCGGAAATACTGAATTCAATAAAGATAAATTAATATTTTATCCGGTTGTAACCACTCTATATTATGTCCTTTTGCGAACTTTAGGTAAATATACTCTACCTATTCCGATCACTGGTAATGAAGCGCGGCGTTAAGGGGTGTTATTTTCTAAAACACATCACTTTATCCGCCTAATATGGGGTCCTAGTGGAAAAGGGTATAAGTCTTCATAAGATCAAGTGAAAAAGGGTTTAAGTCTAGTATACTCCGTTTATAATTCATACTCTTTTCTGTTAAGATTTAAATCGACTTACACCCTTTTTCATTACTCGGCAAACTACAGTACTAGGCAGATAAGAAGTTAGTTTTGACAAATTCCACATCCATGATGTTTCTGAATAAACATTGATATTATAACTATTCCTTCACACGCAACAAATAAGTTTACCATTGATTTACCGCTGTCAACATAGTCAATATTCAAAAACTTCATGGTTGTGTAATGTCAGAATTCATCATCATCATCATCATCATCATGTCAGCCGAAAGACGTCCACTGCTGGACATAGGCCTCCCCCAAGGCTCTCCACTCAGACCGGTCTTGTGCTTTTCGCATCCACCGCGTTCCCGCGATCTTTACAAGGTCGTCACTCCATCTTGTTGGAGGCCTACCTACAGCTCGTCTCCCGGTCCGCGGACGCCACTCAAGAACCTTCTGGCCCCATCGGCCATCAATGTCAGAATTGACTAGACTATAAAGCCAGGGTTTATGGGGACTTCGTGTAGTCAATTTAGCGGAAAAAGGTGGCCACTTTTTGCCGTTACATTACTCACTCAAAGACCTATTGTTATTAGGTTATGTCATACATACATACATTAAATCACGCCTGTTTCCCAGAGGGGTAGGAAGAGACCACAGGTTATGTCATATACGCTATAACTTCTGCATTCATTTGTACAACTTAAATAGGGTGATCCATTTTCGAGTCGGCTAGCCAACAGTCTGAACCGTTGGCTCGTTGGCTCGCCGACTCTCGTAGTGAGCCATTGGCGAGCAAAACTGCCGACTCTCGACCGACTACTTAGAATTTCAAGCATGCACAAAGAGCCAGCGAGCAAATCCGACGGTGTTTAAGTCCGCAGACTTTTAGTGCTCCATTGGCAGTTTAAACTTTTGGCTCGCGAGTTCGTTGGCGTACCGGCGGTTTTGCTCGCAAATGGATCACCCCCTTAAAGCACTCTTCGATTTGAAGAAAAACACAATGATATTAATGAGGGTACCACTGGACGGTCGGCGTTTGCGCGGTGCAGAGTCACCTAGCAGAAAACAATAGCAAGTACTCTTATTCTGATTCTTGCCATTGCCTTCGATAGGGTGATGGAACCAGTAATGAACAAGGCACCAATGATGGAACCTTGATTCTTATGTCACAGAAGATAAGGGTTATTCATTTATTTTGAGCCAATCAATTAATAACTTTTTCATCACACTTGCTCGGAAAGGGTGTTATAACACGCAGGCGTATAGGGCAGTTATAGCCGATTTACCTCCCTAGGGAGTTATGAGTTTAGTTTTAAAATATAGAATCCACTCGTACATCATTTTAGACTAAGGAGGTGTAAAATCAGCCAAGGTTTATTTCCTATATTAAAAACTTGGCTAAAAACCAAAGGACATGGCTAAACTACTGCCCTAAGCATGCCTAGAAATTTCTTAATAGCTCGTAACATTCTAAAAATCGTTAATTAATTACTACATGTTTATTATTCTCCTAGAACTTTCGGATAATAAGAAAGTATTTAAAAGGCGTTTACTTGGTTTTTCATGTTCCTGTTGTTTGCCATCAAAACCTGACAGCGACAGAGATAATCAGAGGCCCTACTTTAAAAATCGAAATTCGAAGTTACATTAGCTCCATCTCTTTCCCTCCATTTAGTCTCGAATGACGAGTGACAGGGATGGAGCTAACGTAACTTCGAACTTCGATTTTCAAAGTAGGGCCCCAGAAAACAGAAGTAAGTACGACGATCCGTTTTGCGTAAAATGTGGACAATGAACTTTTTTTTTAGAACATACATTTTAACTTGCGTTTAAAGATGAAATAAACTGTATTAATTATTATATTTTTTATCACAATACGTGTCAAAACGTGATTTTTTTTGGTAGCTTTTATCGGATGAACAATGCCATGTGTCCATAGAAGCTTTGGCTAAGAAAATATTGTGATGGTTAATTATAGAATTGGGTTTTCTGTGATGTAGAAAAATATTTAAAATAATGCGGCGGTTTTCATTTTTCTGAAGAACTTGTATAAAAAAAGTTATTTAGAAATAATTATAACAACACGTTACTCGCAAGATGTCTTATTTCCAAAGTATCTCAATATGGCTCTGTCAGAATGATTTACTATAAGAGATTATATCATCGCTGGATTTAAAATAAACCAGTTAACTTGAATCCGTAACGCGACGTTTTAAGCGTTTCTCCATTTACTAAAATATAATTATAATCCACTCATTGTTAGACTACTCTTGAGGAATAACAAGTAGGATAGTCACTGGCGAATGCCATGCAGTCTTGTTTTACACATAATTAGGCTGAAATGTGCCGTATACTCTTAATGCCGTGGGTACATTCAAATCATTGTTTCGTATAGCTGACTAGCTAGGTTACGTAGGAGCGTCCTTACTGAGAGCATTCAGTGAGGACGCTCCTTTAAGTTGCTTACTCGAACGTTAATTGTTATTAAGTTATGTAAATCCAAAGCCGCTTTTGTCCAACTAAGACCCGTGATTGTGCTAACACGCCAAATAAAAATCTCCATCTTTGAATCCACTGTGAAGTCTCTGCTTCAATTTGGCCACGAGAGATGGAGAGTGACCAGGGGCTTAACAAACTCCAAGTTATCGTTAATAAGCCTCTGAGGTGGATCCTTCGGGTTTTCTGGCCGATTACAATGCGTAACAAAGATCTACTGTACTGTGCTGACAATCACCTATTACCGCGGAAATAGCGCGGTGCAAACAAGATGGATTGACCCAACCATTCGAAAATGGAAAACCAGGGCCGCAAATATTGCTTACGAGTACATGCTGGAGGTCTGGAAGTCTGGAGGTCGACAGAGAGACGATCGAGCCGATCACGATGCCGCTCTGTCAAGAGTGAGCTTAAGGTCGCCGACTGAGGCCCTCTGCACCATGGGTATGGCAGGGCATAGGCGGGGACAGCAACAACAAGCTATTTATCCTATGAATTGTGTAATGAATGAGGGAACCACTATCATTCCGCGCCAGTTTAGTATGAATTGATATGAAACGATAACCAACCCATGACCCCGATCGCCGCGGATGACTCGTGGTCACACCAGTTTGTCACCCCAGTGCTATTCGCTTTAGTCGGTTATTCGTCAGAAATAATTTTTATTCCGCAAAAGTAGGTAGGTTAGGTTCGTTAGGTATCTTAAGATGCCCGAAGGGCAAATCGCTCAGAAATAGGAGCCCTGCCATAGGCAGGGCTCCGTCGAAAGGCACTGGGGTGACAAACTGGGGTGACCACGAGTCTGCACCCGCGATCGCGACGTCTGGCGCGACCGGGAACTTTAATCACTGCCGTAAAATAATTGCTTTTGACGGATTATCGTAGTTTTTAACTGGGCCGTCTTTAATGTCAAGTAGGTAGAGTTCATATAGTTGATAACATGTCAAAACCAATATTGTTTTATCGCGTGGAATGGAGGCCCAGGTCACTCGCGTTGGTCAAGCCTCCATATAAATTCATTTATGTTGCATAACGTTGCAGTCGCCAACATCGGAATCATACCTTGAGGTGCTGATAGACTTGAGCATTTACTCGAGTATTCTAGCGAATGTGCTCAAGTCTATCAGCACCAATAAAGTCTACCTCAGTGGCGCGCTGCAGTGTCATGGCCACATAAAAAGCTTAATAGTTAGCTCAGCAAAAAGCAGTTTTATTTGGTGATACGTGGAATTACAATGTTGTTAAGAGACCACAACACACCACCACAAAATATATGCTAAGTGGTCCCATTACATTTTGTTCCGCTGCCATTTGCTTTCATCACAAATCATTCACTACGAGTCCAGAATACCGCAAAAGTAGGTAGTTTATCGTTGTTATTAGTCGCTGGAAATCTTTAGATGCTCGGAGGTCAAACTTCCCTGAAATAGGAGCGCTGCCGCGAGGCAGGGCTCCCTCGGATAGCAGTGGGACAACAAGCAGTGGGTCCATGAGTCGTTTCCGAATAATGTCCAAACTCGTTTTTATATTCACGTAGGAGGCACAATGCAAGACGTATTTAATGGTACCTATAATTTAGCTTCAAATCTTACGCCTTTCGAAAGTCGCTACAATAGAATAAAGTTTTAAACCAAAAATCCAAACCAGACCTCAAAAAAAAAGTTCACCTATGCTAAAAATGCCCAGGTGAACTACGGGTAAATGACCCAAAATCAGCCATGTAAAGGTATTCGACTTGAAGTAGTTCATAGTTCATAGTTCATAGTTCATTTTATTCATAATAATAATTACATGTCAAGGAAATCTTTCTTATTATATAAAAATATAATAATGATAATTAAAATAATTGTAAAACAGATTCGTACATACATAAAACTAACAGGTACTTAATATAAAACATTGATTCATTTCATGAAAATAGATCCCTGTAGTCATAGAATGCCTTCTCTACAAGCCATTTCTTAAGCTTGTATTTAAAAGTCGACAGATTATTTGCAGCTCTGATATCGTCAGGTAGGTGATTATAAATCTTAGGGCCCATGACGTGTGTGAGTTTCTCCGACTTAGTGAGTCGGTGCGCCACGGGCAGCAGCCGGCCCGCGCGCGCGCGCCGCGTCCTAAGTTTGCTGGAAGACTGGTATTTCGGAGATGCGTCCAAGTTGGCTCGCATGTACATTGCCACCTGCAGTATCAGTAGGGACGGCAAGGTCAGGATACCTAGGGACCTAAAGTAGGGTTTTACGGAGTCTGTTTGGGCGATTCGCACAATCGCCCGTACGGCACGTTTCTGAAGCCGGAAGACTCGCTCCCATCCACTAGCCCCACACCACAACTCTACACCATACAACAAGTGTGAGTGTACCGAGGCGAAGTAGCATGTGCAAACCATCTCACGAGGCACCACACGAGCCAGTCGTCTCAAAGCGAAGCAAGCCGCGGATAGCTTGCCGCACACTTTGTCGATGTGAGCCGCCCAAGTAAGGCCCGTATCTAATTCGAATCCAAGGAAGGTTGTGTTCGTTACTTGGTCAATCTTGGTGTCATACGCAACGATTGATAAAGGTCTTACCTGCCGACCCGAGAAATCAAAGTTTATGACTTGAGTTTTTTTTGCGTTAAGAATGAGGCCATTGCTCCTAAACCAGTCATACAGGCTCACAGCCGTCGCATTGAGTTGCAGTTCGAGCGCATCATAGGTCGGCGCGCATACCACTACAATCACGTCATCAGCGTACATAAAAGCGTCACCACTGTGTATACAATCGGGAAGATCGTTCAACAGGAGGGAGAATAAAATATTCGACACCGATGAACCCTGCGCGACGCCCATGCATGTGTACGCCGCATCGGACCGAACTCTACCGCTGTCAGCGACTACCACCTGGGATCTATTTCGCAGCAGGTCAACAAACAGGCTCAGGGCGGAATCTACAATACCATAGTGATATAGTTTGTCCTGTATAACTCCATGGTCAGCCACGTCGAATGCTTTGGATAAGTCGCAGCAAATGACAGCGACTTGTTGCCTGCGCTCTCGTGCGTCCACTATCCGGCGAACGACTTCTCGCGTCAGTGATGTCGTCGAATGGCCCTTGCGATAGGCATACTGCTTATCGGAAAGTGATTCGGTGGAGCATAAAAACTTGGTCAGTCGGGTGCTGAGGCCGTGCTCGAACACTTTAGCCATTACAGGGATAATTGCAACCGGTCTGTATCCATCGATGTCGTCTCTTTTACCTTTACCTTTAAACAGGGGGGAGATTCGGCTTTCTTTTAAGGGATCAGGAAAAGTACCCTCGCGAAGACATCTGTTGTACAGCATGGACAGTATTGGTGATATATGTACTGCTACTGAATTAAGTAACACAACAGAAATATCGTAAATGTCCCTAGTGGTTTTCTTAGCAACATCCTTCGTGATTATTTGGTACACTTCATCGGGTGTGAATGGTATCAGCCTAAGGCTCCGGTCGGCCGGCGCGCGCACCGCACACAGCGAGCTAAGCGCGCGCGCACGGTCCGCGGAGGGCGCGCCGCACGCCGCCGCCGCGCCAGCCAATCTAATATTCATGACGTCGGCAGCCTTCTTTTTGCAGGAGAAATTTAGTCCGTCTGTGTCTTTGATTATGTCCGTGAAGTCTACTCTGTTGCGTTCAATTTTACCTCCCTCCTGATTTATTACGGCCCACATTGATTTTATAATGTTACTGCTATTATTTATTTTATCAGTGTAAAATGCGCCTTTATTTGAATTTAATAGTTTAGTATACTTAGTGTTTAATTCTAGAGCAAAATTTTTAAGTTTAATATTATGTGGCATGCATTTTTGAAGACGTACAATTTCAAACAATAGTCTTTTGTATTCATAAATATCGCTCGTTACCCACGACTTACTTTTATTATTATTTACAGTTTTAAACGGGAAACAAATTTCAAATTTATTTCTTAGAATGTTAATTACAGACGTAATCAAAGACTGAATGGATGTTTTAGTTTGCATTGTTGCGTGCCAATCGACACTTAATATAGCAGCTTCAAAACTGGCATAGTTGCGCGGGCAGAAGAGGCGCGCGCGTCGGCAGCGCGGCGGCGGCGGCGCGCAGCCCGGGAGTCGCAGCGCAGCGCGCACGGCTAGGTGGTCGCTGAGGTGCGTGGTCACCGGCGCGGCGCGCAGTGCGCCGCGGGCCCCGTTCCAGTACACGTGGTCTAGGCTAGTAGATGTCGTGGCCGTAATCCGCGTCGGGAATCGCACCTCATTTCTGAAGTCATGGGCCCTAAGTAAATCGTAAAGCTTTTTCAGTTCTAAACGTGTATTACCTTCGGTATCGTCAATGTTAGTGTCGCCTATTATAACATATTTTTTGTCAACGTCACTCAGCTTGTCGAGAAGGCGCTCCAGATAAAATAAAAAATCATTACCAGTTATTTGACAATTGGATCGGTATAAACATATTATAGTCAAATTTATATCTATGAGATCGACTGCAGATATCTCACAATAACGTTCCTCTGATAAGGCGGTTAAGTCTACATTTTCAACAGCTCGTATATTATTTCGCACATATAAACAAGAGCCGCCATGTTCGTAATTAGATCTACAAAAACTAGACATTAACTCAAATTGATTAAGACTAATACATTTTAATTTAGATTTCGATAACCAGTGCTCAGTGATGGCGAGGACATCGCATTGTAATTCATTCTGGAGCAGAATCTCCAGTTGTAATGTCTTATTATCTAGTGCGCGTATATTTTGATGACATATTACAATATCTTGAGGGTAGTCCGGCGCACTTATTTTTGTTGCGGGTGGATAACCGTCGTCAGTAGCGGCGCTCACGCACGGCCCCGCTGACGGCCGGTCCGGCTCGCGAATACGAGTGACGTATGTTTCCCCGCGCGGCGCGGGGTCTCGCTCGAAACCACTCCGTGAATTTTACTCGTGGTGGCCACGCAGTTGGCGTATTAAACTGATCGAACAGTTGTTCCGGAATGCCGATCAAGAATGATGCATGTCTGTCCGTTTTTATTTGTCGTTTTTCTACGGAGTATTTTTCCGAGCTCACTGTTTTTTTTAAGAAGTTGAGAATATTTTCTGATGTCGTTTCGGGTGTAAACATCCATGCTTGTAGGTATTTCAGATGTTCAACCGCCTTAATATCGTCATGCTCTTTCCCTGTACCTATTACAACATCGCTACGTGATTGTTTGTTTTGTTTCCGTGATGCCGTCTGCCAGCTGTATTTTTTAATCTCTGCCACGATGGTGTTATCGTGTTGATCGTTCTGCATCGCTGGTTTTATGGCCACACAATGTGCGGCTTCGACGTCGTCGTTACGGGTGCTCTCGGTAGCATTCTGTTCAGAGTTCGGAGGTGTAAGCGGTAAAGACTCACGCGGTGGTGTGACGGCGATGGCAACAGGTGCAGGCGGCGGGCGCGAAGAGTGTGATAAGGACTTGCGAGGCGCTGCGGCAGTCGGCGGTGCCAGTGCATTTCTCGCTCTTGCTCGCGCGGCTCGTGCTGTCGCTGCTGGCTCAGATGGGGCGGGTGGCGTACCTGCTTTCGGCTGCTCCGATTGGACTCTTGGCAGGAGCTTCGGTAGCGGATCGCATGGTTTCGACTTCTCGTGCTTCCGTCCTTGTTTGGCAGCATCGAAATCCTTGTTTGTCGCTGTATTATTTGTGTTATTCACTGGCTCTAATTTTGCTAAAATAACGTCAATCTTGAAGTGGATTTCAGAAATCTTAAGCTCAATTGGTGCGACGGCATTTTGATTAGTAGGTATTATTAGATTAGATTTAGATTAGTATTAGATTTAGATTAGTAGGTACAAAGCTCTCCGGACCACCTGTACCATTAGGCAGTACCATTGATGGTACAAATGACAGTGATAAACACATTGGAGGAAAGTTATCCAATATGTTCAACTGGTTGAATATATTGGAGTAGAGTTCTTTTTTTGGTTGGTTTGAATATATTGGAGTCGAGTTCTTTTTTTGGTTGGTTTGAATATATTGGAGTAGAGTTCTTTTTTTGTTACAATCACATTTTTGTTTGTCATTTCTAGCACAATGTAACACATGTAGGCGATTTTTGGGGTTTTGTTGCATTTGCGTAATAATAAAATAAATATTCACAATGTAGGAATTGTCATCATATTATGCAAGTAACGCCGAATATTACTTGTACCTATATTGTTTCATGGTACTAGTGGGATAATTCAGTGTCATTTGTACCATCAATGCTCCCTATTGGTACATGTGGTCCGGAGGGATACAAAGGGTGCGGTGCAGGCCTGCTTAATGCCCGCCTTCCACTGCGAGCGGAGCGGGTGTTTCCACCGCGAGCAAACCTCTTGAAGTCACCGTTGTATGCTAAACGGAGTCCGTACGGAGCCCGCTCCTCTCGCAATGGAAGGCGGGCATAATACTGTAGATAACGACTGTCCAGTCTGTCCGCTCTCGTCTCGCAACATGGGCCGGAAAGCCGTAGAAGCGCGGTCTGCCATCAAGCCCGACGCGTTGCACGCTCTAACCCTAAACGCGTTGTTTTGCTGGACTCTAAGGGCGCTGATAGACCTTTGACCTTTCGATCTGACCGCCAGTGCCATAATAATTCATAACATAATATATAATCCTGTAGCAATAAAATAACGTTTTCTTTCACCTAAAGGAAAATTAAAATTGTTTTATTAACATAACAACAGTATTTTAATTAAAACTAATACAAGTTATACTTTTTTCTAAGGTCTGTTCATTCTTACTTGTCTTATATAGTAAACAACTTACTAACCTCAAAATGAACCTTTTTTGGCTAAAACAGCTCTTTTGTCGTAAATAAAGTAAACTGAATAAACATTTTGGACATCATTTGGCCAATGTATTGTGTCAATGTCTGTGATTGTTTTATTTTGTTTAAAATAGCGGTTTTAGCCTAAAAAGGTTCATTTTCAGGTTAGAAAGTTGTTTACTATATAAGATAAGTAAAAATGAACAGACCTTAATTGGAGACTGGGTGTTCTAGGACCCTTGTCGACGACGCCCCCGGGAAACCTAGAGCTGGTCTCAAAATATAAAACGGGAATCAGGGGTAAAGTAAAACTGCCAGCGTTATGCTGCTGGGTGGAAGTGGTGGAGGGGCTGTACTTTTTATATTTTTGTATTTGGCCAGCCCAAGACGGTCAATAACATAGACCGCAATCTTTTTCAAAAGTAATATGGCTACTTTCTAGTTCTAGTCCATGATCAAAAAGCAAGGCGGGATGGGTTTTATATTCGAAGGGCTTTTTGCAGGATTCGTCCGGATCACTAAAAAGAAAAAAAAAGAAAAATAGGATCTGGGGCCCGTTCCAGAAAGCCACTCTGCAACTCTGCACTCCACAAATCCCACTCTTCAAACGTATTTTCTGTTCCACAAAGCTATTGCAGAGTTGAAGGGGCAGAGTCAAATGCTGAGTGTGGATTTGTGGATTTGCAAAGTATTTCTGTTCCACGAGACACTCGCAAAGTTGAAGAGACAGAGTCAAATACAAAGTGTGGATTTGTGGATTTGCAAAGTATCTTTTAGGAACAGAGGGCCCTGCAAAGATGCACTACGCTAACTAACGTTTCTATTCGATTCGTTTTTAAACCAATCGCGTCACTGGTAGACCACGTGACTTTTCGTATCACGTCATCTCCCAGTGACGCGATTGGTTTAAAAACCAATCGAATAGAAACGTTAGTTAGCGTAGTGCATCTTTGCAGGGCCCTCAGAATCTTTGCAGAGTTTGCAAATTACGCAGAGTATTTTCTGGAACACGTTTACTCTGCACTTTGCATTATCGTGGATTTGCAAAGTGCAGAGTGGAGAGTTGCAGAGTGGCTTTCTGGAACTGGCTCAAGGTCATATCGATTGGTAACGCATTTGCAATCTTATGATTTCAGTCTTGAGAATACAAATGTCTATGGGTCATAGATCCCACTTACT
Source organism: Acleris literana (assembly GCA_946894065.1). Taxonomy (NCBI): domain Eukaryota; kingdom Metazoa; phylum Arthropoda; class Insecta; order Lepidoptera; family Tortricidae; genus Acleris; species Acleris literana. The sequence continues at coordinate 3,361,896 of OX335696.1, forward strand.
ATCAGTATAAAGGTGACTGCTCAGTAATTGCAAAGTTATGAAGTTTTCATATCAGTGGGATTCATATGCCTTCACTTCGTCTGAAAAAACAAAAGAGACGATTGGCCTTACGGATCAATCCATACTCGGTCAAATATTTAACGAGGTACCTACAGTAAAAGATCTGATTTTTTAGAAGTATCACGTATAGGGAACCATACTTACATACATACTTTGGTACCTATACACTTTCATACATAATACTGTCGATGGCACTGTTAAACTCATTAAATGACTGACCGTTGAGTTTCTTGCGGTGCTTCTTCTCAGTCTTGGAAAGTTATATATTTCTGAAGTGTAAAAGTGCCCTTGCGGCCTACTTACTAAAAAAACACCAGGCTGGAAAAGCTATAAGAGTATAACGCGTGGAAACAATATAAGTTACTTAACTAGGTACTTATAACTTTGACTATAATATTAGTCTTGTAATTGTTGCACCTTACCTGAATCGCATTTATAACACAAAATACCGAAGTCGCTTTACATATGCCTATAATGACTGAGAAGTTCCTATTACTCATGATTTCTGTTATCTATCAGACCCTAACTTCACTACAATCAAGAGACCATTCAGCAGGTATAACGTTTCAATAAAAAAAATTGTAAATCGGTCCATGTCTTGTATTTCCAACGTAATGCGTGGTCACTGGTCATGTTTTTTCACAAAAATATGCCGTCTTTAAAAACTGAATTAATTACCGGTCTCCTTGGAACTGCCTATTTCCTCTCTCCTTTTGAAGGTGGTTAAAAAGAAAAACAAACTGACGAATTGAGAACCTCCGGTTTAAGGTCAGACTTTTTTTATTATCATTAGTTTAGCGCGCAGTATAGAATATCTATATGTATACAAAATGTCAGCTTTTGCGAAAAACTAATTGTAAGTGTGACATACATACATACACGGACGGACGAACTGATGGACCGATGGACATGCGTTCAGATAGACGAATAGACGAATAGACACGAGGACACACTGGGGCATAAACGGATACGCGAATGGAGGGGATGAACGGGACGTACGGACGGACGGATGGATGGACGGACGAATGGAAGGATGTACGGACGGACGGACGGACGGAAGGTGTTCCATTTTTAACGTTATTAAACAGTAGCAGCGATTTTGAACGCGACACTACTTGCAACATTACACATAATCAATCTTCACTTACACACATTAGGTATATTGTATATATTTATCTCGCTCATCGGGGTTTGAAAATGGGCGCGAGCCGAACAAGTGGCGCCGTCTGACGGAAACGACGGCAACTAGAGACTCAAAACATGGCGTAAGAAACTCACGCGCTAAAGCCGGCCGGCTCGCAATAAAATTGTGAAAACTCTGTGAAATCCACCAATTTTGGAATGTGGCGGCTCCTGGGGTGAGTGTAGGGCTTATATTTTATTATATAGTGTTTTTCCACGGCATTACACGGCGAGTTTGAGGTCTGAGACGCAAAAACCGACGGACACCTTGAACCAGTGCACGCGGGATTCATATGCTTTCTGCTAAAATTCTCCGACGGCGGATTCGAACAGCAGAAACATAACATTTTGGTCACTTCGACCTGGATTATTAAGTATTTTGCGTCTTGGTACCTTTGAACTCGGTCCAACAAATAAACACTACATTTCGAGCGGTCGAAATTTCTTGGTAGGTACCTAACTAATAATAATTGTTAAATTGTACTTCAGGTAACTACTCTACACACAAGTTTTAGCGGAAAATATGTGTTTTAGTGTTAGTTACACAATATTTCATATATATTAAAGCCCTCCCATATTTAATTACATTTCACTCCTCACAAATAGGTACATTTACGTACACGTTTAGGTTCCCTTTTCAACGACTGCATTTTATAGCATTGCGGCTGCTGTTTGGTGAAGTTGGAAATGGATTGTTTTAATTTCTTGTGAATTTTGTGTGGATTTCTTAACAAAAGCGGGTTAATTTTAATAAAATAATTCAAGTTGTGCTATCTGCGGATCTGATAGCGCAATTTTGTCGTCGGTTGTTACGTAGTCCGTGGCCTAGCGGTATCGGTTGCGACTACAGTGCTTTGGGTCGAGTGTTCGATTCCCGGTTGGGGAAAAATATCTTTTTGTACTTTTAAAAAAAATAATTGTTTTATGTTTTGATAACTTTAACTGTAATTGAAACTGGTTTTGGTTTGGTAATTACGTTTCTTTATTAAAAAAGAAAAGTTAATATTTAAAAAATTATCGTGCCTGTTGGGGATTTGTTTAATTTTTGGGGTTTTGTACTTGATTGCGTGTTTATCGGTAAACATGGCGGCGCACAGTGGGGCAACGGCGGAATTAATTCAATTTTGGGATGGTCATCAGTAGTCACATTTTTTATCTGATATGTATATAAAACATTTCAAATACCTATGATCTAATAAAATATTGCATATATATATTATTTTTATAAAGAAATTAGGCCGCCAAACTCGTACAAATGAACTCGCATGAAATAAACGTTAAGAATACCTTGCATTTGCAAACGGTATATTCCTCTCAAGTTATTGATTTTGTTTAACATGTTTCATTTATATACAAGAAACATTATTCCTACTATTGTAAATGAAATAACATTTATGGTTTCTCTTAAATTATGAGTAATTTTAGGGCTGTAAGAATTTGACAGCATTTCTCGTCTAAATATTACATTTCATTGGCTATAACTATTTAGCTACAACGACCCTCAAGCTCTAATACAACAATATTTACACATTATTTAATCTAGATCATTATTTAATTGGTTCTAGCTGCAATAATTTGCAAACTTTTTATTACTACCTAATTAAGTGAATGAGCTTATTTTTCTAAGAAAAATACTTAAATGCGTTATCGATGGTAATGAGGGCAATTACAAAGACTATTAAATTATAAAATAGTATAAAAAGGGTATTTACAACATTGTGCATCATTTACTTTTGTGAATTCAATAAAGCAACACCTAATTGTATATTTTATTTTAAGTTCAATCAATGTAGGTTTTATTTTAAATATTAGTTGGAATGATTTTATTACATTTATAAATATATTCAAAATGTGTTTTTTTATCCATTAACCTAAAAAAAACAATTAATTCCGCTGCTCCATACAACGTGCACCACTGTGCGGCGGCAGCTAAGCGGTTACAGCTTTCGCAAATGAAATATGATATGGCGGCGCGAAATATCGATTTCATCGAAACACTTGCACGATTTTCGGATTTGTCTGCGGAACAGAAAAATGATTTTCTGGTACGGTTTCAAGATTTGGAGAAATCGTTCGAATCATTAACGGACATGTATTACGAAATACAGCTCGCATCAGCTGATCGGGAAGGCTTCGATTTAGAAGAACACCAACGGTTGTACGAATCTTATAATAAAAAATATTACTTTGTCAAGCGGAGACACTTAGAAATAAATAATGCAAAGTCGGATAGTGGTAGCGGTGTTAGTAACGATAATGGCGATGGCGCGAGGTCGAGAGCGGTCTTGCCGCGTCTTCAAATACCTACCTTCTCGGGCAAAATTGAAGAGTTCGCTCCATTTATGGAACTATTTCAGACACTCGTAGGTAGTAAGGACGCGTCACTTTCCGACACTGAGAAAATGTATTATTTAGCGGGATCGTTATTGGGAGAACCCAAAACATTAATTCAACATTTGTCAGTTACTGGCGATAATTTCTCGGTAGCAATTGATTTGCTTAACTCGCGGTATAATAATAAACGATTATTGGCGGATCGGTTGTTACATAACTTATTGGGTGCGCCGCAAGTTAACAGTAAGGGTTTGAACGGTTTAAAAATGCTTTTAAACACCTTGTTGGAAAGCACAAAGGCCTTGCAAAAAATGGACTTTCCCGTAGAGTCTTGGTCCTATTTGCTATTTTATATTAATTTCCAAAAGTTGGATAATAGCTTACGGAAGCATTTTGAGGATAAATATGCGGATAAAGATTTACCTACGTTTGCGGATTTACTTAAATTTTTGGAAACCGAGATACGGATCTTGGAATCTAGTGCGGATACTCAAGCGTTGACAAGGCGTAGTGCACCAAGCCATGCGGTTAAGGCTTACGCGGTTTTTCAAAGTGCGGGAACTACTTGTAAATTATGCGGAAAAGGCGGACACTATATCGCTAAGTGCGAAAAGTTTTTATCGATGAAACCTGCGGCTAGAAAACGTCAAGTGATGTCACTTAAGTTGTGTTTTCGGTGTTTGAACGGCCACAATATTGACCAATGTAACTATAATTATAACTGCTACAAATGTAATTCTCCCAAGCATCATCATTTATTGCATTTTGACCTTCCTGCTTCGGGACCGGAACGTCAACAGCGCTCGGCGGCGAGTGACACTTTATCGGCTACTGCTCCTATGGCGGCTGAGTCTTCAGCGGGTGCTCTTCCGGTGAGTGCGGCTCCTGGAATCACTGGACTGACGGCGTCAATCGCCTGTGAGCCGAACATGTATCAACGCACGGTGCTACTTGCCACGGCGGTAGTGCGAGTACTGGATAGTAGCGGAAATTACCAGGAGGCGCGCGCGTTGCTTGATGGAGGTAGCCAGAGTACGTTTATTTCGGAGTCATGCGTGCAGCGGTTAGGTTTGAAGCGGTTCAAATCGAACATGGTCACAGTCACGGGACTGAGCGGCGCCCCTGTAAGCGGTTGCAGAGGTGCGGTCAATCTGACCATGCTGCCGAAATATGCGGAACAGCCGAGTCTTGTAACAACGGCGGCGGTTTTGAATAAAATCACGAATAATTTACCCGGATTTACCTTGCCGTCTCAGTTAGCGGATAACTATCGAGGACTGGACCTTGCGGATGAACAGTTTTACCTCAGTCGGGAAATTGACATTTTGATTGGTGCGGATTTAATCTGTGACATTATGCTTAGTGGCGGGTGCCTCAAGATCAATGATCATTTACCTCGGGCTATGAACACGGTGTTCGGTCACGTGTTGACAGGTCCAGTTACTTATGCGGTTTTTAATCCCTATCCAAAGGCGACGTACTTTTCACAAACATTCTTTTGTAACACGACCACGGACCAGATTTTAGAGCGATTCTGGGAAGTCGAGGACATTCCGGTTAAGGTTGAGGATCCTAAGGATATGGAATGCGAGTCTTTCTTTAAGTCTACTCATCAGCGGGATGAGCACGGTAGGTACATAGTACGCTTGCCTCTTTTAGCGGATAGGCCTAACTTAGGAAATTCGGTCCCATTAGCTGCGAAACGGTTCATGGCTACGGAGAAGCGGCTCCAGACAAATAATGCGTTTCGAATGAAATACGTTGATTTCATGCGGGAATATTTAGATACCGGTCATATGTCCCTGTGTGACGGAAAACCAGAGGACTATGCCTCGGACGCGGGTTATATCATTCCACATCACGGAATATTTAAAGCGGACTCGGATAAAATACGGGTAGTGTTTGATGCCAGCTGTGCCACTAACAACGGAGTTTCTTTAAATGATTGTTTGCACGCGGGGCCTAAGCTGCAGCGTGATATAGCGGAAATTATCTGTAAATTTCGGTTACATCACTATGTATTCACGTCGGATATAAGAATGATGTTTCGCCAGATTTTGATTGCGGAAGCTGATCGGCGATACCAGCTTATCTTCTGGAGGGCCTCACCAGACTTACCGTTGCGTTTGTACCGGCTAAACACCGTGACTTACGGTATGAAGTCAAGTCCTTACCTTGCTATTCGGGTGTTGAGGCAATTAGCGGATGACGAGGAGTCGCGATATCCGACGGCGGCACGCCTTCTTCGTTCTTCGGTCTACATGGATGACATTTTAGGCGGAGCAGACTCTCTAGGGGATGCGATTCGGTTGAAACAGGAGCTAACAGACTTACTACGCTCTGGCGGGTTCGAGTTAAGTAAGTGGACGTCCAACAGCAATGATATTATACAGGACATACCAGAGGAGCATTTAGAGAAACCTCGGAAAATATTTGATGATGCGGATGAAACAAACTTTTACAAGGTTTTAGGCATTCAATGGGACGCTGGCAGCGATTGTTTTTCTTATCGTACACAACTCGACAATACAAGCGGATGTACTAAGCGGTCGATCCTGTCAACTTTGGCTAGGACTTTTGATTCTTTGGGTTGGATTTGTCCTGTCATTTTTCAGGGCAAGGTCCTCATGCAACAACTATGGCTGAAAAATTTACCTTGGGACGCGGAACCTCCTGCTGACGTCATTGCGGAATGGCGCGGTATTGTGGAGGAATTACCGTTGATTGCTCAGCTTCGAATAGAGCGATTTGTTTTGATTAATGTGAAGTCTTGCTCTCTTCACGGATTTTCGGACGCGTCGGAGCTTGGATACGGTGCGGCGGTTTATTTGAGGACCATAGGGCCTGAAGGGCAGGTCAAGATTAGGTTGTTAATGGCCAAATCGCGGGTGGCCCCGATCAAGTCCAAACTAACTATACCTAAACTCGAACTTAGCGGTGCGGCATTGTTGGTACGCCTTTTTAAGTATGTCGTGGCAGCCATCAGCGGGGATTTGGTGGTTGAAACGATTGTGGGGTGGTGTGATAGCACCATCGTTCTTTCATGGCTTAGGGTATCTCCCCATTTGTTACAGACCTTCGAGGGAAACCGGGTCTCACAGATATTGAATTGCGGTTTGGACATAGGTTGGAGACATTTACCCTCGGAGATGAACCCAGCTGATGTTGCAAGTCGTGGTTATCGGGCATCGGAGTTGATCCAGCATCCCTTATGGTGGGGACCTGCTTGGTTAATGGGTAATGCGGATACTTGGCCCAAAAACATAATGGACAACCCTGAAAGCAACTTACCTGGGTTGCGTAAAACAAAGACAACGGTCAAGGCTTTCACGGGGATTGTCGAGGATGATACGATTTTTACGCGGTTTAGCTCTTTAAATATGCTATTGGCGGTCGTAGCATATTGCTTTCGGTTTGTTAATAACGCTAAAGGTGCATCTAAAAAACTCGAGGGAGCGCTGACAGTTTCAGAGCGGCGGTTCGCTTTGGAGCGGTTAGTTAAATTAGTTCAAAGAGCGGAGTTTGCTGATGATATTCAGTGCTTAAAGCGTAACAAACAGTGTTCCACGCGGATGAGAAGGCTCAGGCCTTTCATAAGTAATGACGGATTATTGCGTGTCGGAGGTCGCTTAGAGCATTCCGGGTTACCTTTTGGCAATAAGCATCCCATGATCCTGCCTAAGGCACACGCGCTCACGGTTTTAATCGTCGACCATTATCATATAATGTACTGTCATGCAGGTGCTACAGTCTTGCTGAGTGTATTGCAGCGACATTTTTGGATTTTGTCAGCGGGGCTAATAGTTCGGACACGAATATTTAAATGTATAAAATGTTTTAGGACAAAGGCGAGACCTACGGCGCCAATGATGGCGGCATTGCCTTCGGATAGGGTTAATGCAACTGGAGTTTTTCACACCGCGCAAACGGATTTTGCCGGTCCCTTTACTATCAAACATTCGCATTTGCGGAACGCAAAGACATTAAAAGCATATCTCTGCGTATTCATCTGTTCCTCGTCTAAAGGTGTTCATTTAGAGTGCGTTACTGACCTTTCAACGGACGGTTTTCTTGCGGCTTTGACGCGGTTTACTTCTCGGCGCGGTTTTCCGAGTGTGATTCGTTCAGATTGCGGAACCAATTATGTTGGTGCGAATCGATATTTAGATGAGGTACGGAAATATCTGGCTTCTCGGGAAGTTCAGCAGGGGCTTAGCGACGGCGCGGCCAAACATTTAATCACTTGGAGGTTTAATAGCCCTGCAGCGCCACACTTCGGGGGGCTGTTCGAGGCAATAGTTAAGTCAGCCAAGACTTTATTACGGCGGGTCATAGGTGAACAGGTGTTGACGTTCGACGAGCTGGTAACGGTATTCACCAGGGTGGAGGCAATCCTAAACTGTCGTCCGTTGTGTCCTTTGACTCAGGACCCTCAGGAACTGGAGGTACTTACACCTGCTCACTTATTAATCGGTAGACCTTTGTTCTCGGTTCCGGAGTATAACTTTGAAGATGTTCCGAATTCGCGGTTAAACCGGTTCAATCTTATTCAGGCTATGTCACAGCGCCTTTGGAGGAAATGGAGCGAGCAGTATTTGCAGACTCTGCAAATGCGTAGGAAGTGGACGTCACCGACGGATCCACCTAAGTTAGGTGATCTTGTCCTTATTAAAGAGGAAAATTTACCTCCTCTCAAGTGGAGATTAGGGAGGATTGAGGAGTTGCTGCCCGGCAAGGACGGCGTTGTACGGGTTGTTAAACTCAAGACCTCATCAGGCCCGATGATGCGGCCGGTAGTTAAAATTTGTAGACTTCCCCTAGACGATTAAATCACTAACCAACCAGTTTTAATTTAGTTATATAAGTTGCGGTTTTCGGTGCTGTAATTTTGCGGTTATATTGCAGTTTATGTATTTCTTATTAATTAGTGTTGATAAAGGCTTTAGCCTTTCTCGGGCGGGGGAATGTTCCATTTTTAACGTTATTAAACAGTAGCAGCGATTTTGAACGCGACACTACTTGCAACATTACACATCATCAATCTTCACTTACGCACATTAGGTATATTGTATATATTTATCTCGCTCATCGGGGTTTGAAAATGGGCGCGAGCCGAACAAGTGGCGCCGTCTGACGGAAACGACGGCAACTAAAAAGTCAAAACATGGCGTAAGAAACTCACGCGCTAAAGCCGGCCGGCTCGCAATAAAATGGTGAAAACTCTGTGAAATCCACCAATTTCGGACAGTGGCGGCTACTGGGGTGAGTGTAGGGCTTATATTTTATTATATAGTGTTTTTCCACGGCATTACACGGCGAGTTTGAGGTCTGAGACGCAAAAACCGACGGACACCTTGAACCAGTGCACGCGGGATTCATATGCTTTCTACTAAAATTCTCCGACGGCGGATTCGAACAGCAGAAACATAACAGAAGGATGTACGGACGGACGGACGGACTGGAAGACGGACGGACGGGAGGACGGACGCATGGACGGACTGACAGAAGGATGGACGGACGGACGGACAGATGGACGGACGGACGGACGGATGGACCGATGGACATACGGACAGATAGACGAATAATCACAAGGAGACACTGGCGGATAAAGGGATACGCGAATGGACGGGATGGCCGGGACGGACCGACGGACGGACGTATGGACGAACGTACGGACGGATGGACGGATGGAAGGACGGACGGACGGACGGATGGATGGATGGATGGACGGACGGACGGACGAAGGGACGGACAGTACAGGCTATGGAATCTTAAAAGCTAAACTAACTCAAAAACGTATGAATAAATCACCCAAAGGTAAGAAACGTGTAAATATTATGTATAGATTTTATATTTTGTACAATAAAGTGCGTTTACATATGTACATAATGGTGTGTACCTATGTATGTACCTGTAAATGCTAAAGATTTTTCATACGTACACTTACGGTTAAATTGTAAATGAAAACCAAACAGAATAATCCGTAATAGTCTTACTTTGACAGTTTCTGTTTATAGCCATTTCACAAACATCTTGATTTGAATAACGGTTAGCTCTATCTGATCTGTGTCATTTCAGCACTTGTAATAAAATGAAAGGAAAAAGTAGGCGTAGTAGGCTGAAACAGAAATGTTTGTATTAAATAATAAGTACCTACATGAGTACCTAATCACGAAGCAACATAGAAAAACCCACGCTTCTAAATCGATTAAAGCGTTTAAAAGTAAAACATCATACTCGTACAATAGAGTTCAAACTAAGCGACCCTGCTTTAAGTACACCGAGATGCGACCGCTTTCTGAGTCCGACACATTATATCAACTTTAGACAAAATACCTACAAGGTTTGTAGTCAAACAGGAATCGGCTTTGGGTTTAAAAAAATAAGGACTGAGTACAGTTTGACAGACCTAGGGTGCTGCTAATACGAGTAGATGCTATAACTTAAATAGGCATACTTTGGATTGTTTTAGGCTTGACCCGAGTACCGCAGCGTTAAAGTCACTGTGTATTTTAATTACCAAAAAACCATTTCAGCTGTCCGAGAATTATGTTTTCATATTGCGAGCCAGTGAAGTCATTTTTGAGATAGGTAATCGCAAAGATACAAATGTACAACGCTACAGAAATACCTAAAAATACATAGATAAATCATCATCATCATCGTGACAGCTAAAACACGTCCACAGCTGGACATAGTCCTTTTCCAAAGATCTGATTTTTATTTAGTAATGGCGGGACCTTGTATACAAGGTCCGTCGGGATCGCTACCACCATATTATTCTTTTATCTACCGACAAGCTATAGTGTTTGCATTGTTGTGTTTCTGCGTGGGGATAAGACAACCGGTGAAATTAGGCATTTATTGTTAGTCCACAGGGTTTGCAACGCATTTGCGGACTTAGGGTTGCTGTCTTCAGATTGTAATCTTCAGAATATAAAATGAATGTGGGTCACAAGTCACAGATCTCACTTAGGTACCATCGGGTGGCTGAGTGCTCGTTTGCCTTATTCATGGTAAATATCTCTAGCGTGATCTATCCCGTGCTACTACTCGCAATCAGCACAATCATACAAACATACATACTTACATGCAATCACGCAAAATGTAAAAGCAAAGCAAAGCAAAGTTCCCGCATTTTAGGCATGCCGCATATTGTTGAAATAGTAATTCAAACCGTTGATGTACTAATTGAGATAATCGCAAAGATAAAATGAATTCACACGACACTAGGATGTTTATAGCTTGCCCCGAGAAACGCCGCGTGAATGTCATAGTATATTTAATCCAAATACCATTTGAAAAAGTCGAGAATAATATTCCCAAATGACCTAACCAAATCGGAAAAGTCGTTTTTGAAATAATCGCGAATTTACAAACATATATTTACACATACAATCATCATCATCGTGTCAGCCGTAACACGTCAACAGTTGGACATTTCTTCCCCAAGATCTCCATCGTGATCGGTCTACTCGCATTCAGCATACACATACGTACATACGTACGTAACCCTATACGTACGTATACGTACGTGGTGGTACATACGTAAATATTGTAAATAGTACATTAAAATCCATTATCTAATATATAAAATTCTCGTGTCACATTGTTTGTAACAAAACTCCTCCGAAACGGTTTGACCGATTCTTATGAAATGTTGTGTGTATATTCAGTAGGTCTGATAGTAAATGGGTCATAAGAGTTATAAGGTTTGTATGAAAAAAAAATACACCCGGGCAGCGCCGGGCGCGGACAGCTGGCTATAAAACATACATTTATACATATAAGGTCAAACAGGGAAGCTGCCTTTTACCCACAACTTAGTCCGCATAAGTCCGCTCGTTTTTAGTTATCTACTCGGTAAATATCGATTTTCATGGTAGATATGTATCCTATTTCCCCGGAACTCAAATAAAATTGGTTTATCGCCTTATCTCTAGGGTTGAATCAACTATACAACTAGGCAGAAATACTTACTAGTTTTTAGATCCCAGTTAATCTAGCTTGTATAAAGCTTGCACGAAGATACATTAGTACACTTTTTAAACAACTTTACGTTGATTTCGGTATCTATTAATTACAGTTATTTGTTATTTTTGATTTTTTTCTGCTGACATTTGATAGTTTGACATGAGTTTGATACTTGACGTGACTACTATTGCGGCCATCGTTCGAAAAAGGTTCATTAAAAACGTTTTACAACATAATATATCGCAGTTTAGAGTGAAATTGGCAGCATGATCCAATTTTTACTCAAAACTTATAAAAATAAATAATTTGAATCTTACCTCTGGAAAGTATGTTCTGTAGCAAGAAACCGGTTTTTTCAGATTGCAATGAATGCGTCTTAAACCGAATGGTAAACGGCTGTTGGTATCAATCAAGCTTTAGATCTTTTAGCAAATATTAAGTAATAAGACACAAGTTTGCGTGTTATTAGCTAAGAAAAGCCCTTTCATCATAGCACCTCCGTTCGAAAGCACTTCCCTCGCCATCAAGCCCAATATAGGCGTTGACATATCACAGGATATTCAGTCTCGTATTCATTTGAAAGATGAAGCCAGATTGGCTTCCAGGAGGCTTGGCGTGCTTGGTAGAGCGAGACAGTACTTCACAGCTTACCACTGCCTCCAACTCAATAAGGCTCAGGTCCAGCCGCTTATGGAGTAATGTTCTCATCTCTGGGCTGGGGCACCCCAATACCTCCTTCTTCCACTTGACCGGATACAATGCACGAGCGGTTCGAATCGTCAACGACCCAGCGATCTCTGTTCGATTGGATTCCCTCTCTATCCGAAGGGACATCAGTTCACTCTGCTTGCTGTATAGGTTTTATAACGCAGAGTCATCTGAAGAATTATTCGGACTTTTACCGGCCGCTGAGTTCCACCATCGAACTACTCGTCGTAAAGCCAGGTTCCATCAACATCACCTTGATGAATGGCGTTCTTCCACCGTGCGTTTCACTATGCACTTTTTGCCTCGTACAGTGAAACTGTGGAACGAACTCCCTTCGGCGGTATTTCCCACCAGTTATTTCATTGGTGCCTTCAAGAAAAGAGCTTACAATCCCTAATTGGCCGGCGACTCACCGATAACTCTTCTTGAGTTGCTGGTGTTTACGGTCGGTGATGATTACTTCCCATCAGGTAACCTACATGCACATTTGCCTCCCGCTCTTATAAAAAAAAAACTTAAACATCTTCATATTATAATATTACTAAAGATAGCTCAGTTACTTCAACGATTTTATTACGACGTTGATATCTTCTTTGCTGTGGTCTCCTCTTAAAGTTCTGGTAGAAATTGACCTGTAAAAGTGCCCGTGGGGCCTATTTACAGAACATACATCTTTATCTTTTTTTTGCGAGTTTGTGATAATCCCTCAGTATGAGATTTGTTAGTACCTAAGCAACACTTACCTACAGATATATTTCTGGTTTATTACGTCTCGACACGATACTGTTTACGTATATTGATCGAAAATATTATTACTTTTATAATATATTATAGTATAATATATTATTTTGATTCTTACTTTTGACCGTCGCTTGTTTATTGGACTTATTGTGTGAGCTCGCCTAATTACTGAGTTCTGGCTACTCTATACGGACTTAGTGCTTGTTTACGGAGACGCGGGGCGTCGCGCGTAGCGTTGGGCGGCGCGGTCTGCACTAAATTCAAACATATGGCGTTGTATAAAAGCGTTTACGGAGAAGCGGTTTTACGCGCGTTTGCTTCAAATACAGCGTTACTTGCGGCGGGGCCCGCGGATGGCATCGCCGAGTTGCACGCAGCGTCGCACGCGTCAATAACGGAGGTTCCCGCCACTGCGCCCGCAGCGGGGCCCGCGGCGGAACCTTGTCACAGTCTTGTGCTCCGTCGCGCGCTCCGCTACACGCTCAAGGGTCCGCCGCGGATGTAGCGGGCACCGCTACTCTCTACGCCCCGCACCACGCGCCGTATCACGCCCCGCATCTTTATAAACAACGCCGTACATTGCCATATATTTGTGTTTGCGCGTGTGATGACGCGGTCCGCTGCACGCGCCGCCTCACTGTAAACGGAAAAAACGCCCGACACGCCGCGCAACACCAAGCCGCACGCCACGCGCGACGCTCCGCGTCTCCGTAAACAAGCCCTAAGCTTGCCTATCGATTCATCACGAGATGTATAAACTGTGGTTTAGCTACGCAAAGACTGCGGAGACATGTCATATCGTGCTTCATTGCCAGGCCTTTTACTCACCATCCTAGCACGGTGGTCAACAATTGAGGTAAGTAATGTACAGTTAGTTAAAATCATTCTACAACCCATAAATATGAGAAGCAACGAAGAGCAAAAGCGTTTTGAAGATTGTTCACCGCGGTTCTCAGAATATATTATACGCTCAATGACAATAGATTTATACTAGATAATCTTGTAAGTCACGACAACAGAGTAGTTGCCTTAGATGTCGTACATTTTTTAAATGTGAAAGTATTTGTTTCATGGATGCATGCATACACTCACGCCTTCATTCCCAGAGTGGAGTAGGCTCTAAAGACTTGTTGTTCATTCTGTAACCACATTTTGCACATATGTTTAGTAGTGTATATATTAGTGACAGTTATTTGTTTCTTTTTTTCTTTTTTTTATTATTACTTGTATATTTATATGTTCAGACTTCCGACAGTTGCTAGTATAAATAATATTAATAGCAGAGCCTAGCCAAAAGTTCATAGCAAAATCATTTTCTGATTGCTTATTGCAGCTTGTATGCGAAGGAGTTTCTACGACTTATTTTCAGGATTGTAACGATATGGAAAGTTCCTGAAACATTTTTTATGCAGAATACTAATATTCAGCTCATTAGCATAATATATTACTAGTTAAAATGTTTAGGCATTGCTAGGGCAGTCGCCCATAGCAAGTTTAGCCATGTCCTTTACTGTATAATTAAACTTATACGGTACATGCATTATATGTATATTTTACAATTATTCCAGAGACATTTGCAATTATTTTATTAAATTTCATTTTGAAAATTGGTACAATATGACCTGTCAAGTTTAAAAACTAAAGCAGTTCCAAGCATTATCTGTGGAAGACTATATTGAAAAAAGTTGACAAACTCTCAAGTCGAGTTCATTTGTTTGATTGTTGTTTCCGAAGCGTATTTTGTATATTTTTTCTCTATTTTTTTTATTTCCTCGCAAATGTGATGAAAAACATTGTATGCGTCACGGGCATTAAGGGGATTACAAACTCGAGTCATTAAAAGCTTCTTCGTCTAATAGTCTCTCGTTAGCAATCCCCTTTATACCACCCCTTGATGCACAATGTACTATATGTTCTTTGAATTGAGTAAGGTATCCATTGTTGGTGCCTTCAGCTAAAATTGTCCATCATTGGTGGTCACCCTATATATTTCATACATACATACCTTCACGCCTGTAATCCCACTGGGGTAGGTAGAGCTACAGAATTACCTACTTACAACTCTAAAAAAATGTTGATAATTCTGTAACCACATTTTGCACAATTAAGAAGTCTATTACGTTTGCCAGCGTATTAGTGACAGGTTGCAAGCCCATTGCCTAACAGTACTACAAGCCTTTGTTCCCTTAGTCATCTCTTACGACATCCACGGGAAGACATGGATTGGCATTGCAGTAGAAACATTTTTTAATATTATTCCTCTTTCAGATATTGGTGACAAGCTGATAGAAGTGATTGGTTTGGAGAACTGCCTCCACATGGGACAAGTTAGAACAGGTAATAGAAATATTGACGCAACGCTGATAACGCTGATCGGCGCTGAAGCAGTAGTCGCTGCGTTGTGTATGCGTCCCTAAAGACTCAGTATCCTTACTACCCTTACCATGAGTTATAATTAACGTACTCGCTAGCGAGTCGAATGCTCTGTCCCTCGCAGACCTCGCAGTATTCTTATAGAGTGCCAGGGACAGAGCATTCGACTCGCTAGCGAGTACGGTAATGGTAACTCATGGTAAGGGTAAAGTTTAATTGGTCGATGGCCCGCATGCTTGTAGCAATCCATTGACGGGTTGTTTTAACATTTTCGACCCGAGAGCTATTGCAGCGACGCAATGTATCACGAAAAGCATGCGGGCCACCGTGCGATGAAACTGGGCCTTAACTCGAGCTCTTAAAGTCCAGAAGTTGAATTATCTTTCCGTATACATTGTGGAAAGGGCCGATGGCCCAACCCGAAAATGGGAGATTATGTATCGTAATAAAGTACTAAACTTTATTTATCTCCTAGAAACTATGCTAATATTATGTTACCGTTGTTAAAGTTTAATGTAAAAAACAAATACCTTTGGGTTGATTTGGAGTCAGAGTTGATTTTTTAATGTTAATATCGACTCCACAGCTCGCTTTCGTCTTACCGTGCTATGAAAACTCCGATCCCTGTCCATGACTTTGTCCCACTTCAGCAACTTTAAGTAATGTCATCTCTATCTGATTCCAGGTCTCCGAGCATCAGGTAGGAGGCTGGCGCAGTGCAGTTCCATCGAGATGACGACCAAGAGGACCTTTCCCATGCAGATCGACGGGGAGCCCTGGATGCAGCCACCTTGCAAGGTAAATCTTCATCATATTTTTACGGGTCTCGACTGCAAGGGGACTGCTTTGATGCAGTTATGCCATCCGCACTTAAATTGCATATTTATAAAATGCAGAATGTCTGTAATAGCGCTAAGCTCTAATAGTAGTTTATGTGGCTGGTGCATAATGAAGGGAATTAAACATGAGTGTGGGTTTATGAAACGAGCCGAAGGCGAGTTTCATAATAACATCACACAAGTGTTTAATGCCTAATTATGTACAGTTACATACACTACTTTATCTACCCACATATCATAAGCCTCCATGATGCATTAAGGAGCCGCATATTAGATTTTAACCGGTAATGGCGGTAATGAAAAGATTGAAAAGTTTTCTGGCAGCTGTCATAGTTTTTTTTTAATTCAGAGGCAAACTAGAGTCGGCTCCAACTATCATAATCGTTCGATATCTTACTTACGTGCGACATTGTCCAATTTTGTTTGCAAATTGACAATTCATTTCGAACTAAACGTCATCTCGATTGATATTAGAATAGCGGTCAAATCAAATTTCTTTGTCTTTCAGAGATGTTCGAAATTTGAATGTCATAAGAACATTGAAATTGATGTTCTTGTGAATCCATAACATTACTGCCTCAGATACAAAAATTGCTCTAACAACAGAGTTAATTATAATGCTGGTCATAATTTGCGGTTTCTGAACGCATCATAGAGGGTTTATGATGTGAGTGTAGATAATAGTAGTTTATGTGGCTGGTGCATAATAAGAGGCATTAAAGCACGAGTGTGGTTTTATGAAACGAGCCGAAGGCGAGTTTCATAATAGGATTACACGAGTGTTTTAATGCCTAATTATGTATAGCCGCATACATAACTTTATCTACATTCATATCATAAGTTTTCTATAATATGTTCAGATATGGCCTGTATTTTTATTAAGTTAGTGTTACTGTTAACTTGTTTGTAGTACCAAAGCTTAAATTAAAAAAAAAAAAAAAAAAAAAAAGTTTATTTATAATGGACAGATATGGCTTGCATTTTCAAGTTAGTGGTACAGTATTACCGATACTTTAATGTTTAGGTACCGACACTTTAATGTTAACATTACGATGCACTATACTTTAATTAATGTAAACATTAAGATGCAACCACAGATACAGGTTTCTTAATATAGGCGATTTGCTTATCGCTTCTGAACATATTGTAGGGAAGTTATGATATGGATGTAGATAAAATTACTTTTAACCCGTTAACTACGTTAGTCTGCAAGGTTATTTGAGTTTGGAACTCAAGAGTGTTTCGAACTAAGAGGCTCTAAAGTCTGTTCCTATTCAGACTTCCAATGACAATAACAAGTATACCTGACTGTAATTGTCTTTAGATATAGGATGAAATAGTAGTGAGAATAATGTTACCACTTATTAGTTTATTAAAAACGTTGAATATATATTCATCATCATCATCATCGTATTATTGTGCTGGGTGCGACAGAGGCGAAAACCTCACTTATCAATCAAATCTATCAAACCTCACTACATTTTCAATGTCAGAAATAGTTCGAAAAAAAAGTCTTTATGACAAGACTTTGTCAGTGTAATGGTGTTCTCAGCGAATGTGCTTTTCATCAAAAAATACAGTCTTAAATAGAGATTACTAGCTTAAAATGGACATGAAGATAATGATAAAGTGTATAAATAAATAATATGACTAGGTTCAATCTTCAAAAGTACGCGAATATGGAGTTATAATGGTAAATTGATTTGTTTATAAAAGCGACGGAACTAATAGGAACAGACTATAGACCAGAGATGGGCAATATTTATTCGAATGACGAATAACGTATAAGAATAACCAAATTACTCGCGAATAACGAATGAAATTCTCGAATGATTATTCTTATTCGAAAAAAATATTCGTCGAATAATTCATTTGCGAATAATTTACTGGCGGATAATTTATTCGTTGAATGAATTGCCACGAATAATTATTATGTAATACTTTTATACCTGCTCCATTGTTCTCTAATAAATTAATAAATTATTCGTTATTCGAAAAGTAGTCGAATGATTCATTCGTATTATAAATTATTCGCGAATAAAAATATTACGAATTATTTTTATTCGAATTATTATTCGAACAAATAATTATACGAATAATGCCCATCTCTGCTATAGACAAGATGCATTCGGAATTCGTTGTCGTTATCAAAAATTAGATTGACGTAAGCTGTCAGACGGTCGCTTCGAGCGCCTAATACAATCCCATACATTTTGTGAGTATTCGAAAATAGTTTACGTTAGCATTAAGCTACTTGTCTAGACTCACAAGATTATTTGAATTTGGAACGAGTAGTTCGAACTAATATTTATATTGTAATGCATACTCATATGTATGACATAACGTTCCATGGGTTAAAAGACAATTTCCAAGTATTTTTTTCAAACCTTACTTAATATGCCTGTATCAGCCATTCGGATACTCTTTATTCGCATACGAAATCACGGAAAAATACTAGTGCTTAAGGTCTGTTCATTTTTACTTTTCTTATATAGTAAACAACTTTCTAACCTCAAAATGAACTTTTTTTGGCTAATACAGCTCTTTTATCGAAAATAAGGTAAACTGAATAAACATTATGGACATCACTTGGCTAATGTATTGTCTGTGATTGCTTTATTTTGTTTAAAATAGCTGTTTTAGCCAAAAAAGGTTCATTTTGTGGTTAGAAAGTTGTTTATTATATAAGACATGTAAGAATGAACAGACCTTAGACAATGACTTTTTTTTAACAATCGTGCTTATTATATTTTTCCATTCATTCCCAGATAACAATCACCCACAAAAACCAAGTTCCGATGCTGATGGGACCAGCTCCTGAAAAGGGAAGAGGTTTCTTCAAACTCTTTACTCACTGTTAATCATCTCTTTCACTCATTCCATGTTAGATAAAACAGAAAGAGACGAACGTATTTCAATATATGTTTTTTTAGAATACTGCTGCCTACAGCATGTTGTTTTTTTTTGTACAATTATAAAGTGATGCCAAGGATTTGATCACGTAGATCCTGACAAATATATCGGGTAAACTTAGATGTATTAAAATTCCATTTTTATGTGTAAAAAAGTATACTTAGAGAATTAATTGGCATAATTGTGCTTTTAACTGCTTGCGTAGCAAATCCCACCTAAATTTACACTTTTTTTAGAGTTTACATTTTCAAAGTATTTTCAAAAAAATGCATTGCGTTGTAGGGTAAACCATACTGTTATTGCCCGCGACCAGTGATTTCCCACTACATTTTTTAGAGACTGCAATCACAAAAAAATATTTGCTAGACATACGTGTAACAAGCAGTAACAAAGCTATGTTTCTAGGAAAGCAAATTTTTTTTTTGCAGTCTCTAAAAAATATAGTCGGTAATCAGTGATCGCGGGCAATAACAGTATGGTTTACCCTATCAAACTGTAAAAATCTATATATCTGTAAAAATAAAAAAATCCAGTCGCTTCTCGATTACCAAATGAACAATGTGGTCCAAATATGCAGCCGTTCGAATTTCAGCTTTATAGATCTGAAAATCTTGACGTCCATTATTATATAATAATATAGGCTGTTTTTTTTTTATCTTTCTTGAAATATATCCTTGACGCTATTGCACAAATTACCATTTACTAAGGTTTTAACAAAAGTATTTTGCTTAGTATAGGAAATTTTATGAGCCTAGCATAAAAAAATGTTAGGGTTCTTTCGGTGGGGACAGCTTACGAACACTAGATTGAAGTGAATAAAATTAAGTTATCACAAAAGTAACTTGAAAACATTTATTCCCTTTTTTTTAGCATTGGATCTTTGTTCTTAAATAGGTATCGCCTAATAATATAATTTGCTGCCATTTTTTTATCATTTACTACGTGGATAAATTAAATTATAATATTTATAATAATACTACATTATAAGTACAGCATTGATTATTGAAACCGTAGGAATTAAAGAATATAAAATGCAACGTTTTTTGAGTTAAAATATTTATTTCTAAATGTAAATTACGAGCTTTAAATGTATTATATTATAATTATAGTATAGTGATAAATTTTAATTGTTTAGACATAAGATAAGAAAATGTTCTCATCTATATTTAAATCACAGTAGGTAGCGCAAATGTTAAACAATTAACAATTATTTAAATCTCCCAAACAATTTACACAAATAAAAAAAATATCAACAACGTTTTCAACTTTTACAAGTTTTAAAAATGAAAATTTGGAGGCCAACTTTTGGAAAAAGTTTTGAAAAATATCAATATCGTGCCAACTATAAGTATGGAAAACGTCCTAAAACTCCTACGCCAGCCATTTGTATATATATTTCTATAGGATTTTTATTGTCCATTTATAGGAGAAAATTATCTTTAGAATTAAATATAGATTTTAAAATATATAGCCGCACTTTTAAACTTTGTTTAATTTTTTTAGGTCTTGTTAAATATTTTTTTATGGAATGACTGTTTGGTATTAATAAAACAACTAAGTTCGTTGGAACCTCTTTAAGAAAAAATAGATTACCTTATCGTTAGATTTTTAAACTCTGCACTTTGAATATATATAGGTATCTATTTATAAAATAATATTAGAAAAGCCTGGGAGCTAGAGCCTCTCCCAGGTTCAACACGAATTTCCCGAGGTTGAAATACTGACAGTTCGACTTCCATTTTCCAAGAGCTAAGTCGTAAATTTACAACATGACGTTTTTAAAAACGCCTTGTCATTTGTAGGTTATACAAGATTTACGATTTAGAATTGCTTGTTTGTTAGTGTAGAATTTAATTCCTTATTTTTATTAAAATTTAAGGAGAGATAATGTAAATTTCGTTTTTATTTTGATCAGTGTTCGAATCTTTTGATGCTTGTTTTGTAAGATTTAAATGTTAATCATTTGTAAAATATAAAAAATGTTATTGAAAGACTATGTGATGATTATCTCTAATAAGTTGTTTGACAACATAAATATCTATGTGAAATACAAAAATTGATTGAAAAGAAGAAAAATATTTGTGGTCAACTGTTTCTAGTTGTAATTATTTGTGTTCAATTTTTTTATTATTTTTCACACAAAATTCCGTTTTAAAACTTATACTTAGTTGAAGAATTTGAGAAAATCGTTTTTTTTTTAAACTAATAAAGTTACTTTTTGTAACAAAATATATGTTATTATATTTGTTACTTTTATTTACATAATTTGCAAATCAAACTTATTTTGTGTGAAAAATGATTAAAAGCATTTGACCTACTTATCTATTTTATAAGAATCACTGAGTGACAGTAAATATTTATTACATCTTATTGTTTTTATCCAAGTTCCAAAGTCCCAAAAACTCTGTGTTTTAAAACTCCTTACGAAAGGTTTTTTTTTTTTTTGACCGCTTTTTCAAAAATTAGGTGCAGCGTTGTCAAAAATAAATAGTTGTCATTCAGTGCGACGAATTCTATGTATTTATAGTTTAAATACTTAAATGTTGATACGTTATCTACTTGTACTATAAATGTTATTTGTATAAATTAATGTTACTCATCAATTTATAGGAAAAATATAAAAATAACGAATTAATGTTGAAATAAGTACAGAAGCTTATGCATAGTTCAAAAATTATGAGTGAGTTTTGGATATATCTTTTCTAGTTTGCATTTATGTCATTAAGCTTGATTAGTTAATAAATATTAAATTATTATTAGATAGTATTTTTGTCGACTCATACCTCGTAGTATTTCAAACAGATTGCCATTAATTGTTGTACCTAACTATTTTTATTACACTAATAAAATAGATATTCATGCATAGTAACAAAAATATGTTACATCAACTTTATTTTAATGGTAATAAGGGTTGTATACATATATTTTGTTGCTTACAAAGGAGTACATTTGTTTTGCCCTGACTGTTAACTGATTTTTTTTGCTTTTTAAAAGTTTGAATTGTTAACAAGTTCAACAAAAATCAAGCTTTAAAAGCCCAACTGTATTTGTTTTGATATTTTCGTGTTAAAATATTTTTGTTAATACCCATTTTGAATAATAATTTGTGATCGTTTTTTGAAACTCTACCTATATAATATCTTGTTTTTATTAATGACAGCACCCAGTTTCAAAAATTTACTCTCCTTTTTGGAGGACGGTTTTTAATGTCTTCAATATTTTAACATTTTAACGTTTTAACGTTTATATATATAAATGCATTTTGTTAATTTTATTCAAATTTATACTATATGGACATGTTATGGGTGCATGCAAAGTCTCAGCTGCGACATTTTTTTCAACGTAATTATACGTTAAAATTATCTTAACGTTCATTTTTACAAAAACTACCTTAAAGGTATTTTATTTATTAATAAAGATAACCTCTTAAATATAATGAAACGTTATTTTTATTGTTACTGTTATTTATTTAGTACTTAATTTATTATTATTTATTAATTGTTTCTGATCGGAACTCTAGCATTGCGAGAGAGTCCAATTTTAAATCTGTGGCAGCTTTAATAGTGTTAAGAAATATAAATTATTATATTACATTATTAAATATTGTAACGAAATATATGTGCATTTCAAATTTTACTGCGTTTCATATACAAAACTACAAGCTAAAAATAAGATAAATTTCCCTTAGAGCGGTTCCGCACTACGTCCAATCCGAACCTGGGAAAATACGGATCTATAGAAAAATCGGATGACGGATGGCTTCCGTCATCCAATGTCTCTATAGATCCGTATTTTCACGGGTTCGGATCGGACGTAGTGCGGAACTACTCTTAGGGACCTAAGTAAGTACTAATGTGTTAAATAAATATTATGACCTTATTTTATTATTGCAAGCTCCCTGAAAATTCCCCTTATAAAATCATCCTTTACATTAAATTCAATAAAGGATTTTTTTTAAAGGTGTTCTAAAAAATATATGCTTATAGAAGTATGTCGCATAAGCATACCTACTATTTTTTTCATTTTTTCTATTGTTATTTTCTGTGAAAAGGAATAGAATATTACAAGTGTTTGCTGCGCCCGCTTTGGAGTATAGCGGCTTCCACACATAACTGCGAATTCGCATCGCATCGCAAATATCCTCGAGCTCAGGAACTTGTACTTGTGAGGTGGCAGATATTTGCGATGCGATGCGAATTCCCAGTTATGTGTGGAAGAACATAGGTCGGAATGACGTCATTTTGTTTGTAACCGCATTTTGCTAGCACTAGCTATGTGACGTAGAAAAGACCATGTGGCATTTAATCCATTTTGCCATCAGCGATTTGTTAATATACTTTCCCAGTAAATATTGAACTAAAAAATTTACTGCTTTTTGAGACAAAATTCTCGATTTTTTTCGTTTATCACGTACAAAATTTGGATAAAACATCCGTCTCTTTTTGACAGGTATTTAAGTACGTGAGTAATGGATGCTTTATCCACCTTTTGTCACGCGATAAACGCGACCGTACTAGGCCTGCTGTTGTCAACTGGCTAGCTAAAGGTCTTATTGTTGTGTTGTATTATGATATTTATGATGTTGATAACAAAACGCGTAGGTTTTGCCTTGTTGTTTTACATATTGTGGTAGTTGACATAATTATACGTAATGCTGACCACATTCCTCGTTGGATTGCTTGTAATAATCATTAAAATGTGCTTTAATTCGAATGATATCAGATGGATAAACATCGATACTCCCGTTTTAAAAGCGCTTTAAAAATAACTTCTAAAATACTCCCGGTATTTATATTAATTTTATTTTTTTATATTTAATTTTCATTTTAATTTAATTCCCGGTATTTATAAATTTATTTCGAATTAACGCGAGCCCAACGCACACTTGACCATTTTTTAGAAAAATAAAAATACGTTGAATTTTTTTTTTCTTGCACTTGAATTATTTGTTAGTTTCTTGCGGCGCTTCTCCGCAATGATGGTCTTGTCCGAAGCGCTAATAGATTCACTCCATATTACCGACGGTAAAAGAGCCCTCATGTGGCCAATTTACTAAATATTATGAATTTTGAATTTTGAATTATTTCACGTTCTTTATTTTTTTATTTGTTAGTAAATCCGTCGTAATAAAAAATATTCCGTTTTTTTTTAAATCGCTTTCTATTACGGTTTAAAAGATACAGCCCTTTAAAGTGAGGACGGAGGGACGGCGTAGGTATATTGATAGGGACAGTTGGACTCTCTTCGGATACGGAATCCTTAACATTTTGGAAGACTACCCATAGACTTGCATATAAATTCGTATAGACTTGCATCTAAGACAATAAATCTATGGTGTAGAATCTACAGATAATTTTAATAAATAAATAATGTATTTATGTATGTTATATTAACTCTTTATTGCACATATATCTATGTGCTGCTAAATATTAAGAATATAAAGAAAGAATTAATGAAAGAAAACAATCTGTTTACAGACAGAAAACAAAAGGAACAAAATACTGACATAGACAAAAGGCCGGTTGTCACGAAATATTACTCTTATACAGGGTGGAATCGAACTAGTCGAATTCGACAAAATAATAAAGAAGGTTGTTTTTTTTATTTATTATAGACCTAAATTATCACTATCAATCCCTTTCGACCAGTTCGATTCCCGGTTAAGAAAGAGGATTTTTTTCAAAAATCCAATAATGTAGTATTGTTTTCAAAATAAAAATTAAGTCTCCTTTGAGTGTTATTTCCAATATTTAAAATAGTTGCCGTCTATGTGGCGTTCGTTTTCTCCACCCTGTATACTGCTCCAGTTAAAAAAACATTATACAAAAGAAAGGAATGCAAACACAAATGAATTTATTATTTATTAAGCGATCAAAGACAAATTCATCAACACAGTGGTATTGTATTCTAATTCTCTTCCGTTTATAGTTTAAGAGTAAACAACAAAACGTATCGTTTCAAAGATATATCACGTTTTTTTTTAATTTGACTAAATTACGAAACCTTTATCATCTTGTTCCAATATCGTAATAATCGTTTACGTAAAAAGGAGAAGGTGTCAAGAACTGTCATAACTCAAAACGTCAACAGTTTTGGAAAATGCGTGCTCTTGGCTAACCTTTTCCCTCTCCAGCCAGCGCACTGTCAAGCTTTTTGCAGACGATGCGCAGTAGCTTGCGTGTAGTAGCAGCGTTGTCTTGTATCCCTTACGCTCGCCATAAGCCCCACGAGTGCGAGCGAGAAAAATGATTCATTGCCCCGACTCTCAGTTGGTAATGGCCTTACAATAGGCTTGCCAGCGAGAGGTCCCCCCCCCCCAGGGTATTAGTGAGCAGGAACTGAGGGCCCCATGCGGTGCACCCCCCCACTGTGAGGCGCACATCGTCGATCATTGCGCCACTTGCATGGCACTTCTTAGGCACAGCCTGTGTTACCATCATGAAGGCCTTATATCATGCTTCTATAAAAATGTATGTAGGTATTGTGCTGACCCCAGGGGGCAGGCCTTATAAAATATAAAAGAAAGATTAATTTATTTAATCTGTTTGGCGGACCGGTAGACAAAAGATATTTGCCAATCGAAATAGTGGTAGTAACGTTGTGTGGTTTTTTTTAAATGTTTTAGTAACCCATGGTTCCTAAGGCGAGAATGAGGGATAACAGATTCTTCTGATTAAAAAGATATTCAAGAATAAGGGAATTCAAATAATTGTATTAGTTGAAGAAAAGAAACGTCTAGAGAACTTCAGTTTATGGAAATTCGACAAGTTTTGTGGTCTGGTAAAAGCAGAGCCCCTCCCCGCTCTTGCTCGTGTGCTCGACTCCAGGCTGGACACACTCCGCCAGCCTGTCCCGAACTTGTCTGGGGAGAGCTTCCATTACGTCGCCAAGTCAGTCTGAGTAAGTCCTCGTAACCAAGAGAGCAGAGGTCCCGACAAATTATAGTCACTCCAAGAGACAGGATTTAATTCTTTTCCTAATAATTTAGATGGAGAGACTATTGACCTAAACTACCCCTCTTGTGTCCTCGGATATTTAGGACGACGGAATGTGTGTGTTTTCTGCAATCCAGTGTGACAGGTATCAAAGTAAACCCAGAATGTTGGAGGTCTCCTCCCCTTCGAATCCGTCAAGGCACCCGATATCACACGCTCAGCTTTCGCTTCGCTTAGTCGAGTCCCCACGAACCGACATGAGAGCCGGGAGTAGAAAGCAGTTGCCGAGCTAAACTCGCAGGCATCCTTGCTGACATGAGATCATAAAAACCAAGCCAGCAAGTCACCTCAACTAACTAACGTCTTTCGACCAGAGGTGAGATCGACTCTTGACGCAACTCAAATCCGACCCCCGGTTCCCCAAGATAAATTTTGAAGCTATTAACCTTGAACCTTTAACACACTGAAGCAGTCTGTGCAGTCTGTATGGAAACTGAGCGTACAGTGTGAAGTGTCTCTGCTTGCTATTTTAATCCAAGATGTTTAGTGGCGGTAAGATGTCATCGACGTCTGTGACCCGCTGATAACTTTCACCAAGACACTAAACCCTCTTCGACTCGAATAGAAACATGTATAATATCCGATGCATTAAACGAGAAAGGTAAAGATAAATTGTAATTTAAATTGCCAGGACACAAGCAAAACTGTAAACCCCAATATAAGAGCCGAAAGAGAACTAAATAATCTTAGCCAAACAGCATGGGAAAATTTAGAAAGGTTCTTCCAATAAACTGAAGATTAGACATGGAGTCCTAAAAGGTACACAAGATCCAAAAGAATTAGATCAGTCTTGAATTATTAATAAGCCTTCGAATTCCCTTGATTAAAAACATTTATAAAAGAATATCAAATGAACAATAAAATTATTTACCTTTAAATAATTATTAGTTTCGCAATAGAATTAAAATCCCGTGAAATAATTCAAAGAAATTTATCACTAGTTTGGTTTTCCGACGACCAGCGTATATCACTATTAAATTCAATATGATTTGCTTCTAAGAATTTATTTTTTTAAAATTGTTCTGTTTTTTTAAATAAATTGTTCCTCCCAAAAAATAAAATTTCGAAACTCAAAACATTTTGAAAATATTCGTAAATAAAAAAAATCAAAATCAAAGAAAAATATTCAAATAAACATGTTCTAACAAGGACAGCTTTGCTACGAATGATCTAATAGCCTTGTTGTCAAAATTGCAATGACATCTTCCATAATTCAAAATATTTTGAAAATGACGACATCAAATGTCATTCGTAACCAGCTGCATTACTACCCCACGTGCAACGATGCACCCATCGAGTAACCACTAAAAGACAACACTTAGCTTCGGGTCCCGACGAGATGTCAAGGCCGCGCAGCCGCAAACCGAACTCTCCCGACAGCGACACCAAACCGCTTAGAAGCCCTCGTAGTAAGCGACGGAGCTCTCAGGGTCATGCTCCCGCGTGAAATGTATTAAAATGAAAGGTTAAATATGCAACTAAGGTTTCCCTGTACTACGAAAGTTTTCCTTACTCTATTACTATACCTAGAAACACAACAAACATTCACAATAAATTAAACACCATACAGAACCCTTTCTAAACAACGACTATCACCCTTCCATTCGTCTTTCAGATCCTCAACCAGAACACTCATCCCCAAGCTTCTCTATTCTAAATGATAAGACATATACGAAAGATTAAAATACCTATGAGAAATCACTAGTTCGATTTTCTTGTTCTCAAACCATAAACCAAATTATTCATAAACATGATTTCTAATAGATAAGTGTTTCCAACAACGGTAGGACTACAATATTTACCTTTTTAAGTAGACTTAGTCTACATGAAAACTCACGAAAATCTCCTAACGTCTCCCTGCAAAATTCCTATAGATCACCTCCTATATGTTATTCACAATTATGCACACCGCACATTATTAATTATAAAAGGAAAATTTTGTGGATACACCACTATTATTATAAAGAAAAGCAAATAAAAATCTTAAGAAAACATTTTTTCAAGCCCGACGATCACTCCCGTCAACTCCCAACTGTTTCCTAGCAACCCCCACACTCTCCGTTTTCTAACCAGTCAAATACCAAAGACAATTTAATTCTTGCTTGAAGGTTTGACTCGAGATGAGGTCAGTACAATCCCCCCCTAAATCTTGACGATATTCAACGGAGCCAAGATTTAACCTTCTTATTCCAACTCCTTGTCTCCAATCAATCCCAAACAAGAGTTAAATTTCATAACCAATTCACCAACTGAACCCCAAAACTATTTAAGGAGTCCCCTAACTTATTTTATCTTTCTTCCCCCCCCCAATCCTTTTTCCCCTATGCTACATCTTTCCCCCCCCCCTCTCCTAAATTAAACCTCCATTACCAAATATGAATTCAAAACCACTAGCCAGTAAGCAAATACTTTATTAATATTTCTAAAACCTTATAATATTGAACTAAACACCAAATACCATATAATCTAATACTCAAATATATTCCAAAGCAAAATTACTCCGAATTAATCCTACCCCACATAGCACTCACTAATGCTTCTACATGGAAATTCATAACCGACATCAACGTCCCTATAAAATTTCTAATTCCCCAACTTCTAACTTCATTTTCCTGATTAAACATAATATCGTGCTAAATGTATTGCTTTGAACATCCCCTTCTCTTGCAAAGTTTCGGGGTGTACCAAAACATAAACATTATCAAACTGTCTTGCTGCTACCCTGTATGGACCTTCATAAGTTAAATCAAACTTCCGAGTAACTCCACTCATAGAGTCAGACTTATTCAATCTTCGCAACTTAACCAAATCTCCAACCTGATACTGAATTAATTTATGAGTTAAATCAAACCTAGTCTTTCTCTGTTGACTAGCCAATTGTAAATTAACCCTAGCTTGCTCCCGAATCTCTCCTATATCCCTACTACGTACAAGATAAGGCAAATGGGTATCTATTGATAAATGAGTCACTCTACCAAAAAGAACTTCATTAGGTGTAAACCCCGTACTTAAATGAAATGTATTGTTATACAACTCCTCAATCTTCTCTAACCATAAACCCCAATTTCTATGCCTTTCATGACAATAAATCCTAAAGAATTTTCCCAACTCTTTATTAACACGTTCCGTCGTATTTGGCCTAGGGTTCCTAATAGTTGTATATATAGCCCTAACTCCCATATTCCGTAATCCTAATTTCCATGTATTCCCTATAAATTGTTTTCCATTATCAGTCATTACAGTTTTCGGCTTTATTGTTAATGCAAAATTTTGCATCCTAACCATAACCGCTTTCGCTGTTGCCACCCTCAACCCATATAATTTAATGTATTTAGTAAAAGAATCTTGTATTACGAATATGTATGTTATTCCCCCCCTAGACGCTGGTAAGGGTCCATAAAGGTCTGCCATAACTAAATCCCCTGGATTCTCCGTTACAATAGAATTACACGCCCCCACATACTTAACATTATCCACTTTGGATAATTGGCAAATATGACAACACCTAACAAACTTCTCTACCATTCTCTTCATTCCAAGCCAATAAAATCTTTGCTTTAGATATTTCATCATTTTATAAATCCCCAAATGCCCTAACTCCAAATGAACTTGTCTACACACCTCAGCTTGCAAAGCTTCTGGTAAATATAAAACTTCAACATCGTTGACATGTTTTCTAAAATAAAGCACACCATCGACAACTGAACAACGCATCGCTATCCTAGACAATCGACTTCCTCCTTCCACTTGCCCTAGCACGCGTTCTTTAATGCCTTTAGCTACATTATCCATATCCTGAAACTGAACCATCTGTTCTAATTTAGATTCTAATTCAGTATTATTCTGCACCCCCATATACATTATCGATGGACACCAAGTTTTCCCTTCTTGAATGTCCCCATCCCTTGGAAATCTAGACAAAACGTCCACTCCCCCATTTTCGACCCCCCTAACATGCTCTATTGTGTAATTAAACTGTTCTAAATACAATATCCATCTTGTAATCCGACTATTAAATAATTTAATGTTCTTTACAAACACTAAAGCTTTATGATCAGTCCTAATAATTAATTCCGCCCCCCTTAAATAAGTCTCAAACTTCTTAACCCCATAAATTACTGCCCAAAATTCTTGTTCTGTAACTGTCCACCTCAATTCTGATCCTCTCAACGACCTTCCACAAAAACTCAAAATCCGTTTATTACCCTCATCGTCATATTGATATAACTCTCCCGCAATTCCTACCCCTGAACTATCCGTCTGCAAATAATAAACTTTATTTACATCTGGATGTGACAACATAATAGTTGTAGAAAACTCCTGTTTCAAATTCTTAAATGCCGTATCTAACTCCTCATCCCAATACCAAACTTGTTCCTTTTTTAACAATCTTGTCAAAGGTATAATCAAAGTACTATAATTTGGAATAAATCTCCGGTAGTAATTACATAACCCTAAAAATGCTCGCACATGCTTCACCTTTTTCAGAGTTGGAAACTCTTGAATCGACTTGACTTTATTTGGATCAGTCCGAATCCCTTCAGTAGAAACTATATGTCCTAACATTTTCACTTCCCGACAAGCAAACTTACACTTCTCTAAATTACAAGTCAAACCCGCATTCTCTAATCGTTCTAGGACCTTGTCTAATTGCTCCAAATGTTCTTCCCAACTCCCTTTCGTTAATATTGCCAAATCATCTAAATAATTTACACAAAAACTTCTAACTCCTGGCCCCAACACTACATCCATCGCTCGACTAAAACTTCCCACAGACGTCTTCAGACCTTGTGGCAAAACATTATACATATAGGACCTCCCATTCACAGTAAACCCGGTATACTGCCTACTCTCTTTTGATATAGGAATTTGAAAATACGCATTGTTTAAATCTACGATAGTTATAAATTTTACACCATGAAATGCATTTAAAACATCTATCTGCATTGGTGGGGCCTCTGACTCTGCCACCATGTACTTGTTAATTTCTCTAGCATCAAGTAAAATACGAATAGACCCATCAGGTTTGCTTGTATATGTTAAAGGACTACTATAAGGAGTCGCCCCTCTAGAAATAATCCCCAACTCTACCATCTCATTTAATTTTTCATCAATCTTATTACGATAAGCATACGGAATCGGATAGGATCTATTTATTCGCGGAGTGTGTTCAGACATTTCTATATGATGAACATAACAATTTGCCCTACCAATTTGCTTCGTGAATACTATCTTATGACTCTCTAAAACTTGCTTTAAATCCATCCTCATACTATCATTCAATTTTACTCCCACATTAAGCCTATCCAGAAAATCCTCACTCTTCACAGTGGAATCCCTTTTATCATCCTGACCGACTCGTAGAGTTCTAACATCTACACTCTCTTGACTTTCATCAATAAACGGTACATTAACTTCTTCCCCATTACCTGACAGAATTAAAGACTTAGGATCTCGCAAATTAATAACAGCATCATGAGAAAGTAACCAGTCAAAGCCTAATATCACCGGCACTGTCAATTTTGGAACTACCAATAATCCAGTATCGAAACTTATCCCCTGAATTTTTAACTCAACAGATGTTAGCTGCTGTATTTTCAAACTTTTCTGCCCTACTGCTCCTCTAATCTGTATAGGTTTCACTGGTAATGATGGAAATCTTGTACCTTTAGTAATTTGTAAAGATTCATAAAGCTCTTCTGAAATACAACTCACTTCACTCCCAGTATCTATCAACCCATTTATTGTATTCCCTAATATCTCAATAACAATCTCCGCTCTAACCTTGCGAGAACCCTCATCAAAACATACCTCTTCATCAAACAAGGATGCCGCAACAAAAGTTTGTAAAAACTCAGAAACACGTGGCCGATCTAATAAACTTGGGGAAAGATTTGGAAAAGCATCTAAATTCAACTTAACTTCCTTATTCTGAACTCTATTCTCATCCCCAAAACCACATCTACCAAAATTTGACCAAGTCTTATTAGCCGATATGGGATATAAATTTCCATGTCCGTCTTTCCCTAATCCTATTCCTGGTTTCCACCCATTTTTCAACATTATCCGCAAAGGGATGTTACAATATATGCCCTTCTTCCTGTAAGCTAATTTCGGGTCCTTAGAATCAGCTTCAACTAGTTTAAATCATTGTTATTGTCTTCAGTTCCACCAAAATCTTCTTCTTCTTCCACGTCAAGCCTCGCAACAACCTTAGGTCTTTTATTTGTGAATTTCGGTTTTACCAATTCGGTCGTGGCACGTTTCGTTCCAAACGACGTCTGCCCGTTACCTCGATTCTCTACGTAACGATTTTGCTTATCAACATCATCCAAATCTCTTAAAAATTCTGTTCCTTCAATAATAGTCGTTCCCTTCCTCATCCTCCAAGCATATTGGACCTCCCTTGGGAAATGATGCATTAAATCATCAACTAATTGACCTTCCAGAATAGGCGTACTTAACATTTTGGCCTGCCCTGCTAATGATATAAAATACCCCATCATGGATTTGTTCTTATCTTTTTCCCACACTCCACATACAATATTTCTTCGCAGTAAATTCTGTTCTGGCTCTCCCCAGTAAGTGTCCATAAAATCTGACTTGAAGTCCTCTTCCGTATTCCAACGTTCCCTATAAATTCTGGCCCATCTTCTAACATCCCCCTCCAAACATCCTATTATATTATCTATGACATGTTCTCTTGTGGGGATTCTTCGTAAATATGAAAATAAGTCTTCTATAAAAGAGACAGGGTGAATATCTCCCCTTCCGGGAAATTTGGGACGATCAAATCTTCCATCAATAAAAGAGCAAGTAGCAACCTGAGGCTTTTCTAAGCTAGATTCTAGACTCACCTGGCCACCTTGGACTTGGTTCTGCAATTCTGTCACTCTCAAATTCAGTCTCCCAATGGTCGACCGCAATGTTCTAATCATCAAAGACAAGGCACCTGCTTGCCCGACGACAGTCCTTTTACGGCCTTCTGATTCATGCGTAGCATTCATTTCCTCGGCCAGTGACGATGTCTTTCGGTTAATTCGGCTCTTCTTGCTCATAATTGTAACTCTGGAATAAAGTTTGGCTATGATAAAAAAAATCTAATTCTTAGTCTCCCAAGTGGCTATTATTTCCCTTTCAATATCTCGATATTGATTAACGATCGCTTCTGGTTCACAATTACCATCTATAATTCTGATACTCTGAAAAGAATCCTGCCATTTATCTCCCAAAAACCAATCTTCATGCTTACTATGTAACTGTGTGAGATAACCTAGTGTAATCGAACTTTCTTCCAACCTTCCTCTACTTAATGTTCGCTGAAATGAAACTTCCGGATTTGTCCGTATATAGATTCCCAAGTCGACACTCATAGACATATGGTCCTTTAGTAAACGCATCCATTCTTCATGGACTCGAACCTCTACCGGATGGATTATATCATTGTCAAGAAGTACACCCATGAAACAATACTTCGAACTGTAAACGGACCGTTCCATTATTTTGATAGGAGTATTCACCTGCGCAACATGGTGATCTATCAAAGTTCTCATGACATACGATTGGAATACACTCGCCCACCTTTTAGGCTCTCCTACCATCAATTGAAATAAATTAATCCCATCTAGGTTTTGCCACTTGTGTACTGGCTCCGGTAATACTGTTACTAATTTATTCACTTTCAATTTCTCTAATAAGGTAGACTTCCCTGATCCTATATTTCCCTCAATCGCAATAGTGAAAGCTTTATTTCCTCCTTTTAGCATAGTGAAGTGCCTCAACCTGCAAATTGCACTATTCATAAATCTCGAGAAACGAAAGTAATGCCTCTCCCTTAATTCACAAAATCTCTTCCCCTCAATCTGCTTAATACCCTAGAATCCTGGTCACGCGGCACCAATTGTGCTGACCCCAGGGGGCAGGCCTTATAAAATATAAAAGAAAGATTAATTTATTTAATCTGTTTGGCGGACCGGTAGACAAAAGATATTTGCCAATCGAAATAGTGGTAGTAACGTTGTGTGGTTTTTTTTAAATGTTTTAGTAACCCATGGTTCCTAAGGCGAGAATGAGGGATAACAGATTCTTCTGATTAAAAAGATATTCAAGAATAAGGGAATTCAAATAATTGTATTAGTTGAAGAAAAGAAACGTCTAGAGAACTTCAGTTTATGGAAATTCGACAAGTTTTGTGGTCTGGTAAAAGCAGAGCCCCTCCCCGCTCTTGCTCGTGTGCTCGACTCCAGGCTGGACACACTCCGCCAGCCTGTCCCGAACTTGTCTGGGGAGAGCTTCCATTACGTCGCCAAGTCAGTCTGAGTAAGTCCTCGTAACCAAGAGAGCAGAGGTCCCGACAAATTATAGTCACTCCAAGAGACAGGATTTAATTCTTTTCCTAATAATTTAGATGGAGAGACTATTGACCTAAACTACCCCTCTTGTGTCCTCGGATATTTAGGACGACGGAATGTGTGTGTTTTCTGCAATCCAGTGTGACAGGTATCAAAGTAAACCCAGAATGTTGGAGGTCTCCTCCCCTTCGAATCCGTCAAGGCACCCGATATCACACGCTCAGCTTTCGCTTCGCTTAGTCGAGTCCCCACGAACCGACATGAGAGCCGGGAGTAGAAAGCAGTTGCCGAGCTAAACTCGCAGGCATCCTTGCTGACATGAGATCATAAAAACCAAGCCAGCAAGTCACCTCAACTAACTAACGTCTTTCGACCAGAGGTGAGATCGACTCTTGACGCAACTCAAATCCGACCCCCGGTTCCCCAAGATAAATTTTGAAGCTATTAACCTTGAACCTTTAACACACTGAAGCAGTCTGTGCAGTCTGTATGGAAACTGAGCGTACAGTGTGAAGTGTCTCTGCTTGCTATTTTAATCCAAGATGTTTAGTGGCGGTAAGATGTCATCGACGTCTGTGACCCGCTGATAACTTTCACCAAGACACTAAACCCTCTTCGACTCGAATAGAAACATGTATAATATCCGATGCATTAAACGAGAAAGGTAAAGATAAATTGTAATTTAAATTGCCAGGACACAAGCAAAACTGTAAACCCCAATATAAGAGCCGAAAGAGAACTAAATAATCTTAGCCAAACAGCATGGGAAAATTTAGAAAGGTTCTTCCAATAAACTGAAGATTAGACATGGAGTCCTAAAAGGTACACAAGATCCAAAAGAATTAGATCAGTCTTGAATTATTAATAAGCCTTCGAATTCCCTTGATTAAAAACATTTATAAAAGAATATCAAATGAACAATAAAATTATTTACCTTTAAATAATTATTAGTTTCGCAATAGAATTAAAATCCCGTGAAATAATTCAAAGAAATTTATCACTAGTTTGGTTTTCCGACGACCAGCGTATATCACTATTAAATTCAATATGATTTGCTTCTAAGAATTTATTTTTTTAAAATTGTTCTGTTTTTTTAAATAAATTGTTCCTCCCAAAAAATAAAATTTCGAAACTCAAAACATTTTGAAAATATTCGTAAATAAAAAAAATCAAAATCAAAGAAAAATATTCAAATAAACATGTTCTAACAAGGACAGCTTTGCTACGAATGATCTAATAGCCTTGTTGTCAAAATTGCAATGACATCTTCCATAATTCAAAATATTTTGAAAATGACGACATCAAATGTCATTCGTAACCAGCTGCATTACTACCCCACGTGCAACGATGCACCCATCGAGTAACCACTAAAAGACAACACTTAGCTTCGGGTCCCGACGAGATGTCAAGGCCGCGCAGCCGCAAACCGAACTCTCCCGACAGCGACACCAAACCGCTTAGAAGCCCTCGTAGTAAGCGACGGAGCTCTCAGGGTCATGCTCCCGCGTGAAATGTATTAAAATGAAAGGTTAAATATGCAACTAAGGTTTCCCTGTACTACGAAAGTTTTCCTTACTCTATTACTATACCTAGAAACACAACAAACATTCACAATAAATTAAACACCATACAGAACCCTTTCTAAACAACGACTATCACCCTTCCATTCGTCTTTCAGATCCTCAACCAGAACACTCATCCCCAAGCTTCTCTATTCTAAATGATAAGACATATACGAAAGATTAAAATACCTATGAGAAATCACTAGTTCGATTTTCTTGTTCTCAAACCATAAACCAAATTATTCATAAACATGATTTCTAATAGATAAGTGTTTCCAACAACGGTAGGACTACAATATTTACCTTTTTAAGTAGACTTAGTCTACATGAAAACTCACGAAAATCTCCTAACGTCTCCCTGCAAAATTCCTATAGATCACCTCCTATATGTTATTCACAATTATGCACACCGCACATTATTAATTATAAAAGGAAAATTTTGTGGATACACCACTATTATTATAAAGAAAAGCAAATAAAAATCTTAAGAAAACATTTTTTCAAGCCCGACGATCACTCCCGTCAACTCCCAACTGTTTCCTAGCAACCCCCACACTCTCCGTTTTCTAACCAGTCAAATACCAAAGACAATTTAATTCTTGCTTGAAGGTTTGACTCGAGATGAGGTCAGTACAGTATCCTGACTTTTTACCAAATCATTATTTAACTAACTTTCATTTCGCAAAAATGTAATTGTGCTTAAACCATTACATATTTATATTACAAAGCTTATTAAATAAGTTAGGTTAGGTTAGATTAATGACCACAAAAAAATGTGGCGGCGGGAAGATAATGTTTCTAATCCACAAATTAATCAGGACAATGAAACCCTGGCTCACCATAGAACGGTGTCACATTTACGTTATAAAACAATTTTTAATACAGTTGCTCAAAAAGTGGTACTTTTCGTAGCTGTATATCGTGCGGAAAGTTGTTTTTTTTTTGCACTAGTGCTTTTTGCTTTTCCTATTTCGTACTAGTGCGTTTTACTTTTCATTTTTTTTTATATAATAAGCTGCGCATCCAACCAAAGAGTTTGCATGTTTTCATAAATTACCAGGAGTCCAGAGGTAATTAGGGGGTGCGTAGCGCAACTTAGATCGCAGGCGATGACGTCACGGGGCGGCGCAGCGGCGCGGCGGGCCGGCGGGCGTACCCGACACAGCGCGGATGACTTAGGTAGGTACTTCTAATGTTTATGCACTCCTGGTATCTGACGTTATAATTTTAGTTTTAATAATTTTATTAAAATTGAAGTAATTTCGAACAGAGTGTGTTCACACGTCGTTATCTCACTTCAGAGGTCCGGGGGGAGGAGGACAGACACACATATCCACATACACACGTACACAGATTCACATTTTTTCGCAAATGTATTAAAAAAACGTCGTTCGATACACGTGCGGACATGTCATTCTTCACTCGTCCCGAGTCTTGCCACTCGTCTAAGCATCGAAATGTACTATTGTTTGTCACTTCTTACGATTTGAATCATAACGTCACTGTGACACAGTTCTACGGTATGTCAGAGATCCATTTTTAACCGACTTCAAAAAAAGGAGGAGGTTCTCAATTCGTCGGGTTTTTTTTTTTTTATGTATGTTCCCCGATTACTCGAAGACCACTGGACCGATTTGAAAAATTTTTTCGTTGTTCGAATGGGTATACTTTCTAATTGGTCCCATTATCACCACGTCAGGATTTGATGATGGGATCATGGAGAAATCAAGAGAACTCCTCAAATATTAAAGGCACACCTATAGCGATTTTGGTATTTTTCACTGTAACTCATGCATTTGCTTTTGAAAAGTACTATATGGTGAAGTGGAACTGATGATGAAGACCACAGATGGCCACCGGAACTCCTTAACGGTACCTATTTCAAGGGTGGCGATAAGATATTTCGATAAAGGAAGTTGAGCGACTATGAAGAAGCACATTTAGGTTTAAATATGACTATGGCATTCCCGCGGCGTTGTCTGCGGCGAGCTTGAAATGTTCTATAGTTTCTTATTAATATTTAGAAGTGGAGCTACGTAACAGCATAAATAGGATCACTAAAAAGTATAAAATTAAATTAAATGTTTAAAAAAACAAAAAACCGCCTTCAAAAAGCAAAAAATAACTTCTTTAAAATGGTAGGTAAATAGGTCAGTCCAACTGAAGTCGGCGTCCAACAATATTTTAACCAAAAGCAGACTTCAGTTGGACTGACCTATTTACCTACCATTTTAAAGAAGTTATTTTTTGCTTTTTGAAGGCGGTTTTTTGTTTTTTTAAACATTTATTCTGCTGATAGTACCTACATTGACGCAACACATACATACATACATACATACATACACTCACGCCGTAATTCCCAGAGTGGGGTAGGCAGAGCTACAGGATTACCAACAACTCTAAAAGCTTGTTGATAATTCTATAACCACATTTTGCACAAACAGGCTAAGATGTTTACCAGCGTATTAGTGACAGGTTGCAAGCCCATCGCCTAACAATACTACAAGCCTTTATTGCCTTAGTCGCCTCTTACGACTTCCACGGTAAGACAACAACAATACCTACATTGACGCAACAACAATGTTAATTTCAGTGGAGGGGCGCGGTTTCACAGATTAAACACACTATAGCAACTCTAGATCTTTTATTTAATTTTCTCTATCATTATTTTTTAGTCCTATCAACAAACTCAACTGAACTTGGACCTTCTTTTTCCTTTGTATTGTGCCTTGTAAAAACGTAAACGACTCTTAGACTATTTTAATGTGCATTGTACTGTCGTCCTTGCATTGTTCAAACAATTACGATGAGGGCGTGGACGGTTAGCGCCGACAAAAAATGCACAAGACGCTACGCTGAGTTTATTAGTTACTCTAATAATAAATAAAGGTCACTAAACTGTTTGAGTGTGGAGGAAGCGAGGGCAAGAATCTTTGCAAACTCTGCAAAGATTCTGTTCCTAAAAGATACTTTGCTAATCCACAAATCCACACTCTGCCTCTTCAACTTTGCGATTGTCTTGTGGAACAGAAATACTTTGCAAATCCACAAATCCACACTCTGCCTCTTCATCTTTGCGATTGTCTTGTGGAACAGAAATACTTTGCAAATCCACAAGTCCACACTCTGCCTCTGCAACTTTGCGATTGTCTTGTGGATCAGAAATACTTTGCAAATCCACAAATCCACACTCTGCCTATTCATCTTTGCGATTGTCTTGTGGAACAGAA
This sequence comes from Acleris literana, assembly GCA_946894065.1. Classification (NCBI taxonomy): domain Eukaryota; kingdom Metazoa; phylum Arthropoda; class Insecta; order Lepidoptera; family Tortricidae; genus Acleris; species Acleris literana. Next base: position 3,401,158 of record OX335696.1, read on the forward strand.
ATACTTTGCAAATCCACAAGTCCACACTCTGCCTCTTCAACTTTGTGATTGTCTTGTGGAACAGAAATACTTTGCAAATCCACAAATCCACACTCTGCCTCTTCATCTTTGCGATTGTCTTGTGGAACAGAAATACTTTGCAAATCCACAAATCCACACTCTGCCTCTTCAACTTTGCGATTGTCTTGTGGAACAGAAATACTTTACAAATCCACAAATCCACTCTGCATTTGACTCTGCCTCTTCAACTTTGCAATAGCTTTGTGGAACAGAAATACGGTTGAAGAGTGGGATTTGTGGAGTGCAGAGTTGCAGAGTGACTTTCTGGAACGGGCCCCTGTTATTTTTACCTAATATAGTAATACTTACATGGTTATGCCTCACTAAAGTTCGCCTTTGTACATTACTTTAATAACAATATTGTAATATTTATATTTTTGTGCAATAAAGAGTTTGCATACATACATACAGTATTCCCAGCTTCCTAATAGCTTTCGGCTGGCTATCGCTATCTCGCTTGCACTCGCAACTGACAGTATATTTGTCACTCGTGTGTCATAGAAAAACGAAGATTGCCGATGGCTATTAAGAAAATGGTTGCACTGTACGTAAAATTCGGTCATATTACATTACACAGCCTCGGAATTATAAAATTAGTTACGCGTCCAGGATTCACAGATAAACCAATAATTAATTTACAACAACACCATTCACCTTGAAAACAAAACAATACATGCCATGCCAATTGCCAAATCAATGAACTGCGTTCGATCGACGGCTGACGATAAGGCGGTCTCGGGTTCGATTCTTGGAATTGGTACAATATTTATGTGAAGAGTGCGACTTTTTGGCCCCGTTTTGTATGTTATCTATGTACATAAATAGACGGGGTTTATCGTTTTCTATTACTAATGCCTGGGATCCTAGTGAAAAAGGGTACAAGTCGACTTCAATCGTAATAAAAAAAGGGTAAATAAAATACAATCGAGTTCATAAATATATGTGTACACTTTAGTACCTTGTCACTTTAATTTCTGTGTCAATTCATGTATGGCAGTTTAAACATGACATTAAATAGACAAGGTACTAAAATGTGCACATTTATGAACTCGACTGTACAAGAACGGTATACTAGACTTAAACCCTTTTTCACTTGCTCTTCAGAAGACTTATACCCTTTTTAACTAGGACCCCAGTCCATGCGTATAGTTTTGTTTAGGACCAATACAATTTGAGGGAGATCTTCCCGATAAAATCGTTACATTTGTCTAAATTTTCATAACTAGGTAAATAACTTTTCATGATTGTTATAAACCTCATAATCATCATCATGTCAGCCGAAAGACGTCCACTGCTGGACATAGCCTCCCCCAAGGCTCTCCACTCAGACCGGTCTTGTGCTTTTCGCATCCACCGCGTTCCCGCGATCTTTACAAGGTCGTCACTCCATCTTGTTGGAGGCCTAACTACAGCTCGTCTCCCGGTCAGCGGACGCCACTCAAGAACCTTCTGAACCCATCGGCCATCAGTCTTGCGAGCAATGTGCCCCGCCCACTGCCACTTAAACCTAACTTAACCTAAAAGTTCTATAGTTATTGAAAGGAGGGAAATGTTTCAGAAAAAAATGCAGTTAAAAAATAAAACTTCGATCTTGCAATAGACCTGCCCCCTATTTCACCATACTGACAATGACAGGTTGGTGAAATAGGGGGCTGGTAGACACGAACGAAGCAAGTTAATTAAAGACTTATAACAATAAAAAAAAACAGGAATGGTTCCATCTTTAAAATCCTTCCGAACCAGATCAAAGTAAAAAAAAAGTGAAAATGGCAGCGCCCGGCGCGGAATGCCCAGCGCTGACCCAGAGCCCTGCGGCCTCGACATTCAGTAATGTATGTATGTATGGATATGGGGTACCGAGTATCGACCGGTTGTGGATGACACCATGCGGAAGAGCTCATAAAAAAAATATTTTTTAAGAGATGGAGATCATGTCAAATTAGTGGTAACAATATTCGGAATAACAGAGTTATACCAATAATAAATTCGACAAAATAATGTGTTTCCATACAAATGTTATACTAAACAATTTTTCGACCAAACGATTTTATGCAAAACAATTTCGAACGAAAAATTTTCGACATTTTAAGAGGCCACCTATGCTAAAGTCTGGAATGTTCCGTGATCTGGATCTCAATAACCATAACGCCTTTATATCTGTTTTTTGGATATATTAAACTTGATCATATTTGCTTGAGACTGTCGAACGTGAAAATACGACTAGAAATAAAATCCTCGATACTTTTATTTTTCAAAAATGACACCTTTTTTGCATGTTGAATCTTCGAAACCCTATAATCTTTAACGAGGATTTTCAATTCAATAGTTGAGGATATGTAACTTCTTAATCCTGGCAAAACATTTTTTCAATAAGTGTTGTGGTTTTAAAGTAAACAACAATTAATTGAATTTAACGCTGCCGTCAAGGCGCGAGCGAACTATCTCCATCTCACATTCTTCGCGCGGAAGCACAAAGCCATCCCTTTTTATTCTTGTGGGGGCGTGGCACCAAAGGTGGCCTCTTAATCATTTGACGAAACGTTAGTATGCAAAAAATATGTTGCGAAAACAATTAGACTTAAAAAAAATGATCATCCGATATACACCCCAGGGTATAAGTTAGTTTATCTATGAATTAATATTCAGTATTTATTAATCTATACCAATATTATAAAACTGAAGAGTTTGTTTGCTTGAACGCGCTAATCTCAGGAACTACTGGTCCGAGTACATTCAGTGTTTGATAGCCCGTTCATCGAGGAAGGCTATAGGCAATGTATCATCACGCTAAGACTAATAGGAGCGGAGCACCAATGAAGAATGTTTCAACCTTCTACGTTAACAAAGTCGCGGGTTAAAGTTGGCGTTAGCCCAAAGTAACTATTCCACGGAGACGAAGTCGCGGGCAGCTAGTTATTTATACTTTGGTACCGATCCGGACGATCCCACAAAAGGTCCTACCACCACATTGGCTTTATATTTAAATTAACTAACATCAACTAGGGTGATGGAGCCAGTAATGGACAAGGCACCAATAATGGACACTTGATTCTTATTTTACAGAAGATAAGGGTTATTCATTTGTTTTGCAACAAATGAATAACAATCAATTTTAGTCCGTATACAATTTGAATTAAGAGTGAAGTGTCCATTACTGATGCCTGTCAGCTAAAAGTGTCCATCATTGGTGCCGTCACCCTACACTAGCACTAGCGGAATGTAAATACATGCTAATTCATACATATTTAACATTGACTTGGTTAGTTTTGCATGATGCCGGCGACCGCACCTGCGACGAAATATTTTGTCATGCAATTGGCGCATCGACATAGTCCGGGAGTCAGACCGGTTTTTTTTATATTTTTTCATTTTAATTGACAAGCATTGTTTGCGGATCTTAATGTTTTTATAGGTTTTTATGTCAGTTTGAATTTATTTATACTCTCTTTTTAAAAACGTAAAATCGAGTGACTTGCTAAAGTCGAGGTTAATTCGTTTAGATTTTTCGACAAATACAATGAGATTTTAGAGTAACGCTATATTCTAAGATTTCTTTTTTTTTTCATTTTAATTGACATGCATTTTTTTCGGATCTTAATGTCTTTTTATGTTTTTGTAGGTTTTTGTCACTTTGAATTTATTTATACTCCCTTTTTAAAACTGTAAAATGGAGTGACTTTCTATCAAAATTATGTAAAAATATATGGAAACTGAATATATATAATAAATAACAGAAACGGCTTATATTTACATGACTGCCGAAAAAAAGGAGGGTAATGTTTTCAGGGTTCATGTATGTATGTATGTACGATTTTTTATTTATTACTAAAAAGATGCAGTACCTTCGAAGCAGTGAAATAAGTACCAGCTGTGTTTTAATTTAAGTTAGTTTTAATCAGGGTTCCTCAGAATACCAGCGTCACGGCTTGCCGCGGCACAATACTGACACCCTTCCTTAAGATATGTACTTATGTACAGTTTTATGTCTGTCTGTTTTATTTGTTTTAGCTTTTCATTTTGTTTGTGTTCCTACTTATGTTAAATAAATGTATGTTTATCTTTAAGTTTCAAAATGGTGATTACTGATTATCATATCTATGCTCTCAATTCGAAGCATTAGGAACTAGTTTTGATCTAAGCGTAGGCATCCGGTTGTCATTATCATAATCATGTGGCAATTCTGCCCTCCTAAGCAAAAATGCAATAACTAAATAAAATAGCCAAAGCAGATTCAACTCTCTTATGTTTGTAACTAGGTTGCAATTCCTACAGATGTTTTGTCTGAGATATCGCCATTATGCTTAGTAGGGCAGAATTGAAGGTTTGGCACATTCATAATACGTTAATACAATGCGCTGCAATTATATCTGAAATATTTTAATGCATCAATTTTTTTAAATTGATTATCATTTGTTTTAATTTTTTTAAAGCTTTGCTCAGTGTTCGTGATAGTCTTCGTGAAGGTAAGTATTTTTGTGGTAATGTAACATTTCTGTTTAAAAAATAGTCTACCACTGTTACTACTTATAATAATAATTAAACATTCAGACATTTGTGGCATTATCTACGTAAATTGACCTTATTGTCGATGGCGCTTACGCCGCACTGCGGCACGCGACGTTGTATTTATATCGGAGCGTCTTTAATAATGGCGGAAGCGCCATCGACAATAAGGTCCCTTTTCATAGATAACGTCACGTAACTTGTCATTCGAATAGTTAAAAACGAGTATAATAATATTGTGTATTCACGTTGACGATCTCAATGTTATTTCGTATTTTTTGACATGCAATGCAATTTAACTTTTAATATTATATTGATTAATACGTAAACTGAACTATTCAAGTCAAACAAAAAGCAAACTTTCAATACCTGTTTTTAATGTTAATATCCTTGTTATTAAACGATACCTCAACTGTCATAATCAGGCTACGTTCAACTATAACTAACTATTTATTCTACCGATCGGGTAAGAAATTTATTTTTACACATTTCCTTAAAAAGATTGAAACAATAAATGTTCAAAATAAATTTTTACTTAAAACTGTATTGCAATGACATAAAATAAATAAATATAAGGAGACAATCTCACACGAATTGACCTAATCCCAAACTAAGCTCTAGGCTTGTACTATGGGTACCTGACAACGATAAATACTTATATAGAGAAATACATACTTACATATCGCATCTTTACAATTATAGTGACCTAATTCACAAATGTTGGATTTCCAGTTAGGTCTCTATAGTAATAAATATATGTCTCAAAATCGACAGCCGAAATGTTGAATTAGGTCACTATAATTCTAAAGATGCGATATAATAGTAAACATCCAAGACAGGAACAAATACTCACGCTCATCACACAAATTATCTGCATCTTTCAATGTTTTCAGTGGTGGTAGGGCCTTGTGCAGGGTCCGGCCGGATAGCTACCACCATCTTATCCATTAAACCACCGCCAAGCAGTGAGCGTTTGAAGTCTTAGGATTGCAGTTTTAAGATTGTAGTCTTGAGGTTTTAAATGTCTATGGGTCTCAGATCCCACTTACCATCAGGGGCCGGTTTTATAAAGCTACAAATTACAATTTACAGGTTACTAGTTTCCATTTGACACAACCTCGACCAATGACGACCAGCCATTTGAGCAGTGTTGTCGGTTTAGACCTGTAAAATTGTAACTTGTGGCTTTATAAAACGTGCCCCAGGTGGCCTGAGTGATCGCGTGCCCTCTCCTTGCCATAAAAAAAAATGTTTAGTCAAATTTACTTTTTTTTCAAATTAAATTCACCTTTTAACTCCCTGGCTCTTGAACTATTTCGTAAATTCCCTTCCTACTCCTTTATACTTATACGAACATAAACTATCGTAACACAATATGTTTATTAAATGTAAAATAAAATATGGCGTCGTGTGGGTGATAACTACTCCATTGGCGGTAAATTTATGACAATTTGACGCAAAATGAAGTGTTTGCGTTTTTCATTATTCGTTTAATTTCTGTAAAGGTTTGTTTGAAGAGGTGTTATTGTGAGAAAGGCTTGGGTGGGCAATTTTAAACTTTGTCACAAACTGACTTAAATTAGGTTTAAGGATTGTCTGTGAGCACTTAGATGGTGTTTCGGGTCCTATCACAACTGAGTAGATTTAATTGTTTCGTGAGTTAACTATTAAAAACATCTAAGACTGCACCAAGTAGGTTAATTTAAAAATAAAAAAAATCGTTCATGCTTGTTGTTTTTCAAGATAGTTTTTTGTGTTTGTAGTAACGGCGTCGGAATCCTACACTGAGCATCCGACGTGCTCTTGTCCTGTATTTATCTTTTAAATACCTAGGTTTTTAATTGATCATTAGTCTTAGTAGGCTTAGAATAGTGCCACTCCATGTGTTCCCGTGGAAGACGTAAGAGGCTACTAAGAGAATAAAAGCTTGTAGTAGTTAGGTGATGGGCTTGCAACCTGTCACTAATACGCTGGGTAAACATCTTAGTTCAGTTACACAATTATCAACAAATGTTTAGTTGTTGGTAATTCTGTAGCTCTGCCTACCCTACTCTGGGAATGAAGGCGTGAGAGTATGTATGTATGTATGTGTCATTAGAATCAGAATTAGAATCAGAATCAGATTTTTTTTAGGTTAGTCTAACTGGAGTAGCACAATAAAAATCGGTTGGGTCACTTTAAATAGAGCCAGCTCTGCGGGCTTAGTATGATGGCTACGTTTATCGCGTGATAAAATGTAAAGCATCCATCACTTTCGTACTATACGTGTCAAAAAGTGACGGATGTTTTATCCGCATTTTGTCACGCGATAAACGCAGCCATGTTAAGTCCCCTAAAAGTACAAAGCTCAAATATATATATATTTTTAGTCCATTGATTATTATATGCTTACCACTAAAACATTTTATGCTATCATCATGGCAACAGTAAGCGCGATATTACGGTTGACGGTCACATTTTCGGCCACCTACACCGCATCAGGTTTGGTTCTTGCGCGCAATTATATCTCAATCCTTACTCCTTATCGGCAATACATGAATATTAAATAAATGCCAGGGTACGTCATAATTCGGTGTACGTAATTGTGTATTCATTTAGTATAGTTTTTACTAGCAATTTTGTCTGAGATTTTTGGGTTCTATTAATAAAATGATAGCACCAGTGTTAAACACCGGCTCACAGTCACTAAATGAGACTTAGAGTCTGGCCATCGAAACGTGATACTGAAAATGACCGCGAAATTTAAAATTGTAGCTATGGTATGCCTGTATGGGCTAGAGTTGAACAATGTTGATGCTTTTGTCATTAAGTATGTAGTTAAGTTAATGACAAAAGCATGAAAATTGTTTATTTGTAGCTCATTCACGACACGATTACTATAGCTACATTTATAAATTTCGCGGTAATTTCCATATCACGTTTCGATGGCCAGACTCTAACTCTTTATTCAAGGAAAGAAAAAAAAGAAAACGAGCACACAGGCCACCTGATGGTAAGTGGGATCTGTGACCCATAGACATTTGCATTCTCAAGACTGCAATCTTATTACTACACTCTTAAGAACACAATTGTGTGGCAGACCCTGAGGACTAGGATGGGGCGGTAGACTGCACCTCGACAATCCTTAAACCTGAGCTGAGCTGGTGAGCTGGTGAGCTGGTGAGCTGGTGAGCTAGTGAGCTGGTGAGCTGGTGAGCTGGTGTGCTGGTGGGCTGGTGAGCTGGTGGGCTGGTGAGCTGGTGAGCTGGTGGGCTGGTGAGCTGACGAGCTGGTGAGCTGGTGAGGTCGTGAGCTGGTGAGCTGGTGAACTGGTGAGCTAGTGAGCTGGTGAGCTGGTGAGCTGGTGAGCTGGTGAGCTGGAGACCTGGTGACCTGGTGAGCTGGTGAGCCGGTGAGCTGGTGAGCCGGTGAGCCGGTGAGCTGGTGAGCTGATGAGCTGGTGAGCTGGTGAGCTGGTGAGCTGGTGAGCTGGTGAGCTGGTGAGCTGGTGAGCTGGTGAGCTGGTGAGCTGGTGAGCTGGTGAGCTGGTGAGCTGGTGAGCTGGTGAGCTGGTGAGCTGGTGAGCTGGTGAGCTGGTGAGCTGGTGAGCTGGTGAGCTGGTGAGCTGGTGAGCTGGTGAGCTGGTGAGCTGGTGAGCTGGTGAGCTGGTGAGCTGGTGAGCTGGTGAGCTGGTGAGCTGGTGAGCTGGTGAGCTGGTGAGCTGGTGAGCTGGTGAGCTGGTGAGGTGGTAGGTGGTAGGCGGTAAGTGGTATGTGGTAGTCTACTTAACTTTTTTTGCACAGTCATCAGCTGCTTAACTTATTAATCTAATGAGGCCAAACTCGATGCGTCTCTGTTAAATGCAGCGGAAATCCCGTTGCCACCTTCCCAAATCATCAACAAATCAGTTTTACTCACCTTAATATTGCACTGTCATCGGATACATATGTATTCCAAATTTCATCTCATTCCATTAACCGGAACTGTTTTAAAAGTGACTTGCAAGGTTTGATCCAAAGCCTACTGACACAAACATTGTAAAGTTAATATAATGCTTGTAAAAACCTTATTTCCCGGCCAACCACATACTTAACACATTCAGTACCAGAAGTCCTATTTTCCATACAGAACTGTCTCCATTACGAGTCTTTGGCTTGCGACGTCAAAGCCTGCAATTTCTGTAATCAGCTCGATTCTTAAACCAACGGATTATTCAAATTTAATCTCTTGGAATGTATTGATAATCCATACTACCAACTTATCTTGATCAATCGATAAATGAAAATTAAATACAATGTCATACTTTATCGTGCTTTTTAGGTTTATTTTTCGGTAACAACGGCGGATTTAACGGCGATAATAACTTGGTCCTTTTAAATTCTGTTCTGTAGGTTACCAACTTGGTAAATAATGATAATTGATGTTTTTAATTAGATCGTTATTTTGATACTTTTCATTGAAAACGATATAATTAAAAACGAATTGAAAAGGTATCCTGGCGCTAAATTGTATTCGATAAACCATATTGGTTTTGATATGTCATTTTATTGATTTTAACTCCGCCATTACTGTCAAATGAATCAAAGTATCAATCTGCACTCAAAAAAATGAGAGCTAACAAAGAGAGATTTTCACCTAGTTGACATAAAAAGAATACAACAGTTATATAAACCAAAACTGATAGTTATAAACAGCAATTTCTTTAGTGATTCAACTAACATCTTAGTTGATGTATGTAACGTCTTAGTTGACGTATCTATCGTCTTGTCAGGCTCGTAAGGGATCAAGACGCTTATGCACAACAATCACAATCTTGTTACAAGCGTCCAATTATTTTTTTCAGTGTGTTTCCCAAACTTGATTATTCCTTATTATTAGCAATCTTTCGCGATTTTTAATAATAATAATAATAATACGCATTTATTTCGAACAAGAATATACAGTTCATACTGCCCTCCTAAATAAAAAGGACGCATGCGCAATTTGATGGTCAAAGTAAATTAAACCCTCCATCTTAAGAAATAAGGTCACTTTTACATACGCGGTTCTATGAGACATAAGCCCTTTTTTCTAAGGACGGCAGCATAGATGATTAGTAACAATAATCTTAAAACTATGTTAGTAAACAACCAGACATTCACGGTAAAAAAATCCCATTCGTAATTTTACTGAATCGATTTTTTTCCCATTCTTATTTTTTTACTGGTCGTATATTTACCATTCTGGATTTTTCCCGGTACTAGGTAGGTTTAGGTTATGTTAGTTGGTAGTAATCTTTCCATTCGCAAAATTAACCAGACTATATTTTTCAGTAGATTATTTTGCTAAAGCTTTTTTTGTCAGCAGAAATAATTCCATAATCATAATTTTCCAATTTGTATGCGCTGGTGCGGAGCTCCTACTTCGGGCCTACTTCAAAAATTACATAACCTTAACCTACCTATTTCGGTCTAATTACAATCGACTGGGAAAAATCCAGAATGGAAAATATGCAACCAAGAAAACTTAAGCACGGGGAAAAATGCGATTGGGTAAACTCACGAACGGGAAAAATCGCGAATGGAAAATTTTCTACGCGGAATAATAGAGTGTGAGAAACAGATTTTTACCTGTTAAGGGAGTTTGGCTCGTTAGATTCATTTCAATGAGATGTTATTCACAGTGCAAGAATAAAGTTTAAATAAATACTTAAATACACACCAGAGGGCCCTGCAAAGATGCACTACGCTAACTAACGTTTCTATTCGATTCGTTTTTAAACCAATCGCGTCACTGGGAGATGACGTGATACGAAAAGTCACGTGGTCTACCAGTGACCCGATTGGTTTAAAAACGAATCGAATAGAAACGTTAGTTAGCGTAGTGCATCTTGGCAGGGCCCTCTGGCGACCATCTCACATAAATTGACCTAGACCCAAACTAAGCTCTAGGCTTGTATTATGGGTACTAGACAACGATAAATATACTTATATAGAGAAATACATACCTAATACATAGAAAAAATCTAACACTCAGGAACAAAATACTCGCGCTCATCACACAAATATTTTCCCATACCGGGAACCCAGGACCGCTAGCTTCGTAGGCAGGGTCACCACCAACTAGGCTAAACGTCCGTCGTCTCAATTGTTTTATTAAAGTACAGTCAAATACTTAAAGTGACCCACCTTAGGTCCAAAGTCAATCTGACATTCTACAAGGATTCTACCAGTTCGCCATAAGGCCTGTTATCAGATGGACTAAATATCGGTATGACGTACAATGGTATCTAAAAGTGGCATTGTTCAATCTAACTTCCGTGAAAATGGATAGGAAGGTTTAGGTTATGTTAGTTTTGCAGCAGGCCCGAAGGGCCCATACTGACCAGAAATAGGAGCTCCGCGATGACGACGCTTGAAATATTCACAGAATATTTAGTTGTATATTCACTTTAAAAATAAATAATTAAATAAAAATAAAATAAATGTTTAGGGAGCCCCCCCATACAACAAACATGATTTTTTTGGCGTTTTTTGCTAATGTTGTATAGATAACGGTACGGAACCGTTCGTGCGCGAGTCCGACTCGCACTTGGCCGGTTTTTTTTTTAATGGGTCACAAATTAACGTTAGTGTACCTTGTTTAACCAAAACAAGCAATAGTTTAATTGCTACTGTAATTGGACGCAGCTAATGACTTATTGAATATCCAATGTTTAACACGCCCGCCGCCGGAATGCGGAAACAGCATTAAAACGGTTAACATATGGCGCTAATTAACCAGAGGTGATAATCACTTAATAAGAATGTGGTCTGTTACTCTAATGGTCGTGGAGTTTGTTGATGAACTCACAGTTATAGCGTTAGACAAGCGATTAAAGTTAATGTTAAAGCTTAGAAGCACTAGGCGATCTATAAATCGATATTTCGATCGATCGATCGATCGAACTTTAAAATAACGAAAATCCGTTATTGGCCCCTGATTTGTAATTATGTCTGAAATAAGCCTTTATTGTAATTTGTGCTATTGATTTATTGTTTCAATATTATTATTATTTTAATGGCACGGAGCAATGATTTATTATTAAAAGAGGTAGATATGTTACCTATAAGGTATTCCCGTACGTAATCAGTAAATATTGCAATTACACAATAATTCATACATGACAAGTGAAAGCAGGATGGTATGCTAATTTCCGGGAGCGAAACAGAGACCAGTGTGTGTTGCTCTGCAGACTAGTTCACAGTTCCGTTGACGGGGCAAGACTAAGTAAAGGTGTACCAATTGGCTTGGTTTTAGGGTGCCACTATCGAAGTGCGTATAACATATCTATCTCTTTTTACTATATTATATAATTGGCATGGAGTCACACAGGCCACCTGATGGTAAGTGGACTCTGAAGCCCATAGACATTTATTTATTTATTCTAATAATTGCATTACATAGGTACCGTAAAACGCGGTGAGTAGGGATTAAGGGGTGAGTAGGGACACAAGCTAAAATAAGTCATAACTTGTTACAAATAAGAACGATTATTAAATGGACAACAACGTTACGTCTATTGGAAATAATTTCAGTCTTATAATTAGTAACATATGCTTCATTTTAGGTTGTGTCCCAACTCACCCCGTTATACGATATGTCAAGTGCACACCACAAATTATAATAGGTACATATGTACCTTGTCGGACATCGTAACTTTTAAGAGTTAGATTAATGGGGATCCCTTGCGACGCATAATCTTTTTACGCATATTTACTTATCGCATAATTGTTTTTTCGCATAACACCTTTTTAGGCTTGCATTGCAGAATTTAATAAACGTCTTTTTTGTAGATTAGGTTAGGTTAGGTTAGTTTTTTATAATAATTAAAATAAAACAATTTCTATTGTAAAAACCGTGTAAAGATACGTTATGCGTAAAAAAAATATGCGATCCAATAGGGATCCGATAAATGCGTACACAATAAAATACATGTGTTAATTATGAGTTTTTTAAGTTATTTTTTAAATATTCATCGACGGCGTAATATGATTTCTATATAAGTAATCTTAAGATTGCAATCTTACTATAGATATCTATATCAATATTGCAAATGCATTGCCAACTGGAATTTTCCGGTTGTCTTATATATCCCCGCATCGGAACACAACGGCAGGGTGGTAGCGATCTGGAAGGACCTTGTACAAGGTCCTTGTACCACTGAAATAGTTGGTTAAGTTACATTACACTCATAGGTCCAGCTGGAAATCAGAGCCGTGATTATACGAAGAGCGGCTGAAAAGTAATCCCATAAACATGACATAAAATTGAACACAGTCTTCAAGATTTTTCAGTACATCGTCCAAAGAGATTAAAATCTCATTCTCTACTACTAGTAATAACGTGAGGATAAAAACGGACCCTTGAGGAACACCGTTACTTATTGCCCTTTAATCCAACAAAAAACGTTAATAATGACGCAAACAAGTCACTTCTACAATTAATCTTGCATTATCTAGTGACTGAATATGAACACGAAAATTCCGCATGCTCCAAGGAGTGCAGGCACATCCCAAACACTATCGAAGGCCTTTAATAAATCGAAGGACACCAGACAATGTCAACTAAATCAGACACGGCCTCGTACAGCTCATCATAGTACTTAATAGTGGAAAGCTAACAAGAATTCTGTAAACTATTTTTGGAGTCAGTAACGCTTAGAACCAATCCTTATTGAGAAATACTGGCCTGCTAATCCAAATAGCAGTATCTCAAGTAAAACTCCTGTAGCAATCACAACCTCATTACAAAGAGCAAAGCATTCAATCTACTTTGGCAATGGAATCTGAGATACTGTTTATTGGCTTATTAGTGCAGAATAATGTGGCTGCGTTAATTAAGATTCTAGCTGCCATGTTAGTTCACACATTACAATTAAAAGTCGACGGGACAAGGTTCACCGCTGATTGGAGGATAGGCTTAGATGGTTCGATTTTACCTTTGGCGGTATAAGCTGGTTCAAATAAAACGTGATAGAATGATAACATTTATCGAAAAATAGTAAGTACTATTCAAAGTAGCTTAATTTGCATAATTTCATTTAACTAGCTACGAAAATCATAATGAACGTTTAACATAAAAACCAATTGTATAATTTTATCAGGCATACATACATACACAGACACTAATTTATCATAACGGTAATTTTCTTGTCATTGTGCATTTTAAATAAATTTCTTCTTACTAGGTTGGGTTAGATCTATGATCACAAGAATAGGAATGTCCCTCAGAATCCCTAACAACATTTGTCCTAACACATCGTTAGTCCGAATTTTCATTTGCCCTAAACTGGTTTTAAGATGAGTCAGGCAGCTTTTCAAGTTTTCCAATTATATCTGCGGTTCGGTTAGGTTAGGGTTGTATTATAATAACACAAAAAAGTTTTAAAATTTAAGCGGGAATGGCTTTAGGATAAACAAAAATTCGGACAAAGGATGCATTAGGGCAAATGATGATTAGGGCTTCCATAGGGGAACCCAAAAATAGTAATCTTAAACATTAGAAATATCTAATTTTTAACCTATGAACATTATGATTTAAGAAATTATGCCTGAAGCTAAAAAAATGACTGACTGATAAGTTTCTTGCGGCGTTTCTTCTCAGCAGTGGTCTCCTTTTGGGAAGTGCTGCTGGTAGAATCTTGACGTTTAAAAGTGCCCGTGCCAACTTACAGAATAAATGTCTTTTATCTTTTATCTCTTTTTTATCTTATGTCTTTCGTTGTTATGCATAATAATTATTATATCGTTGGTTTATTATAGAGATCGAAATTATGCAATTTGTGTTATGTAAAATGAAAATTAGTAAATTAGTTTTTTTCTCTCTGGCCGAGGGGAGTCATATTGCGGCGATTTCGTGACTGCCGGCTAGTTGACGCCCCAACTTCCATGGAATAAAAGTCATCCCATCCCTTTTTCTGTATGTTTATCGTCATAAACATCTCATTAAGAATGAAATTATTAAAAACGTTTCAGGTCTGAACTACTATCGTTAATCTGTACTAGTACAAGTACACGGGGACTTACAACAGGCGCTAATGTATATTGATCTCACATGCATTTTTTTTTTTCTATCCTTCATGACCTCTCACTCAAAAGACGCAAGAAATAAAACAACATTAATTTGAACTCAAGACAAATTACTTACATTGATACAAGCCGACACTATTCAAAAAACTACTTTACCACCTTACAATAAACCTGTTTATCCTTTAACAGGCTTATAGATTAATTAAACATACTGGATAAGGTAGCATCCCAATATGGCGTCTTGTATGGTCAACACAAGTTGATCTCTTCAGAACTTTTTCTCTTTCACTCGTTGAACCACTTTGTATTGAATTTCAAACCAGATGTTAATGTGACAGGGTGCTAAAGAAATCACGTTAAGGCGGTGACTTTAAAAGGTTAATCAAAGGAACCATAAAATTGAATTGCTTCAATGAATTTAAGTCACAATCAGTGCCCAGACGAGATCTTTTATATTGATTTTGAGACATGTTCCTGTGGTAGAAAGAGATTGATTTTTTTCAAGGGTGTAGTACCTGTAGGTACTTACATAGCGATAAGAGAGCGGTTGACATGAAAAAATAGGACGACAATTTTCATCTGGGGTTACGAAAGCTGTATACTTAATTTAAAAAAAACAAGGGAAATCTCACTGAAATCTACAGTTAAATGGGTCTTAAGACAGTAACACAAAAGGTCACACAAATCAAATTCATTTATTCATGACATTTAGACATTTTCCATAAATAAGCCTATAGGTTTTCGATAGATTGGCCGAGATGAAAATAAATCTCGTTCAAATTGACCTAAGGGCCATGCCAAGATGCATTGCACTAACTAGAGTTTCTATTCGTTTTGTTTTTAAACCAATCGCGTCACTGGTAGATCACGTGACTTTTAGTATCACGTCATCTACCAGTGACGCGATTGGTATAAAAACGAATCGAATAGAAACGTTAGTTAGCGCAATGCGTCTTGGCAGGGCCCTCTGGTCCCAATCTAATCCCCATGCTTTTACAGTAGGGCTAAACAACGATAAACATGAATTACTTAACTAAACAGAGAAATATATACTTACTTACCATAATTAATAAATAGAAAACCACTAAGAGTCAGAAGTCCTACCCAAGATAAAAACGCTAGTAACGTTTTTCTTTTCTATCATTCAAAATGACATTCTCGTGCTGTCATCCCATACATTTTGAGTGATAGAAAAAAAAACATTAGTGCCTAGCGTTTGCATCCTGGCTAGGGCCTCTGGAATAAAAATACCTCGCGCTCACCACACAAATAATTGCTCTTACGCAACCGAATTCGAGACTGCAAGCTTCTTAGGCAGTATCACGAAATATTTGTTAGATTTTAATACTGCATCTAAATATTTAATACATCTAACTAACATTGGATATTGAAATATAATGTTATTCAATAAATTGACATTTGAAACCGTTTAAGGTCTACTTGTCAAATAGGTTGTTTAGAATATAGTCCTTGCACTGATAATAATTTTAACTGCGGAATAGGCCGACAATTCTACGGTATTTTTAACCGACTTCAAAAAAAGGAGGAGGTTCTCAATTCGTCTGTTTGTTTTTTTTTAATGTTTGTTACCTCAGAACTTTCGACTGGGTGAACCGATTTTGATGATTCTTTTTTTATTTGAAAGCTGGTGCTTCCCGATTGGTCCCATTCTTATCAAAATGAAGATCTGATCGTGGAATCCATGAGAAATCGACGGAACTCTTCAAAATTTATAGGCATACCTATAGCGATTTTGGTAGTTTTCATTGTAACTCGTGTATTTGGTCTTGGAAAGCACTATTTGGTGAAGTGGAACTGATGATGAAGACCACATATGGCCACCAGAACTCCTAAACGGTATATATTTCGAGGGTGGCGACGAGGTATTTCGATTAAGATAGTTGAGCGACTATGACGAAGCATATTTAGGTTTAAATATATGACTATGACTTTCCCACGGCGTTGCTTGCGGCGAGATTGAAATGTTCTATTGTTTCTTATTAATTGAGAAGTGGGAGAATAACAGCATAATTATGATCACTAAAAAGTATAAAATAAAATATAAGTTTAAAAAAACTAAAACCCGCCTTCAAAAAGCAAAAACTAACTTCTTTAAAATGGTAGGTAAATAGGTCAGTCCAACTGAAGTCGGCGTCCAACAATATTTTAACCAAAAGGAGACTTCAGTTGGACTGAACTATTTACCTACCATTTTAAAGAAGTTATTTTTTGCTTTTTGAAGGCGGGTTTTTGTTTTTTTAAACTTATATTTACGTATTAATGTCTTCTTATCTACATCCATATCATAAATTTCCTATAATATGTTCAGAAATTATAAGCAATTTGGCCTATATTAAGAAACCTGTATCTGTGGTTGTATTTTAATGTTAACATTAAAGTATTGCATCTCATTAAAGTATCGGTTATCGATGTTGTTGTATCTTAATGTTCACATTAAAGTATCGGTGACAGAAACTTTAATGTAAACTTTAAGATACTGGGCAACCACAGATACAGGTTTCTCACATATTGCAGAAAACTTAAGATATACCTACATGTAGAGAAAGTTATGTATGTGACTGTATGCGACTACTGTTGTGTTGTGTGTGTGTACTATTATAGCACGTAAAAGCCAAACGAATAAAGTAGGTAGTATCAGACCGATGGAACCCTGACCCACCATAGAACTGTGTCACGTCAAATTGTTTTTATAAACATTGTCACTGTGACACCGTTCTATTGTGGATCAGAGTTCTATTGGTTTGATAGTGCGTGGGCTGACTTTTGCATTCTCAATATCGATAATGCGTGTGGTGTGCCAACCCTGACAGACAGACATACAGTGTCACATTCTCACATACCGACGGATGGACTTGACGGAATTAAAAGATAGTTTCCCCATAAAATACACAAGTGGAAGAAATTCCATAATCTTGTCAAATGTACTGATTAAACCAGGGTTTAACAACCTTTTTGCATCCCCCCCGGATGATAAATAATGTTTTCAGCCTTTGATTTCTTTCGTGACGAATAACAAACGTAAGTACAGTCGAGATTATAAATATGTGTACACTTTAGTACCTTGTCTATTTAATGTCATGTTTAAACTGCCATACATGAATTGTCACAGCGATTAACGTGACAAGGTACTAAAGTGTATACATATTTATGATCTCGACTGGACATAATTTAACAACATCGATCGATGATGTTGCATTGTGATAAAGAGTCCGAATGTACTCGTATCACATTAATGTGTACTATAATAATATTAATTATATTATATTTTCCCATATTGAAGTTTTATTCGAAAATGGTTCTATAATAATAATAAAAAAGTTAAAAACTTTCCGCGCCCCCCTTGCCATCTTTTTACGCGCCCTTAGGGAAGCGCGCCCCACTGTTGGGGAAAGCTTGGATTAAACAAACATTTATATCGGGAAGGTGCGCCCTTCTTTTTAAACCTATCTGTGTATTTACGGCATCGTACCTCTCAAATGGATGAACCGATTTTGATTAAGTTTTGTTTTTATAGAAAGTTACTAACTGGCATATTACATAGACAGGTTTTACGAAAATCGGTTGAGCCGTTGAAGAGATACCAGCTCTGGAAGAAGGAGTTGCCATTATAGGTATATGTCGGGATCTTTTATTTAATGAATAGTTATTAATGTAAACCACTTTATTATTTAAATTTTCATAGATTATTATAGTGATTTACGCCACCGTTGTTAATTTATCGTACGCCACTGTTATTTTACAATTTTATGTATTTATTTGTACATTCCTATTCTGTAAATATAGTATTTAAATTTCTGCGTTTTGTACAGCAAAGAGTTTACATACATACATAGTGCTATGATTATAAGTAATAGTGCATTGACCGTTAATCCAATGTACAATGCACCTATATGCAATCCACCGACAGATTGCGCTACGAAATAATTAGCCTTGGGTGTTACGGCAACAAAATAACTGACTAATATTTTCTAATTAGACGATTTATTACTCTGTGTACAGTCATACAATGAATAAGTAATAAATAAAAACACCGGTCAAGTGCGAGTCGGAGTCGCGCACCGAGGGTTCCTTACCTCCGCACAGTAGGTATTGTTATACTTCGATTTAAATCCGATTTCAAATTGAATCAGCACGAGTCCGAATCACACTTGACCATTTTTTTTCAGGGTTAGCACTATGAGCATACCAAATTTGACGCTCGTATGTTTTTTTTTTACGACACAGCAATAATAAAAGTACGTAGAACAAAAACATTTCTTTGGTGAGAACATCCTTTGTAATTCACTTTCTTTATTTATTTTTATTTAAAAACAACCCGGTATCTATTACGGTTCAAAAGGTACAGCTCTTAAAAGTTAGGACGGAGAACGGACGGACGGACGCACAGCATAGGCATATTGACAGGGTTCCTCCGGGTACGGAACCCTAAAAATCAAGAAACAACCTCACACCAATTGACCAAGTACCAAAGGTATCCCAAGTACCCATGGTGTCCGAAGTGCCCAGGGTGTCCCAAGTAGCCACGGTGTCCTAAGTATCCACGGTGTCCCAAGGACCCATGGTGTCCCAAGTACCCAGGGTGTCACAAGTGCCCACGGTATCCCAAGGACCCACGGTGCTTCAAGTACCCACGGTATCCGAAGTACCCATGGTATTTCAAGTACCCTCGGTGTCCCAATTACCGAAGGTGTCCCAAGTACCAATGGTATCCCAAGTATCCATGGTGTCCCAAGTACCCACGGTGATCAAAGTACCCACGTTTGACGGTGCGAGTTAAAAACTGTTTGCAAACCCTTATAAATAAATAAATATTAAGTTACATTAAAAAATGATCTAATTTGAGTCTTATGAGGTAGGTCTTTATGTTAACACATACATACATACATACAATCACGCCTCTTTCCCATAGGGGTAGGCAGAGAGACCAATCCCTTCCACTTGCTACGATCAAGACCAACTTCCCTCAATTCCTCCACACTCATAAGCCTCTTCATACACGTGCGTCGGTTTAGGATCTCCTGACCTGGCCCGTTCTTAATACGTCCTCAATCTGATCGTAGAGGTCCTTATGTGTTTGATTGTATTGCTTTGTTTCCGTACAGGATAATCCTTCGTAAAACAATTAGTAGCCTATTGTGATAGTTTTACTATGCCACCAATAAAAATAAATAGTTTTTAAATAGTTTTTTTTTTTCTTTTTTTAATTTGTCGTTTTGTAATTTATTCCTTTGTCACCTAACTTTTTAAAGCATGAACTTTTTATTGTACTTTTATATTTATTTATTTTTATCTACCTTTACTGTATAAACATTTTCTTTTGTCAGTTTGCGACCGTCCCGTCTCTAGGGACCAGTCTGAAAACCAGCGCCAGGTATATCTGCCTAGCACATGCTGAGATTGGGACCCTTTGCTCAACCTAGCTTAGTTACTATAAGTTTTCATTTTATTTTTTTCTTCACTTGGTTTTTCATTTATTTTTGATTCTTTTATATTTACTAGTTTTAAGGTTGTGGCAATAAAGATTATTCTTATTCTTATTCTTATTCTTATTCTTAATTATTTCCTCAATTATAGCAAACTCTGCGTATAAGTCCGTATTGACAATTACACATACCGACATAAGTTCAATATTCTAACTTGGTTTTAATTACTGTCTAAGAAATGTAACAACTTTATTGAAGTTTTTTTTATTTCTGACGATGCATTTTGTCTAGTTGGTCCCTGTCTAAGAAGCTAGCGGTCCCGGGTTCGATTCCCGGTATAGGCAAATAATTGTTATGGATAAAGGGGTGAGTGGGTGAGTGGGGGGTGGGGGGGACACAACCTAAAATAAGTCATAACTTGTTACAAATAAGAGCAATTATTAAATGGACAATAATGTTACGTCTATTGGAAATAATTTCAGTCTTATAATTAGTAACATATGCTTCATTTTAGGTTGTGTCCCAACTTACCCCTTAATCCCTACTCATCCCGTTTTACGGTAAAACCGAAAAAAAGACGTAAAATTTGTGTGAGAATTACCCCTAATATTAATTTACTGCCTTGTTCATGGTCCGTCCGAATCACTACCATAATCTTATTTTTTAACCTACCACCAAGCAGCAGTGTTCGCATTTGTGCTTCGGTATGGGGTTAAGATAATCACTGAAACTACGACCATAAGTACCAATTTCACCAAACAATGTTAAATTTAATCAATGTTAATCGACTGTTAGTTCATACATTTTGACAGCTGTTAACACTAATAGTCTTTTAAGACGTTAACATCGTTTAGTGAAATTGGTGCTAAATAAAGCATTCAATCAATATTGCGTTTGTCATGTTGTGGTATTGTTTTTAACTCGTCCGTCATTACTGTCACGTAAATAAGAGCTATTAAACGTCGACAATACGATAACACATCAAAGGTGTATAAAGTTTGTAGTACTTAATGCGCAATGATATTTTATAATTAGATTACGTTATGCTCATACTAAACGCACATAAAATCCGTCGCCAATTACTGACGTGCCTACGTTTCCAGATTTCTACAAACAAAGACGGCAATCCGTAACGAACGCTATTGTTAGAAAGAGATAAATAGTTGTTTCAAATTGCGTACCCGAATGACGTGGCGTGCCCGCTCATGGCCGCGTGATGGCCGCCACAAAATATGGCAATGTAAACAAAAAATGAGAAAAATATTTACGGTAGTTACGAATGAAATGAGACATCCTTTCTTTATTTTAAAGTTAGGTACAGTATAATTTCGGCAGCCTATAAAAACATAAGATGGCATTTTTATGACTTATATTAGTTGCATTTCGGTAATAAAACTTTACTGTTTTTGACGCGTGCGTGTCAGCGGCCACGGCGCGACTGAACGATAGTAAGGCAATTAATTACCTTCCTTTTCGAGGAACGCTTTCGCGCGCAGATGACGTATCTTAATATAAAATATCATAGGTAATGCGTCCATATTGGCTCACATAAAAAATTGTAGTCCGAATGTATTTGTTATTCATAATCATCGCAAGTCATAAAGTGGTTATTCACTGAAACGGTGTTTATTTCAGGGTTTTAATAATAAAAACCTAACCTAAACTAACCTGATTTACCAGCTAAATATTCCAAAAATCCTGAAATAAAAACCGTTTCAGTAAAAGAACACTATATGACTTGCGATGATTATAAATAACAATGCATTCGTACTAAAAATAATTATGTGAAACAAAGCGCTCCCATTTTTTTGCAGCGTCATCAGTTTTCTATTAAGACCAAACTACGAGGATGTGGGTTTACATCAAGTAGGTACAGCGGAGATTTGTTAGCAAGGTTTCGCGAACGCAATGTTTTTTTTTAAACCTTTATTTTCGCAGCTTAATTTACATACATACATACATTACTCAATACTCAATACTCAAGTATTTATTGCATTCCTTAAAGTATACATAGATGGTACTTAAATTAACTTAAAGGTCATTATGGACCCTGTAGGGCACAGCAACTTATAAACTAGTGCTTGAGAGCGCTTATTTGCTAAGAGTGGCTTATTAAATCCCGCCTGTTTCCCAGAGGGGTAGGCAGAGACTTCTTTCCACCTGCTACGATCCTGACAAATCTCTTTCGCTTCTTCCACATTCATACATCGAGTCACGCACGTCGGTTTCGGGTACTTATGATTCGGCCCTTTTCCAGCTTAATTTAATGCCTCATTATACATGAATAAATAACTTTTCGTGTCCGAATTATCCTAACGTCGATATCAATTGAAATAGGCCAAAGTGTAAACAAATTACTTAGCACTGTTTGACACATAGACACTGTGTAAAACAGTAGGTACAATACTTGTCATTTAATCATAAAATTAATATAAAGTCAAGTGTGATGATACAACTCATTATATTATTCTATTAAAACATCTTTCAACGAAGTTATCATTGACTTGATTTCGCAGAATTTTCATTTGTATTAAAGATATTTCTCGCCGCATGAGTTAATTGTTTTTTGCTGCATAACTAACCTAACATACGTAATTAATGTTTAAGATATCCTTGAAATATAATGGTTACAATCAAACAAAATCGATGATTTCATACAATAACTGACGAAGTGAAACTCGAACTCTCTCACTCGATTCAACTTCACTCAAAGAATGATGGGTTACCATTAAGTAAAAAGACCTCATTTGATCTTCTTATTATTATTTATTTATTTTAATGGTGTCTACAAGTTATGTCATTTTGCCAATGTCAAGTATATAAGCAATTGTACCGCGAATCGTCGTTGTCGTCGGCGTCTTCCAGTCCCAGTCGGCATACCATTGAAGATGGCGGGCATCCACTTCAATGGCTTGAAGTGTTCTTGACCGCTTGCTCATTCAGAGTCAACTTTACACTGTTATTTTATTTGATGAATATTCTTCGTCAGTGTTGGAGGTTACTTCACAAAGTTGCCCTGGATTTGCGAACCAAAATCAACGATAAAGTAATTTACAAAAAAAGAAATAAATAGGCAGATGTTTTCAAAATGACCGCTAGACAAGAACCCAAAAACAAAGATTGGTTTAGTAATAAGACCTCATTTGATCTTCAAAAGTACGCGATCAGGGAGTTATCATGGTAAATAAATAAATAAATTTGTTCCTTAGGTTTTATTTACAACTTTGATCATTTCAATTGACACAGACCATGCAAATTACTCGCACAAACCCTCTATTTAAGACCGTAAAACAATATTCCTTTTGACGTGTTATGGCATTGTTTCTAACTCAGCCGCCATTACTGTCAAGTAAATAAGAGCTATCAAAACGTTGACAATACGATTACAGATCAAAAGCAATATTTGTCAACGTAGAATAGAATAGAAGCCGAGAATACGGTCAACAAAAAAAAAACAATCTTAAACTTTACTCCTTCACAGCTTACCATCCCTAAAAAGTCCTTGAAACATTGACACCATTTCTCATCAGCCAGCACCCTATTTCCGCATAGACCTCGGGGTATAAAAGACCGCGCGATCTGAAACAGGGCATCAGTCTCACTTAAACCGTGGAGAGGATAACAAGCAACATGTTCGCCAAAGTGGTGAGTACTTCCACATGTTGGTTGATGGTTCAGTGGTTGATGGGTGTGTAGTGGGTTTGATTACCGCTAAGGGCAGGGTAGTGTGACCGTTGCGTTGGTAGAGGTTAAGGATGGTTTTTGACAATTTTAATGTGTGTTTATTTATTGTTTACTTAGTATCTTATTAAAAGTAAAAGAACGGTCATTTTAGCATAAACTTTCTTTTTCAATTAAAAAAACATATTTATTTATTATTTACTTATTTAAAATAAAACAATGACATCTCTAAATTTATGTGCAATGACCATTCAGGATCAAGCATTATTTGGATAATGTCGTCAAAGTAATGTTACTTATCTTTTTTTTGCCAATTTCACATTGTAATAATTATAATATACTTAGCCTATGACACTCTAGTGGTTAAGACGAATCGAACCACTTATAATTTATTAAAATCGGTTTAGCCGTTTAGTAGTTACGAGGGGACATAGAGTCGGACATATATACAAACACAATCAAACACATAACCCTCCTTTTAGGCTTTGCCGTAGTCGGGTAAAATGGAACTCATACAAAAGTTAATTCTTTTTAACTGCCACCGTCACTATTCAAGTAGTATTTTTCGTAATTTAGTTTCACTGTTGGATTTAACGTGCGATATGCATTTTTTTTTTTTAAGAAACCGCCATGTTTGATTTTGCACTAGAAACAGCTGTTGTAAAACGGGTCGCGTTACAATAGTCCGTGGGCGGGTTCCACTTAAGAGACCAATCTAACTAGTTAAGTCTGGAGACTCGGTTGGTCCAAGTCTGAAGTTAACTTAAGCGAAAATCCTGCGAGTAACTTTATTTATTTAATCTTTATTGCATAAAAATAAGTACAAATGGCGGACCTAATGCCTAATGGCATTCTCAACCAATCGATCAAATAACTAAACAGAAGTTTACATAGTGTTTGTGTTTATTTACTTTAAACTTTTAATTATTCACCTCTACAAACTACAGTATTTTGTATTTAAAAAAACGAACCATTTAAAAAAGTTTAATTTTAGTTTTAGTAAAAGAAATGCCTTTGTTGACTGTCCATTACCTTTTGCTTTTAAATTAAATACACCATAAAAAAACGAATTAAGGCTGGTTCACAAAGTTGTTAAACTAGCAATAATGGCGGAACTTTGCTTGGTAGTATTTCCCAAACATTTGTCTTACATCTCTATCATTTGACATACCGAATGAAAGATTATGCACTGTTTTTTTTACAAATAACTAATTGAAATGCCACCATAAAGAAGTAACCTCTACAAATTTTGATTTAAGTAGTTATGATACTTTAACGGGACAAAATGATTGTTCCTCTGCTCCCTTAAAAGCATGCTTAACGGACCATTTAATCTAGAGCTGTAAAAACGATGAGAGAAGTGTAAAGCAGTTACAAATAAACAAATGTATTCAAAACATGTAGTTACAAATTATAATTACTCATTATACACGCACGCCGCGCCTCCATATGTCATAACCACAGCCTTGCACCCACTGGATTAACTTTATTTATCTGTACGTAATCCTTCCAATTATTATGTCTAATTGTAATATATCGGAAAAAATATCGATTGACAATTTGACACATTAATTATGTCAACTTAAGCTATTTAAAAAGACACAATCTTGTACTAAGGGTATGTTTGGTTGTCTAGTACCTAAGGTCTGTTCATTCTTACTTGTCTTATATAGTAAACAACTTTGTAACCTCAAAATGAACCTTTTTTGGCTAAAACAGCTCTTTTCTCGTAAATAAAGTAAACTGAATAAACATTATGGACAACACTTGTCTAATGTATTGTCTGTGATTGCTTTATTTTGTTTAAAATAGCTGTTTTAGCCAAAAAAGGTTCATTTTAGGTTAGAAAGTTGTTCACTATATAAGACAAGTAAGAATTAACAGACCTTAAGTATTTATATGGTTGTCTAGTACCCATAGTACAAGCCTAGAGCTTCGTTTAGGACTATGGCAATTGGTGTGACATTGTCCCCTGATATATAAAAATATAGTTGATCAACAATACATTAACTTTAATAACTAAACCAATAAACCTTACAAGTAATGCAATGTAAACCTTCACATAATTCTCATAAATCCTACAACTTCATATACGTTATTATCGTTATTATCTTAAATAGGTAATAATTAACTAATAGATCCAACAAGTTAATGATGGAATTATACTAAGATGGATGGAGTTATGTATTTCATATTGATGTGACTGATAATTATAGCAAGGTGATAAGAAATAGCTTAAATACTTTGATTTTAAACTTGGATAGCCTAGTTAGACACGCATTTCTGAAGTAATAGGATAATTGGTTCTTATAAGACTCTTATAAGAGGATTATAAATAAATATCAAGGGACAATGTCACACCAATTGACCCTAGTCCAACACTAAGCTCTAGGCTTGCTATGGGTACTAGACAACGATATAAATACTTATATAGAGAAATATATACTTAAATACATTGAAAACATCAGACTCAGGAACAAATATTTGCGCTCATCACACAAATATCTGCCCTTACCGGGATTTGAACCCAGGACCGCTAGCTCCAAAGGCAGGGTCACTACCAACTAGGCCAGCGCGTCGGCGATTATATTTACACACATCAAAAATGTCCAGGAATCGGAAAACATAAAGTTAACGAACTATAATTCGTTTAAGTTTAACAATCGGTTTGATTTTCTCCAAATTTTTTTTTAGCATTGAGAATGCAATTGAGCACTCTGGCCATCTGCCCCCTAATTTCACCATCCTGACAATGACAGGTGACAGGTGACATTTCAATGTACATGGCGCAGCTGATATGAAACCCAGTGATGTATCAACGTGTTAACTTTGCAATGTAGGTATACCGAATTATCACCTGTCACGTGTCATTCTCAACGTGGTGAAAGGGGGGGCTAGAGGTAAGTGGGATCTGTGACCCATAGACATTTGCATTCTCAAGACTACAATCTTAAGACTGTAATCCTAAGACCGCAAGTGCGCTGACAACCATGAGGACTGAGATGGAATGCCTCTATGCGAGTAATTATACCGGTTGTTTTATCCCAACAACGGAACACAACAATGCGAACACTTCTTGGCTGTGGGTTAAAAGGAAGATGGTGGTAGCGTCCCGGACGGAACATGCACAAGGTCCTGCCACCATTAAACATTTGGTTTAAAATCGACTTTCCGATATTAAAATAACGGTCATCATACCCCAGAAGCACCTCCTACTAAAATTACCAAACCTATTGTTAAAACATAAAAATACGATCTCTTAGAGCAAATAATAGGAAATAGTAAACAAAATACAACCTTATCATTAGTACCCAAAAACATCCAGATTCGTTCTACCTACCTTGACTAAAGCCTTAAACACATACAACAATAAAAACAGTAAAGCAACAAAAAACGCGCGAAAACTGACAGCTGTCAACATCGACCACAGATTGACACATATCCGTCATTTAATTGCAAATGGCATTACATAGCGCACGCACTGTTTCGCGGCTGATGCAATATGATAATCGTTTCGAACCGATAATTGGTTAGGATTTAGGCCGATTGCATTTTACCAGATAATCTAACAGTGATTTATTGGAAAGCATAATTAATTGGTGATGACATTGAATACTGCTGGATTATGGATTAAATTCTTTGTGATACTAAAATTTGCATAGATAATTATCGATTATAGTAATATTGTAACCATCATATTTTGATTTCTAATTTCAAACATTTTTGAAAAAGGACTAAAACTATTGATGCAGTCAATGTAATGTTATTATTACTTCTTCGATAGCTCGTAGGATTCTGGTTTAGGTAAGGGATTTATAACTTCTCACTTGCATGAATTAAAATTCGCACGTCAAGTTGCACTTTTTATTAAACATCACCAAATATCGCCATTTCTATTCACGTAAACAATCATAGAGGGGGGCAGAGACAAATTTTATAATTTAAGGCCCATTTACACAACTCATAATGCCAGTTGGTGACAGTTATAATTTTGAATTTATTGACTTCGGGTGAGATGGAACCTCGACGCATCTGTGACCATGAGTATATAATATCTTTAAAAGCAAAGTAACAAAATGGTTAATGGAGAAATGTTGCTACAGCGTCAAGGAATACTTGAGTGACAGGCACTCTTAGTTATAAGTTTTTAATGTTGACTAAAATATAAATATACTCGTATAGTTGGTGATTAGTAAGTTAAACTGTGCGACCAGATATTTGTACGCTTGCTTTGCATGCTGAATACAAGCACAATAACGAAAATATTTATGAAACCATGTATTTTACTGTACTGAATTTGAATTTAAATTAAGTTCGCGAAGCTCCTTTTTGAGGTAAGACACTCAATTATTCGAGTGCCTGGTCCCCCTGATTTCCAATTTTGTATGTTGCTTTTACAAAACCAACCACTATTCATTCAGCTAAGGTAGGTTTGACTTGGGACAACAATATGTAGCTAACCGTAAACTGTTGCGGCGCGGCGGCAACGTTACCAAAGAAAAATTCGAGAAACGATTTGCCAATACTTTTTTATCAAAAATGGGTTGGCATTTGCTTCCAGTCTCACCTGATGTTAAGTAACGAGGGGCTCGAGGGTGGTACACATCCAGAAAAAGACTATTCAAAAACACCATTAGGTACACGATTCCGGGAATACAGACGCGGGGAGAGCATTTCACCCCTTGGAAGTTCGAATAAGAAATAAAGCAGCAAATCGCTGCGTCCGAACCATTGGAGATACTAGACATATGCTACTTGACTTCTAGAACATTCCCAAATGACTAAAAACATGTTGTCCACAGTTAATCATCTGCGCCGTGGCCGTGGTAGCGCTTGCCCGCGAGTACCCGGCCGGCCTCCACCCAGCAGTCTGCCCCAACTACCCCTACTGTGATGCCGACGCCCTTGCGCGTCACACGCCCGCCGGCATACCCATCCCTCAGTGGGGCTTCCCTTACGCCGCCGCCGCTGCTCCCGCACCTAATGCTGCTGAGTAAGTATTTTGAGATTTTTTTGATAATAATACAAACTAGCCGTTGCCCGCAACTCTTTCCGTGTTTTTCAATACTCTCTCGGGAACTGTCAAATTTTCTCGGGTAAAATTACTCCATGTCCTTTCTCAATGTTCAAGCTATCTCCATAATAACATTTAATAAAATCGGTTAAGCAGTTAACTGCGAAAGCATAACAAACAGACAAACAAGACAAAGTTAATTTCACATTAATAGAGTCCCTAAACTATACAACCTGTTTAGTTGTCTAACTGACACCTTACCTGAGACATACTTGAAGTTGTTCTAGATAAACATACATATATTTTTACTTTATAACTTTCTCCGTTTCACTCTTAATCAAACTCTTTGAAAACTCCCAGCAATCTAGATCGAAATGAAATGACATCTTGCATGTCATTTTATTTTGTTCTAGCAATTATAGGCCTTCCATGAAATCCATTGTACAACTTTTCTTTATTTTTTCCAGACTTGGCGGCGCTCGCTACCCCGCTGACTTCAACCCCGCACTCTGCCCTAACTACCCATACTGCTGGTGATTCTACTGTGACATTTGGCGCCAAAACCGGACCATAGACTCAACAACATTTTTAAAAATTTCTGAACTCTAGAATTTAACAGCTTTTTTCTAAACAACTAGTTCTGAAATTTGTATTAAATGTTTGTAATTCGTACTGAAAAATACACTGCCATATTTTTGATAAAAAAAATTGTAAATAGCAAGCTATTGTTTGCATTTGGAGTTCGTTAAAAACTTGTAAAAATGTAAATAAAAAATTTAATTTTACTTTCTCTTTTGTACTACTATTTCCCTACCCCATTAGAACCATTTTTGGCACCTAATATGAGTAATTTGGCTTTGAAATAGCTGATAGACTTAGGCCGCATTTCACCAAACTGGAATAAGACTTACTCCTAGATTAGTCTATACTAATTCGGCGTTTAATCTAAGTATAAGACCTTATTCCAGTTTGGGCGAATGCAACCTGAAGCATTTAAGTACTCAATCATTCTACTGTCCAACTAAAAGGGGTATTACATTATCCTAAATTTAGTCTTCCTAACTGGCTTGCAAGGGAGGGGATAGTTAGGAAGCTCCTGATCACACTACACTAAATTTAGTCACTAAATCAGTTTGCAACGGCGTCGGACGTGTCGAGTGCGATGGCTCCGTACTGTCAAAACAATAAAGAATCGGCTTTGGAGTAGCCTTGGCTGTTGCAAGCATTGAAATAAAAAAAAAAAAAAAAAGGAGAAGGACATGAATCAAGGAATATTTATTGCTGCGAAATAAATTGATGAAATTAACCCACATATTACTAAAACTATTTAATGTTTCGAAGTGCACTAATTTTAAATATAATACCTACTGTACTAACTTTAACCTGTAATCTACGTAAAATTATAAAACATATTGATTATACGACAATTACGGCGTTATAAAGGTCGATACTAACAAGTGGGTTAAATATCACCAACGCTTTGGAACCCGAGGATTATATAAATTATTTTCGAATGAATACGACATCTTTTGAGGAGTTATTAAATTTAGTTACACCGTTTATTCAAAAATAAAACAATGTTCCGAGAGAGTTTGAGTAGGTACGTCGTCCCGCAGTCGCACGCGCGCGACGACGGGCTTTTCTTAATGTTATTACACTTTCCTAACTCCTTTCCTAACTAGGATGCTAACTCCTTTCCTAACTAGGATGCTAACTCAGTTAGGACGGCAGAAGCCTTCCTTGCTTCCTAGTTAGGACACTAGTTAGGATGCGCACTTGCTAAATGTTATTACACCTTCCTAACTCCTTTCCTAACTAGGATTCTAACTCAGTTAGGATGTTAAATTTAGGATAATTTAATAAGCGCTTAAGGGCCTGTTGTTTGATCAGTAGTTAACTCAACTACTTAATTGTTAAAATTCGAAAAAGGAATCGAACATTTTACACATTTCCTTGAGACCGATAATCATTTAAAGGGGTTTGGGTAAAAGTGTTGTCATTTGTAAAATTCATACATTTTCAAGGTGAGCGGCCATGGCGGTGGTAAATTATGATAGAATTATTAAAATTAGACATATTTTGTTATGTAATGTAATACTCTTAAGTGCATCGGAGCCGAGATATTTAAATATTCATACTTGGGCGTACTTTTGTACTAAAAACTGAATACTTAAATCTTTAATATCTCCGCTCCGATATTATTTAACGCCATAAATTATATATATCTATGTGTATTTAGGGCTCCTCTAAATAACTACGTAAAACTCATCCGCGGCCGCTGAAAAAAATATGACAATATTCTTCAAACAAATTTACCCAATGCCCTTTCACTTTTGGTGATCTCTTTTACAAAATTTTGTTGATGAATGCGATTTATATTATATGCATGGATTTATATTTATAAAATCCATGCATATTCCCTATTCCATTAGGCATTAAGTTTGTCAGTTGTGCTCTTTTGTGCAATAAGCATTAAACAAATAATACTAAAGGAGAGGACCAGGGATCCTTATTACCTTGTAAAATGTGACAGATCGTGAAAGAATAGCGATATAAAAAATAATAAATATCAAGTAACAATCGATTGGATCCGTCGGGCTCTTAGCACAATTTCATTTCCGGCTTCGCTTGAGCCTACTGGCCTGTCTGCCTCAGATGAAAAGAGACCTGACGGATGCACTTTAATTCCGTGGCATCTTGGTCGTCCCTTGGCGTGGGACATCACTTGCGTTGATACGCTAGCACCGTCTTACGTCCAAGGTTCTGCTCGCAAGCCAGGGACCGCTGCAGACCACGCCCAAACCATCAAGTGCCGCAAATATGCATTTTTAAAGCCAAATTACGTATTTGCTGCACTTGCTATGGAAACTTTTGGGCCTTGGTCATCAGACACAAAAAAAAATCAAAGAAGTGTCAGAAAAATTAATCGGCATCTCTGGCGACCACAGGCAAGGCTCCTTTTTGGCCCAAAGACTGAGCATCGCAGTGCAGCGGGGTAACGCTGCGAGTGTCCTCGGCACGATGCCGCAAGTGGGTGTATTGGAGGGTTTTATTTTATAAGTTAGCTGTAGTACAAATTTAATATTTTAGTTTTATTCAATTTGTTTTTATAGAGTTTCATTAATAAAAATTTGAAAGTAACAATCTCAAACAAATTGACCTAGTCCCAAACTAAGCTCTAGGCTTGTACTATGGGTATTAGACAACGATATAAATACTTATATAGAGAAATACATACTTAAATTCATAGAAAACAACCAAGACTCAGAAACAAATACTCGCGCTCATCACACAAATATCTGCCCTTACCGGAATTTGAACCCAGGACCGCTAGCTTCGTAGGCAGAGTCACTACCAATTAGGCCAGCGCGTCATCAATATCAGAGGGCCCTGCCAAGATGCATTGCGCTAACTACCGTTTCTATTCGTTTCGTTTTTGAACCAATCGCGTCACTGGTAGATCACGTGACTTTTCGTATCACGTCATCAACCAGTGACGCGATTGGTTTAAAAACGAAACGAATAGAAACTTTAGTTAGCGCAATGCATCTTGGCAGGGCCCTCAGAGTCCTACGCGGATTAAATCACGGGAAACAGTATATACCTACATATTAATAGAGTATCGTTTAAACTACGATCAATACCAGACCGTTATATCATTGGCTCATTGTACCGCAGTTATCTGATAACAGAAACCAGTAAAGGTGTTGAAATGTTTCGGAATCCAGTGCGATACTTGTACCAAGTACTTTCATTTCGTACTATATTTAGAACCTACTTAGACTATTGAAATACCACTCTCGTAACGCAAGGAATTGTTATATCTTTTTCATTAACAATTGTTATCTGAACGAACCGACGATCGAAGCATAGTTAGAAGCGACCCAGCCTGCGATGCTAGCGGTCGCGGGATCGATTCCTGGTAAGGGTAAATATTTAGGTGAAGAGGTCTTGAATTATTTATTTCTAAAAGTACGATATTAATGACCACAATACAAGCTTAGCTAGTTTCAGAGTAGGTTGGTTTAAGATTGTCCTTTGATATTTTTTCATTTTATTTGATATACCTATAACCATGGGGTATTTTTTTAGACACATTATTATAAATAAGTTACTTCTAGGTTCCGTTAGACCAACTTTACAATACAATACAATACAAATACTTTTCATTGAACCCTAAAAAATACAACACGAAACAGTACATTTAAATTATATTTATACAACTGGCGTTCTTACCGCTAAATAGCGATCACTTCCAGACAACCATGGATAGAGAAATAGCTAAAGATACATGGCAGGCGGTGTATACTAATCGTTATAGAACTCAAACTCTCCAAGATAATCCAAATCTGGTTTGGACAAACTTTCCTTTTCTCGTTACGCTAGAATAAATTAATCTATCGTAAAACTACACTTTAACACGCAACGCGCAAGTCCAGAAACAATTTCCTCGATCACCCACCATAAACAATTATAACAGCGCATTGTTATCAAAATTTCAATACATTTTTGGCGAAACAAGGCCGAATTCAGAACGCATCGCATCGCCCCGCAGTCATACTGACAGATCGGTTATTAAAAAAGTTACCAAAAAACAAACTTATATTTGCCGCTGGCAATGTCGCATTAGTACGCCGTAATTGTAGTTCCATTTTTAACCGTCGGCAAAAGTAATTTGGTATCGTGATTTATTAACGCCATCTTGAGTGTCAACGGCTTTTTTCCCGCCATTTTTATTAACCGTTGTAGTTTTCGCTGCGCTAATTTTAGTCGGTCGTTCCAGAAGATTTATTAGACAGCTTTATTCGATTACAGGGGACGTTATTATTGATATGTTTCTCGTAAATAATGAGCATAAGTGGAGATCAAATTAAAATATATTAAAGACATTACAATGAAGATAAATTTTAAGAAATAAGTACTTAGTTCTTGAGTAATGGTAAAAACTTGTGCAGAGTCCTGATTGAAAGAAAGGAAAGAAAAAAAGAAAAGGCATTCCATTGTCCTCAAGGTTGTCAAAGACTTTGCAGAGTCTGAGGATGGCATTCATGAGATTGCAAATATCTGAGGTCTTAGATCCCACTTACCGTTAGGTGACTAGTGTGCTAGTCTGCACCAACTGTAAAAAAAAAAATAGTACCCATACCTATTTATTAAAGAAACATATTTAACCATAGCTGCTGCCACTGCCCAACTGTATTATTTCCAATTAATTAATTAAGCAGAAATATTACTGTAGTATATGTAGATAAAATAATAATTACCATGAAGGTGCATTATATACCTAAATGTGCGGACTCGCACCTATGACTGAGGGCTCAGACAAGATGCACTACGCTAACTAACGTTTCTATTTGATTCGTTTTTAAACCAATCGCGTCACTGGTAGACCACGTGACTTTTCTTATCACGTCATCTTCCAGTGACGCGATTGGTTTAAAAACGAATCGAATAGAAACGTTAGTTAGCGTAGTGCATCTTGTCTGGGCCCTCTGGTTCTTGAAGTTGGCAGGGCAGGTTCGGTGAAGAAAATGCTCGGTGGATTGATCAGACGTTTCGGAGAGGGCGGAGGCTCTTCTATGTTGCCCTGGCTGGGAGTGGCTCTTGAGAGCAAATTCTATGGCCGAGGGTCCCCATTTTATTCGAAGTTTTCCTTACTATCTATCATATGTGAGACATCTTATATATAGAAAACCTTACAAACTATCTGCGCTACAATCTGGTATATAAAACTTAACTATTTACTTACAAACTATAAAAATATTTACAAAATAGAGTTTTCGCGACAGTAGGTATTTTCCCGCCATTTCCACACGGTCGGGAAAACACCTACTGCGCAGGCGCGAACATCCCCACTCCGTATGGTGGCCCTCTCTTGTGGAGGGGAGCCACGGCGCATGCGTACTGCCGGGTAGGTTTGTTTACATTCTGTAAACTACGGCAAAACCCTACCCGGCAGGGGTTCTGAAAAACGAAACACAAGTAATAAAATCTTTATTGACAGGTCTACCTATTTGAATACTTAATAACTACTTATAAGCTAAGATGGACACAGAAAACTATCACTAAAACTTAATCATCTATTCGTGTATTTACAGGGCCCTACTATATAAATTAACCGCGTGTTCACGTATAAACAAAGGGCCTATACTGGGCGATTTCGGTCGCCGTGTGCGGCGTTTTGGGGCGTTCCGCACACTAAAAGCCTAGCGTCCTTTGGCGCCCTGCCAGCGCCCGCGTAGCGGCGACGCAACATCGATGCGACAATATCGGCTCAATGTCGATTCCACGTCAGCGCAACGTCGATGCAACGTCGGCGCAACGTCGATGCAACGTCGGCGCAACGTCGGTGCAACGGCGACGCAACGTCGATGCAACGTCGGCGCAACGTAGATGCAACGGCGACGCAACGTCGATGCAACGTCGGCGCAACGTCGATGCACCGGCGGCGCAACGTCGATGCAACGTCGGCGCAACGTCGATGCAACGTCGGCGCAAAGTCGATGCAATTTGGGCGCAACGTCGGTGCAACGTTGGCGCAACGTCGGCGCAACGTCGGTGCAACGTTGGCGCAACGTCGATGCAACGTTGGCGCAACGTAGATGCAAAGGCGACGCAACGTCGATGCAACGTCGGCGCAACGTCGATGCAACGTCGGCGCAACGTTGATGCACCCGCAACGCAACGTAGATGCAACGTTGGCGCAACGTCGATGCAACGTTGGCGCAACGTAGATGCAAAGGCGACGCAACGTCGATGCAACGTCGGCGCAACGTCGATGCAACGTCGGCGCAACGTTGATGCACCCGCAACGCAACGTAGATGCAACGTCGGCGCAACGTAGATGCAAAGGCGACGCAACGTCGACGCAACGTCGGCGCAACGTCGATGCAACGTCGGCGCAACGTTGATGCACCGGCAACGCAACATAGATGCAACGTCGGCGCAACGTTGACGCACCCGCGACGCGACGTCGATGCAACGTCGGCGCAACGTAGATGCAATGTCGGCGCAACGTTGATGCACCGGCAACGCAACGTAGATGCAACGTCGGCGCAACGTCGATGCGACGTCGGCGCAACGTCGATGCACCGGCGACGCAACGTCGGCGCCACGTCGATGCAACGTCGGCGCAACGTAGATGCAACGGCGACGCAACGTCGATGCAACGTGGGCGCAACGTTGACGCACCCGCGACGCAACGTCGATGCAACGTCGGCGCAACGTCGATGCACCGGCGACGCAAAGTCGGCGCCACGTCGATGCAACGTCGGCGCAACGTAGATGCAACGGCGACGCAACGTCGATGCAACGTGGGCGCAACGTTGACGCACCCGCGACGCGACGTCGATGCAACGTCGGCGCAACGTAGATGCAACGGCGACGCAACGTCGATGCAACGTGGGCGCAACGTCGATGCAACGTCGGCGCAACGTCGATGCAACGTCGGCGCAACGTCGGCGCAACGTCGATGCAACGTCGGCGCAACGTCGATGCAACGTCGGCGCAACGTAGATGCAATGTCGGCGCAACGTCGATGCACCGGCGACGCGACGCCAGCGGCGTCTATCGAGCGTCAGCTAGTGTTGTTTGTGTCTCTAACACAAACAACGAGGTTCTATAGGTACCTGTTTCAGGCAGGCATAAAGAGTAGTAGTTGCCTCCAAATAAAGAGTACCTAGTATAAGAGTTGTGCCCGCTCGGTCTTTAAAGGGAGCGCTCCGATGTCGGTCAATCGGTGAATGGAACTAGTTCGGTCTTTTAGTTCCTTTAGGTCCTTTAGGTCCGGAAAAAAATTGGAGATCCGTGCAGGACACGCTTTGAACTCTTTGAAGTAGGTACTATTGGTCTCGTTCGCATCGAGTGCGCTCTTTACTTGTTCGCTCTGTTTCGCTCATACGTACAACAATTGCTACTGACCTAAAGGACCGAAGAGCGATTAAGATCGTTTACGAAGAACTAGTTCCTTTCGGTCCGTGACGGGAATTCATTCCTTTTAGTTC
This sequence comes from Acleris literana, assembly GCA_946894065.1. Classification (NCBI taxonomy): domain Eukaryota; kingdom Metazoa; phylum Arthropoda; class Insecta; order Lepidoptera; family Tortricidae; genus Acleris; species Acleris literana. Next base: position 3,437,891 of record OX335696.1, read on the forward strand.
TTAGTTCCTGACCGACACAAGCCTAAGGCTACGGCTCCACTAAAGCGGAGACGAGCGGAGCGGCGCGGAGCTGTGCCAATATTAACCAATAGAAGGCACATGCGGTCACGTCGAGCGCGCCTTGCGCACATTGGTTTAGATTCTATTGGTTAATATTGGCACAGCTCCGCGCCGCTCCGCTCGTCTCCGCTTCAGTGGAGCCGCAGCCTAAGTAGTATGTATTATTCTTCATTCTGAGGCAAGGGTTTACGGATAAGACGCAAACCTGTGTGTGGGCGAGCCAGAGACAAGGAACAGTCTAGGTTACGTATTATGCATATTAAGTATACTGCAATTCAAGAAAACAAGCACTTATAAAATTCAATTCGGACAAGCAATTTGCCCAAAATTTTCCAAGAAAATTTCGTAAATAACTTGATAATTATTAATTACAGTTACCTACCTCCACAAATGACAGAACAATATTCAGTGTCAACTCGCCAAGGAAGCATGATTTTAATAAACCATAATCATAAAGCAACCATATTTGGAAATGGCGGCGATCTTTAAAATGTTGTAAAGATCATCGGGTTGCATTCTTGGTATGATAATGATAACTATAGCAGCGGCAAGATAAGAGGGCAGATCTGACAGCTGTCATGCATAAACAATTTATAACCGACTAGCCATTGTCCGTGACTTGGTTTGCGCCAGTCGTTTATCACTATTCCCTCGGAAACTATCCTAATGGTCGTCTTCAGCGCCTCTATTCTAGGCGTCAAAATCCAAATCGTATTTGACCTGTTATGGTATTGTCTTTAACTGGGCCGCCATTATTGTCAAGAGTGTCAAATAAATAAGACCTATAGAAACGTTTACAATACGATAATAGCTCAAAAACGATATACTGGGTGGTACTCGATAAACTGTACATATTGAAAGGGATGAAATTTTAGGTTACTTTGTAGGTAAAAGAATTTTTTTTTTAATTTTTTAGCCACTTTTTTTTTTTTACTGATTGTCAAACTTTTTAATAAAGTTTGGGTAGTATACTTACTTGTGACGGTGTAACTTTTCATCTCCCAAAAAAGATAAAACAAAATGCATTGACATTAGTTAGTTTTATAATAATTGTTAACAATATTAGACCAATAAAAAAAAAAACTGAGTACTTAACTGCTTTTTTTGTGGAAAATTACTGCAAAAATATCATTTTGTTTTCATAAAAACACGATTTTCTCAAAATTTTGCAGTTGTTTTACAATTATTTTTTAACGTTTTTAGATCTAAAATTAAACGAGGCATAATAATAAGCAAAAAAAATTATAAAATATCTACAAAAGTTTGAAAAAACCGTGTTTTTATGAAAACTAAATGACATTTTTGCTGTAATTTATTAAAAAATGTAAGAAAAAAAAATGTGGCAAAAAAAAAATTGTTTTACCGATAATTTAACCTAAAACTTCATCCCTTTCAATATGTAGGTACAGTTTATCGAGTACCACCCTGTAGTTTCTTTGTTGAACAGAGGCCCAGTTATACTTAAACCGGATCTCTTTGTTTCCCACAATTTTCATTTTGGTTGGTTGGTTAGTGTTCAGTTGTAAGTTTTCAGTGTTAACATAAGGTTTAACCTATAAGTTTACATTTATGTTGTTATACTTTCTACGTCCGTAATTTGTTACTGACAATATTTCAATAAAGTAAAATTAAATAAATAAATAAATAATGTACCTTTGTACATTATTCGTAGTCATAATGTTTATTGCTGAAACTATAAACTGCTCAGAATTTGTAATATTTTACGAGTAGATAAAGCTAGGTTAGGTTAAGGAAATAAATAATGTATCTACCTGGGGCCTGTTTTATAAAGCTACAAATTACAATTTACAGGTTACAAGTTTCCATTTGACACAACCTCGACCAATGACGTTCAGCCATTTGAGCAGTGTTGCCAGTTTAGACCTGTAAAATTGTAACTTGTAGCTTTATAAAACATGCTCCTGTTGTACATCATTATTGATATAGTAATTTTTAATTTGCAAATTAAAAAAAAAAACAGTAACTGTAAACCGCTCAGAATTTGTAATATTTTACTTGTGGAGAAAACTAACCTAGGTAACTAAAACTAAAAAAAACATCATTGCGGAGATACATTTTAACTTATTAAAACCATAAACAAAGGTTGTAAAACCATAATCGTACCACCTTGGTCGGACATCGCTCTGATATTTAATCCGAAGATTAAAACAATTAGTGGAAGGAAATGTTAAAAATGTAATCTGCCATATTCGGTGTAACTGGTCTTGACGTTTCGCACACCCGGTTTTGAACATTAAATTATTGAAATTGGTATCGTGTGGTTTCTTTAATGAAATGGATTTAAATGCAAGTGTGGCCATCAACTGTGTCTCTTCAATTACTAGAAACCGGGCAAGAGCATGTCGGACCATGCTCTGTAGGGTTCCGAAGCCGTTAGGTACTACAAACAAATTAGACTTCGCGACAAACTTAACTTTGCCGTTGGAAAACTGTTATCCCGATACATCGACATAGGTCGCGGTCAGTTTACCAACACCGCAAATAAGTTTTCGGTAGGTATAAATATTTAAACCGTTTGTAACTCAAGAACCAATGAAGTCTACTTAGTCGTGATAGTTTTCCTATTAAATTCATTCATTATAATGTGCTTTCATCTAAGATCTTTTTCAGATTTTTAGTATTTGTAGTTTTGGCAGTATGGTATTAGTATTTTACCACTTTGTTGGCGTGATTAATATGTATATTCATGCCAAATTACAGCTTTCTAGTACTAAGAGTCTCTGAGCTAGGCTGCGGACGGACGGACGGACGGACATGGCGAAACTATAAGGGTTCCTAGTTTGACTACGGAACCCTACAAACCCCGATATGATTGCGACCGCTACTCGCTCATCACCGGAGATCGGACAAATCAGCCTCATTACTCGCAATAATGAGGACATGACTCCAATGATTTTAATTAAACAAATTAAATTACATTAATTGATTCCTGACCTGAACTTTAATCTTGGTCCTTTGCAGGACAGTAATAAATAAATAACACAAAGCCGTGACTTTTAATATTAATCAACAGAGCTCGGAATAGGTAGTGCCTATTTACCTAAACTTCGCGGGAGGACGTAACTAAGAGTGGTTAAAACCACTAAAAATAATTATTTCTTATTATGGAATGCGGGATTTCCCGGGATTGACTGTATTACTCTAAAGGCTTAATACATAGATCTTTTAGGTTCGTTTGGAAAGAGGCACAATCTTTAAAACAGAAATATTTTTGCTGGCCATTTTGGACCTAGGTTAATTAGCAATAAAACACTACAATTTAGTTTAAGAAGTTATATTTGTAAACAGTTGTATGAACAAAAAGACGGTTGGGCGGGTATTTTTCCCAGTGAGTGTAGTTAATTGTATGACTATGAGTCTTAACTTACCATCAGGTGGCCTGTTTGTTTGTTCGCTCTTTCCTATCCATAAAAAAAAAAAACTTGCTAACTTTCTCTCATGGAACCCTGACCTTTACCCACCCATCATAATGAACGATAAAATAATAATAACATTATTACAACTTCCCAATTTCACAAACTGTCCCGTAATCATTAAAGACAACAAAAACCTCTTAATAAATCACGTCGATCAGATCAGTATAATTGACACCTTAATTTGCAAATTAAATGTACAGACAGTAAACTCTGAAACAAACAAAAAACTTCCTTACCTTGTTGAAATACGGTGGCGGTACTAATTTGATGACAGTAGATTGTAAAGTTATGGTTGTTTTTTGGCGGGGAAATGTCACCGGGTCCGCCATGTTGCTTTTTGCGTTCCGTTTTGCACATCGTGTGGGTCTGACCTTGGCTGATATCTGATATGACAAGATCGAGAAGGCCTTATGCTGAATGTAACAAAACATTATTTTGTTTATAATCTAGGTCATTGGTGCACGATGGGCTAGATTCGTGAGGGTACTAAAGACACTAAAGGTGCTTTTCCACAAGGGCCAGGCGAGTAGAGGCGAGATAAGTTCGAGGAGAGTTAAATTCTCGCGCCGCAGAATCGCGGTGGATCGCCATAAATAAAAAGATTAAGAAGAGTCTTGTGTCCAGAAGTGGACGTCTTTCTGATATTCGTGTTTGTTTAGCGGTTTAGTAAACTAAACCGACAAATAGAAAGACAGACTCACTTTCGCATTTAAAATATTATCATCCAACAGTAATTCTGCCCTCCTTAGAAAAAAGGGCGTATGTCTCATAGAACTGCGCATGTATTAGTGACCTTATTTCTTTACCATTAAGGTTAAATTTACATTGACAAAAAAATTGCTCATGCGTCCTTTTTATTTAGGAGGGCAGAATTATTAGTTAAATATTTTTTAAATATTTAAGAGCAATGCATCACTGTAGCCAAGTTTCACTCAGATTTTTACTTAAATTGGAAGTTATAGTCCATCGCTTAGATAGCGTCACTACACTCACACGTACTTGTGGTTATTGTAATAAAATACGAATATAATTCGATGTAAACTGCCAAATTCACTTGCGGGTGTTACGCCGTAAGTGAATATGGCAGTTTACTTCGAATTATATTCGTATTTTATGACAACAAACACAAGTACGTGCGAGTGTAACGACACTATCTAAGCGAATGGACCCGATTCTACGTGCACATCGCTTAAATAGCCTAAAACTAAATTGTCCAATTTTTTGAAATAGTTTATTCGGCAGATTTAACAAGTGCTATTCCAGAATGTCAATATAATATTGAATATACCGTCTGAAATAAGAAGCGTTAGATTCAAATTAGCGCTGTCATTTGATTATGACAGCTGCTCGTAGAATAGCAAAGTGTTTTAGCGACACCTAAATAAAATTAGGAAGTTTAGAGGCCACTGTAGAATCGGGTCCATTGTCTACTTAAAAAACCGAAAGAGTACTTCTACAGCTACTATACTACAAAGCAATTAATCCAATAATTAACTTGTTCTTGGTTCCCTCTGGTTTGCGACCAAGGAGAAGAATGCAGGCGCTCCATTTTACTCTCGGCCATTATCCGTTTAATGCGCATCGCAAGTACCCCGCTTCCTACTCGATATTTTATACTCTTTAGTTGCAATAATGGCCGAGTATTTTGTTTCGTGGGATGAGAAATAAAACGACCTCTTTTATGTAGGGTTGCAGTGATGATGTTATCTTGGTTTGTTTTTGTATTAAGTCGTTAACTGGGCCTCTGTTTAACCATATAGGATTCAACCATATTGTCTTTGACGTGTTATGGTATTGTCAACGTTTTGACAGCTCTTATTATTTGACAGTAATGACGGCTGAGTTATAAACAATACGATGATACGACAAAAGCAATAAGGTTTTACCGAATAAAATCTCAGCCGCAATCTAATAATTCAAAATCACTTCATTTATTTTGGACAAAGTCCATAACGTCATAAGATATAAGTTTGGTACTAACAGGAACTCCTTGATCTGTCTAATGTTTTTGATAGCGTGAATTAGTTTAACATCAGAATTCTATTATAAAATAAGTGTTAGAGAATCGTATTTTCAGAAACATTTTAGAAGGTATCTTTGCAGTTGAATAATAAGTTTTCGGTATCAAATTAAGTAAAAGGTGTAGTCACGCTTTAGAGTTTATTTCAGGTGTTCCACAAGGAAGTACTCGTTGCCTCTTTTTGACTTGGTTTTTAATTCTATGTTTAAAGGGGGACCTTATAATTCCTTTTTTTTCTAAACATTCACTTGTCCGAATTTAATTTTCCGAAAGCTTTGTTATGCTAGAGCTATTTTAGGTTGAATGCATATTTTTATTGCTATATATAGTGATGTCAAAATATAAAAACTTCTATCAAAACATTATCGGAATTATGAAAATTAAAGATTTTAATCAATTCGGAAATAGGACTCTTCGGAATAATGTAGTGTACCCGTTTAAAGTCCATTATTAATGATTGTGATTGTTTACTATGTTCAAACTAATCCAAAATAAAAGATACGACTGGCTGCCGACCCGCCCCCAACTCCGGGGCCACCCGATTCCGTTTCCGAACATGTTTCGTCTCCTTCGCTATTTTGACGTTGTCTTCTATCAGCTGTATGCTCTGCTGTTCTAGTAGTAAACGCTTGAAGTTGGCCAGAATGACAGTAGTGGTGACGTTTTCGTCCGTTAGGTTGTCTAGCTTGACCGCTATTGAAGCACAGCTTTCTGACGTCATCTGGAAAATTAACAGGAATTATATTAACAGCTGACTTGGTTACCCAGTGATTCAGTTTTGTTGTTGTTGTCAGTTGCCAACCCTGAGGAGTAAGATGGAATGCCTCTATGTCATTAATTTTGTCAGTTGTCTTAGCCCCACACCAGAACACAACAAAACGAACACTGCTGCTTGGCAGTAGGTCAATAGATGATGGTAGCAATCCGGAGAGACGCTGCACAAAAAGTCCTACCACCCCTCATCGGCTTGTATTAAAAAAAACATGTATATACCTTCACCACCATAGGCTTGAATGTCTCCAGGTCTTTGGAGTAGTCGTGGTGCTGTCTGGTCTTCAGCCAGGAGTAGTGGCCTTGCGAAGGTTGGTGATAACTCGATTCTTTGATCAGAGACTCCACCTATAAAGGAAGCGGTATTTTTTCGCCAAAGGTGTGTTGAGATTGTAATCTCAAGAGCCTTGGTCCCACGCACCATCAGGTGGCATAAGTGCGCGTTTGTTTTTTCAAGAAAAACATAAAAAAGTCGACGGATGTGTTCAGAAAATATAATTTGGTACAATATGCTAAGTGCTAACAATAAAAGTACCAATAACACTGTCGGCGTTAAGTTGCAGTTACGTAGCAATAACTAACAAGATCGTCAAAAGTGTTAGTGCAAAAAAAGTACAAAAGCGATCCGTTACTGTTAAGTTTTTCTACTCGTAGGAATCTATAGGTGTTTTAAAATATAAGGTTGTTATTGGCTACCTCCTAAGCCCCAAGGCCCAGCGGCTTATATGTAGAACTTTTGTCAAATTTTGATAAGATGGGATGGGGCTATTCCGACTAAGAACTAAATGCGCCCTTTCATATTTTTTTACGTCAACAAAAAGTTTTAGAACAATTTATACGCCTTTTTATAGTAGTTTAATTACCTAAATGTCTATAAAAGGAGCAAAAATAGTTTTAAAATGTATTATTTAAAGAAATAAAACATTTTAAAACTATTTTAGCTCTAAAAGATGCATTTATTTCTATGCCGGAATAGCCCCGCCAAACCTTAGTTCAAGAACCAATCTTGTGTCAGTCAAGTTAAGGTTGAAGTCGTTTTGACAAATATGTCCTACATATAGGCCGCTGGGCCTTAGAAAGCTGTTGTCTATTTTTATACTGCGTTTATAAATTGTTATGGTGATGCCCTTATAGTTAAGTACATTAGAAAGAGAGTGTTTTAACTTACATATTGTAGTAAATCCGTGTGGGTAAAGTTGTTAATTTGTCCAACCATTGTACTGTTTTAATCTTCTATTTCTTAGTTTTCCTTTTTTCCAAAATATTACGTTCTCCTTGTATTTGTTTTAATCTTCTATTTCTTAGTTTTCCTTTTTTCCAAAATATTACGTTCTCCTTGTATTTGTTTTAATCTTCTATTTCTTAGTTTTCCTTTTTTTCCAAAATATTACGTTCTCCTTGTATTTTCACAGTTCACAATATTATCACCAAGTCAAAAATGTAGAATCGTGAACTAAGTAAACATTTTTCTTTTAACTTCGTGAACCATTCACAACGTATGGATGGATTATCAAATAGCTATGGCTTTAATTTAATAAAGCTTCTACGTTGTTAAATCAAAATAAGAGATCCTCGGTTCGAAGTTGAAAACCAATCGCGTGCTTAGCTACGGATGCACACGCATTTGGTGTGGGTGCACTATTTCAGCAAGGATCAGGGGTGGTTGAATATTGAGCTGGGAGTAGTATAGACATCTAATCTTAGTACTACACACAGTACGTACAGTCATCAGACAATTGGTTATTCAACATTCTTCACACACATCTTGTCTTTAACTACCGCGAAGTTTCTCACCACCTAAATCAAGTCTGAGTTTTACAATTTTTGAATATGTTAATAATATGAAAAACTAGGTTTGTACGTTTCCAATTTATTTTTTTATTTTCTTTCCGGTAAGTATTTTATTGAAAGGAAAACGTACAGACCTACAGTACAGCCTTGGCCAAAGGTGTTGAGCACCCATGCGTTTTTCATATAAAAGTCCAACTTTAAAAGGTGCATTTATATATTTTACTATACAAAGTTGTATATCTATCGGAAAGATTAGTCACATTTATGGACGTTAAGGGATAATAATTACAATTAATTTGTAAAACCCGAATTTTTCTAGCTTCAGTTTTCAAACGCAAATAGTTATTTCGAAACAATATCTACTAATGATCATGTTCAAACACTATATTTTACGTCTTTGTGTATTTTTTAAATTGAAAAATAATACTATATTTATTAGTTACAAAGTAAAACGTGGAGTGCTCAACACCTTTGGCCAAGGCTGTAGTTTCTCATATCTACAAGATAACCAAAAATCGTAAAAATCGGACTAGGTTTAATGGGAGAAAAGCGTTATCGGATTTCGTATGGAAACTTTCAACTTCACAATCCTCAAGGTGTTTTAGTTTTCTAGTCAGACTGTAACTATAACTACGGAACCCTTTGTCTGTGTCCTACACTTGATGGCCATTACCCATTGACATTGGAATGTTCGTACAATAGATAAAACTGAAGTGCCTATTAATTAAGTCTTATCAATCATATCGCGAAAAATATATTGAATTATTGTTTCCGGTTCTGAGAGAGTTTATGCTCGTTAGAGCTTTTTAGCTACGTGGCTATAAGATTACTCGAGTAAGAATAGCCCGGCCTAGTGTCTACAACGCTAGCGGTCCCGGGTTTGATTCGGTAAGGGCAAGTACAAAGTTAATGTTAAAAACACGGACCAGTCGCTCACGTCGAAAAAAAACGTTTACTTTATTGTGTTCTAATATAAAAGTAAAATAACAATACTAGTACAAAAAAACATTATTGCCGGCGTGGTCCACTGATGTATGAAGTCCAGTTATGTTAGTCCTTCAGTGGACCCGAAGGGCTAAAACTACTTAGAAATAGGAGCTCCGCTGCGGTTCGTTAACTTCGTTAAGGTCAGCTAAAGTGCCAAGGTGGACCTGCATGTGGACCACGGGCAAAAACCCAAAAAAACATCAAAAATCCTAACTTACGGGTACCGCTGGCAGCGGAGCAGGGCTCAAGCTACCGGTGGTTAGGGCTGCAGAGAGAAGAACCCCACAATACGTGCCGTGTCTTAGCTTTGTTTCTGTCCCTTGATCCAGTCATCTAGCGAGTCTCTTGAGGTGTCGGTAGACTCTTCGCTATGAGATCGTTCGTCGAAACAACTATCGGGACATTGATCGTCGATAGGTAAATAAATAATAAATAAATAAATATCAGGGAACAATGTCAAACCAATTGACCTAGTCCCAAACTAAGCTCTAGGCTTGTACTATGGGTATTAGACAACGATATAAATACGTATATAGAGAAATATATACTTAAATACCCACTTGATTACCAAGCGATTACTAATTTCGTGGATCTTGAGTAGGGTCTTGGTGGCATAAGTGGTAATGCGCCTGCGCCTCTATTGTAGGCGGTATAAACGATATCGTAGTTTTCCTGTTATGGTATTGTTATGACGTCAGCCACCATTACTGTCAAGAAAATAAGAGCTATCAAAACGTTGACAATACGATAACAGATCAAATACGATATTGTTTTTACCGTCTTGAATAGAGCCGCTGCATTGGCCCGGATAGCCAGAGGAGATGTAGCTTCAAATCTTACCTAAGAGCGACGATTTTTTTTCGCTTTAATATAGTTTACCCAGTTGAATGTTCGTGCAAATTTGATCGACCTTATTTATAAGCAAATAAGGGCTGTCACTGGTAACTCTGGTTACACAAGGCATGTGAGTGGATACATAGAAAAACATCACATCACACAAATATCTGCCCTTACCGGGATTTGAACCCGGGATTTCTAGCTTCGTAGGCAGGGGCACTACCCACTGGGCGAACGCTTCGTCACATATATCCTCGTCCAGACAGACAGGCATTAAGGTCCGACCGAGATCTCGGTCTCGGTCTCGGCAAATCTCGGCCAAAAATTGTACCGAGATCTCGGTCTCGGTCTCGGCCCAAAACGGCCGAGATCCTCGGCCGCGGCCGAGACACCGAGGCAATCGTATTTTTTCTTGACAGGGTAAAATGCCAAACAAATTTTTTGTTTTGTAGTATAATAAGTATTGTTCTTTTCAATTTTGAGTGTTAAGTTTGTTAAAACCATAATAAAACCTTTTTTTCCTTATTATCGGGTTTTTTTTATAGTTAAAAAAACGCAAATATAGAAAATATACCCCTTTTTCCATGTCTCGGTCTCGGTCTCGGCCGAAATTAAAAAAGCGGTCTCGGTCGGACCTTAACAGGCATAGATATAGATACACAGACACACATACACGGATAGACACTAGTTAGACTTATCATTCCCCTCTCTTCTTATTGGGGGATAAAAATAAAACCATAATGTACTATTCACAAGTTTACTTCTCAAGAAAAAGCACGACAAATAAATTTTACTAAATAAAATATATCACAGGATTTGCAAATAGGTGAACCCGTAGACAATACTTAGCAGAGTTAGACGAACAGGGTCGAAACCACAATTTTAAAAATATAATTTCAACTTTAAACAATTGGCTTAAAACTCAAAGTTGTACACGTTTGTATTGCGGCTTGGATCCTTTTTACAAAAACAGTTTAAATAGTTTTAATACAATCAATAAATACAGGTATCTTAGTAGCATTAAAATTAAAAGAAAACAACCACATTATTTAATTTAATATTATAGAGAATTTGTGTTTTGTAATACCTAATCAATAAGATAATGAATTTGGTATTACATTTTTAACATTATTAATTATTACATGAAATACAAAATAAAATATAGTTGCACATTTAAAATAAATAAAGCTATCTTTGTAGAGAGACATAATCATATTATCACATATTATATTAATTAAGCCACAACACGCTTTATATTTTAAACTACAATGTTTAGTAAAAAAAACATCTCCGTATAAGTATTTGACAGATACATTAACTCTATTCTCTCTTTTACATAAATTTTGGGGTAACATTTGACACGCGGTGCTTTTGTATATCGATAAAATGACTTATCGATGAATGTCGCATAGAGATCGCAATTCGCACCATAATTATAATTGTATTTACTTTTAAAGTATAATAGCAGATGCTGCTGCATTATCAAAAAAGTGATTAAAATTCAGAATGTACATCAATATAAATACTTACATACATACATACATACATAATCACACGCCTTCGTTCCCAGAGTGGGGTAGGCAGAGCTACAGAATAACAAACATCTCTAAAAACTTGTTGATAATTATATAACCACAATTTACACAATTAGGCTAAGATGTTTACCAGCGTATTAGTGACAGGTTGCAAGCCCATCGCCTAACAGTACTACAAGCCTTTATTCCCTTAGTCGTCTTAAGAGACGACATCCACGGGAAGACATGGAGTGGCACTATTCTAACTCGGCAACCACACGAGGGAACTCGGCAACCACACGAGGATAAATACTTTGTATCAATTAATTAAATTAATAATATGAAGCTTAAATATAACTTGTCAAAGTATTTAAGTACGGGAAGTAAGGGATTACTAGTTTAAGAGTCAAGTATCGATAAGTGATTTTATCGATAAACGTAATCACTACTTGTCAAATGATTTGGCTCCAAAAATTCCAATGTCAGTACATGACAGAAAAAAGTAAAGTGATAAGTCTAACTGACAGATATTTTTATCTGAAAAATAGATGAATCGGACGTACGAAAAACCTTGCATGTACAGTCGCCATGTAAAATGTCTGAACACGCTCTAACTCGTCTAAAAATACAGTCGAATACACATCTTGGAGAACGTCATTCGCACCTTTAGAACAATAGTGACCTAATTGAGAAATTTTAAATTTCGAGTTAGGTCTCTATGATAATAAATTTATGACTCAAAGTTTGAAAGCACAAATTTTGAATTAGGTCACTATTGTTCTAAAGGTGCGAATTATGTCTCAATATTTGTGATGGCTACTGTAATACTAAAATAAGTTGGGATAAGGGCAACCCCAAATGAGTTGGGATAAGGCCAGGAGAATGATGATGATGATGAATGTTTAAGAAAGTACCTAATTCGAACACTCCTTTTTTTGTGTTAATGTTAATGTATAGTACATTGTTGCAGAGGATAGAAAGTACGCGATTTTTGGACGAGTCATATAGAGGGCCGAAACGTAGTTGAGGCCCTCTAGTCTACGAGTCCATAAATTGCACTTTCTACCGAGGCAGACATACTGCTTTTCACAACTACTGAGAGGAAATAAAATAAAAATTCATATTCAAAACTCAAATTTAATCATGTTAATGTGACATCACAGCCAATTTTACCATAGATAACTTTTTTTTAAATCTGGAATTCTGAACCCCTATTCTCGTGGCACTCAACATGCGAGATGAAGATGTCAACTCCATATAAAATTGTATTTGTTTCGCCATATCTGCCATGTAATTTCATCTCTAGTGGTTCGAGATTAGCGGCCAAGTTTGAATTACATTTAAAAAAAAAGCAGTCACACAGTTTTTAGTCTGTGTATCTTAGCAAAAAATACACCTAATATTTTACGACACAAAATGGTGTGTTCTGATTGGTCGATTTCAATTTTTCATTTTAAGCAGTTACGACACAAAAATTGATTGATTGATTCTCATTGGTTCTTAAAGTTGGACAACAATGTTCTGCAAACACGCCGACAAAAACATTCTTGGTCTGTCCTTATAAGTGACGTTTTGTGACCCCAAACAAGACCATCTATGGCCATATTTCCGAGCAGTGTTGTGAAAAGTATATTAAAAATTACAGATGTATACTATAGAAAGAGTTTGATTTGATGTTTTATATTTTGTAGGTAGCTCTTTAGTTTATTTAATAGCTTTGTTATATCGAGGTTAATATCTTTTATTTCGTTTTAATATTGCTATACCCTAGTAGGGTCCATGTTTAGCTCTATACTACAATGTAAGACCACTGTAAATACCATGGATGCAATAAATAAATAAATAAAAATAAATATCAAGGGACAATGTCACACCAATTGACCTAGTCCCAAACTAAGCTCTAGGCTTGTACTATGAGTACTAGACAACGATATAAATACTTATATAGAGAAATATATACTTAAATACATAGAAAACATCCATGACTCGGGAACAAATATTCACGCTCACCACACAAATATCTGCCCTTACCGGGATTTGAACCCAGGACCTCTAGCTTCGTAGGCAGGGTCACTACCAACTAGGCCAGCGCGTCGTCAAATGAATATGAATATGAATGAATACTAATAGGATACAGAGACAGTACACATTTTGCAAGGTTCTACGGTAGACGCAGTAAGTCTACCTATCACCTAAAAGAGTGGAAAACTACGGAAGGCTTAGGGCATGCGAAGCTCTTCATAGATGGAGTTGACCAGAGCTTGACCAATAAACTTTGGAAACTCAGCAGAAGACAACTCCGATATATTATAGGAGTGTTTACCGGGCACTTCGGGGTTAAACATCTCCTAGAAAAGATGGGCCTCTACGACAACACAGATTGTAGATTATGCGGCGAAGAGGTGGAAACAATGAAACACTTATTGTGAGAATGTGACGCCCTCGCCGGAGTAAGAATGAAAGTCCTCGGTTGTGGCTACCCAGAACCAAGCGATTTCAAGGCACTGCCATTGCACTCCACTATCCGCTTTCTGGAAGGGGTGGAGGCTGCATTGGATTAAGTGCTAAAAAAAAAAGGGGTAACTACACAAAAGATCCCATAGGGTCGAAGTGTTTTCGAAAGGACCCCGCCAATAAGATAAGATAAGATAAGAAGTCTACCTAAATTTAGGCAGAAACTTACTACATAATGAAATAATCTTACCGTGATTTACATATAGAATAATATAATAATGTATGAAGCTTACATAATGTATGCCGTTTTTTTATATTAATTATTTAATTAGTTATAAAATCTGAATTTAATTTATATCACAATGTGAGAATCTTAAAAATCCTAAAAAACTTTGGATTTCATTGTAGAATAAATACTATATTATGTTATTGTAAAATTGGTACCTATTACTATGAAGGGAATATACGACATCGCTTTTGATATCTTGCTTTCTCTATCACCTTTAGCAATCGATAAGCTAGTTGAGACAGCAAGACGAATACGACAAAATACGATTTGGCATAGGGTGTATCCACATAGAATATAAACACTGGCATTACTTTTTTACTTACTAAATAAATAGGTTAGGTTAGTTGCATGAGGCAACAGCACACAGAATAGAGCTCCGCAAAGCGGAGATTTATCGACACAGTTATATAGCATGTAAGTACTTTAAGGTGCCGATTTTATTTGTCTGAAAAGAAGTTACAGTTGTATTTTTTACAGAAACAGTCTTTTAAAAAATACTTTTATAAATATGTACAGTTACAAAAAGTCACAACTCGTGTCAGATATTTATAAGCTTTATAATTATTACTGCAGATTGGACTTAAGTTAAGAGAACATTTATTTTGTATTTTAGCCTTGCACACTTTTGATATTCAAGTGAATATTAAAAAAGTAGAGCTACTATAAAAGTCTATTCACCAAGCAAATAATAAATGAATATGAAAATCCCTTAATTTTATCCTAATACTTGAAATATTTCAGGACTGTATCGGAAGCCCTTGAACTTTAGTTTATTAGAGAACACAATAAGTGCAGTCTTAAACCTTTCCTACTTTAAACTTACTTTAAAGACCTAGTACTGGAAAAGTGCAATTGCACGTGATTGGCTCATGAGAATCCGCTAAAGCCGCACTCACAATGGAGCGGGTGATCAGTCGGCTCTTACATCTGTACGGAGCGGACGCGTTTGTTCCCTTCTTGCGACTTATTGTTTATCATCAGCAGTGATCAAAATAGGTAGAGTATATTTACCTAAAGTTCGCAAAAGGACATAACATAGAGTGGTTACAACCGGTGAAATATTAATTTATTTTTATTGATATCCGGATTTCCGGTACTTTAATGCTAAATATATGTAATATTTACTCACGGTACGGGACATTTTATGTTAGTTTGTGATAAAAGGGGCCTGTAACTTAATTCTTTTAAGTATCTAATTAATAGGTGATGTATATTTACCTAAACTTTGTAGAATAGACACATAAACTCGAGACTTTCTTGCGACTACATTTACTAGTACCAGAAAATACCAGAATTCCGGAATTCTATAATAATAAATGCCCGATTGTAACCACTCTATGTTATGTCCTTTTGCGAACTTTAGGTAAATATACTCTACCTATTCCGATCACTGGTCATCAGAGGTCGGACAAATGGGCGTCATTACTCGCAATAATGTGGACATGACTCCAAAGATTTTAATTAAACAAATTAAATTACATTAATTGATTTCTCTTACCTGAACTTTAATCTTGATCCTTTGCAGGACAGTAATAAATAAATAATACAAAGACGTGAGGAGGGGCCATCAATATTAATCTACTTAAGTTTGCTCCATTAACATCCGTGGATTGCGAAAGGAACTTTTCATCTCATACGTTTACCTTAGCCGCGAAACATAATAAACTAACCACAAAAAAAAAAAAAAAACTATTCGTTTGCTTTAACAATAACAAGTCTTTGTATTATTTATTTATAGGTAGGCAATCAATTAATGTATTTAATTTAATTAGTTTAATTAAAATCATTGGAGTCATGTCCACATTATGCGAGTAATGACGCCCATTTGTCCAATCTCTGTTTATCATTTACCTGTGACTCGGCGAGTGAAACGGACCGATGTCTCGTTAATCTTTTATTTTCAAATACTATTGAGAACAAGTCCCAAGAAGATTATCGTCGAGTACTGCCTTGGCTACCTGCCTTTAACTTTTGTCCTTGTCATTTGTGTGACACTGTGCGAGTGAGAGAAGCCTATATTACACTCTAAACTAAAACAGTTTAAAAATGCCACGTGGTTTGGATTGTTTACATTTTTTTAAGTACCTAAACAAACGGAGTATAGGTCGTTAAAGTAAATGGAGTATAAAACGGTCCTGTATTTGAAATAGTGCATTATTCAACCTTATCTCTAGAGCCATACGGCCACATGGCGAGCGCGGGCGTCAGCCGCAGCAGCAGCACCGGCTTGAGCGCGGCGAGGGCGAAGTGCGCGGCGAAGTAGCGCGCCGTGCCCGCGCCCGCCAGCTGGCCGGACACGCGCGACCACGCGCACACGATGGCGCCCGTCGCGAATGAGGAGATGATGAGCGAGCGCTTCTTCGTGTCGTGACGGTACCTCGAACAATCATAATACAATAGAATAGAATAATCTTATTTACATATTTATTATAATAATGATAATCCGAGGAAATGTGGAGGTCGAGGCAGTTTAAATGCTAAGAATCTCCACAACCGCGAGGTGTGTAATCTCAGGGATTATTTCCTTGGCAATGAGTGTGAGATGCATCGTGATGTGGGTGCAGTAGACAGGGGCTTCACGCCTCTCTCCTTGGCAAACGAGAACTGGCGCAGACCAACGGTATTGACCACTGAAGACCGCAAGAACGGTTGGAAGAGCAAAGAGCTACACGGACGCTTCTACCGGGCCCTAACAAGGCCCGATGTAGATTTTTTAGCATCTGTGAACTGACTGCGGTTTGGTGACCTCTTTGGGGAAACCGAAGGTTTTGTCTGTGCAATTGGTGACGAGGCCATAATGACGAACAATTACCGGAAATATATTCTGAAGCATCCTTCACCTCATCGACATTTGTCGAGCATGTCGGTGCCCCGGCGAGGCCCTCAGACATATAATTTCTGGTTGTTCGCATTTAGCCAACGGTGAGTACTTGCACAGACATAACCTCGTGGCCAGGATCATTCATCAGCAACTTGCTTTTCAATATGATCTTGTTGAGTCTGAACTGCTGTGCTATAAGTACACACCGGCGCCAGTTCTATAAAATGGTCGTGCTACGCTCTATTGGGATCGATCTGTCATCACGGACAGTACTTATCGCCAATAAGCCTGATATCGTGTTGACAGATTGCAGGGCAGTGCTCGTCGACGTCACCATCCCGCATGACGAGAACCCCGTGTCCCATGAAAGCCGAGAAGGACAAGCTCAGCAAGTAGGTACCTTGACGAGGTGACCGCCATGTGGGATGTTGACTCGACGATCATTGACCGTATAGTTGTTTCGGCAAACGGTCTTATAGCGAAGAGTCTCGACCAACACCTCAAGAGACAGTACTCCTTGAAACGGCACGCATTGTGAGGAGGTTCCTCTCTCTGCAGCCCTAACCACCGGTAGCTTGAGCCCTGCCCCGCTGCCGGCGGCACTCGTAGGTTAGGTTTTTTATAATGCTTATTTTTTGTATTAGTATTGTTATTTTACTTTTATATTTGAATATTCATTGTAAAAAACCTAATTTACAGAATATTAAATAAATATCTGGAATAATAATAGATCTTTATATCAGACACTTCAAGACCATACAATATTACATAAATGTCAGGTAGGCATTGAACACTGAATTATAATACCTACTTTATTGCACAAAATTAAAAAAGTGCACAAAATGCGAACTTAATGCTACAGGATGGATCAACTTTTTGTTAAAAAAAAAAACAAGCAAATGGGTTTAAAAACTACGCTGATTCGTAATGATTCTATGTTAGATACGACTGAAAAACTTATGAAATTACGTAAACGTGACATAATAAATAAGGGAAAAATTACAGAAATTCAGAGGAAAACAATCAATATCTCCGAAACCAGTAGTTTAATTGCTCGAATGCTTGGACGATAGAATATACTAAGCATGTGTGATGATGTATGTCAGGGTTTCTAATATCTGGATATTTTTTTAAGTCTTTGTGTAATTGTATCTCCTCTTCTTCTCTTGTGTGTGTAGCTATCTGTTTAAGGCAATAATTATTTAAAAAATAAACTCTGTACATACATATGGGTTAAATCGATAGCTTGTTAACTGCTTTATCAGCCCTTAGGCGGGTTGACGTTGCTTTTTGGGACACCCCGTATGTTCTGAGCCACATGACCTTGGTTTAAATCGACCCTGGTGTGAACTCACTTGGCAATCTCGGGCGTGACGCTGGCCGCCCAGCCCAGTAGAGCTGCTATGCTCAGAGCTAGCGTGAACATGGGCGTTGTGGACAAATGGATGTTCTCCGGCCGTTCACACCAGCGGTACGCCTGTGCACGAACACAACGGTATCAATGTATTACAAAAAAGCCTCGGAAAAAAAAAGATTTCTCACATACTTTACGCAAAAACGTTTAGAACACGTAAAGCATAAATTTAGTTTTCCGCTTTGTAATTAAAAGCTTTTATGAAATAAAAACGTGTGACTTACTTAGTAGTTTACTTACTAATTTACGCACCAAGTTACTCACTAACTTACTCTCACTCACCAACTTATTTTTTGATTCGCTCACTAATTCACTAACTTACTTAGTAATTTACTCACCAACTTACGCAGCAACTTACCTACGCGCCAACTTAATATCACTCACTGACTTTTTAATTGATTCGCTCACTAACTTACCAAATTACTTACTCACTCACCGACTCACGTATTGACTCACCAGTTTGATGGTCAACTGCGCCGTACGTGAGCGCGCTGATGAGCGCGTTCACGAGCACCGACCCCGCGTGCCACGCCACCGTGTAGCGCGCGCTCCGCGCCCTGAGCACACCGTAGCGCCAGATCACCGGGATCGACACGTAGAGCACCTCCCTGCCACTGATTCGCTCACTAACTTATTTACCAAATTACTCACTTACTCACTGACTCACCAGCTTGACGGTCGACGGTGGGTCCAGCCCGCATAACTTAAGGCTGCCGTACGAGAGCGCGCTGATGAGCGCGATGACGAGCACCGAGCCCGCGTGCCATGCCACCGTGAACCGCGCGTCCCGGGCCGCGAGCACGCCGTAGCGCCAGATCGCCGGGTCCGACACGTAAATACAAAGCGCCGGGGCTAGGAACACTCCTGGAAATTAAAATTTATAGTTAGAGACCCCGCACTCGCTTCGCTTCCTGACTTCTCTCGATCTTCGACTTACTGAGAACAGTTCATTATGCCTACTGGTAATACTGACCTATGAGCGCGCCCAGGAGGCACTGGTGCGGGAAGTGCAGTGTATGGAGCACTTACTGAGAACAGTTCATCATGCCTACTCGTGACACTGACCTATGGTCGCGCCCAGGAGGCACTGGTGCGGGAAGTGCGCGGCCACGTAGATCCGCGCCAACATAACGAAGGTGAGGAGCGCGACGCCTAGCGGGTACAGCACGTACTTCCAGCAGTGGATGTAGCACTTACTGAGAACAGTAAAAATAAAAGAGTTCCCCTTTTGAACGCCAAAATGAAAGTCGTGCGACTGACGCCACCGTCGGCCACAGCCAACATAAGTTTAAGATTAAAAGAGACTTTGTTTCGTAGGCATGAACTTACTTGTAATTTGCCTATCATTGCAATCATGTTCGGCGTGTGGGAGACACGAGAAAGTGAAGACCTGGGCCTTTATTGTACAAGTTAAAACCATACTGCCGCACGAACGTCGCATCTTCTGCACGGCTAGGTTGCCCGATCCACTTGTTATGTTTTGTCACGAGAACAACTTCATACAAAATTGTCTCCGCAGCGCCTGGAACGCCTCTTGCTATGGTTAGTCCCATAGGATCAAAGTGTATTCCACAAACCGGTCCCTCATGACGTGCACTGCCCACATCCCGAACAGCAGCAGCACGGCTGCGCTGGCGGTGCAATGGCCGGAGGGGGAGCCCGGGCCCGCCACGCAGGTCTGCCGAGTCTGGAGCAGCCGCGGCCGGGAGTGGTGGTAGAACGAGGTCTCCTGCACCCACCGGTACGGACGGTCTTCGAAGAACCACCTGGAACATATTATACTCTAATTTAACTACACCACATTATTTTTATGGGAGCCTGCTGTTTTCCATACGTTTTTTTTTTGGTCGTAAAGTCATTGTTGAACTTTTAACATTACAGAATTACCTATTTACCTTTTTGGCAGTGTCCCAATTGTATCATGTTTTGCGTGCTGTCTGTTCCGACACACTTACTGGTTCACTATCTATTTCGCTCTCACTTATGATTGAGCCGCGAAAGTGTGTTTTACACATAACTTTCAGGGTGTCTAAACCCGTTTCTGTCATCCTCCCCTCTTCGTCTTTTATTGACGTAAACGGTATTGACCTTGCTCCTGCTAGTGCTTTTGTGACCCTCATACCTTCTAGTATCGAGCCTTTTTGGTTGCAGTGGTTCCGCCACGCGCTTCTTTTTCTTTTCTTACAGCTTTATTATACTCTGTGAGCTTGTGAGCGTAGTTGCTAAAGTTATTCGTCGCCTTCGCGTCATTGAAGAGCGCCCTAATTTTTTTATAACATTAGTAAGCGAAAGAGCGGTAGACAATTTAAAAGATGGGACGGCGAAATAGTAGACATGGTCGGCAGGGCATAGACCAGAGTGGTCACAGACAGGGAGGAGTGGAGACTGGGGGAGGCCTTTGCCAGAGGGCACATAGAAATATAAACACTATTGCAGTTACTGTAGTTTTAAGTATTTTAAGTATTTGTATATTTTCTGAAAAAGAGGCAATTAATAGAAAAGAAATCAAACTGTACCATTTCATAACAGAGTTGAGCCGTCCCCCGAACCCCAGGACCAGCAGTAATTGGGCAGCGAACACCGAGTCCACAACAGACACGAGCGGGAACAGCACTTCCAGCATGAAGTGCGGGTTGGAGACATAATTCACCTTCTCCAGGTACCCCGCCCAGTCCTCAAACCTGGAATTATGTTTATTGTCACGCACTAACTTACGTAAAGTAAATAAAAGAAATATCTGCGAGTTAAAGATGCACTTAATGATCTGACCTAAAAGAAATATAAGTCAGATAAGATAAGATTAAAGATGTTTATTCGGTAAGTAGGCCGCACGGGCACTTTTACTTGTCACGTTTATGCGCGTTCCGTACAACCAGAGTATAAATAAATAAATCAATATCAGAAGAGGATCTCACACGATAGTCTCTTAATATGGGTAAGAATAGTGCATGATAAACATAGGTACTTAAATATAGGAACACATACTTACGTTTTAGCCTGGTCTGTTAGGTAACCTCCAGCTTCCTTACTATTCATTTGGTAAAGATACCGAAGCAATTAATTTATAATTACAGTTATGAAAATCTTATTCCTGTAAAACTTACCAGTACTGAACAAATTGGATAAAATCGACTCCAAGCGCGTACACCTGCTCCATTGTGGACTCACTTAAAATAAAAAAACTTCATGGATTCATCGTTAACTATAATTTCCGAGATTTCACAGTAATTTTGCGCACATAAATATAATTATCATAGAAGGAAATTAATGAGAAGCACACTTGAAAAGTATATCTATCGCATAAATTTTAACGCACATCGATAATGAGTTAGACAAAGAGGTATAGGTATAGCAGCGCATTTCGGCTTAAATCGGCGTATCAAATCGGGTTCATAATATACACACGCCGGCATAATTAGCGGAACATAAAAAAAGATTCAAACCTTTTACAATTAATGTTACAGGCCGGTTTTATGACTTTTTTATTTTTAACCGACTTCAAAAAAAGGAGGAGGTTCTCAATTCGTCGGGATATTTTTTTTTTTTTTTTTTTTTTTTTTATGTATGTTCCCCGATTACTCGAAGACCACTGGACCGATTTGAAAAATTTTTTCGTTGTTCGACTGGTTATACTTTCTAGTTGGTCCCATTGTCACCACGTCAGGATCTGATGATGGGATCATGGAGAAATCAAGAGAACTCCTCAAATATTATAGGCACACCTATAGCGATTTTGGTATTTTTCACTGTAACTCATGCATTTGCTTTTGAAAAGTACTATATGGTGAAGTGGAACTGATGATGAAGACCACAGATGGCCACCGGAACTCCTTAACGGTACCTATATCAAGGGTGGCGATAAGATATTTCGATAAAGGAAGTTGAGCGACTATGACGAAGCACATTTAGGTTTAAATATGACTATGACATTCCCGCGGCGTTGTCTGCGGCGAGCTTGAAATGTTCTATAGTTTCTTATTAATATTTAGAAGTGGAGCTACGTAACAGCATAAATAGGATCACTAAAATGTATAAAATAAAATAAATGTTTAAAAAAACAAAAAACCGCCTTCAAAAAGCAAAAAATAACTTCTTTAAAGTGGTAGGTAAATAGGTCAGTCCAACTGAAGTCGGCGTCCAACAATATTTTAACCAAAAGCAGACTTCAGTTGGACTGACCTATTTACCTACCACTTTAAAGAAGTTATTTTTTGCTTTTTGAAGGCGGTTTTTTGTTTTTTTAAACATTTATTTTATAGAATAAAATATTTTAAAATCAGAACACTGCTGTACGCCACTATTTCTGTGATTGTTTTAATTTTATTCGACGTTTTAATCATTCGATTCTGAGTAAGTGTTCCATATTACGGGTGCACAATTTTGGATGTAAAGATCGTATTTTTTTATTTAATTCTTGACTTTTTGGACTTTTAATGCTCCTTAAATCTTACTCAAGGGTAAGGGAGTCATTAAGCCTGATTTAACCCCGACTGAAATTGTCAGGGCAATTGAGATGAGAAACAGTAATCAAACTTACAGAGATACATATATCTGTAAATTATAACGTAACATGTATTATTTTGAATGTTTTATAAATTGAGTCTCGTGTGGTTGCCGAGTTAGAATAGTGCCACTCCATGTCTTCCCGTGGATGTCGTAAGAGACGACTAAGGGAATAAAGGCTTGTAGTACTGTTAGGCGATGGGCTTGCAACCCGTCACTAATACGCTGGTAAACATCTTAGCCTAATTGTGCAAATTGTGGTTATAGAATTATCAACAAGTTTTTAGAGATGTTTGTAATTCTGTATCTCCTCTGCCTACCCCAGTCTGGGAACGAAGGCGTGAGATTATGTGTGTGTATAAATTTACTATCGGATAAAATAGTGCTGAAAAAATTCTATCGACAAATAAGTTTATTTTATTTAGTTATCCATCTAGTGTAAATGGATCCCAATTTGACTTGGTGCCCTAATACGAGGGCAGAGTGAGAAGTCTGGTAAAAATCATATTAGGGGTATTTTTTTCACAAATTCATTAATGTCAAGTTGTAATGCAGCCTTTTTGGAGGCTAATCGTATATTTTCAGCCAGTTCGCACGGCTAGTTCGTTTTTGACAGCTATGAAAAACAAAACAATCACTTTGGTGTTTGCAAACATGGAGAAAAGTGAGTTTCGCGTCCTGATTAAACATTATTTTTTGCAAAAAAAAACAATTACGGAAACAAAAAAAATTTGAAAAATATTACGGGAACTCTGCTCCATCGATTAAAATGATCCACAAGTGGTTTACAGATTTTCGTTGTGGCCGTACAAGCACTGCTGACGCCGACCGACCCGGACGCCCAGTTGATGTCACTACACCAGAGATGATCACCAAAATCCATGACATCGTATTGCACGACCGAAGAGTAAAGGTCCGTGAGATAGCTGATATTGTAAGCATTTCAGACGAACGGGTTCGTAATATCCTTCACACTTGTTTGGATATGAAGAAGCTCTCCGCCCGTTGGGTGCCGCGATTGCTCACAGTGGATCAAAAACGCACTAGGGTGACCCTGACAGAGGCATGTTTGGCGAAGTTTAGGTGTAATGAAAAGGACTTCTTGCGTCGTTTCATAACTGTTGACGAAACCTGGATTCATCATCATACACCAGAAACCAAGGAGCAGTCAAAACAATGGATTGCTTCAGGTGAACCTGCACCAAAGAAGGCCAAAGCAGTTTTATCTGCGAATAAAGTTATGGCTACTGTCTTCCTGGATGCTCGTGGTGTAATATATGTTGATTATCTTCAGAAAGGTAAAATGATTAACGACGAATATTATGCCAACTTGTTACAGCGATTTCATGAAGTTTTAGTGGAAAAACGACCCCATTTGACGAAAAAGAAAATCATTTTTCACCAAGACAACGCACGGATCCACACTTGTGCCGTTGCTATGGCTAAAATCCACGAGCTGCGTTACGAATTGCTCCCGCATCCGCCTTATTCTCCTGATTTAACCCCCTGCGACTATTTTCTTTTCCTAAACTTGAAGAAATGGCTTGGTGGAAAAAGATTTGGTTCCAACGAAGAAATCATCGCAGAAACCAATGCGTATTTTGAAGGGTTGGAGAAATCGTACTATACGGAGGGAATTGAAAAGCTAGAAAAGCGATGGACCAAGTGTATTGAGTTAAATGGGGACTACGTTGAAAAACAAATATTTACATTTACCAAAAAAAATAATTGTGCATGTCGAGGGCCAATTGGTCCTGGAAAAAACATCACCGCATGTGTGTAGCATTTTGAAATGAACTGCTTCCTTAAAATTACCAATACCTAATGTAGACAGGTACAGTCAAGGACTTTAATTGTTATGCCGCTATGGAACCCTGTCGCATAACGTTAATCATTCATTTAAGCGTAATTTCTGTCATGTGGTTTGACGCTGTCATTATGACAGGGTTCCATAGAGGCATAACAATTAAAGTCCTTGACTGTACTTGACTACAGCTCCAGTATTCAATCTCTAGGCAGAACAACTTCTTTTGACCCAGTCATACCTACTTGGTGCGAAAACCGCTGACATACTATTGCAAATAATACTCTTAATCTTATGCACACTACAACACAGCTTGTGGAGTTTCTTCTCAGCAGTGGTCTCGTCTTGGGAAGCGCTGGTAGATCAATATGAAAGAACAAAAGTACAGAATACAAATTACAAACAGTACTTAAAAAAATAAACCTTTCGTTTTTGCAGCTGTCTTTGCATGTGCTGCATTGCACAGTGCAGGGTAGATCCATTTCCGACACGTGCACGTGCAGCGCATTGTTCTCAGCCTTTTTTACAGCCGCCGTGGTCTAAGTTTATAACTCACGCCATATCTCCTTGGCTTCAGACCATTGCGATTGCAGTACCCAACTGTCATTAGATGACTTCCAGCCCCAAGAGGATGGCAATGGCACTTGAGGCATCATCAACAAAAGGGCATTGACCCCTAAGTTGCCCGTTTGATAAACCAGGTGAAATCTAAGTCGTGAAACAAATGATCACCTCTGTGTGCTACGGGTTCTACCCACGAATATGAACAACTTTCACTTTGGGACCAACTCTGAAATCAGGAAAAAAAAATCAGCTGCTTCATACATTTTGGTCGAGTACGTATTTAACTTTTCTATGAAACAGCTGTTTTTTTTTCGTGATTTCAGAGTTGGTCCCATAGTGAAAGTTGTTCATATTCGTGGGTAGAACACAGAGGTGATCATTTGTTTCACGACTTAGATTTTACCGTGTATGACACGGAGCGCGTGTTTTTGTAATAGTCTAGGACCATTTTTGAAGAATTAGAATGCAAGCGGCAAATCATGTAACAGTTGGGGTGACAACGTTAGCAGAGGGTTCAGACTTCAGACCCTGCAGAATACGGATCTGCCTGTCGCCATTCCGAAATTTGAACCGGAAGTATGCTATACCGGAAAAGGTGCAGCCCATACAACAATTTTCGTCGTACACTTTGTAAATCGTTGTTCCGGTACCCTAAAAAAGGTCCGATTGTTATGGTTTTTTAATACTTATGTTGTAAAGGACAATATAGCCAATGATTCCATATCTTCTTTCTTAGAGGTCGTGGAAAAAATGTTTCAATACAAAAGTTACAGCAAATTTTGTGATCTACAATATTGCCAAAGTACAGTTTGCGCTAAAATGCACCAAAACGTAAATATGGAAGGAAAACTAGAAAAAAGTTGCAATTTTTAACGCTAGCTCCCCATAGACGGTTCCATATCTTCTTCCCTAGGGATCTTGGAAAAAATCTTTGAACCCAAAAGTTTTAGCAAATTTTGTACTCTACAATATTGCCGAACCATGATTAGCACCAGAATGAACTTCAATAATAATAATAATAATAATTTTACTTTTATATTTGAATATTTGTTATAAAAAACCTAATGTACAGAAAAATAAATAAATATCTAAAGTAATAATAATAAATCATTTATTCACAAGAACATGGGTATATAACATTATGATGGTACAAGATATAAGGAGGTCCAACACTTCCAACATATTCTGCCATTAGACGGCGTGTAAATATCTAGTAATTAAAATAATAATGCGGCTCAATTAATATGTCAAAGAAATAATGTGAATTTTCAATTAAATAATAATAATAGCTGTTAGAGTATCACAGAAATATATATATAATATGATTAAATTAAGGATACAAAGCACTCCGTGTATTTATAATAGATCCTTCTCACTGAGGTAATCATTCACCGAGAAGTAACATTTCTTAAGAAGTAAATGAAATAGCCTACTTTTGAAAGAATTTAAAATCATGTCTTTATATGAATCTGGTAAATGGTTGAAAATCCGAATAGCCATACAGTAAGAGTTTATTCTGCATACCTTTAGCTTTTGGTAAGGTACATATAACTTATTGCTATATCTTCCTGCTCTAGAAAACACATCACAATTTTTTCTAAACAGGTAGGAATGCTTCATTACAAATACACATATCTCAAATATGTAAAGGCTTGGAAGTGATAAAATTTTACAATCTTTAAAGAGTTGTTTGCAGCTTTCAATATAATTAGCTCCACAAACAGCCCGAATTCATTTTTTTTAACTCTAAACACCATTCCAGCATCTACCGAGTTGCCCCATAGTATGATGGCATATCTTAGCACTGACGACACATAACCATTATAAGCTAACAATGCAGTTTGTTTATTTACTACATTTCTCAACCGACTTAGGGCGAAAGAAAATCTATCTAGTTTCAAACATATTTTTTCTACATGAGATTTCCAATTGCAATATTTGTCCATTGAAATACCCAGGAATACAGAGTCATCTACTTCCTCAATATGTCAGTAGTCAACGACAGTATCGGCAAAAAACAGACATAAGTGACAGTGTTTGCAAGATGGCGGAGAAATAAATAGAGCTGGAGGGACGAAAAATTTGGGTTACCATGGCTATATTGTCCTTTACAACATATTAAAAAACCATAACAATCGGACCTTTCTTAGAGTACCGGAACAACGATGTACAAAATGTACAACGAAAATGTTTGTATGGGCTGCACCTTTTCCGGTATAGCAAACTTCCGGTTCAAATTTCGGAATGGCGACAGGCAGATCCGTATTCTGCAGGGTCTGAACCCTCGGATAACGTTGTCACCCCAACTGTTACATGATTTGCCGCTTGCAATGGTTTAGAGACGCGTTTTTCAGTTTTGGGCCTAGTCTATAATGCTGCCGATGTTGGTGGAATGCTGGTAATTTATATTTGGTAACAAATAGTTCCTTGCTTACCAAGTTGACCGACGAATGTGCTGTTTGTTAATCATATAGGTAGCAGGTGGTTCCCTTTGAAACACAGAAGACTGTAATGGTTGCGTTATTTCTTTGAAGGCTCTGGTTTAACTACATAACCACTATTAGAAGCAAAACTTAATAAAATAACAATACTAATACAAAAAAACATTAAAAAACTTAACCTACGGGTGACGCCAGCAGCGGGGCAGGGCTCTAGCTGCCGGTGGTTAGGGCTGCAGAGAATGGAACGTCCTCACTTAACGACGCAATAGCCTAGTTGGTAGTGACCCTGCCTACGAAGCTAGCGGTCCCGGGTTCGATTCCCGGTATGGGAAAATATTTGCATGATGAGCGCGAGTATTTGTTTCTGAGTCTGGGATGTTTCTTATGTATTTAAGTATTTCATTTCTCTATATAAGTATTTGTATCGTTGTCTAGTACTCATAGAACCTACAAGCCTAGAGCTTAGTTTGCGACTAGGTCAATTTGTGTGAACCCGTCGCTTGATATTTATTATTTCATACAAGCAATGTCGGGGCTTTGTTTATGGCCCTTGGTCCAGTCATCTAGCGAGTCTCTTGAGGTGTCGGTCGAGACTCTTGCCAGGGACCCGACCACCCATTCCGCGATAAAAGCGTTTAAAGACTTTTCTCAAACATGCAATGAAATATTGATGTTATGTTCCTTATAATAGGCCGCCAAGTATGACGTTTCAGGTGCGGCTAGGACCAGAGGTCGTTAATGGAATTTCATACAAATCGTGCAGGCCTAGGCCGGCAAAGTTCTTTTTTAATTTCCATTCCACATAAATTTGTGACACAGGCATCATGACGTTCTGCCACTATGCGTATTAAAAAAATCAATAAACATTTTTTTTTAATTTTTGCGGATGTGTTTATGAACAGGCTAGATAGCTTTTTTTTTTAATATACTAAGCCTAAGGAATGATTTTCTCTCCTGGCCCTTCAGCACAGGCTGGGGTAAGGCTCCGCGCGCGATTCACTGGTCGCTCGTCAAATTGACACCTGCCCCCCCATTAAATTATAGCAGATGTATAGGCTAAGTTGCAATGGAAGAGGTCACAAAAGAGGGCAGCGCTAGGAGACACGCGCAAAAAATAGTATCTCCAGGCAAAAGAGAAAGCCTCAAAAAGGGTAGCCCCACCCATAAAGATGGTATCCACAGCCACACAAGTGGTCCAAAAAGATCTCCGACCCAACCCTTCCATTGTCGGGCAAAAGAAAGGAAGCCCGTAGTCTGTAAGCATGCATGCGTCAGGATTCCCACTCCGCGACTCACATAGCTATAAGTCTCCCCCCCATCCCAACCCCCTTTCCTATCCCCCCTTTTTGGAAAAACCCCGCGGATATGTAAACGGAGGAAGGACTTTCTCCTCCGGCCTTTCAGCACTGGCTGGGGTAGTATCCGCGGGAGTCTAAATTCTAGTTGGTAATACGGGCATTGGTGTTTTTAGCCGGTGCGAGCCCGGCAGTACCTGGGCCCTCCATTCCCAGGTCTCCGGAAGGGATTTTCACCTCTGCCCTTTTTTTCTTAAAGTATTTAAAGCGAAAAGCAAACAAAAGCAAGGACTTTTGTCTTTGGCCCTTCAGGCGATTACCACAAAAAAAAACTAAGCCGTGCATCCAACCGAAGCGTTTGCATGTTTATTTAAAGTACCAGGAGAACAAAGGTAATTAGGGGTGCATAGCGCAACTTAGATCGCAGGCGGTGCGCTGCGGGGCACCGGCGGGCGGGGGCGCACACGACACAGCGCGGATGACTGAGCACTGTAGGTTGCTTTTAATGTTTATGCACTCCTAGTAATTATACTTTGTAATTTTTGTTTTTTTTTTAATGAAGTATTATTATGTTTGAGAAAAGCACTATACATACCTCGGCGGGAAATATGGGGTTGCCCGCCTCAGACCTATCCGACCTCGCTTTGCTCGGCCGTCTATATGTCTTCGGCCGGCAACCTCTTTTGTCCCGGCCTCTGTAGTAATGTACTATACCTCTCAAAGTATAACCCACAAAGAATAACTGCTTTGGGAGAAATATATGACTTAGTTATTTGTAAACTTAACATTCATAGGGGAAACCTAAAGAACTAGCTCAGATGGTCAGCAGTAGGTAAACTGATATCCCTCTATTGCATAACCAAATAATAAGGGTAACTCAAGGATAACCCTTATAAATAGCGTTTTAAAAAGCAAATCGAACGTCTTTTCTACGTAAAATCCTTATAAAAATCCATTCGAAGCCCCTTGATTGTCTTAAAGGGATATTGGTATGTCTCAAAATATAGCGCTCTAAAAGCAAAATCGAATAAGACTTATACAAAATGGATTTGAATAAAGTCGGGTTTTTATTCCCACAGAAAAAACGTAAACAAAGTTACGTCACTGTCAAAGTGACATATCAGGGGATCTCAAGGTTTGGGCCAGCAAGAAATATAATATTAAGTTATCTTATCATTTCGCTCGAACCGTGATATAAAAATAAATTCGAGAAATAATTGAAATTAAAATCGCACAAATAAGTCACTGGAAAGCGATTACAAGTATTACAACGGGAGCACGAATTGTGAAGCGAAGCGAGTGAAGTGACGTCTCACATCAATCAAGCGGCCCTCGACTTGTTGACACGGATGTATCGAGTCAATGATACCAGTGTTATAAATAAATTATGCATACAATAACAGTTTTCTCGTTTTAAATTAATACAAAAAAGAGTTTATATCAAAATAAAGTTGACCATCAACAAATTAAATTATTCAATCTTGATTACAATATATAATTTTTTTATAGAAAGTCGATTTCTTTTAAATGGGGAACGTATAAATATTTTGAATATTGCAAATGTTTTTCGTTAACGGCAACACCTTTGTTTACATTTTTTCAGTGGGAATGAAAATCGGACCTTAGGATAGTTAATCTTTTCGAAATACCCATTCCAAACCCTTGGTAAGGGTAACCCTTATAAATTGCGCTTTAAAAAGAAACAACGGATATTAAGCGATACGGCTTTTCTAAATAAATCCTTATAAAAACCTATTCGAAACCCCTTGAATGGGGTAGCGGGCCGGTCCTTGCCCTTCGCTATGAGACCGTTCCTCGAACCAACTGTCGGGACACTGATCGTCGATAGGTATACAGGGTGTATCATTTAGACTTACCCCTCTTTTCTTGATGGTAGTTAAAATAAAACATGAAATAGTATTCACAAGTTTACTTCCCAAGAAAAAGCACGACAAATAAATTTTACTAAATAAAATATATCACAGGAATTGCAAATAGGAAAACCCGTAGACAATACTTAGCAGAGTTAGACGAACAAGGTCGAAACCACAATTTAAAAAATATAATTTCAACTTTAAACAATGGGCTTAAAACTCAAATTTGTACACGTTTGTATTGCGGCTTGGATCCTTATTACAAAAACAGGTCAAATAGTTTTAATACAATATTAAATACAGGTATCTGTGTAGCAATAAAATTATGAAAACAACCATATTATTTAATTTAAGATTATAGAGAGAACATTTGTGTTTTGTAATACCGTAAAACGGGGTGAGTGGGGACACAACCTAAAATAAGTCATAACTTGTTACAAATAAGAACAATTATTAAATGGACAACAACGTTACGTCTATTGGAAATAATTTCAGTCTTATAATTAGTAACATATGCTTCATTTTAGGTTGTGTCCCTACTCACCCCTTAATCCCTACTCAACCCGTTTTAAGGTACCTAATCATAAAGATTATATTTGCTATTAAATTTTTATCATTCTTAATACATGAAATACAAAATAAAATATAATTGCATATTTAAAATAGATAAGGCTATCTTTGGAGAGAGACATAATCATATTATCACATAATTATTAAGTACATTAATTAAGTCACAACACGCTTTATATTTTAAACTACAATGTTTAGTAAAAAAATACCTCTGTATATTTGACAGATACATTAACTCTATTCTCTCTTTTACATAATTTTTGGGGCAAAATTTGAAACGCAGTAATTTTGTAAATCAATACAATCACTTATCGATGATATCACATAATGACCGCAAATCGCACCCGCATATACTATTTTATTTACCAGTATAATAGCAGATCGAGGTACATTATCAAAATAGATAGTGAATTAGTTCCAGGAGGTACATCCAAATAAATACTGTATATCAATTAATTAAATTCATTATACGAAGCTAAATCAAATATAACTTGTCAAAGTATTTTAGTCTTTTATTTTCTCATTTAATATTTACTGGTAATGGTTACTAGTTTGAGAGTCGACTATCGACAAGTGATTTTATCGACATACGTAATCACTACTCGTCAATAATTTGGCTCCAATAATTTCGATGTCAGCACATGACAGAAAAAAGAAAAGAAAATTGAAAAGTTATAAGAAAACTGACAGATATATTTAGATGAAAAATTTATAAATCGGCCGTAAGAAAACCCTTGTTGCAAGCAAGTATGTACAGGCGCCATCAAAAATATCTAAACACGTTCTAACACCTATAAAAATAGAGTCGTATTTAGAATGACGGCTACTGTACTACTGATTTTGCATGGGTCTAATTATAATGGTCTGTGATAGACGTAGCACGTTTACCTAATTTAGGTAGACACTACTATAATAATCATGAACGAATATTACAGTGATTTACATATATAATAATATAATAATGTATGAAGAATACATAATGTATGCCGTATTTTATATCCTATAAGGTGCATGAATTATTTATTTAGTTATAAAAATCTGAATTTAATTTATATCACAATGTGAGAATCTTAAAAATCGTAAAAAGCTTTGGATTTCATTGGAGAATAAATACTATCTTATGTTATTGTAAAATTGGTACCTATTACAATGAAGTGAATATACGGCATCGTTTTTGATTATCTTGCTTTCTCTATCACGTTTAGTAATCGATAAGCAAGTTGAGACAGCAAGACGAATACGACAAAATGTCGTATAGGGTGAATCAACATGTAATATAAACTCTGGCATTACTTTTTTACTTACTGAATAAATTGGTTAGGTTAACATGCGGCTCTAACGGCCTATATCACATAGAATAGAGCCCCGCAAAGCGGAGATTTGTCGACACAGTTATGTAGCAAGTAAGTAATTTAAGGTGCCGATTGTATTTCTCTGAAAATTAGTTACAGTACAGTTTACGCACAAAAAAAACTATGAGGCTTTAATGATGCTTTTATAAATATCTACCGAGACTGATGTGTTATATAACAAAGCGTTTAGAAATATCTGACATGTTATTATGCCTCTAGGAATAGACGTGTCAGATATTTATGAGCTTTAGGCCGGCTTTACACTGAAACTTATCACTTACGTAAGTAGGGACGCAGCTATCTGTTAGAATGAGAAAAAAATATTTCTATCTACTTCAAACCAATAGCGTCCCTACTTACGTAAGTCGTAAGTTTCAGCGTAAAGGCCGCCATATATTGGTCAAGATATTGTTGTTGACTGTACTGTAAATTAATATTTTTTATGTTGTAGCCTTGCACACTTATTATTCAAGTGAATATTAAAAAAACACAGCCACTACAAAATTCAATTCACCAAGCAAATAATAAATTAATATGAATATGAAAACACCCTTCATTTAATCCTTATACTTGAATATTACTCTATTTACTATAACGACCTAGTACTGGAGAAGTGCAGTGAGAATCCGCTAAAGCCGCACTCACAATGGAGCGGGTAGTCAGTCGGCTCTTAGGCTGCGGCTCCACTCAGGCGGAGATGAACGGAGTGGAGCGGAGCTGGGCCAATATTAACCAATAGAATCTAAACTAACGTGCGAAAGGCGCGCTCCAGGTGACCGCATGCGCCTTCTATTGGTTACTATTGGCACAGCTCCGCTCCGCGCTCCGCTCCGCTCGTCTCCGCCTCAGTGGAGCCGCAGCCTACATCTGTACGGTGCAGACGCGTTTGTTCCCTTCTTGCGACTTATTGTTTATCGTTTACCTGTGACTCGGCGAGTGAAACGGACCGATGTCTCGTTAATCTTTTATTTTCAAATACCATTGTGAACGAGTCCTACGAAGATTATCGTTTGTTGCCATCTTGGCTCCTCTTCTTCTTCTGCTCAGCATGTACTCGTCCACTGCTGAACGGGTCTATATCGGGTGATCTAAAAAATGTTGGCCTATTTTTGTTTCGCATCATATTTTTTTGCATACCAACGTTTCGTCTAATGATTTAAATGTCGAAAATTGATTGATCGAAATTGTTTTGCATAATATTGTTTGGTCGAAAAATTGTTTGATTTTTTGTCGAATGATTTTTTGGTATAACGTTGACCGTGAGGCGAAGTCGACCAGAGCTCCTATTCCGCGTAGTTGTGGCGCTTCGCGCCTTGACACAATTCTAACCTAACCTAACCTATAGATTAGTTGAGACCTAGGTGTTTTATACTGGGATGGGCTTCGACCAAACAATATTATGGATTTAGCCTTTTAGTAATTAAAATTTTACATCAAAAGTGCTTTAGAACAAAAAATATGTATGCAAAAAAATCTTTATGCTAAAAAAGAAGTATGCCATTCAATCTTACAGGAAGCATCTTCGACCAAAAAATTTTAGCTCATAATATTTTAGGTTAGTCGAAGGGCACCCCTGCTGAACATATGCCTCTTCCATGAATTGCATGATGTCCTTGATGCGACGATTCTGGTCCAGGTCGGCCCTGCCGTCTTCTGGATATCGTTCGACCATCTGGCTGGTGGTCTTCCTCTGTTCTGGCTTTCGGTTTGGGGTCTCCAGTACAGCGTTCTTTGGCTCCATCTGTCGTCATCTACGCGACAAACATGGCCAGCCCATTACCATTTAAAAAGCGCAACTCTTTTACCGATGTGACTTTAGTGCGTTGGCGAATGACCTCGTTCCTTATTTTCGCCTTGGCTACTTGCCTTGTAACTTTTGTCCTTGTCATTTGTATGAGTATGCGAGTGAGAGAAGCCTATACTATACTCTAAAACTAAAACAGTTTCGATTGGCTGTCTAATAATGCCACGTGGTTCGGATTGTTTACATTTTTTCAAGTACCTAAACAAACGGAGTATAGGTCGTTAAAGTAAATGGAGTATAAAACGGTCCTGTATTTGAAATAGTGCATTATTCAACCTTATCTCTAGAGCCATACGGCCACATGGCGAGCGCGGGCGTCAGCCGCAGCAGCAGCACCGGCTTGAGCGCGGCGAGGGCGAAGTGCGCGGCGAAGTAGCGCGCCGTGCCCGCGCCCGCCAGCTGGCCGGACACGCGCGACCACGCGCACACGATGGCGCCCGTCGCGAATGAGGAGATGATCAGCGAGCGCTGCTTCGTGTCGTGACGGTACCTGGAGTCATTTTATACATACATACATACATAAACTCACACCTGTTCCCCAGAGGGGTAGGCAGAGACCACTTCTTTCCACCTGCTACGATCCTGACAAATCTTTCGCTTCTTCCACATTCATACATCGATGTCAGTCATGCACGCACGTCGGTTTCGGGTACTTAAGATCTGGCCCTATTCCAGTATTTCTCCGGTTCGATTCGAAAAAGTTCGTCTAAAACGAACCCTTCCGACCCTTCCATTAACTTTCGCTCTGTATTCTTTTGTCAATCTTCTTTCATCCATCCTTTCCAAATGACCGAACCATCGAAGCATGCCCTTTTCAATCTTAGTCACTAAACATTCATTTAAAAAAAATATGTTTTGGTATACTTCAATGTTTTTGAATATCGGGTAGTAAAAACATTGAATGCATATTCCCTATTGTTACTTAAATATAACTTTTGCTATTGAAAATGTTAGTCACATCTACAAATATTTACGATTTAATTTATGCTTTTTGCATCGGTTGGCTAAATCTGAAATGTTCGATTGACAATGACATTGGTAACTTTGATACTTATGACAGTCACATATCTGTCGTAGTTTTTTGGGCCTTCAAAGATTTTCGAGTTTAGTGTCGCTACATGATTTTGGTTTAAGGCCGAGCCACACCGGATGCGTGCGCGTAAACGTGCACGTGCACGTAACGCGTGTCGCACGCATTGCAGCCCTCATGAGACAGACCGGCTGCGTGCTGCGTGCACGCGTGCAGAGAGCGGAGCGGCAACGTCGCTTCGATGCGTGCAGTGATGACGTTGTATCTAATAGGAGTTCGCTTTGAGATGGCGAACCGGACATCTCGAGTCACGCACAGCTCGGTGCTTTTCTCTTGTGTTTATTTACAACTGTGGCGGTACACGTGGTGGTTTTAAACATGAATCTCGAATTAAAAGAAAACCTTATTGAAAGTGTTCGAGAATATGAATGCGTAAAGACAAATATGGAGGCATAGGTTGTGATATTCACTGTTTTTGTTTTGTTGCATTGACATCATGGAGCCATACTCTTTTAGACGTCGCAGGAGTATCTTAACATAAAAGTAAAAACGGTAGTTCTTCTTCGTCAGAAGCACTGCTATCGATCATGGTGCTAAGAATAGTATGCGAAATTGCTGCTGGCGGCTGGGTACGCTACGGAGCCGCAGCGTGTGCCTGCGTGGCACGCGTGGCGTCGACGTGCGCGTGACCCGGTGTGACAGGGGAGCTACACACGTTGACTCTTACGTGCTGCACACGCAACCGGTGTGCCTCGGCCTTTAGATGGGACCCTGATGTGAACTCACTTGGCGATCTCCGGCGTGACGCTGACCGCCCAGCTCAGTAGAACTGCTACGCTCTGAGCGAGCGCGAACATGGGCATCGTGCACGCGTGGATGTTCGCAGGCCGTTCACACCAGCGATACGCCTGTAGACGAGCACAACGGAATAAATGTAGTACAGTCAACAGCATAAATAAGTGATCATTTATGTACCTTGTCACTTCAACGTCGTATTTGAAATGTCATACAAAATTGTGAAACGATTGAAAGCGACAAGGTACATAAATGATCACTTATTTATGCTGTTGACTGTACAAAAGTGTTTCTGAAAAAAATAATGCATAAATTATATGCAAAAACGTTTGAATTCTCATTTACGCACTTACTAACTTATTATCACTCACCAACTTATTTAGTGATTCGTTCCCTAACTTACTAACCAAATTCTGACTCACTAACTAACTTACTTAGTAATTTACTCACTAACTTACGCACCAACTTACTCGCTAACTTACTATCACTCACCGATTTATTTATTGATTCCCTCACTGACTTGCCCTCTGACTCACTACTACCTAACTGACTCACCAGCTTGACGGTCGACTGCGTGTCCATCACAAACAGCTTGAGGCGAGGTATTTGGGCGCGCTGACGAGCGCGATGACGAGCACCGAGCCCGCGTGCCACGCCACCGTGTACCGCGCGTCCCGGGCCCCGAGCATGCCGTAGCGCCAGATCGAGAGCATGGGGGGAGGCACCCTGCCTCATGTCCAGAGGTAGAATGACTTACCAGCGGCACTTTACTCACCAATGACTTACTAACTTACTTAGTAATTTACTCAATAATTTACGCACCAACTCACTCGCTAACTTACTCTCACTCACCAACTTATTTATTGATTCGCTCACTAACTTACTAACCAAATTACCAACTCACTAACTAACTTACTTAGTAATTTACTCACTAATTTACGCACAAACTTACTCACTAACTTACTATTACCCACTGACTTTTTATTGATTCGCTCACAAACTCACTCACTGACTCACGTACTGACTCACCAGCTTTACGGTGGACTGCGGGTCCAGCCCGAACAGCTTGAGGGTGCCGTACGTGAGCGCGCTGATGAGCGCGACGACCAGCACCGAGCACAAGTGCCACGCCACCGTGTACCGCGCGCCGCGCGCCCCGACCACGCCGTAGCGCCAGATCGTCGGGTCCGACACGTAAATACACAGCGCGGGGGCTAGGAACGCTCCTGGAAATTAATAGTACATTATTGCCTAGGCAGGAAAGTAGGCAATTGCGGGCCGAGTGTTGGTTTAAAAATACGAAGCCCGCAATTACTGTTCCTGCCCAGGCAAAAATAGTTCTTTTCTCAAAAATAGCAAGAAAAAAATTGTTGTAGTAAAATCTTCATCGCTTGAACTCATTTTTTGAATTGCATACATACAGAAACTTCACGTGAAAAAACCATCACTCTTTACCGCCTTTTTGTTTATTTATTTATTTATTTATTTATTTATTTATTGTTATTGGAGATCCAACAGCTCACAAGATGACAAGAAGAAACGCAAGCTATTGTTTTAAAAAAACATAAGCTATTCCAGACACAGATAAAAAAGTTATGTTTCGAATAAAATTTGGATGTATAAGACTTGTGCCCTCATTTTATTATGGCCATTTCACTTTTGAAAAAGTTATAAGCTAGATACGAGGGTTGATTAATAAGTTTTTAGAATCGTATGAACCATCCTCGCAATGATATTTTTTTAATGTGGACAGTTAAATGACGTTAATAAATGTTTGTAAATATAGAAACTGTGCATATTCCAAATAAAATATAAAGATTTACATATCTCCCATTTTTTATTCCGATTCTAAAAACTTATTGATAAACCCTCGTACTAATGGAATTTGTATGCAACATTGCGGGCTTGTGTAGCGAGCACGCAATGTTTTTTTTTTATTTGAGAACTGTCAGTAAACTATGTACTTCGCGTCTCAAAATGTAGATAGTAATGTCAACATTTGCGGACATTTTTGAGAAAAAATTATAACTGGAGACCCGCATTCGCTTCGCTTCAAAACTTCTGTAACACCCATACATAAACCACAATTATTATTATTATTTATTTTGTTTTTTTTTCTTGTGATCGTCGAATAAATGTTTCTATTTCTATTTCTATTTCTATTTCTAATTAATTATACTTAAATGGCTTCCTCTTGAATCACTCTATTTATTGATGAAAAACACATTGTAATGAGTTGCTTAGTTTGAAAGATCTGAGAAGTGCAGTCTCTGAGAACAGTTCATCATGCCTACTGGCGACACTGACCTATGAGCGCGCCCAGGAGGCACTGGTGCGGGAAGTGCAGTGTATGTAGCACTCACTGAGAACAGTTCATCATGCCTACTGGCGACACTGACCTATGAGCGCGCCCAGGAGGCACTGGTGCGGGAAGTGCAGTGTATGTAGCACTCACTGAGAACAGTTCATCATGCCTACTGACGACACTGACCTATGAGCGCGCCCAGGAGGCACTGGTGCGGGAAGTGCAGTGTATGTAGCACTCACTGAGAACAGTTCATCATGCCTACTGGCGACACTGACCTATGAGCGCGCCCAGGAGGCACTGGTGCGGGAAGTGCAGTGTATGTAGCACTCACTGAGAACAGTTCATCATGCCTACTGGCGACACTGACCTATGAGCGCGCCCAGGAGGCACTGGTGCGGGAAGTGCAGTGTATGTAGCACTCACTGAGAACAGTTCATCATGCCTACTGGCGACACTGACCTATGAGCGCGCCCAGGAGGCACTGGTGCGGGAAGTGCAGTGTATGTAGCACTCACTGAGAACAGTTCATCATGCCTACTGGCGACACTGACCTATGAGCGCGCCCAGGAGGCACTGGTGCGGGAAGTGCAGTGTATGTAGCACTCACTGAGAACAGTTCATCATGCCTACTGGCGACACTGACCTATGAGCGCGCCCAGGAGGCACTGGTGCGGGAAGTGCAGTGTATGTAGCACTCACTGAGAACAGTTCATCATGCCTACTGACGACACTGACCTATGAGCGCGCCCAGGAGGCACTGGTGCGGGAAGTGCAGTGTATGTAGCACTCACTGAGAACAGTTCATCATGCCTACTGGCGACACTGACCTATGAGCGCGCCCAGGAGGCACTGGTGCGGGAAGTGCAGTGTATGTAGCACTCACTGAGAACAGTTCATCATGCCTACTGACGACACTGACCTATGAGCGCGCCCAGGAGGCACTGGTGCGGGAAGTGCAGTGTATGTAGCACTCACTGAGAACAGTTCATCATGCCTACTGGCGACACTGACCTATGAGCGCGCCCAGGAGGCACTGGTGCGGGAAGTGCAGTGTATGTAGCACTCACTGAGAACAGTTCATCATGCCTACTGGCGACACTGACCTATGAGCGCGCCCAGGAGGCACTGGTGCGGGAAGTGCAGTGTATGTAGCACTCACTGAGAACAGTTCATCATGCCTACTGGCGACACTGACCTATGAGCGCGCCCAGGAGGCACTGGTGCGGGAAGTGCAGTGTATGTAGCACTCACTGAGAACAGTTCATCATGCCTACTGGCGACACTGACCTATGAGCGCGCCCAGGAGGCACTGGTGCGGGAAGTGCAGTGTATGTAGCACTCACTGAGAACAGTTCATCATGCCTACTGGCGACACTGACCTATGAGCGCGCCCAGGAGGCACTGGTGCGGGAAGTGCAGTGTATGTAGCACTCACTGAGAACAGTTCATCATGCCTACTGACGACACTGACCTATGAGCGCGCCCAGGAGGCACTGGTGCGGGAAGTGCAGTGTATGTAGCACTCACTGAGAACAGTTCATCATGCCTACTGGCGACACTGACCTATGAGCGCGCCCAGGAGGCACTGGTGCGGGAAGTGCAGTGTATGTAGCACTCACTGAGAACAGTTCATCATGCCTACTGACGACACTGACCTATGAGCGCGCCCAGGAGGCACTGGTGCGGGAAGTGCAGTGTATGTAGCACTCACTGAGAACAGTTCATCATGCCTACTGGCGACACTGACCTATGAGCGCGCCCAGGAGGCACTGGTGCGGGAAGTGCAGTGTATGGAGCACTTACTGAGAACAGTTCATCATGCCTACTGACGACACTGACCTATGAGCGCGCCCAGGAGGCACTGGTGCGGGAAATGCAGATTATGTAGGACTACTGAGAACAGTTCATCATGCCTACTGGCGACACTGACCTATGAGCGCGCCCAGGAGGCACTGGTGCGGGAAATGCAGAGTATTTAGGACTACTGAGAACAGTTCATCATGCCTACTGGCGACACTGACCTATGAGCGCGCCCAGGAGGCACTGGTGCGGGAAGTGCGTGGACACGTAGAGCCGCGCCAACATGATGAAGGTGAGGAGTGCGACGCCTAGCGGATACAGCACGTACTTCCAGCACTGGATGTAACACTTACTGAGAACAGTTCATCATGCCTACTGGTGACACTGACCTATGAGCGCGCCCAGGAGGCACTGGTGCGGGAAGTGCGCGGACACGTAGAGCCGCGCCAACATGATGGAGGCGAGGAGTGCGACGCCTAGCGGGTACAGCACGTACTTCCAGCAGTGGATGTAGCACTTACTGATAACAGTTCATCATGCCTACTGGCGACACTGACCTATGAGCGCGCCCAGGAGGCACTGGTGCGGGAAGTGCGCGGACACGTAGAGCCGCGCCAACATGATGGAGGCGAGGAGCGCGACGCCTAGCGGGTACAGCACGTACTTCCAGCACTGGATGTAACACTTACTGAGAACAGTTGGAAGAACAAAGTTAATAGATTTTCCTTATCTGAACAAAAAGAATTCCTTATCTTATCGGCATTGCCGACTAGTCGGCCGATTGATCGTCAAATTGAAAACTGATTAGTCGGCCAACTGGCCAGTTGGCAAAATCCGTAGTCGGCCCATCTCTAGTAAAAAAGGAACCCTTATGGTGAGACTTCGTTGTCTGTCTGTCTGTCTGTATGTCACAGCAGGTTTTCTCAGCAACTACAAATGCTATCAACTTGAAATTTGGCATAGTAGTACAACTTGCTTGCCCGCATCCGTTTTTAGTAAAAAAAAAAAAAATAATTTTATATATAATTGAAAAGCGGGGATTATAGCAAATGGGGTGTCAATATGAAAGGGCTCAATTTGCATATTTCAAAACATTTTTTATAACTGTTTTATAACCAAAAATATACAAAAAATGACCGTTCCCCCCCTAATCTGCGAAGTTTATTTATTAATCAAA
Organism: Acleris literana; assembly: GCA_946894065.1. Taxonomy (NCBI): domain Eukaryota; kingdom Metazoa; phylum Arthropoda; class Insecta; order Lepidoptera; family Tortricidae; genus Acleris; species Acleris literana. The sequence continues at coordinate 3,479,603 of OX335696.1, forward strand.
AATCTGCAAAAATCCTGACCTATAGATAATTACTTATATTTTATGGGAAAATAAAATGAAGTGTTCATTATTTACAGTTTTTGAGAAATAACAAAAAACTTTGGAAATCTGTATTATAATTTAGGCTAGTCGAAATGTACCTTATGGCATAGAAAATAAAGTTCATAACAAAATGATTTTTTTTTTCCGGTTACCAAGCATATTATCTTAAATACGGGACCCTCGGTGCGCGAGTCCGACTCGCACTTGACCGGTTTTTTTTTAATAATATGTTAGAAGAGTAATTGCACAAAAGCTCCTATATTTAGGAAAGTATATCCGAATAGACGTATCCAGGGGCCCTACTTTGAAAATCGAAGTTCGAAGTTACGTTAGCTCCATGCTTTTCTCTCGATTTAGTCTCGAATAACGAGTGATAGAGATAGAGCTAACGTAACTTCGAACTTCGATTTTCAAAGTAGGGCCTCAGGGGTCACTTAGTATCGATGCACTCGGAAATTTTAATAAGGGTTTATGCAGAACATGTTCAGCGATAGTCGAACCAAAGGAGAGCGCCCAAATAATGCCTGGAATGTACAAAGACGAACAATATTTCAAAAAAATAGTCGTAATTGAATATAACTAAACAGATTTAATAGAAGTCTGCTGAACTCCGGAGAAACAAACACTAATTAATTATTATATTACTGGGACATCTGTTGCCCTCACGGTTTTATCATTCGTTATTTCAAGTTGCCACTTTATATTAACAAAACAAATAATGAAGATTTTCTGCTGTCACTCATGCAAAAAGTATTATTTATGCATGACAATTGTCATTTGTCATTAGTTTGTCTTAGCGAACAAAATAGGTCAAGTTAAATAGTTCTTATGTTACATTTTAACATTCAAATAGAACTTAACGACATCTATTGTAGTTTTTTATGTCAACATAACCTCTTTCATTGTAAAGAAAAATCTTAATAATAGCAAAATCCCAAGTTTTTAAATACTTTTTGAAGGAGTTTTCGAAACCACATTTTTTTTTCGCCTATTTTAATGTATGATTGAGTCTTGTACATAACAGGCATTTCCTTGCAGAGTTGGGCAATATTTATTCGAATGACGAATAACGAATAAGAATAACCAAATTATTCGCGAATAACGAATGATTATTCTTATTCGAATAAATTATTTGTCGAATAATTCATTTGCGAATAATTTATTCGCGGATAATTTATTCGTTGAATGAATTGCCACGAATAATTATTATGTACTACTTTTATACCTGCTCCATTGTTCTCTAATAAATTAATAAATTATTCGTTATTCGAAAAGTAGTCGAATGATTCACTCGTGGATAAATTATTCGCGAATAAAAATATTACGAATTATTTTTTATTCGAATGATTATTCGAATAAATAATTATTCGAATAATGCCCATCTCTGTTTCCTTGTATGACCGGTGGGCATTCCCCTTTCAATCTTTCAATACTAGTCTTTTATTTTTAATCATGTATGCCAATTGACGTCATCGGCACGAAAAGTGCAACAAATTGACCTCTGTAAACAAGTTACAATAACTCCACAAACCGGTCCCTCATAACATGCGCCGCCCACATCCCGAACAGCAGCAACGCGGCAGCGCCGGCCGTGCTGTGGCCAGAGGGGGAGCCCGGGCCCGCCTCGCAGGTCTGCCGGGTCTGGAGCAGCCGCGGCCGGGAGTGGTGGTAGAACGAGGTCTCCTGCACCCACCAGTACGGACGGTCTTCGAAGAGCAACCTGGGACATGTTACACTCTAATGCAGTGATCCCCAAAGTGGTCCATATCGACCCCTAGGGGTCGACGGCGACCTGCAAGGGGTCCATGTGAGCGGAAAAAATAAATGGGGGTCCATGAGATGAAAATGGGGGTCCATAGTAGTGGATCCCATTTACGCAGGTCGTGACTTTAATTTTGGCTTTCCATTAATGGAATAATCCATATTCATACACAGATAGTATGTAACTACTTACTTACGTAATACTTTCTTATAAATATATAAATAAACAAATATCTATCTAAGTATCTAAATTATGTTTCAATTTTCTCTGCGTGTAGTTTTTTACTTTGTAAAAAATATGTCTCCGCATTAAATTTTCATTGTAGCCTGTGTCAATTTTTAGCCAGCTAGACCTCCAACGTTATCCGTGCAAAAAATCCCGAAGATTGTTTGCTTAGTTTTTACGTTATAACAAAATATTCGGTAAGCAAGCTAGGGGTCCGCCCAAAACCGAAACAAATGCCAAGTGGTCTATGAGAGAAAAAAGTTTGGGGAGCTCTGCCTTAGGCCCTCCGCACATGGAGCTACTCAAAAATAACTAGTTACAAACTCAAATTACTAACGAGTTTCTTGAGCGTCACCGCCATACATTTTCATTCAGGTTCGCATACGACGCGACTAGTCAGCAACCGCGTGACGCGTCGTGCAGGTTGCCTCGCTACTGGTTACCCGAATTTTGGTTGTTAAAATTACTTGATCCCGAATTAGGGAATTTCAAACAACAAATACATCAAATCAAAGATCATTAAAATCGGGTCAGCCGTTCTTGAGTTATAAATGGTTTACCTAATCAAGCTTTGTTTTATATATATAGATTATGCTTAATATCAGCTTGTACGGAAAAACATGCGTACGGACAGACGGACATGACGATACTACAAGGTTTATAATTCCACTAGACGAGGTCATGATCGTTGCACTGTCATCAGGAAACCTCGCAACTTGACAGCGTCGTGTGCGAGGTAGAGTTTGTAACTGATTTGTAATTACTGATTAGTTCCGTCATTTTTGAGTAGCTCCATGTGCGGAGGGCCTTACAGTTTCTGATTTGAAATTTGTAATTACTGATTAGTTCCGTAATTTTTGAGTAGCTCCATGTACGGACGACCTAAATTTTATTTGGTCATTGTTGACATAATTATTGAACCGTTGAATTTACAGAATTTCTAATCTAATGTATAGACTAGGCTAGGTTAGGTTAGGTTTGATTTATAAGATTCCAGAAAAACTAACAGTTTTAAAAAAACATATGTTATGAGTTTATGACTTGTGATAAATATGCCTTTTAACACATTATGACTAAAAATAATTATGACAGATGATATAGACCCTTTTTATATAGCATGTATTAGGCGAACCAGCACACAGGCCACCTGATGGTACATGGGATCTGTGACACATAGACATTTGCATTCTCAAGACTGCAATCTAAAGACTGCAAATGTTTGAAAGTCAGTTGTATTTTATTGTATAACTAGCGGTCAATACATATGCCTATGACACTCACAAATAACGAGGCTTTCTAAAAGAATTTTCAAAATTGGTTCGGAAGATCCAGAGATTACCCCCTACAACGTCACAAACTTTACCTCTTTATTAGTAATTAATTAGTATAGATAACTAAGGTGAGTGCTCGATCTGCATAAAATTCATTTAACATTATTCACACAGGAACTACACAAAAAACCTTCATTTTATTCCAGAATATGACGGGCACTTGTGCGTAATTCATTGAAAACTGTTCACTAAAGTTCATTGAAAGACATGACAGTCAAACTTTCACATTTATAACATTATTAAATGAAATACTAACAACATGGTACCCAAGAGGCTGTAAGCGAAAGAGAGGTAGACAATTTAAAAGATGGGAGGACGAAATAGTAGACAATGTCAGAAGGATGCGGACCAGAGTAGTCACAGATAAGGAGGAGTGGAGAAGACTCGGGGAGGCCTTTGCTAGAAGGCACACAGAAATATAAACACCATTGTGGTTACTGTAGTTTTAAGTATTTGTATATTTTTTGAAAAAGAGGCTATAAATAAAATGTGTATGTACCATTTCATAATAGAGTTGAGCCATCCCCCGAACCCTAGGACCAGCAGTAGTTGGGCAGCAAACACCGAGTCCACAATAGAGACAATCGGGAACAGCACTTCCAGCATGAACTGCGGGTTGGAGTAGTCATTCACCTTTTCCAGGTACCACGCCCAGTCCTCAAACCTGGAATAATGTTTATTATCACGCACTAACTTATGTAGAGTAAATAAAAGAAATACCTGCGGGACAAACTTACACTAAATACTCTGACCTAAAATAAATATAAGTCAGATAAGATAAGATTAAAGATGTTTATTCAGTAAGTGGGGCTGCACGGGCACTTTTACACGTCACGTCTATGCGCGTTCTGTACAACCAGAGTATAAATAAATAAATCAATCTAAGGGGAGAGGAACACATACTTAAATACATAGAAAACATCCAAGACTCAGAAACAAATACTCATGCTCATCACACAACTATTTGCCGTTACACAGTTAAATAAATACTTAAACACATAAAAAATCCTCTCAGAGTTTTCTTCTTTTTAATTCTCTTAGTAGTAAATAGTGTTTCGCTTTAAGGGAATATTTCTGATGCGTATTCCCAAAAACAAACAATGATTTACGCATGCCGTTAAAAAACTTAATCACTGAAAGAAGACCATCTTACGAAGCTAATTCAGTTTTAGCCTAGTCTGTTACATAACCTCCAGCTTCCTTACTATTCAATTGGTAAAAATAACGGAGCAATTAATTTATAATTACAGTTATAAAAATCTTATTCCTGTAAAACTTACCAGTACTGAACAAATTGGATAAAATCGACCCCAAGCGCGTACACCTGCTCCATTGTGGACTGACTTAATAAACAAACTTCATAGATTCATCGTTAACGATAATTTCCGAGATTTCACAGTAATTTAGTCTTAGTTTCTAACCAAAACAAATCGATAAGCTATTATACAATGTGCTGCAATTTGATTTGACATTGACGTTTGATGTTTTTCCGGCAAAAAAATATTGAAATATAAAACGTGCATGTGGTAACATATAACATTGTATCTAATCCATGTTAACCCCTTGTTTAAAACACATTTAAATTTATTTATGTTTTTAGTTTTTACTGCTACACTGCTCTGCCCTACTAAGCTTAATAGCGATATCTCAGACAATACACTGATAGAAATTGCAACCTAAACACAAACAAAACAAAGTTGAATCTGCTTTGACTATTGAATTTAGATATTGCGTTTTTGTTTAGGAGGGCAGTGCTGTAATAATAAGAAATAATAAATCAGACATAATGTTAATTTTGATAAAAGCGCCATCTAGTAGGATTTAGCCACACTGCTATGAATAATACTGACATCTTTCGTGCAGTAGTGGAACTACTTAAATCCTAGTGGCGTTATACCATTACTACTAGACAACAGATGTCGCTTTAGTATGCAAATTAAGTAACTGACTAATAAATAACAAAATAACAGATATTTAAAAATCAAAAAATCTTTAAACTCAAAAAGTTACAAAGCTGAAGACGTATGATACGATATGTATGTTCTTTCCGTATATCCTACTAATATTAATAAAGTTTGTGTGTTAGTCTGTTACTCCTTCACGCTGCAACGGCGCGACGGATTTAAATGAAATTTGAAATGGTGATAGCTTATAACCTGAATTAATAATCTTCATACCGAAAAAAAAAAAAAAAAATCAAAGAAACATGTTGTTATATCTACCTCCGTGTTTATAGGAGCTGTCGCATGGAGTCATCCTAAATTAAGACTACGCCGGACTTTACAGGAGCGCGTGGAGCTTACCCGATGTACTTCCGCGGGCCTGGTATGGTTAGCGTTTATCGCGTGTCAAAATGTGAATAAAGCATCCGTCACTCTCGTACTTATATACATGTCAGAATTGTCAGAAAGTGACGGATGTTTTATGGGGTTAGCTCCTGTTTAGTCTGTGGATGTTGAATCCCGTCTTAGGGCGTCGGTCGAGGTAATGGGCCTCAGCGCGAAGCCGGCTCGTCGACGATGGGAAGTCGCCGGAATAAAACACCACCGTTCTTGTAAATATCTACTTCGATACAACACATTAAATGATATCAACAATAAAGAAATTGAGCACTTCGAGAGAACCTTGTTTATCATAATCACAATCGGTTATTCTAATAATAAAGTTATTATTATTATTTATTTATTTTAATGGCGTCTACAAGTTATGTAATTTTGCCAATGTCAAGTATATATAAGCAATTGTACGGTGAATTATCGTTGTCGTCGGCGTCTTCCAGTCCCGTCGGCACACCATTGAAGATGGCGGGCATCCACTTCAATGGCTTATTGGCTTGGAGTGTTCTTGACCGCTTGCTCATTCAGAATCAACTTTTCACTGATATTTTATTTGATGCATATTCTTCGTCAGTGTTGGAGGTTACTTCACAAAGTTGCCCTGGATTTGCGAACCAAAATCAACAATAAAGTAATTTACAAAAAATTAAATAAATAGACAGATGTTTTCAAAATGATAGCTAGATAAGAACTCCCTAATAATAAAGTTATTGCGAGCACAGAGGCCCTACTTTGAAATTCGAAGTTCGAAGTTACGTTAGCTCCATCCCTGTCACTCGTCATTCGAGACTAAATCGAGAGAAAGGGATGAAGCTATCGTAACTTCGAACTTCGAATTTCAAAGTAGGGCCTCAGGGCAGGAGTCGTGTTGCACTGTCTGAGTGACAAGAAGAAGTGTTGCCAACCTTCGGGGCGATTTTAGTCGCCACAAGTCCATTAGAGAAAATACTCTTTTACCGAACAACTGTCTTCGCGCGTGATATCTATGGACTTATTTCTGTAATAAGATTCCCTGATTACTATTATTGTGTTTTCTAATAAACTAAAGCGTTGTTTTGGAATTCGAAGGATGGTTCTTTTTTGAAGAAATGAATACACAATTTAAAGGGTATGATATAGCTTAATAACAATTGAACTATGAGTAAGTAACTTAACGAAAAAAAGTGGACGCCTTGTTACGTTAAGTTGACAATACGACGGTTGAAGGTTATTAAACTTTGCCACATACCTATGCTATTATTTTTATTGTGTATCCATTTGTACAACCAAAAAACCATCCCTCGATTTCAAGGCAATGTTTTAGTTTATAAGAAAACACATGAATAGTAATGAGGGCGCCACTGGACTACTATAATAGGTACTCTATGGATATAGGTACTAAGTTGTTACCTAAATACCTACATCTATAGTTGCTAACTGTAACCGGCTAATCTGTTTCCGATGCAGTTCGGTGCGCGAACCCTCTGAAGGCAACGCGCGCATTATTATTTAATAATTGAGTATTATTCTATAGCAGAGTACAGTGTACCGCGCAAGTTGCGACAAGAAAATAATCACGAGTTTCCTGTAAATTGTGCTCGTTTAGGCCTTATTTTACAAGTTTTTATTTAACTTGCAATGTAAGGATGTATGTATGTATGTACGGATCAAATCTTGCAAGTTAAATTTGACCCACTTCCCGGTTTCCGATGAAGCTGAAAATTTACATACACCTTTAGTTCTGGTGATACAATAATATAGTAGACCATCGAGCTGGTCGATGATGGAGACTCAGAGTGGCCATAGGAACTCCTTAATTACACATGAGAAACCCGTCGTGTTAGGGCTCGTTAGAATCGTCTTGAAGAGTAGGTAGATGACGACTGTGCAAAAAAAAGTACAGTGGGCAACAAAGGCTAATTGCAGCATTACGGACGAAATGTCTCTCAGATTTCACTTACCATCTGGGGCCTGTTTTATAAAGCTACAAATTGTAATTTACAGGTTACAAGTTTCCATTTGACACAACCTCGACCAATGACGACCAGCCATTTGAGCACTGTTGCCAGTTAAGACCTGTAAAATTGTAACTAGTAGCTTTATAAAACGTGCCCCAGGTAGCTTGTTTGCCTTCTTGGCATAAAAATGTCACTGTTGGATATTTCTCGGAGCAACTTCTTGCAGGTGTATTTGCCTTAGATATATTATAATGTGTGTATTTGACAACGACTTTTAAAAATCTAGTGGTCTTGCGTTAAATCCCCAAAGGAAATTGTGTGATAACCACGTCGCATACCGCATTCCCGACTTCCACACAGTGCCTTGAACGCGTATATGCGTTCTTACAGTATGAAATCTCCGTATCAAATAAAAGATATGGCACCTGTGAAGACCTTTTTTTTATGGCATAGAGAAGGCAATAAACGAGCACACAGGCCACGTGATGTTAAGTGGAAACTGTGGCCCATCGACATTCGCATTCACGAGACTGCAAATGCGTTGCCAAGCCTGAGGTCTAAGATGGAATGCCTCTATGCTAGTCATTTCACCAGCTGTCTTATCCCCAAACCGGAACACAACAATGCGAACACTGCTGTTTGGCGGTACGTTAATTGATAAGATTGTGGTAGCGATTCGGACGGACCCTGCACAAGGTCCTACCACCCGCAAAACCTGGACCTGGATGAAGTGGGGCAGTTAATATGTCATTTTATCAGTAAAATAGAAAATTAGATGACGCCCGACTAGAGTTAGTTTCCCAATACCCCCCCTATTTCTTCCCGCTCGGGGCTGATTTTCGAAAAACCCTATCTTACTACACTTCTACGGTACTCAAGGAATAATGCCTCCTAATGTGAAGTTCCTAGGTCCAGCGCCTTAACCAGAGAGGCCCACCGAAGTTCGAAGTTACGTTAGCTCCATCTTTCTCTCTCGATTTAGTCTCGAGTGACGAGTGACAGGGATGGAGCGAACTAATTTTGAACTTCGATTTTCAAAGTAGAGCCTCAGTTGTCTGCCGGTCAGTTACGGATGTTTTTGTATTTATAGAGATTAGATATACTTTTCAGCGGTCATTATGGCGTTGAAAATATTAAAGCATAGCAAGTGACAGTTTCCTCAAACATGCAAATAATCGTAAGTAGTATTTACCAAAAATGCAAAAATAAAAATATAAAGTTCAACACTTTATGGTTAGTACAGCTCCAGCCTCCACCCGGATCACCTCGACTTCTTTCCGGCCAAGGCCGTAAATCGATATGAAAATTTATTACTAGCCACTGCACGCTGTTTTTAAATCCATCTTGAAATGCTTATTTGAGGTTAACTGGAAGAGATCCAACTTTGCACCTTTGTACAGTCGAGTTCATAAATATGTATACACTTTAGTACCTTGTCACTTTAATCGCTGTTATAATTCGTATATGGCATTTTGAATATGACATTAAATAGACAAGGTATTAAAGTGAATACATATGAACTCGCCTGTACTACTTTTTATGTAATTCTATTAGGTACTACAATTAAAAATTAAAACTAAACGTATTTAAATTAAAATTAAACTAAGCTAGCTATATATAATAATCACCACTATAAAAAGAACACCCCCTCTAGCAGGTCCGCTCGCGGCATGGTCCCCATGAAACTGGCTGCATTACCTCTCTGGATAGCTAGCCCAATCCTTTGGGAGAGGTAAGCACCAGCTCTAGGATCTCCGGAGGATTCTATGAGCCGGGATGACAGGGCATTAATAAAGCTTAGGTACTCGTATAATGTAGCTGTTTTACTGCCGCACTCTGAGACGTCAATTAAATTTAATGCTTGATTAAAGTTGCTGCTGTCACTTTCTATAGCAAGAGAATAAGACAACACGTCACTAAACAAGCATTAAATTTAATTGACGTCTCTGAATGCGGCAGTTAGTTCAATAAAGGTTTACATACATACATAAGATTATAAGGCTGCGGCTCCACTGAGGCGGAGATGAGCGGAGCGGAGCGGAGCTGTGCCAATATTAACCAATAGAAGGCGCATGCGGTCACGTCGAGCGCGCCTTGCGCACGTTAGTTTAGATTCTATTTGTTAATTTAGGCACAGCTCCCCTCCACTCCGCTCATCTCCGCCTCAGTGAAGCCGTAGCCTAAGCCTCGGCCCGGGCCAATAATATTACTATATCCTTTAGCAGGCTCTATATCTTTCGAAAAAACGGAGGCAAAGAAACCTCTATTTTACCGAAATATAACCGGAGTATAGAAGAAATATAACCGTAACCCTCGTTGCCCAGGGTACGAAGGTAACTTCGCCTGAATTTGGGCAAATTTAATCTGCTGCGATGAGGGGTCTTGATACACATGGTGTTGAAGTGGATAAATGTATCTTAGGATATCCTTTTTTAGGGATCTGTAGTCCATCTCCCTTATAGTTTCAACATGTCCGTCCGTCCGTCCTGTCTAACTGTCTATATGTTACAAATTACGAGCACTTTTTGTCAGAAAGTATCCTAAGTCACAAAGTTAAAAAAGTGTACAACTAACTTAAAAAAAAACTATCGCAGCTGGTAAACTTCATTGGTTTCAGAGATACAGGCGAGTGTTAATACCTACTAAAAATCATCTATGACGGCACCAAATAACTTTAAATAGAAAATTAGTTCATACTTGTTGTTTTTTCAGACAGTTTTTGTGTTCCTAGGAACGGAGAACATACTCTGAGCGTGGTCCAACAAGCGTTTTCCAGGTTTTTTTTAACTCTGATGGTAAAACGTTGTTACCCACCTCTATCCATATCTCGAGACCTATCCGGCACTCGTATCTCATCCAACCAGCTCCAGCATCGTAAACGCTGTATGATCACGCAGAAATATTGCATTAAAATATAATCTAACCCCCCTCGCCCCCCCGCCTCCTAACTGCCTCCTCTTGGCCGGCTAGGGAGGGCGGAGTCCGGGACTCCCGCATTTAATGCACGAATTAACTATAAAACAAAAACAGTTAAATTGAAAAGCGAGATTTTTATTCCTTGAAATAGAAGTGCGTATATATAAATATACAAAATAAAATTAATTAATATGTTTTGCTTTGTAAAATTAGTTTGCGAATTTGTGCGATCGAGCTCAAAAAGTTTTTTTTTTTTACCATATTCTATTAAAATAAGATGCTAAAATGTAACATATCTTTAACTGTACTTATTACAACAAATTTCTCGTCTTTGATTTTTATTTTACAAGAAAAGATAATAATTGTAACAAGTCTGACAAAAAGCAAGTTTCAAAAAACCCAACTGCTGTTTGGATAATGTCGTCAACTAATGCTAGTTATCATGTATAGGTACTTAATTTTTTTTTTTCCAATTTCACATTACCTTACTGTCGATGGCACTTCCGCCATTATTAACGATGCTCCGATATAAATACAACGTCGCGTGGCGCCATCGACAATAAGGTCCCTTTTCATAGATAATGCCACAAAAATTAATGAAAAGAAAGTAGCTAGTGACACTCGCGACGATAAGACGAATCTAACGACACCTCGCTTATCGATATCGGCGCATATCCCTTCAGCCTTTACAAGGGAACAAAAAACCATACATACATACATGTCAAAAACATTACCTTTTTACCTTTTACCCTCCTTCGACAGTCGGGTAAAAAAGACATTACTATGGGCGGCTTGGTTCCAGTCTTTATTTATTATTTATTATCAAATTACAATTTTATATAATAACCTTTCGAATTATTTTAATCCAACAAAGAAATATTAACAATAATACAAGTAAATAATACAACTTTATTATAATGCGGTCATCTATAAAATACCTGATTTTTATCATCTTACTCAAAAGATATTCCTGATTTATTAAAAAAAAGATTAAAGATTTTTACCCAGTAATGCCCGGTTCACATTATTCCAGTCCAGTAATCCAGCAGGCCAATCCAGTCCAGTGCTGGACTGGATCATATCGTTTACATTATTCCAGTCATTTAAGAGTTGCTGGAGTGGTAACACTATTGTGACAATGATATCTAGAACTTAAACGATCAATCCAGCAGTGGAATTGGCTGTCTACACTATTCCAGTGGCGCTGGATTGGGCGAGCTGGAATGAAAAAGTAGACGGTCTTTCCAGTCACTGGACTAGATTGCTCACTGGAATGGGTACATTCCAGTGCATTCCAGTGCCGGTTCACATTATTCCAGTAGCATTCCAGCACTGGTTTGAGTCGCTGGACTGGAATGCTACTGGAATAATGTGAACCGGGCATAAGTAAGTAGGAAACCACTGCTGAGAACAACCGCCGCAAGAAACTCAACAGTCAGTAATTATTTTAAACATTGCTTCTGGCAATGACTATACTTAAAGTAGCATTATATAAAACAATGAATATAGAAAATAGCATGCAAGCATGCAAGCAAGTTGAGCGGGAAAACGTGTCAAAACTCAGAATAACAAGAGCGAATACATACATTAAATCACGCCAGTTTCCCAGAACCCCTTCGGGAAACAGGCGGGAAACAGGCGTAGGCAGAGACCACTTCTTTCCTCCTGCTACGATCCTGACAAATTTCTTTCGCTTCTTCCACGTTTCATACATCGAGCCATGCATGCACCTACGTTTCGGTACTTAAGATTCGGCCTTACAAAAAATATGAAAAAATCCCGGGATCCCGGGCTCAAATCCCGTGCTATCCCAGCTCTAGCGGGCACATAATTCCGCTGATAATCCCGCGTTCAGGACTCGCTCAGGCAACTCCCGTACTCCCGGGTATTGTAAAATACACGAATTTCCAACAATATAAACGTAGAGTTTAAAAACATCTACTTCCGCCGCCATTTTGGATTTTGGTGGGTTGGTTTTTATGATGTAAGGCAAAAGTTAAGGCCATTTACAAAACTAAAGGACTTTAAAAATTATAGCTAGATAGGTACAGTTGAATACGTAGGTCAGGTCGTACAGGTCGATTCATAAGAGCTGGCACGAATGGATTGAACGTAAGTAATGTCACTTGTCACTGCGAGTAAGGAACCTCCTAATATTTTTTAAATAACTAGAACTTTTTAGTTATTCAATAAATAAATAAAACATTACATATAATCTGCCCATTATTAGGATTAAACAGGTAAAATATATGTTGGTATTTTTACTGCGGCTCGCGATTATGGATTTAATTACTTACTGCCTCGTGTGGTTGCCGAGTTAGAATAGTGCCACTCCATGTCTTCCCGTGGATGTCGTAAGAGACGACTAAGGGAATAAAGGCTCGTAGTACTGTTAGGCGATGGGCTTGCAACCTGTCACTAATACGCTGGTAAACATCTTAGCCTGATTGTGCAAATTGTGGTTATAGAATTATCAACATGTTTTTAGAGATGTTTGTAATTCTGTAGCTCTGCCTACCCCACTCTGGGAACGAAGGCGTGAGATTATGTATGTATGTATGTACTGCGGAATTAATGCTACGAAGCATATTGTTTTACTAACATAAAAATACTACGCTTTAATTTTGATTTTGAGCGTTAAAACAGGATTGTATAAAAACACAATTATTACTTATTGAATCAAACTCTATGTAGCCATTTTGTGATGCACACATAGATATTTTCACTCACTCATTCGATCCATTCGTGCCAGCTACTTCGATTTACTTTTAGTGATACCATTAATAAAAAAAAAACTGGATTATGAAAGATATAAAAAAACTTTACTGCACAATAGAAAGTATCTAGGTACAAATGGCGGACTTAATGCGTTAAAGGCCATCCTCTACCTGTTTATTAATGGGCCAATTAGAACCAATTTAAGGTAGGTGCTGAGAAAGATATAATTTAAAAAAGTAGGACCTACTTTAATACCAATATTTATTCTGGGAACGAGAGCGTGAGATTATGTATGTATGTATTTTCACGTTCGGTCATCTTTTCCGGGAATACGTACAACCCGGGAGTAAGTAAAAAGACAAAAACCAAAGGTCAATTATTATGTATTTAAATAATATGGCGTTTCCAACATTAAAACGTGGGCAAATCTTGGTTCCAAATACTTCCGGTTACAAAAAATAATGTGCCACGTGCAAAATATGTGTAGTTTTAAGGCGTTTTCACTAAAGGTGTACCCAATTAAGGACTGAAATTAAGGAACTTTAATTTTGTCAGTTTTGTGACGAAAATTAGCCATACATTGCGGCCGTCAAAGTGAAAACATCCTTTAACCCGATATAACCAAATATCCGCATTTTTTGTATCGAGATTGAGCATTAGGAATCACCCCCTGAATTAGTTTGGCTGGTTTGGCTTATGTTACGTATATACAACAGAGGTTGTTATAACGAAGTTGTATTTTAAAAAACAGTCCCTTTATAAAACTTACGAATATATTTTTATCTACTACTGATTCCCACTTAAAGGCGCCTCTTTGTAGTATCCTAAACAAGTTATTATAACTCAGCATCAAAAGTGTTCAAAAGCATTTCCTTAAAGCGTATGCGACATTAAAATTAACCATGAAAAAAACTAATAAACACACCATAGACTACTTTAACTTTTTAAACGACAAGGATATTGCATTATGTTCCCCTATTTTATATAAATACAAAGTTATATTTACCGTTGACACAAGCGCTAGTGTCCTCAATTACTATGAAAATTGTGTATGAAATGGTTTAGTTCCAATTTTGGTCACATGTACGTTTAACTTTGTAATTCTATATTTGCTTCCGTTTTGAATTTCGAATACTAATTGCGGCTTTATTGGCTGAAACTTTTAACTGTGACGTATTAAGACCGTTTAACTTTTTTTATCCTTGTTAAGTGTATTGAGTGATTTGGATGCCAGGGGCAGGGGGCTTTTTTTAAACGTTGGTCGAGTAGTGGGATTTTCATTCACTGCGTGACAGTGTCAGTTAGCTGTGTAAGGTATGATATATTTAAACTATTGAAATAAATATTTAAAAAAACAACCGAATTTAAAGAAAGATAAGAAGTCAATCTTGACAGCTGCAATCGCAGTACAATTTATGTATGTATGTATGTAAAAATACAATTAATATAAAACATAATAATTATGTGCATCGAGTACCTAAGCAGGTGTACAAATTAATTTAGAAGGACATAGAAATATTAACTAACCAATAAAACCTTTAAAAATAAAATAATACATACAAATAACTAACTACCTGCATAAATGAATACAGAGATATATAATACATCAAAAAGTAGGTATATATACATAAAGTTACGTAAACAACGTTTTGTGTAGAGGGCAGTTGATATTTAATACCTATTCTTGGGTTAGAAGTTAGGTATTAAGTCCCTGGTTAGAATTAGGATTGATTTCTTATAGATCTTCCTTTCACAATACCAGTATTTTACCTTTTACCCGGTTGTAAGTGGACTCTCTCAAAATCTTAATAGTAGATTGTATAACTAAGCCTTTGATCGGGAAAATTGTTCGAGGGGCACCTAATATGGCTTTTAGACCCGAGTTATACACTCTACTTGTCACTTCGATTGTGAGAAAATAAAAACATTATACAAAGGTAAAAAAATTGCGAAGATTATCCACCACGAATTCCACAGCGAAAATATTTTTTTAATTTGGCGGCATGTTTTTTTTAAAACTATTTTGACATCGATACAAAATATAGACACCGCGAATAAACGCCACTGACAGTCGATGTGTGTTGTGATTGGTGGATTTAATTTGGTGAAGTATTTTGATTGGTCAAATTAAAATGTTTTGTTACCCTAGGGAAAATATGAATATTATCAATATTATGTATTCTCTAGGGTTTACATTGTACAACTTTGGTCTCGCTTGATAAGTCTAATATGACACACTTTTTGAGCGTGAGAAGTGAAAAATCTTAATAATAACGTCTTTGAAAATTGTGCTTACCTAAATAGTTGGCAAACAAGTGGTGCATATATGTATGTATTTCTCGATCACTATAACTACTAAAGCCGTATAAACAAAGTGATCTAAAAGTTCAAACGTCCATGCAAATTTTAAAAACTCATTACTTTTACACAATTGACTAGTTAATTAAACTGTCATCGCTAATATACCTAACATTGTGGCCCTAAAAAATCTCTTCCAAAACAGCTGAGCGGGCGCAGGTGGCGCCCCTCGCGGCAATCTGACAGACTATTAATCCGGATTTAACCGGCTCTAACTGGATTAGGGCGGATTTATCCAGTACGGAGTGGTTTAGAGGTGTCGATGCGCGTAATTTATTTGTTTATGGCGATTTGGATGCGATTATGATTAGCAAAAAGAACTAGTAATTTGTCTATTATGAATGCAGTTGCTATATTGTCTAACAAACGTAAAACGTGCATACCGGTCTCTCTAGGAAATCGTTAAATATTTAAAAGAACATTCGTCCTTAATAATGTCGCTCTTAGTTAAAAAAATGTATTTTTGTAACCAGTTCAAGTGATGTATCTATATATTTATATTCTAATTACACCATTTATTCGTTTAGCGTACCGTCCGTCTGTCACACTCGGAGCTGGCTGAAAATCAGCGCTGCCGGTGTTTAACACCTCAGCATTATGCTAAGCCAGTGTCCGATTCACTGCCGCGAAGACACACTGACCACTTTGTTCATTGCTGTTTTCTCTGTTTTTACTTCTTTCTGTGTGTCTTGTGTCTGTAGTGAATAAATGTATTTTTCTTTTTTTTCTTTTCTTTTCATATAGGTACAGTTTAACATATTAAACATATTGTATTGTATGGTATCTCATCGAGACAAGGTCAAGCACAGACGCCAGTGACACTTGAGAGAGACAGAGAGACTTGTTTTTGATTTAACCAGCAGTCCCGGAAATGTAAAGGCCAACGCCGGGATTTTCGGGATTATCGGGACCATCCCTAATAGTGGTTACTATCTGAGTCACTAGGAGTTTTATTTTTATAAAATTGAAATATCTGTTCGTTCAGTAACCAGCTTATGAGCAAAAAGAATCAATTTTCGCTTGTCTAACAACACGCTCAAGTAATTTGGACCAACTTTACAGAAGAGCGAAAAACCGTGTCTTTTTGCGCGCTTTTTTACTAGCGCGCCATCACTATTTTTTGAATTCTGGTCTCTTATGGCCGAAACGTCTCGAATGTGATTGGTAGATCGACGCACTGAGTAGTTCTATCCAATGACATTTAAATGTAAGAGCCGCTTTTTTTCTGGCTATTCGTTGTCATTAAATATTTCTCAATCGCTCAAAGGTTAACTGGAAGAGATCCCTTAAACGGATAAGTTCGCCTTTGTACAACCCTGTTATATTTTTGTCTATTTTATAGTTGTTATCTCTTTTGTTTGTACAATAAAGTGTTTACATACATAATATATAATCATACATACATATTTTTGACTTGACCGGTGTCGATCAGTAAGCAACTTAATGTTATAGTACGGTCGACTTCAAAGATATGTTTGCATTTTCCATCTTATTCCAATGATATTTTATATTTAGATACGTTATGCTCATACTAAACGTATTCGAAAACCGTCGCCAATTACTGACAGTTGCTACGTTGCCATATTTCTACAGACAAAGACGGCAATTCGTAGCGAACGCTATTGTTAGAAAGAGATAAATCGTTGTTTCAAATTGCGTACCCGAATGACACGGCGTGACCGCTCCTGGCTGCCCTTTATCGCACTCATGCGATATCTAATTGTGTATCTCATGTTTCACAGGTGACAGTGACGCTACCGGTGCGAATTAAACAAAGTATGGCGATGTAAAACAAAATGTAAAAAATATTTACGGTACTTACGAATGAAATGAGACATCCTTTCTTCCTTTTATAGTTACATCATAATTTCGGCAGGCTCGAGAAACATAAGAAGGCATTTTTTATGGCTTATATTTGTTGCGTTTCCGTATTAAAACTTTACTGTTTTTGAAGCGTGCGTGTCAGCGGCCACGGCGCGACTGAACGATAGTAAGGTAATTACCTTCCTTTTCGAGGAACGCTTTTGCGCGCAGATGACGTATCTTAATATAAAATATCATTGTCTTATTCCATTTCAATTTAGGTGGTGGTACGACCTTGCATTAATACACCACCTTATCCTTCAAGGCTTCAACCTACCGCCTAGCAGCAGTGTTGTAGAATCGAGCCCCAGTAAATTTGCGACTCAAATCATGTGAACAAGCTCATTCTGCGATATTAGGCTACCTGCAATATAGGGTGGGTAAATTGGCCTATATGACCAATAAGGCCAAGCGATATGTACCGGATAGGTAATTCTAAGTTGTAAAACTATTACTATGGCAGGTAGTTCGAAATCTTTGTGTGGAATAAGTTATCGCCATGCAAAGACGGCGGTATTTCAAAGTAATTATGCTAAAGTCGTCTATGCAGGCGACCCGATGTTCCAGATTTTTTTTTAAAAACTCACAGCTATTTGAGGTTTCCCGCTACACAAAATCGTTGTAGAATTAAAAAGGATATCCGATGGTATAGTGCTTATCGTTATTGGTTTCTAGGCCAGCGTTCATACATTTTTGCCCATTCTCCTTTCTGCGGTATTAGGTTACCTGCAATATCAATTTAAATTTATTTCCCCCAAAATCATCACGTCGTTATTACGCCACATAAAAATAAATTGCGTGTTCCTTGCAAACACCAAAACCACAGCTTTTAAAAACCAACAACTTTCTTAACCAACTAATCAAAGACGCGCCAAAAAAAAACCTTTTACTCTGCCGATTTCTACACAGCCCCAGCGCTTTCAAAGAACAACAAAATATTTTGTCTATGCTTTTGTTTGTTTTTAAAATGCGTGACGTTTCGTTTCGGCCGCCGCCATTTTCTCCCCAAGGTTGTCCTTTCCAATTTTATTATTTTACAGTAGTATTTATTGGTATATTGCGACCATATCTTAATTATGGGACTACCGCAATTCCGTGGACAATAAAACCGAGTTTTCTATTGTTTTTGATGGTTTGTCGGCGTTCTGATGGCAGCCATTTTACGTCGTATTTCATAATTTAGGCCGTTTGTGGTTAATAGCTACAATAAAATTCTAAGCAAGTTATATTTGTTTGCCGAAAGGTTTTATTTTTACTTAGTATGTAAAAGTGTATTACAAATTACGACGGTTTCAACGGCATGGCAAAAACTTGTTGACAAATACTTAAGGTAGGTACTAACTTTGACGGGTCCTAAGCATGTCCTAAGGTTATTGACGAGAGTTGTAAAAATTATCGATAAATGAACAGTTTGGGATAGCCACGATTGTTTTTTTTTTAAGAAATAAGACGTTATAAATACACGCGTTTTTTTTATAAACTATTATAGTTAGTAGTAGGTATATCTTTAAACTTAATCCGCTTATAATAATATATCACTCTTCACTCATTTAATGAATTATACCGCTTCAAAATACCTACACCTGGAAAATTCTGCGTTTATTTTCCATTACAGATTCCTCCAAACCCAAGCTTTCACAGGCCATATAAAATTTACCTTTGACAGCCGTCACGTAGCGCGATCGCCATTTGTCGCCATAAAAAAAGAAAAGGATTGTCTTTTGATTCCAATTTTGAATTCAATCTAGGCGAGTCGGACGCCATGATTTTATTTTCATGACTGCCGAGGGACTGAGGGTTGCCAGTGACGAAAATTTAAATAATAAATGAGCTGAAAATGTTGTTATTATATTAGGTGTACGAATAAGCGAGGGATCATGCTACGTTATTGTTTTTGGGGCTGTTACTATGGGGGAGCGTAATTAGATAAGTTTTGTTTGCATTTGGAGTGTTAAAGGGTTAATGAAGAGGTGAATAATATAATAGTCCTAATTGAATTGTAATAGGACCGTAAAAAATATTGTTTATTGTGATTGTTTCAGTTAAGCAAAATTTCGCAGCTTTACCTACCTACCTAGACATGTAGGACCTGGGGCACGTTTTATAAAGCTACAAGTTACAATTTTACAGGTCTAAACTGGCAACACTGCTCAAATGGCTCGTCATCATTGGTCGAGGTTGTGCGAAATGAAAACTTGTAACCTTTAAATTGTAGCTTTATAAAACAGGCCCCTGCAGGTCCTACATAAGACATCCTACTTAATTTAGTTGAAAACTGAGGACTGCGAAAAAAAACAAAAGGAAAGTAACTACCTCACCCATGGCAACATTATGTTACAATTGTTTTTTATTCCTTTTCTTCATTGTTTAATTTTGTTTTCTGTGTTGCCATTGTTTGTTTTATGTTAATTTTTTTTTTTTCTTGTGATTGTCGAATAAATGTTTCTATTTCTATTTCTATTTCTATACCTGTGGTTTTTTTAAGGAACAGTTAAAAGTACTTAAGTACCTAATATTTGCAGAGTTAGAAGGTCCATGTCAATTGAAATGGTCAAAGATGTATACAAAACCAAACAAACCAATTCACCGTTATTACTCCATATCGATCAAGTGAGGTATTTTTAATGATTTATACGCTCGATCATTACTTTCATATAAAGTTTATGATTGAATAACTATTCATTTGTGTTTCCTGTTATTTGTTATGTATGTCACGAATAAATGATTTTCTTTCTTTCTTTTATTGGTATGTATGTTCTTTTAAAATAAAAACACGCTCGATGAAAATTTTAGGTTATATGTCAAACAGTAATAATTTCTTTTCACCTTTGCCCGGTTCAATTAACACCAACCACAAGTAGTTTTTTTAAGGCAATTATATAAAATCTATATTAACTTTACAAACATATTAAAAAATTTCACCTACATCGTACCGACTTGCAATTATTTTTCGTTCAGGCAACATTGAAAGCAACAAACCTGTCACAAGTCACAGCACATCCCTTACGCCTATAACCCACCCGGTTATTTTTTAATCCGGGTCGGCCGTAAACACCCGGGCCGGGCATCACGGATATTCCGGGGCAATCATCCCACTATCTACACTATTTTTTCCCGGGAAAATGTTGCAGTGTGCCCGCGGGACCGTCCCTAATATATGTTTTATTTGGGAAGGGTTGTAAGATACGACGGGCGGTTTTGAGTGTCGCCAGGTTTGTTGATTGGGATCATATAGATTGTCTTGGTTTTTTAGCCGACTTGGTTATAAAGGGTTATGTTGCTCGGGCATATACAGGGTGTCCCAGAAACCGACGATAACCCGCCTAAGGCTGACAGAGCAGCTAAAAAACTATCGATTTAACCCCTGTATATGATCAGCGATTTTTACTAGTTTCGGAGATGTTGATCATTTTAATCAGATTTTTTGTAATTTTCCCTTATGTCCATGTCACGAAAAATCATTAATTTCATGTTTTATTTCATAAGTTTTTGAGTGGTATCTTATACAATTAGAATTCTTAATTACGAATCAACGAATTTTTTAAACCAATTGCCCGTTTTTTTGTAAAGTAATCACTTTGCACGGAAAAAAACAACTTTAAAATGATCAATATCTCCGAAACTAGAAAAAATCGCTGAACATACTTACATAGGGGTCGATAGCTTTTTAGCTGCTCTATCAGGCCTAGACGGTTTCTGGGACACCCTGTTGTCTTGGTTTTTTACCCAAATTGGTTATGAAGGGTAATGCTCCTCGGGAATATATGTCAACCCATTATTTTATCGATTGTATTATCTCATCGAATTTCATTTCATCGACCGCTAATTTCTGCTGAAACCACGATGTTTTTAAGATATCTTAAACAATAATTACGTAGGTTAGGTTAGGTTAGATTTGGGTGAGGACCAAAAAGTTGCACCATAGTTAAGCGTAGTTAACCATACAAACAACGTAGGCGAAAATAGTTCGGTGGTGCGACGAACAGTAGGTATCTGACTACCTATGTACAACTATTCACTAACACAATCTTCCTGACAGCTATGCCGGTAAGTACTAAATATAAATACGTAACAGGATGGTTACTACCTTACCTAGCACTAAATTTAAACCGGCGGATGCCCCTTCACCTTCATCCTTTTCACTTGTCATTGGAAACTAAATCGGGAGAAATAACGGTTATTTCAAACTTCGATTTACAAAAGGCATTTAAAAAATGAAGCTTGGGATCTTCTAACAGAATACCTGTGACAGGAGACCCCACTCTTCCATAACATAATATGGTTATTTATGTAATAATAGTTTATAAACATAAACAAGTTTTTTTAAAGTACAATCTAAAATCGTATAATTGCGCGCGTGTGTGCCTGCGTACGTGTGTGCATGCGTGTGTGCGTGCGTGCGTGCGTGCGTGCGTGCGTGTGTGCGTGTGTGCGTGCGTGGGTGCGTACCTGTGTGCGTGTTGGCGCGTGCAAGCGTGCGTGCGTGCGTGCTTGTAACTAATTCAATACAATTAAGGGATATGTCATTCATTGTTATACAGGGGCTTCGACATTTAGATAACTGAGAGTTTTAAGCCAATCAAAGTTGTTTTATATCTAAATAATTTTAATGGATAAATATTTATACATTTTATTTATTCAGTTTAATGTACTTAAGTTATACTCGTAAGGTACTTAAGTAAGTAAGGTAAGTTAGGGTTCATTGATTTTTAATGGCAAGGGGAAGGTAACTTAGCACACAGGAAACCTGATGTGTGGAATCTGAGCCCCATAGACGTCCGCATTCTCAAGATTTGGTTTGTATTTTTACCCGACTGCGGCGGAGGGTTATGTTTTTCACCGTCATGTATGTCCAGTTCTATGTTCCCCGCTACAGCAAAAACGGCTTGGACGATTTTGACAAATGAGGTAACACTGGATTCGTCTTCGCAGCGAGAGAGTCATAGGATACCTAAACTGTTAAAATTGAAATAACAACAAGGCCAAATGACAATTATTAACATATGTATATCGACGACAGTATAAAAAATGCAGTCGGATTTTTAAAGCTTGCTTTTCATAGAGTTGTTGAGGTTGTAATAAAGTTTTTACATACCCAGAGACATTTTAAAACTTTACCATTAACTCATTCCTTTTTCAAACTCTTTTATGAAAACCCGTCACCAACAAATGCTCCGTTTGATCCGCCCTTTAGTGGTAGAGTTCCGCCCATTTCTGAAACACATGGGCTTCTACACGTTTACTAATTGCCTAAAGTTGGTATCCTATCCTGTTGTAAGTCCTAAGTTTTGTTTTCCAACAGCTTCCTTCGTCTGAAAGTTCATTAATAGAAATGCATTTTTTTTCACCGCAGCACCACAAAATGGCCGGTTTTGTTGTTTAAAGACAGTAAACAAAATTCTATTTTGCTGCGAGCGTGAGAAAAAGTAACTTTTGAATTTAAAAAATGCCTAATGTTTTGGCATCATTTCAATAATTTATTGTACTTTTAACATAAACAAAATTGTTATTGTTATTGTTGTTGTTGTTGTTAAATATACATGTGGTTTAATGTTTACTATGTTAAATTTTTTACCTTTATGCGATATGGTCTCGCTGCTGAGATTCTTACCTAAAATCACTCGCTACGCTCGTGATTCAATTATAGTCTCCTTCGATTACTCGGGATTCAAAATCAACACTTACAGCAAAAACCAACTCCTTCCTCTCTTGTTGCACAAAAAACCATTTTCTGACATCGTTTTACGATTGTTGTCTTTTTTAAGGTAACCCTTAAAGTGATATCAAATTTTTGTCCTTGGGTCAAACCATGTAAGAAAAAAAAGCCCATGCATGAATTTAAAATGCATTTCGAAGAAATTTTCAATGACGGAGCATAACTAAAGAGTTTAGTCATCGTCACCTACACTAAACAAGCCATACAAGATTATTTACACTCTTAAACAGCGACCGAAACTAATCATTCGCTACCGTACGGCAAATAAACACCACGGCCCAGCGGGGACGGCCATTATTAGAATAAAACCTTTTTGAACAATTGCTGGCTGAACGAACGCAACCATAAACCATTTCACGAAACGTCAAAATGTTTCCCGCGCATTTTATTGTTTCTTCTGGCATTGTTTATAATTCATTATGCCACGCTGTAAAAGTTGGAAAAAATGCTTAAGAGAAATTGTTACAATTTCTTTTTAATAAGTTGTAAATGTTGTTGAGTTTGTTAGAAATTAGGAACCAACCAATTCGTTGAGTTCATTTTTTAGACCAGTTTTTTTAATTAGGTACGTTGTCACCTGTTTTTTTAGTCAAACTCTAAAGTAAGTAGGTAACTACCTACCTATACCAAAATCACTTTAAGCTTGAATTTACATACATACGTACAAGTCAAGTGAAATAATAATAAATTGTACATAGGTATGCCTACGTCACGAAGGTGAGTATATAAGCTGAACGTATTTAGATGTGTTTGTGTGTGTCTGTGTATGTGTGTCTGTTGTGCCCTCGTAGCTCCCAAAACGATGGACGGAGGGCCCTGCCAACGTGCCAACGAATCGAATAGAAACGCTAGTTAGCGCAATGCATCTTGGCAGGGCCCTCTGATTTGGACGCAGGTTTCTCACAAGTGAATTTAGTGATATGATAATAGTCTTTAGTTAGGTTTAATTAAAATCAGTCAAGCCGTTTGAGAGAGCTCTGAAAGAAGATGTCACCATTATATTACTTAGTGATTTTCAACTATTTCATGTTTTGATTCCTTGTTGTATTGAATTTGTTACAACCTTAAATAGATTTATTCAAAAACAAGAGCAAAAAATAAATCAAATTCAGAAAACAAAACCAACGTGTTCACGATTTTATCGTCCTTTACATTTAAGTACTTTTCTAAACTCCAGCGCTCAAGCATTTCAGCCGCAACGTAAGCCTGAAGAAAATAAATCCGACCATAAACAAGAGAGGGATCCGTCAAGCAAACAAATTACGCGCCAATTTGAATGCAGGGCGGTCGTTTCGCGCCAAAATTAACGTCATTTAGAATTGTTCGCGCAGACGCGCGGATAAACTGCTATCATTGTCTGTGGAAACGGGAATGGCGGATTGTTTTATTGCCAGCCATTAAAATGTAAACAGCCGGCTTACAATGTTGCCGGATTATATTATTTTTTAAATGTTAATTCTTTGTTTCGTAGTTTAAAATCCATGAATGATGTCTGACTTAATTATTTTCGTCCTGCTAATGTAACGCGGAGGGACCGAATTAAGATTTACCTTAAAGAGATTTTTAGATAACTTTTTAGATTTAAATTTGAATTCTCAGGACTGTAATCTAAAGACTGCAATCCTAAGACCAGAAATGCGTTGCCAACCCTGAGGACTAAGATGGAATGCCTCTATGCTAGTAATTTCATAGGTTGTCTCATCCCCACACCGGGAAATAGCAAGGCAAACACTGTAGCTTTATTTTAATTTCACTTAGATGAGAAACACCACAGTTAAACTAGCTTAAATAACAGTTTTTTCCGTTTAGGAGTTACTTTACCATGGGCAAACACAGACACGTTACCTCGTAAGGCCCACCATACTTAAAACAGGTAGTTTTTTGTGAGTGGGACTTTGAATCTACCGTCAAGGCAATATAGTTCAATTACGTTTGTTCGATAATGCCATTTTCAGTATATGAATATAGGAAAATAAACCTATTCCCATTGGAATACAGTTCAAATTAAATTGTCTTGATTATGTACATCGTGTTGCACACTGGGCCTTACAAGGTTAAGTTAAGTTGAATGTTGACGTGTAATGAGCATTCTTATGGTTTTCTCATCCTATTAATACTATAAAATGTCAAAGTTTGTAAGAATGTTTGAGTGTTTATCCTTCAGTATAAATGGCCAGACGGATTTTGATCAAATTTGACACACAGATAGCCTATATCCTAGATTAACACGTACAATACTTTTTATATCGCTAAGTTGCATAGTTTCCAAAGGAAAACCGATCGTCGTTAGACGCTTTAAATTATTTCCGGGTTTACCTGCCAAACCATTTACCCAATTTCACATCGGTACGGCGTTAAACCATAAAGACGAATAAACACACTGTCGCATTTATTATATTGGTAAAGATTAATATTTCTACAACATCTACCTACTTAAATACCCACGCTATTTCAATATAATTTTAAGCTTTGACGAAAAACAATTTTCAAAAACCAACGAAAATAAAAACGTTTCCCCAAATCCGTAACATTGTAGCAGCGCTGAATAAATGCTGGAAAATTACTTTACCGGAATCCGACAGAAAAACGACGTAACCTCCCTCGCAGTCCATCTCTTTCCCTCCCACAACTTCACTATCACTATCCTGTTTACTCTCGTAAGTGAAACCCGAGCGAAATAAGCTTTTTCGTCTTTGAAACTCGTTCATGAATCGCCCTCGCCTGCCATGATGGCTGATTATACAATACAATAGGGACCAGAATTCCATGAACGCTTTTCCTCTGGGTTTATACGTAAAAGTGGTCAGGGACTTTCGGACCGGTATCCTGGAGCGAAACGGGCCTTTATCTCTGTTCCGCTATTGGCTGTTTCAAAAAAACTACGCAGCTTGTGATTGGCCAAAACAAATTGCTCGCGCTGTGTTCTTTATTTGAATTTGCGGAAAATAGCCTAAGTGCTGTGTTTAGCCGGGGGAAAAGGACGTAAGTGTGCTTTTAATTATGTTGAGATAAAACGTTTTGGAAATGAAGTTTTGTGACTCATACTGGGTAGCTTGAAATCGAAAAGAAATTGCAATATTAGGACAATTATACGGGATTTTCTTTTGAACGGGTATTGAAATTTGTGGAGATTGCTTGATTGTAATATAATGATGTTTGAGAATTTAAAAAGATGATGTTTTTAATAAGAATATTTAACGAGTTTTTAGAGATTAATAATAATATCAGTGTGTTGAATCCATGTTGAATCATTTCAACTTTTTTTGGTGTGATTATTTGTAGATATACCGACATATTTACAGGAGGTACTACATATAATCATTAATTAATCCATCCATCCTTACCTACTCTTCTAAAATATGAAAGTAGTTTTATTTTTATTTTCTGTTTGTGACTCTCTCACGGCCAAACCGCTAAACTGATTTCGATGAAATTTGGTATGGGGATAGCTTGAGTCCCGGGGAAAGAAATAGGATACATTTTATCCCGAAAAATTTACGGTTCCTGAGGAAATAACGTATTTAAGAGCCACCCAATGATATCTAAATCGATGTTATAACATAAAAAAACGGTTACCTTTGTTTCGCCGAAATATGTTTGCCAAATGTATCGTTTCCCAACCGTTTCATTTGCTAACCCGCTTTGTTTTCTGTAACCGTAAATATTTCAGGATTTTATAAAAACTAACCTAAACTATAGGGTTCTACACGATGGTACTGAAATACTTACATCCTGAAATCTATACTAATCTATACCTACTAATATTATAATGTGGAAAGATTTGTATTTTTGTGTGTGTGTATGTTTGTAACGAATAAACTCAAAAACTTCTGGACCGATTTCAAAAATTCTTTCACCATTAGGATGCTACATTAACCCTGAGTAACATAGGCTATGTTTTACTTTTTTTGCGCGTACGGAGTCGCGGGCAACAGCTAGTATTTATATAAAATTGGGTCCGGTAAAAAAATACCTTTGCTTTACATGAATTTTACCAGAAAAAAAAACAATATTTTATTTTACAACTTAGTCGGTGTGACTGAAATATATAACTATGCAAAATTACTGCTTTCAGCGTCTGAGTTCGACCGCGGACGACGGACAGACGGACATGGCGAAACTATAAGCCTTATATATATTATATATAGCTTATAGTATAAGGGTTCCTCGTTTCATTTCAGAACCGTAACGTCGTAATAAAACTCTCCGTCCCATAATAATCAAACCTTTAACGCTTATTAAAAAACCATAAACAAATTGAATGTGGTACACCCTTCATTTGAAACCAACACAAAGCCTCAAAAATGCGCTGCCGAAAAAAAAGCAATTTAAAAATCGAACAATACATTTCTCCAATGATTGCTACCGGACTTCACGGAGAGAAAACACGTTATTGTCTATGGTGTCACAGCACAAACAGCTTTGTCTATGGTGAAGCTAATATACAACCTCATTGTTATGTTTAGTAAATACTCAATGCTTCTGGTGAAATGTTAATTGTTACCGTATCTAATAAGGGATCGTTATGCACTTTTAGTGGTAACTTGTAACCGAGTTGCAACGAGCTACTGATTTTTAAACGACTTCAAAGAAGGAGGTTCTCTGTTCCACTATATGCATTTTTATAAATGTATTGTCACCGATTTTTCCCTCAAATGTGGACATATATAGTTTTTTTTAAATTATTTATTACTACTAATGACCCGCCCTCGCTTCGCTTCGGTTTAAGTGAGTTTTCTGTAACACCCGTACATAATCCATAATTTATTATATAAAAACGTTCCTCTTGAATCACTCTATCTATTAAAAAAAACAGCATCAAAATCCGTTGTGTAGTTTGAAAGAGATAAGCGTACACACAGTCAAGAACTTAAATTTAGGGCCCATCTTAGCTTTGGTACAAAGTCAATCTGACAAAATAAGTTAAGATAAAGATAAGATAAAAGATAAAAGATATTTATTCAGTAAGTAGGCCGCACGGGCACTTTTACACGTCAAGAATCTACCAGCGCTTCCCAAGAGAAGACCACTGATGAGAAGAAACGCCGCAAGAAATTCAGCAGTCAGTCATTTTTTAAACATATTACAATGGTTACTACTTAGTCTAGCATTATATAAAGCAATAAATATTAAATTACTTATTATACTTATAAAAATAACAGTTCAGCAGGAAAACATGCCAAAAATCTTACGAGAGAGACAGTGGAAGAAAAGGAAAAAAAACACCTATTTATGTTTATATAAGACGGTACAAGACGACCACATAAAAGTTTCGATATGTTTTCCTACATCAACGGTGTCCCCTAGTTATAAATGATTTGGCATCTCTAATGACCAGGGGTCGGAATAGGCAGTGCCTATTTGCCTAAACTTCGCGGGAGGACGTAACTAAGAGTGGTTTCAACCACCAAAAATAATGATGTCTTTTTATTCAATGCGGGATTTCTGTGATTTTTTTAATAATACATAAATGTGGAAATTGATACTAAAACTCAATATCACATGTTAAAAACATTTATTGCATACAATTTTAAATGACATTCTGATTTATTTCTAATGTAAATAAACTAACAAAGTATTTCGTAATATATAATATTTTATCTCATAATAGTAGTAATTATGATTGTAATTATGATATTGATGATTCAGATTGAAACATGTTTTTGTTATTGATGATCATGTAAAATTGTATACAACATGTAACTGTTCTAATGTTTATATACATACATACATAATCTCACGCCTTCGTTCCCAGAGTGGGGTAGGCAGAGCTACAGAATTACAAACATCTCTAAAAACTTGTTGATAATTCTATAACCACAATTTGCACAATTAGGCTAAGATGTTTACCAGCGTATTAGTGACAGGTTGCAAGCCCATCGCCTAACAGTACTACAAGCGTTAATGTTTATATAACATGTGATATTGAGTTTTAGTATCAATTTCCACATTTATGTAATATTAAAAAATCCCGGAAATCCCGTATTCAATAAAAAGAGAAAGAAATCATTATTTTCGGTGGTTGTAACCACTCTTAGGTACGTCCTCCCGCGAAGTTTAGGCAAATAGGCACTGCCTATTCCGACCCCTGCTAATGACATTGACGAATTCAAGTCTATTTTTTTTAATGGGTCACTAATTAACGTTCGTAGCCGTACACTTTGCGGAAGCGACTTTTGTTTTATACTCATTATGTAGAGAAGATTGACCTAGCTGATGTAATTTTAACTATTGAGTCCCAAATTGTCTAATTATATTTGAATACTTGTTAAATTGTTCTGTCACTAAATAATTTGCAGAGACAAAAAGGGAATTTACGTTAGGGTGTTTTTTATGGCATGGGAAGAGCAAACGAGAACGTTGACTACCTGGATCTGGATGTTGAGCGGTCTCTAAAGTCCATAGACATTAGCAAATCCTTTATAATACCACCAAGCAGCAGTGTTCGTATTGTTGTGTTTTGGGGGGAAAAGGCAACCGGTAAAACTACTGCACGGGTAGCACAAGTTGTATTTTCTCGCTTGTCGCTCAGTGCGTCTCTATCGTTACAGACTAGATAGGAAGGGAGATCCGAGCGACAAACAAGTCGCGGGCAACTTGTGCTAGCCGTGCTGGCATACTTAGAGGATTTCAAATCGCATTTCACGCATTTGGAGTCTTAGGGCATAGAAGCTTTGGCGTAAGAACAAATTGTGATAATTATTTCAAAATAATTATCACAATTTATTTACATCCAACTAAGTGCAGAATTCAACATTAATACAATTAAAAATTAAAACTAAACGTATTTAAATTAAAATTAAACTAAGTTACTCAAATATTGGACCCGATTCTACGTGCACATCGCTTAAATAGCCTAAAACTAAATTGTCTAATTTTTAGACATAGTTTAGACGGCAGATTTAACAAGTGCTATTCCAGAATTGTCAATGTCATATTGAATAGACCGCCTATAATATAAATGTTTAAAAAAAAACAAAAAACCGCCTTCAAAAACGCAAAAAATAACTTCTTTTAAAATTGTAGGTACCTAATAGGTTAGTCCGACTGATGTCGGCTTTTTTGTTGAAAATATTGTGGTCGCCGACTTCAGTTGGACTAACCTATTAGGTACCTACAATTTTAAAAGAAGTTATTTTTTGCGTTTTTGAAGGCGGTTTTTTGTTTTTTTTTAAACATTTATATTATTTTATACTTTTTAGTGATCATAATACGTCGTTACGTAGTCCCACTTCTTAGTTGAAATGAAACTTTAACTTATATCAAGCGCGCCGCAAGCAACGCCGCGGGAAAGTCATAGTCATATTTGAACAAGTAAATATTCTTCGTTGTAGTCGCTCAACTATCTTAATCGAGATATCTTACCGTCACCCTTGAAATCGGTACCGTTGAGGAGTTCCGGTGGCCATCTGTGGTCTTCATCATCAGTTCCACTTCACCAAATCATACTTTCTGAACGCAAATGCTGGATTTGTTACTAAAAATACAAAAATCGCTATATGTTTGCCTACAATATTTGAGGAGTTCCCTCAATTCCTCACTGATCCCCTCATCAGATTCAGATTTGGTGACAATGGGACCACCTCGGAAGTATACTCTATCAAACCAAAAAAAAATTTTTGAAATCGGTCAAGAATTGACGGAGTAATCGGTGAACATACATAAAAAAAAAAAAAATACATACAGTGGAACGTATAACCTCCTCCTTTTTTGAAGTCGGTTAAAAATAAGAAGCGTCAGATTCAAATTAGCGCTGTCATTTGATTATGACAGCTGCTCATAGAATAGCAAAGTGTTTTAGCGACACCTAAATAAAATTAGTAAGTTTAGCGGCCACCGTAGAATCGAGTCCATTAAAGAAATAAATAATAATCACCACTATAAAAAGAACACTCCCTCTAGCAGGTCCGCTCGCGGCATGGTCCCTATGACACCGGCTGCATTACCTCCCTAATAATAATTTGATTTATTTGATGTAGAAAAATATTTAAAACAATGCTGTGGTGTTAGGTTTTTCTGAAGAACTTGTCTTATTTTAGTTTACCTACATATTATTGCATACATTACTCGCAAGTTGTCTTATTTATAAAGTATCTTAATAGTTTTTTTTGTATAAGTTCCCTAAATTAAAGTACTAAAATACTGAATTTAAATCTCATACAAAACAGGTCATATCAACATCCTACGTATCGGCGAGCTTTTTTTAAAAAAAAAGTTTTAAGATAAGATCTGGCATTATCCTTTGGTACTGTAATAATGGGGGACGGGGAATCGTAGCAATTAAACACTTTATAAAGCAGTATTCTTCTTTTTATTTGTTTTCCAGATTTAACGAATACAATAGTTAATAAATAATAATAATAATAATGTTTTATTGACATAAAATAGGTACAAATTGAATTGAAGTCCCTGATTTCTGAGCTAGGTTGGATAAACCTGTGTTACAGAAATCAGTGTCCTCTCCCATATTCGAGTTACATAATATTCTATTAAATGTTAATAACAACTTTAGACTTTAGACATTATAAAAATTTGCGAGTGAGTGTGTGTGTGTGTGTGTGTGTGTGTGTGTGTGTGTGTGTGTGTGTGTTAATGGCATTTAAGTAAAGAGGGGGTTATAGCGTGGATATTTAACGTATTTTTATTTCAGTTTTATCATAATCCAAACTAAGTAGCCAACTTTTCAATTTCATTTTGCATTCATGCGTGGTTAGCGGGTGAATTAAAATTAATTTGTTAATTTTATTGTAAAGGTCCACGGACATGTACCTTTGCTGCCGTCTAGCAGTGGCAGTTCGACATTTAACAGGCAGACACGCGTTGCCTAGTATATATTGCCTATAGTTGTGTCCTAAGCGGTATCACAGCTGCGTCTGTCTATTTTTTCTAATAAAACAAAGCACCGTTGTTCCTTCGAACCAATTTGATTTCAAATCTATAAATTTAAAACCAAATTGGACACTTCGTACAAATAGTTTAATGTGATAAGGTCCACCTTCAGTAGCAGAACCTTACCTCATTACAGTACCTATGATTAGTTTACAAGCCCTGATGAAAAACTACAAATACAAAAAAACGGTCAAGCGCGAGTCGGGCTCGCGTTGATTCGATTCCAAATCGAATTCAAATCGGAATATAATAATACGCGAGTCCGACCGGTTTTTTTTAATGTTTTCACAGGTCTTCTTCGCCCCGTCCGTCCCGTGCCACTAATATAAATGGCGGCGGCCATTTTTCGCGTCCATCTACGCTAAGCAGCGATATTCATGTTTATTTTCCATTAGACCGTGATTGCAGGCTATTTAGTTTTACGCCTTCGTTTATTCGGTTTTAGATTTATTTCAAACATAAAAATAAAACTAGTTAGTTATTTTATGTCGAAATCTTAAGAAAATATGTTTTTTCCTCATCCGCTTGAGGCAAAGGCATTCTTTCACTTAACGACGCGGTAACCTTGTTGGTAAAGACCCTACGAAGCTAGCGGTCCTGTGTTCGAGTCCCGGTAAGGGCAGATATTTTTATGAGAGGCGCGAGTAGGTATTTTTTCCTGGTCCGTTCGTGGTCCAGTACATCAGAGATGGGCAAAATTTATTCGAATGACGAATAACGAATAAGACTAACCAAATTATTCACGAATAACGAATGAAATTCTCGAATGATTATTCTTATTCGAATAAATTATTCGTCGAATGATTTATTTGTGAATAATTTATTCGTTGAATGAATTGCCACGAATAATTATTATGTACTTACTGGAATACCTGCTCCATTTTTCTCTAATAAATTAATAAATTATTCGTTATTCGAAAAGCAGTCGAATGATTCATTCGAGGATAATTTATTCGCAAATAAATTATTAGACGAATAAATTATTCGCGAATAAAAATACTAAGAATTATTTTTTCTCTCTGATCTCTGAGTACAATATAACAAGCCTAGAGCTTAGTTATTTCTAAATTTTATTTTACTTTTTCTAAGTTAAAACTTCACAAAGTACTTTTTACTTACATGGATATTGATTAAGGTTTCATTATTTTTTGTAATGGTTTAAATTAAAACTAAAATACAAATTCCGTGCGAAGCCAGTGCGTGTCGCTAGTATAACTATTATAATTAGACATCGGATTATATGCACTTGCATATTTGCATATGCAAATGCATATAATTCTATTTTATAGCGTTTTTGCATATTTTGGTACTTTTTCATTAACAGTGCTTATTTCAGTAGTTATACGTGTTAGGCGTGTTGTATTATGCCGTCGACGCCACAGAGGCCCTACTTTGACAATCGAAGTTCGAAGTTACGTTAGCTCCATCCTTCTCTCTTGATTTAGTCTCGAATGACAAGTGACAGAGATGGAGCTAACGTAACTTCGAACTTCGATTTTCAAAGTAGGGCCTCTGGTCGACGCGTCCACCTCGCACACACTCAGCAATATACCCGATGCAACTGAAAAACTAGAAACTAAAAACCTTCCTTCTTGTCCTTGGAAATATTAGAAAAAAATATTGAACAGAGTAACGCCCTTCCGAGTTCAATATCGCAAAAGGTTCGTGGAAAATTAAATGCAGTTTTGTACAAAAACCCCGGTCTTGACGGAATAAAGAAAATTGACGCATTTATCAACGGCACCGGACAAACTCTTCCTGAAGAGGTCTCT
Organism: Acleris literana; assembly: GCA_946894065.1. Classification (NCBI taxonomy): domain Eukaryota; kingdom Metazoa; phylum Arthropoda; class Insecta; order Lepidoptera; family Tortricidae; genus Acleris; species Acleris literana. The sequence goes on from OX335696.1 coordinate 3,513,468, forward strand.
GCAGGAATGGCGCCAAATTTCAAGTTCTGTCCGGTAACGTCAGTTGACGTCTAAAGGTCATTTTCAGCCTATAAATTGATATTAAGTGACAAACGTCACAAGTTTGCCGTAGAAAACCTGGAAAAATATATTATTGAATATTGACACAAAAAATATAATGAATAAGTTATAAATTATAAATTATAATATATATATTTATATTATAATATAAGTTACATTATAAATTATAATATATATATTTATATTGTAAGTTATATTATAAATTATAATATAAATAAATTTAAATTCTAATTATAAATGGGATTTTTATTGTGCATATTTTGTGCATATTTCACCCTATTTTAATACATATTTGCATGCATATTTTGGCATTTTGATAGTGCATATAATCCGATGTCTAATTATAATATACTAATGTCAGCCTAATTCGGGCTTAAGAACCGAACAAACAAAGACATTTTTCATTCATATCATTACTAAAGCTAATAAAAATGTTTTACACTTAAATTCACTTTTGATTCACACTCTATTTCCCCCCTTAAAAAACAGGACTGTCCCTTTACACCACGAACAAAGGTCACCCTACAGCAATTCGTATCATCCGCTGATGCTATACAGCCTTATCGCCGACGTCTATTCGTGATCGCGCGTCTGACAAGTTATTATTAGTAGTATGTGTATTACGTTGAACTTGGATTATGTTTGACGTTATTATTGAGCAGTTTTACCCGAGACTACGTCTGTTTATCGTTTGGGCATTTGAGAAAAGACTTAAGATTTTATGTATTTATGCGTAGAAATAAATAAACATAAGGGTCAACCGTTACTTTGACTTTGTTTTAACAGAGTTCAATGACATGAAATTCGATGAAATAATATAATCTATGAAGTGAAATTCGATAAACTATGGGCTACCCACACAAATGCGTGCCAAAATTGAAGTCAGTAAGTCAGGAATATACATAAGGAGTTTTTCAATTTCGACAATAATATGTCGCAAAAATTACACTTCAAATAACTTCTTTTAAAATGGTAGGTCAGTCCAACTGCATTCGGCTTTTGGTTTAAAATATTGTGGGACGCCGACTTCAGTTGGATTGACCTACCATTTTAAAAGAAGTTATTTTATGCATTTTTGAAGGCGGGTTTTTGTTTTTTTAAACATTTATTTTATTTTATACTTTTTAGTGATCCTATTTATGCTGTTACGTAGCTCCACTTCTAAATATTAATGAGAAACTATAGAACATTTCAAGCTCGCCGCAGACAACGCCGCGGGAATGTCATAGTCATATTTAAACCTAAATGTGCTTCGTCATAGTCGCTCAACTACCTTAATCGAAATATCTTATCGCCACCCTTGAAATAGATACCGTTAAGGAGTTCCAGTCTTCATCATCAGTTCCACTTCACAATATAGTACTTTTCAAAAGCAAATGCACGAGATACAGTGAAAAATACCAAAATCGCTATAGGTGTGCCTATAATATTTGAGGAGTTCTCTTGATTTCTCCAAGATCCCATCATCAGATCCTGACGTGTTGACAATGGGACCAACTAGAAAGTATACCCATTCAAACAACGAAAAAAATTTTCTAATCGGTCCAGTGGTCTTCGAGTAATCGGGGAACATACATAAAAAAAAACCCCGACTAATTGAGAACCTCCTCCTTTTTTTTGAAGTCGGTTAAAAAGACCCTCTAATCGACATTATTATTATTTTTTGATGACGTGCAAACTAACGTCGACTATTTATAGGGCACTAGACCACTAGACCACTTGTTTGATGCTTTCTAAAAGTATGTAACTTATTATTATATTAATTGCATTTTTACTAAAAATATATAGTAAATATATTTTATTTACATCCAACTAAGTACAGAATTCATCAGTAATACAATTAAAAATTAAAACTAAACGTATTTAAATTAAAATTAAACTAAGCTACTCAAATATTAAAGTTATAAATAATAATCACCACTATAAAAAGAACACCCCCTCTAGCAGGTCCGCTCGCGGCATGGTCCCCATGACACTGGCTGCATTACCTCTCTGGATAGCTAGCCCAATCCTTAAGCACCAGCTCTAGGATCTCCGGAGGATTCTATGAGCCGAGAGAACAGGGCCTTAATAAAGCTTTTCATAAACCAGACCAAGGTCCCATGGTCTCCACTGCAAGCGCCACAAATTCGTAATTATTTAATAATTACGAATAACTTTGCATATGTTCTTCGCGGCATCATCTTCACAACATTCTCTAAAGTACCATAAATATATGACGATCGCAATATTATGACTGTGAACATTATATCAGTTGGTAATATTCATTATTTTCATGATATAACTATTAAAGGACTATTTATTACTTATGTGTAGTAACATCTCGTTTAACCCAACGATTAATGAATGAATAAATAAAGATTCAGGATGAATAAAGATTTTATTGTTCAATAGGGTATTTGCTTGATATTAAATTTCATATATTAATTAGGATAATATATCAATATACGTAGTATGATAAAATATTTCAAGATCAAATTTGAAATTGGTAATAAAATAAAAAAATTATAGCCTTTTAAAGTTTTTTGTCTATCTCTTTCTCACGAAACGATGTTTTGCGTGTAATTCATATGGCGGTTGAGTAATATGACGTCATATCACTGTATTTTCCTCTCGGTCTAAAAGCAAGTTTTAAACATTTATATTTTTCTTATTTTTAAAGGTATTAAAAAAATATTTATACTTGGCTATTCGGAAGGTAAAAAAGCTTAAATTTAAATGCTAATAAAAAAATAGGCAAATACCCTATTATTGGCATGGATCATACTATACAATTCAAAAAATACTTAATAAATAGTAAGTTTAATTAATTAAAGTACTAGCTTCTGCCCGCGACTTCGTCCGCGTAGATTTCGATTATCGTTATTCCCTTGGAAACTTTAAATTTTTTCCATAGTAAAAAGTTAATCCAAAGTATAAGCTATCTCCAGTCCAAATTTCATCCGAATCCGTCCAGCCGTTGCAGCGTGAAGGAGTAACAAACTAACACACAAACTTTCGCATTTATAATATTAGTAGGATTTCGATTGCCTATCGCTGTTTTTCTCCAACTTACGTCTGTCAGTATATTTGTAAATCGTTTTAAACGTAAAAGTTGACGGTTTAAAAACAGCCGTATATTCTCTTACTATCTCATTATGTTTGTTTATTAAATATGCTTGACATTAAATAAAATTAAAATAATAGCAGAAATAATACATTACTGCAGCGACCGGGAAAATAGCTGTTGCGGGACGAGTATGAGTTAGCGTGGCCGAGTCTATGATAAAAAGTAAAATATACATGTAAGAACTTTAATTGTAGTACAAGTGTTCGGCTGTTTGGAGTTGGTTATCCTAGTCCAAACATGGTTTAAAAAAGTAAAATACCTGGTATGTAATGAAATTTCATACATTTTCGCGGCGGCTTCCGTTGGTAAATAATAACTTTCATTTTTTTATTATGCCTGGGCCTGGAACTCAGAACTTCGCGGTCTGAATTTAAAACAGTAAGGTTAACATTTCCGAGCATGTGGGAGGTAAAGTGGTTTAAATTACAATATTATAATTACTTTTCGATAATTGTTGCATGAAGTCACATACTTTTGTCAGTAGCAACACTTCATCGAATTATTTCCAGGACTATTCCTACACAGTGCGTAATCGTGGTCACCGCGGGAAAGTCGTTTTTCTTGTAGATGCGTTATCATTCATGTCCCGTATCAGATGAGGGCAGAAGACGAGCGTAATATGTTCCGAGTAATAGAGTTTTATTATCGGCAGATTATAATCCGCTATTTAAATGGTAATTTACTGAGCAGATATTATCTTTGACTCAGAGGGAAGTATAACGTAACTGCCTGTAAGAATAAACTATTGAATAACTTTAACAAAAAGCAAGCTTTCAAAACCCGACTGTTGCTAACCAACTTTAAATCGTTATAAATCCTAAATGATCATTCAAAATGAAAAATGATGAAAGAAACCTAAAGATGACTTTTAAATCCCTATTCAATGATACCCCACTTGTCATACTTGGTCGACTTTATTCATTTTATTTGCACATTATGGCGTCTGGTTGCCGCCATATTGAATTTTGATTACTGTCATATCTTCAGTGACAGTCACCAGATTAAGACAAATCGATTGACATAAGAATCATCAAAATCGGACAACGGGTTTAATTTTTAAAGTGACACAAAGAAACAAACATACATATACAGGCTGTGAAACACATTACCCTCATCCTTCGGCAGTCGGGTAAAAAGGTAATGTTTGACAGTATGTGGCATTTTCTATGTAAAGGGACCTTATTGTCCATGGCGCTTACGCCGCACTGCGTCGCGCGACGTTGTATTTATTGCGCCATCGACAATAAGGTCCCTTTTCATAGGTAGTCACATATAAAGATCATTATATAGGGTGTCCCAGAAACTGACGTCAACCCGCCTAGGGCTGATAGAGCAGCTAAAAAGCCATCGATTTAACTCCTATTTGCTATATGCCCGTGTTTTTTTTAAAATTAATAACATATAGTTATGTTTCTCCATACTAGGTGTCCCAGTGTTTGCTTTTCACTTTGTATGGAAAAAACAACTTTAGGTTATATTAAAAATTAAAACGGGCAAATAGGTTTTAAAACTTCGCTGATTCGGAATGATTCTAATTATGTAAGATACCACTGAAAAACTTATGAAATAAAATATGAAATTAATGATTTTCGTGCATCCATGCAGGGAAAATTACAAAAATTAAAGAATAAAATGATCAATATCTCCGAAACTCTTAAAAATCGCTGAACATACATAGTTAAAAAATCGATAAGTTTTTAGCTGCTCTATCTATCAGGCCTAGGCGGGTGGACGTCGGTTTCTGGGACACCCTGTATAGGCCCATCAAAACTGTGTAATGATTTTAGTGGCGATAGGACCTTGTCCAAGTTACCACCATCTTATGCTTTCCAAGCCGCCAAACCAGGCACACGAGCGCTCAGGCCACCTGATGGTATGTGGGATCTGAGACCCACCCAGCCAGCAGCGAGAAGCCGCGACGGAGCTGCCCCCATACGTTAGTTTTAAGTTTTCATAGACTGTATAGAGTCATCCCCCTCACTTCAAATAGCTGCTCTGTAACCGACACGTTAAGTCCATATTTTTTCCCCGAGTTGCACCTTTAAGACCTATAGCCAGGAAAAAGGGAATAGCGAAGAAAGGATCGAGAGGCGGACACGGCGACCTACGGACGACCAGAGGCCCGTTTCACGAAGCTACAAGTTACAACCTACAAGCGGAACTCTCTTTCTAACTCCTTGTGCCAGAAAAAGAGTTCCGCTTGTAATTTGTAACTTGTAGGTTTGTGAAACGGACCACAGAGCTATCGCGCCACCACCCATAGACATTTGAATTCTCAAGACAACAGTATTCAGACTGCAATTAAGACTCCAACTACCTTGCCAACCCTGAGGACTAAGATGGAAATCCTCTATGCTAGTAATTTCACCCCACACTGGAACACAGCAACGCAATAGTAGTACTGTTTTAAGGCGTAATTATGTACAGTTGCATACATTACTTTATCTACACAGATATAATAAGTAGGTACTCTAAGATGGGTTCAAGTTCAATTCTTTGATATATGGCTTCTGTCCAGTGGGACAATTCTACCAGTGTCAAGGTTGGAAGTTACACGTGATCGGTGTAAATGATATCAAAAAACTCATAAGTCGACGTTGTACGGTGATCCTCTAGCCTCCGTGAAGCGATGTAACTTTACGAAGACCAGATGGGTTTTTCTTGGAGCAATCCTTCCAAAGACGAAACGTGTTCCAACTTGAATTAAACAACAAAATATGCAAAAAATAAATTACTACTAAGAAAGCGACGCCATCTTGTCGAAAACCCAAAGAGAAACCCTAAGATGGGTTCAGAAGCCGACGACTTGACGACAAAAATGGCGGCATAACAAACTTTTGCTGTGTCAGTGTCACGAAAGACAATGTTTTTTTTTTAAATCATAGAGAAACGAATAAAGTCCCTATTCTCATGTCGTTCGAAATCAAATGTCGTATGATATTATACTAAAAAACATACCAAGTTGACGTTTCAATTGATACTAGAATTGGGCCTGTTTAATTTGTGGTTTTGGAAGATGTTCTAAATTTGAAACTCACTACTTTATAATATTCGATAACGTAATTGCAATATTACGTTACAGCTGTCATTGCTGTCACCTACTACCACAGGTAATGCTTGTCATTGCCACGGGTTTTGAACGCATAATAGAGGACTTTTGATATGTGTGTAGATAGAGAACTTAACTGATGGTAACCTACCATCAGGTAACAGTAACGACCCTGAACAAGGTCCTACCACTGCGCCCCCAGCTGCCTAATAATGCGCAGTAAGTCTGCGCAGTAAACGGCCTTATTGGCAGCCTTTCTCCCGTGACAGTAATTGCTTTTCAGATAAATTAATTGGCTCACTACAGCCGTTATGTACCGTTTGACGTCAGTACGTGAGCAGTTAAGGGAGCTGTGGATTTTAACACGCTTTTGGGTAATGAATGATAATATTAAAACTGCTTGGACTAAACCAAACACCTACACAACTTAATAAGTTAGTCATAAAAATATGTAAACATTTTCTGTAGGAGAACGTATCGAAACTTTTTATGTGGTTGTCTTGCATCGTCATAGGTAAGTTTTTTGTTTTAATTATTATTTATTACTATTTATTTGCTCTTGTGAACATTCTGAGTTTTGACACGTTTTCCTGCTGAACAACACATGATATTTTTTTATGTTAAATTCATTTTTTTATACAAGGTGTCCCAGAAACCGACGTCAACCCGCCTAAGGCTGATAGAGCAGCTAAAAAGCTATCGATTTAACCCATATGTATGTTCACTGATTTTTACTAGTTTCGGAGATATTGATCATTTTAATCTGAATTTTTGTAATTTTCCTTTAAGCCCATGTCACGAAAAATCATTAATTTCATGTTTTGTTTCATAAGTTATTCATTTTTACATAATTAGAATCATTACAAATCAGCGAAGTTTCTAAACCTATTTGTCCGTTTTTTTTTCTTAATATTTTTTGTAAGTAATAAAATAAAGTTTGTTTCTCTATACTAGGTGTCCTAGTGTTTGCTTTTCACTTTGTGTGGAAATGCGCGTCAGGATGTAAAGTCAAAAATGTCAAAATGTATTAAGTAAATAGATAGATTACGACTTTGTTGCGTTTAGTCTTTATAAAAAAACGGAGATATTTGTTGGCGCTGCCGTAATCCTAAAGAAGGCGGCTTACTACTAGTACTTGAAGCATTCTATACTCTACTAGCGACCCGCCCTCGCTTCGCTTCGGTTTATGTGAGTTTTCTGTAACACCTATACATAAATCAGTTTTTTTTTTAAAAACCTTCCTCTTGAATCACTCTAACACCCACTTGCACGTGAATGTTAACTAGGGAATGCAAATAACGGGTTATAACCGGTTTTAACCGATTATTTTCATACAAAAACGTCTAATAACCGTTTAAATTGCACTCCCTAATGTTAATCCTAGGTGAACCATAGACTCGTCAAGCCCACCACACTATAAACAGACAGTTGTTTGTCAGTGGGACTTTGAATCTACCATCAAGGCAATAATAGTAGATTATACATCGAGGGGATAAAGCACTGTTTTATGTCACGGGCGCGATATTGAATCCTGAGCAAATGAGGGACTCCAGATTTAACTCCCGAGCGTAGCGAGGGTTATACGAGTTAATTCCTGAGCGAAGCTAGGGAATTAAAACGGGGTCCTGAGCGCAGCGAGGGAGTCAAGCTCGCCCAAGACAAAAACAGCTTTATCCCAAAGGAGAATACTCTACTTTCCTCACCTTTTGTTTTATTTTCTTTGTTTTGCGTATATGGCGTGTAGTGGCCAGTTCGATTTTCAAATAAGTTCTGTTTGCTGTAGGTTTCTATGAACCAATTTTTCATACCAATTCAAATCTCATTATAACCCGCTGGTTAGCCGATGGCTATAATACTTACTTTTGGTGAGCTTTGCGTGATATATAATTGGGCAAATTCGAGCATGTGGTGTGAAAAGTTCATTTACGTTTGTTATATAATGCCATTTTCAATTTATGAAGATGGGAAAATAAACCTCATTCTTATGGCAACACAGTTCAAATCAAATTGCCTTGATTATGTATCTACATCCTACTGCACACTGGGCCTTACGAGGCTAGACTAACATTTTAAGGGCCACTTGCACCAAAAATTTAACACTGGGTTAAGACACTAACTCGAGTTAGTAAACGTCAGATTCACACAAAACCTGTCATTTTAACTCGAGTTAGTGTTAAATTTTTAGTGCAAGTGGCCCTAAATTCGTTAAAATTGACAGTTCTCATATGAATCTGACATTCGTGAATAATTTAACCTGGGGTTAGGCACGGTCCCACCGCCGGCGAGTAAGCGATGAACTATCGGCGATTTTCTTGCCCAAGAAACGAACAAAAGATAATCGCTCCCGTGTAAATAAAAGAGAGAGAGGTTTAAGTTTATAGTTCATCGCTGGCTCACTCAGGCAATTTAATTTTAACTGTGTAGCAATAAGAATAAGATTTATTTTCCTACCTTCATCAACTGAAAATGGCATTATCGAACAAACATAATTGAACTTTATTGCCTTGGTGGTAGATTCAAAGTCCCACGTGCAAAAAACTCCCTGTTTGTAGTTTGGGCCTTAACCGATTCGTTACGTCTTCCATTTTCGAAAACTTTTGGCTGTGGCAGCGAACAATTATTTCATGACACGCCAGGCGTGCCATACGCCATAGGCATCGTCCTAATAGAACGCGAATGCGCGATCATCGCAAATTCGCGCGACTGTTTGTATGTAAACAGTCATATAAACAGTCGCGCGAACTTGCGATGATCGCGCAATCGCGTTCTATTAGGACGATGCCATAGAATATGGTGACACGCCTAGCGTGTCATCAGCCACACGTTAAAAACATTTGGATGACACCCCTGGCGTGTCATCCGCACTGAATCTGTGAGGATAGGTTTTAGTGGTGGTATAGTATCTATCTAACTGTAGGGCCCGTCCGGATCGCTACCACCAACTTATCCATTAACCAGTACGTACAATACAAGTGCTGGTTGGTAATGGTATCTGTAGTCTTATGATTGCAGTCTTGAGATTATAGAAATATAACATCTTGAAATCGAAGAGTGGTTATTTGTTGTACAAATGAAAACACAATGTATAAGTAGCATATATGACAAAGAATAATAACTTTTTACCTTCGTGTAATATCGCGTTCGTTAATTTGTGACCCATTTCAAGAAAAATAGGCTTGAAGTCGTCAATATCATTAGCAGAGGTCGGAATAGGCAGTGCCTATTTGCCTAAACTTCGCGGGAGGACGTAACTAAGAGTGGTTACAACCACCAAAAATAATGATTTCTTTTTATTGAATGCGGGATTTCCGGGATTTTTTTAATAATACATAAATGTGGAAATTGATACTAAAACTCAATATCACATGTTAAAAACCTTTATTGTATACAATTTTACATGATCAAATGACATATTCTGATTTATTACTAATGTAAACTAACAAAGTATTTCGTAATATATAATATTTTATCTCATAATAATAGTAATTATGATTGTAATTATGTTATTGATGATTCAGATTGAAAGACGTTTTTGTTATTGATGATCATGTAAAATTGTATACAATAAATGTTTTTAACATGCGATATTGAGTTTTAGTATCAATTTCCACATTTATGTATTATTAAAAAATCCCGGAAATCCCGGATTCAATAAAAATAAATCATTATTTTTGGTGGTTGTAACCACTCTTAGTTACGTCCACCCGCGAAGTTTAGGCAAATAGGCACTGCCTATTCCGACCTCTGATCATTAGAGATGCCAAACCATTTGTAACTTATAGGAAACTCAACCTTTTTGTTGTAGAGTGTCAGAATGACTTTGGACCTAAGGTGGGTCCCAAATTTAAGTTCGTGACTGTACTTAGTCATCTTAAAAGAAAAAGGGGGCCAATTTTTGTCCATTTACTTACTCACTCGTAGTTTAATATTTACTAAGTTGTCACACAAAAACCATGCTTCGATTTCAAGACAATACTTTAGTTTATTAGAAAACACAACAATAGTAATGAGGGCGCCACTGGACGCTCGCCTCCGCGGCGTAGTATTAAACTTACTTATAAACGAGAAAGAGAGTTTGTTTCGTCTTCACGGGAAAGTTATGTTTAAGTACAGACTAATAAACGTTGAGTAACGGTGGTATAGCTATACAATGTTTTGTCCTTATCTGTCATTGTGACATTTGAATTTGACAGATAAGGACAGAACATTGCATAGCTATACCACCGTTACTCAACGTTTATTACAGTTTGGTCGTTTACTACAGTTTGGTCATTCTAAGAGGGCCGATTTGACAGCTGTCAAATCGGCCCTCTTAGAATGACCAAACTGTAGTAAGGGGGTTAGACTTTATTATTCCGAAAAATCGTATACTACTTACTTACATGATACTTCTATTAAATTGGTAGAAAATCAAGTATCAAGACCTTTAAATCCTATTACCCCCAAAATTGGATTTTCTCAGTTTGTTATAAGATAATGACCCTTTACCTACCGCTGTGACACAATTAAGTAAATCTTTAGTTATTAAATAAAAAGGTTAGGAATAAAAACAAATTCATAAATTTATAAATAACTTCTTTTATATTTAAAATGTTACTATTTACAATCTTATTTTGCTATTAATAAAACATATTTCATTCTAAAACCTACTATGAACACTAATCAATAATAACTATACACTTTTTATACAAATACTTACTGCGATTTAAAACATTTATGACGCTTTATACGAATTGACCAATCACGAGTAAGCATCGGAACTTAAGTATATTATCAGCCAATGAAAGCCGAGACAATAAGATAATAAAATTATTTACAATTTGAAAAACACCTCCTCGATCCGTATTGCACTATTTGAGATGTTTCTCATACGCTTTGGTTTTTACAACTTTACCTATTAAATATTTATATATTTTAAACGTAAAGATTATCATTTAACTTAAGTTTATACATACAAACAATGCATTGAGTATTTTATAAGCAAATTAAACATTTCGAAACTTTTTACTCGTTGTTAATGTCTTTTAATGCGGTAATACTGTTTCTTGTTTACAAAATTGACACTCTATATTACTTGCTATAGGAAACTAATGGAATGGAACAAAAATACTTTATAATCTAATTTATATTATTAGTTTTGAATATTACAATTGCTAATCTTTTACACATCCATGTATTTGTTGAAAAATGAAAAGTGCCAAAGAATCGTTTCATTTTAGGCGGGAAACTCTATGGTCTCTATTTTTTCTAAACTTAAGCTGTCAGACATAAGTCCTCTTCTGTCAAATGTTTAAAAACCTTCATTCACAACATGCACCAATAAATAACTTAAAAAACCCTTATTTATCTACGTTTAAATTGAAGTTGGAATACTGCGGTCGTAACGTCGCTTCTGGGTTGACAGGTGATGGGGGGGTGGGGGGGATGTACGGGTAGCGGGGGTAGGGAGGGTAGGGGTACGAGCCGGGGATGAGTTGGGGGTTGTGGAAGGGAGGTAGGAGTGCGGGAGAGGGATAGCCATAGGGAAGGCCTACGGATGACGCTGCGGCTTGTAGAATAGAGGCTGCGAAGGCCGGATCGCTGTATACAGCGGCGTACGGCCAGGCTACAGCTATTCTTTGCCGCTTGTCCTTCATCCTTCGGTTTTGGAACCATACCTGTGGCAAAGAAAAAAAAAGTTAGAAATGTCGTAGCTTCGTAGAGAGCTACGGCGTAGCACTTCGTAGTAATGTATTACAGAGATTAAATTAGTTAACACAGGGCCTGTTTCACAATTGACAAGTAAATTTATTTGTCATTTAAATTTGGCTCTCTCCTTGTCTATTTTCAAGTGTAAGACAGAGAAAGGGCTAAATTTATCTGCGGTAATTTAAAGGTGTTAATGTGGATTTGCTTCAAATAAGATTTTTAGATGTTTTAATACTTTCAACTTAATAAAACATCAACAGATACGGCAAAAATGTTTTACATTATGATATAGACCATTCAGTAGAGATAATAAAATTAGCTTAACCAACGAACCGCCATAATTGTATACTTGTACAGTCAACAGCATAAATAAGTGATCATTTATGTACCTTGTCGCTTTCAATCGTTTCACAAATTTTTATAACATTCAAACACGACGTTAAAGAAACAAGGTACATAAATGATACTTATGATGTTGACTGTACATACGAGGAAATAATTATTCATTTATATTAGTCATCCGCTGACGAGAAAATAACTCATTTTCTAGCCGTCTCGGCTTCACCCGAATGTTTGTACTATACACATTTATAAACCTTCTGCGGGCGTAGTATGACTGCGTCAATATCGCGTGTCGAATGTGGATAAAGCATCCGTCACTCTCGAACTTATTTACGTGTCAGAAGGTGACGGATGCCTTATCCAAACTTTGTCACGCGATAAACGCAGCCATATTAGGGCCCCTGGGATAGATAAAACGATTTTTAGTCTCTGGAAGAACAGTTTATGACCAGGGCTTGGGAACGGTTCGAAAAATACCGGTTAATATGGTTCTTAACCAGATTTTTCGTAAACGCTCACTGGGAGCGGAATCGATTCGCGAGCGTTATGGTCGCTGGGATTAATTAATTTGAAATGACAAGTGGGTGGAGCATCTTTTGGCCGACGCTGCTTGGAATCATATAATCATAAGTCACGCGAGAGTTATTTTAGAGCTAGCTACTAACCTATTAGGAAAGACAAGAAAAAGGTGGTGGGACTGGTGGGCGGTGCGAACAAATTAGACAGCGAAATTAACCGGTTTTTTGAGCAGGAACAGTTTCATTTTGCTCTTTGATCAAAACCGAAATAATATCGATTCTGTTCCGAGCGGAATCGAAATGAAAATGCTCTTTTTGAAATATATGGCGTTTCTGACGAGCTGGTTAATAAAATTAACCAGCTTTCCGAGCCCTGTTTATAACATGGCGAAGGCAAACGAGCACACAGCCTCCTGGACCCGTATTATGGTCACTTTTATTGCAATCGATAAAGATATACACACTGGTCAGAGAGTGTCAGATGATTTCGGGTCTGAATGAATGTCTATGGGTCTCAGATCCCACTTATGCAGTAGGTACCATCAGAGGCCCGTTTCACGAAGCTACAAGTTACAAATTACAAGCGGAACTCTCTTTCTAGCAAAAGGAGTTGGAAAGAAACTTCCACTTGTAATTTGTAACTGTAGCTTCGTGAAACGAGCCTCTGGTGGTACTTCGTAAGTGGGATCTGAGACCCATAGGCATTAGCAGTCTCAACACTACCATCACAACAAACAGACTGAAATTGCAACATTTGTTATATTCGAATACTATTTACCAGGCTCTATATTATCTGCTATAATTATTTTTAGTCATAATGTGTTTTAGGTCACAATGATTGCAAATCGTAAAATACCGTATTTAAAAACTATTACTTTGTTTATGAATTAAACCTAACCTAGCCTTATCTACACGTCAGATATTTAAAAAAATTCTAAAAAGCTTACGGGTTCAGCGATATGAAAATTATTATTCTCAATAAATATGCGATATGAAAATATTAACAAAGTATGACCAAAAAATATATGAGAAAGAACGGCTTTCAGCCCTTATTTAGATAAATGCTAGTTACAGAAAAAATCCAGAAGTTTTGAAATCTTTTTAAGGAATTACTGAGAACTCGGAAAGATTTGAGAGCATTGAAAGTTACCGAGAATTTTTCACAAGAATCTTTCACAAAATGAGATGTTTTCCGTTGGTAGAGTGCTATTTAGACATACGGAAGAAGAGTAAAGTATTTATGATCGTTTTGTACGTATCAATTGGAACCCATTGTGATTCAAACAAAGAGGTGCGAACCAATTAGATGCCTCACTCATAGTGTGAATTTACTCGAATTTCTAACGACTTTCTCACGGCATCGCGAACGTTTATTTAAACAGCCAAAAAAGAATGGCCAGTAGGTTTAGAAATTCATTTGTCTATAAAAAAAAAATAGTTCTATTTTTTTAAATATTTAAAAAATCGAATTTAAACTTAAAGGTTTAATTTGTTTATTTAAAGTAGGCAGTTACAGAAATCACAGTGCAAGGTTGTGGTAAAATTAAGCCATTGCGTGGATAATACAAGGATTACTAGAGCTACCTTGATATAGGTGAAAAACAGTAAATGACCTCTTGCATGTAGTTGTAACACATCTGTATAGACCGTTCGACATTCTATATTTGAAATTTGACGTAAATTCCATATTAGTTTTGTACACAACTACTAAGTTTTTCACCTATATGGTAGTAAGAACTTATTTCAAATGGCAAATAACGCAAGTGTTTCTTCATAATTAAACATCAAACGAAGAAGTGAAATCGCCAGATGTTTGCTTTTCGGCCAGTACTAAAACACCAATAAACCCTCACTACATATTTGCGCAGCCAACGTTAAAACCCATCTAAAATCATCAACACAGAATAATGGCGTTTTGCAATACAATGTACGCAAACAAAGCCCTTTCGCGCGTAAAACTTAAAACCTCTTTTGTTCACAAAATGGCGGCCGACGCGCTAATTGGCGCGAATTCTCGCAAAATGACATTTCAAAACCATAGACACGATCATCGCGTTTCATCAGGAAGACTTTGATCTTTCAAAAAGCCGTTAATTGTATTGATAATAAAATTTAAATGAAGTGCGAACGAAATTAATCCCCGCGTGTGTCGTGAAAGAGAAACGCTTCGGAACGCGTTTATTGAACGTTATAAAGGTCCATCACAATAAACAAACAACCAGAAAAAATCTCGATTTTTACGACGCATCATGTGGTAGCCACGGTTTAATTTAATAGTTTTTAATTGGTATAGTCGCACCATAAAACAGATGCTCGACCATAGACAACCGATGAAGTCTTTTCATATACATACTAATAGCTAGTTTATGGTTATAGAGGGTTCCGTTCTTTTTGGCATTAATGTTCATTAGCGTTGGAGCTACTGAATAATTCGGTCGGTATCTTTTATTAATTCACGTCGACAAATTAGCGTGAATGTAAAATTCGAATGGAGCAATAAAAACACATGTTTTTATTTCGGACCGTTGCTTTCTTTTTTTTACTTGGAAGTGATAATTGAGATTATGACTGGCCGCGAGGAATCCAGATTCGAGATGCCTTGCGTATTTATGAAGTTAGCGGGCGCGTTTGAATTTGGAACGTTCGCTTTGTTCACACGTCTGTTACGTGATTTCTGCGAATTATCGAGAGACCATAAAACGTTCGTGATGGAAATTATTGTGTATCTAATTGAGGCATCATACAGCTATCGCAAACAAGCTCCGCGCAATAGACAATGCAAACATTGCGGCAAACTTATCTGTGCCGTTGATACAACGCAAATGGAACAAAACACGTAAATTTAAAGATGTAAATTAAAGTTCAACTCCCTGAAATAACTTTGTATAATTATTGTTTTAAAACGTGACAAGCGTGTAGTAAAATCCTGACGCATTCGTTACGAAAACTTTGTCACTGAAACTGTAATTGACGAAAGGCCGTTTTCATTTAGGCCATGTCATGCGTGGGAGGTTCGAAACGAGTCTCTTTACGCAAATACGCCTTTTAAATTGAGTTATTTGAGGACATGTGAGGATATCGAAACTCGGGTACCTATTAGGAAAAACCTTGCCAATAATTTACGGTCTTTATTTAATTAGAACGCAACATTTTCAAATAGATCCCCTAAAAACCAGCCTTATTTCGAATTAAATTAGGTAAACTTGCCAAGATACATTGTGTCATTACAAGACTTGTTTTTCCAGCTCTTAATATACCTACTCCTCACTATTACCCAACATCTGTAAACTAACATTTGAGTATTTGAGCATAGAGGCTTTCATTGCGGCAGAAACTATGCCTACACTTTTTAGTTTTTAAAGTAAAGGCAAAGGCTGAAGCCTAATGTGCCAGGTGACCATAGACAACGTACCTTGATGGTAGACTCTGGCAGGTTAAGCTGCGCGGCCAGCTCGCAGCGGCGCGGGCGCGACACGTAGTTCTCCTTAAAGAACTCCTTCTCCAGCCGAGCTAGCTGCTCACGGGTGAACGCCGTTCGGTACCGCCTGTTGAAAAAAGAACGTCAGATATTTGGAACAAGCAGGACCGAGATTCTAGGCGGTAAAAACCATATCATCTTTGACTTGTTATAGTATTGTCAACTTTCATAGCTCTTATTTACTTGACAGTAATGGCGGCTGAACTATAAACAATACCGATTTTACCGTCTAGAATAGAGGCCCAGAACCATTGATTTGACAGTGTTTCTAGACAAGTAGAAAGAGCAATGCTTAGCGACGCAATATGGGCGCAATTTAATTGAGTAATATTAAAATATTATAGTTCAGGGAATTAAAAATAGTACTTTCTTCTTGCACTTTAATTTTTATTTAATGTATAACATTTGTTTTTACCTTATATTCGGATCCGATGGCACCGAGTTGGAATTGCTCATCTGTTCCGACTGCGGGCTGAGCGATTCTGTGAACAAAGAACGTTCCAAATTTAAAACCAGGCCAAAAATAACGTCTTTAGTGCCCCCATATTTCAGAGGACCGATTATTACTTATCTATTTGTTTTAAAACCGCTTTTCGTAAAGGGTTGTACAAGTACGCACTTCAGACACCATATTATCTTAATTACAACCCTAGACTACTCGTGTTTGAAAACACAAAGCGAGCCGCGATACATTAAAAAAACTAATTAGTCTATGGAATTGAGTTATCAAAAAAAATAAAAGGCGAAGCGCTCCAAAACCGGTAGCGCAGGTGCTAATTGTACGCGCCCAGCGTTTCAAAAGGAATACATTAACACAAAGCAAACACAAATAAGCTATTGTCTAATTAAATATTTTCCCATGTGTATTTTCTCCCGCCATTATGGCTCTGGCCACAAAGAAACCGCGGCACTCACTCGATCGCCGCTCAATTAAGAAAAAGTGCCACCGAAACGCCGACTTTACAGATCTGATTAGTCGTTGAAGTGGTTCTAAATTTAAACGCGGCGCGCTATTGACACTGGCTGTTAAAGCGCTTTCAACTCCATTGTCTATGGTAAATGGTGAATTAAGACGCTTCTAAATTTGAAACTTGTTCGTGCGATGATGATGGCGGTATTGCGGTTACATTACATCATTGATTCTTAGCATAGATAGTATAGAGCTTTAAAACCAAATGCGATAAGTTTATTGAAGTAGCTTGAACACAAATTAGCGATAAGTAAAAAATACATCCATATTAAGACGTCGTTATTGAAAATTTATCACCACTTTGGACATTTTAAACACATGATGTTTTTTTTAGTCGTGTTGGTGGCGTCTCAGCCACTTGACTTGTTCCCATGCTGGGTGGCGACAGAACACTTCGATCAATTTGCAACAGTCTAGCCGAGCTTCCTTTCATTCAATCGGTTTGTTGTCAAACAAACTTTTTTCAAATATAACCTTTTCTGTGACTCTATGGTCACCAGCTGCGCTATTATGGCGTGTGTCTGACGTTTTCGAAAAAAATAACAAGGAAACGAAACATGATTTTAAAAAGCTTCCGTTTGGCGGCTTCCGTTGGCGTTCCATATTTGAACGGAAGCTTGTAAAACTTTATAACTGACTTATTACTGTAATTATTTAAAAAGGTAATTTCGTTACCAGTCCCAATTAAGTAATTAAAAAATTGAAACCTGATAGATAGCAAAGATTTAAAGGTCTAACTTATTTACGCAATATTGCCACAAAACAAGAGTAAGAGAACACAGGAATACGCCACAATACGTATTTTAAGAGCACAGAGAATGTTATCACATTGAGTACTAAGAATTCGATTTGGAGTCTATTTAGTACAGAACTGGGGCAAACGGGCACCAGACTCGAGACTCGAGTGTGAATGAGGCAACGGTAATGACGTCGTGTCATTTACGAGAAATCATTTCGAAACGTTTCACTTCTTTGTTTCAACACTCGCTAATTGGTAGCGACGACAACACTGCAGTCTATGGTGCGAGTAAAAATTGAATTGTCAGCTTTGAAGCTCTATGGTCCGGTCAATTACTTAGGCACTAAAAGACACGCTTGTTGTACAGTCAACGAATCCTAAACAAGGCTTAATTAGGTACTATTTTTGATATAAATTACAACTCATTTGATATGAAAGACTGCGCTTAAATCTCCACGTATGTTATTTACTTAGAACTTCTTTTTTATTTTTGAAACCACAACTATTTATTAACTTTGTATAGTTTCTTACGTAGTTATTTTTGGGCGAGATCACTGTAGCTAAACTTTTTTTTCTTTGTTTATGCCTTTGTATACTTCTGTGGTGAATGAAGATCTTTATTATATTGCTAATTCTTAGGCTTTTTTTGACAAAATACATTTTAAGAATTATGATTTGCGCCTTGTACACGATAAGTTCAGAAACAAACGAGCATATTATTAAGACGTTATGAAACCAGCCTTTTCACACATCTCGGCCGAAATCATTCGCCTTATGAGTGATACCACGATTGTCTATGGCGAGTTAGCACTTCCTACGCATTTGGAGGCAATTTAGTTACTCAACATGGCATTTGTTTAAGTTATTTTATAGGGCTTCATTGATAAACGCTATATATATCTAAGTTCAAATCATTATAACATATGCAAGAAATGCAATGCCTAAATGGTCAAAGCTACGCTTAAAATTCTATATGGTTTTTATAAGGCCTTATCTTACGGTCATTATAAAAAAACAGGCTTAAAACACGCTAATTACTTTCAAGTGTTGAAAGAATTTGTCATAAAGCTCTAAAATGTTAAAAGTCAATCAAAACTAACAGTAATCCGAAGCTAATTGGCTCATAAAGTTGGTAATAAATGCCGACGAAAAACGCCCCAACCAATTACCGCTAAACGCTTAATTAATAATAGTGGCAACACTGGCCATTTAAGCGCCAAATTGCCCTTGTAACTGGTAACCGATCGGCGAATTAACCATTGGCATTATCGGATTGTCCGCGCCACCCCGGCACGCGTCCGTTATTGTAGCGTGTTGTCCCTTAATAAGATTGTCTATGGCCGTGTAACTGGCCAGATCGTTACGGTGATTCGAAATTAGAACGATACATTAGGCCGCAATTGTATTATGCTATTATTTTTCGTGAATATATGGACACATTTTCTACTTTTGGTTCCAATAATAAAACTATCGCTACGTTACGTCTAGAATTTTAATTAAATGACACCTTATTTAAGAAGTTAATATAACTTAATTAATTACTAAGCTAAAAGCTTATTTGTAAAATAAACAAGCTCAAATCATAACTTAACTCAATCTTCAATCCTGTTTTTATTGCCAGCAATTTAGCTACTACATCAGCTTAGAAATATTTAAAAAGATTAAAACATTAATATGGATAGTGATACAAAAGACTAAGTGAATTCAACTCCCAAAGGATGGCAAACAATTTACAGCATTTGCGAACAATTATCCAATACGGACCCAATCGCCTGGCCATCCACGTCCCCCGACACGCTCCCCTACACAATTTTCATAATAAAATTCGTATCTACTAGTCGGCAACGATCTAATGAAGATAAATATCTCAGTAGGGAGCACGGTGCAATAAAAACAAAATCAGTTTAAGCCCAATTGACAAGACATATTACATTCTCGACCCCTGCCACCCTGCTATTTTATCAACACGAACGGCTAAAACTGGAACTAATGGTGTCACGTACTAATTTCACGCTTACCAATAGATACTAGCGCCACGGTAGCTACACCGTATATGTTTGTAATTCGTTTCGAAACGTGTGAGCAATTAAAAACGGCCACTTGTCAGTTTGCGGCGGGAGTCCACCCGCGCATTTAACTTTTTCTAAAGCATAGACAATGGATTGATTCACGCGTTCGGCTTCTGGCGGTTGATCCAATTGGCAGCTGTGGTCGCTATTGGGGATTTTGTGTGGCGTTAATTGCTCTGTTTAGCAAATTGATAGTTTATTTAATTGGTGGCAGTTTAGTATTATCTTTATCATCCGAAAAAGTATTGTTATGCTAATGGTCCCTGCACTATAATTAAAAGTACCTGATGAAATACCTAATTGGGTTGTGTCTGAATGCTTATTTTAACATTACAACCATTATCAAGTATGAAGAATATTCTTGCAAATTCTTCTAAATCATAGACAATCTACGTTACACGAGCGGCATTTTTGAAGACCATAAACCTTTTTAAACCTGTGCTTTTTATCTGATAACCTAAACCTAACGGTCAGTAATAAAACCCCAAATAAAAATATTAAACTCAAAATTATTGTAAAGAAGTTACGGGACCGAAGATTTTAAATATTATTGCTTTAACAAAGAGGCGGCGACTCAAAGAGGTTGTAAAAAGGTCATAATTACTTGGCAAGGATAACTTTACAACGCAGAAAAAAAACTAAGATTTTAACATCTTGTTCCAATGGCTTAAAGTTCAAATTATCGATTAGAAGTGCTTTGTAATGGCATTTAACGATTTAGCTACCTGGTTGCTATCTTAAGATGTTTATTGTAGTTTGTTTAGGTTTAGTTTCCTTAAACTGGACTTAATAATTGCCTAATAAACGGTACTTTTATGCTAAACTATCATTAAAATACAAAATAAGTAAGCTATACCTCTCCCAAAGGATTGGGCTAGCTATCCAGAGAGGTAATGCAGCCAGTGTCATGGGGACCATGCCGCGAGCGGACCTGCTAGAGGGGGTGTTCTTTTTATAGTGGTGATTATTATTTATATCTTTAATATTTGAGTAGCTTAGTTTAATTTAAATACGTTTAGTTTTCATTTTTAATTGTATTAATGTTGAATTCTGTACTTAGTTGGATGTAAATAAATACTTACGAGAGTAAGCTAGATGTACAGAACCCAAAAAGAAATAAAAAAAAACAAAGATTTTGATATACTTCCTTACGTAATTAAGATTTGTAATTAGTCTATAACTGACTGAATATATTTGCCATTTTGCATTGCCCATTTCCCAGAAGTAGGTACATCAATTGAACCATCATAAAAGAAAAGAAATCGAAAGAAAAGAAATCAGAAGAATCTAATTACTAATTTTAAATCAAATTATCTTGCTTTGTTTTGTTTGCAAAATATGGAAATTTGTTTTTTTTCTACTTTTTTAGATATGTCTGTTATGGTATCCTGCCATTTGGCCCAAATATTGGGCGAATGTATCGTTTCCAAACTGTTTCATTTGCCAAGCCGCTTTTTTTCTGTAAAAGGATTTATATCAGTACCATCGTGTAGATCCTTATAGGTTAGGTTAGGTTAGTTTTTATAAAAATCCTGTAATATTTACAGTTACAGAAATAAAAGCGGGTTAACAAATGAAACGGTTGGGACACGATACATTCAGCCAAACATATTTCTGCCCAAAGGCATCGAACCGTCTGTTATATTAGTACCTAATAAGTAGTTATTACAAAGCCTGTAAATCATTGGTCAGTAAACGGGATGACCGATGATGATTAAAATGAGCTTCATTAAACGTTTTACTTATCTTAAGGCTATCTGACATCTTAATAATATTTTGTGCAACCAACGTGTTATATATATAAATAAACAAACGTTCGTATTTTGGCTCTATGGACATGAAGTAATAAAATCATACAAACAGTAAAACCTTTTCCTTTTTAAAGTCGGTTTACATGGCATTCAAGTGTCTTAATCTTAATTAAACGCTAAGAATCCACATCACACAAAGGCGGTATTTTTTAAGTTCACAAGACGTAATTGGTCAAACGACAAACACTCATATCAAAATAACAAAACAATCATTATAAATTACCTTTGCTTTTCGGAGACGATGGCGGCGTGACGTCATAATGATTCGTCATCAAATTGACAGATAAAGACAACTTATGGTCCATTGAGTAGCTCTTGAACGCTTCCATTACGAAAATAACGCGTTATTAAATAATTAACTTCGATATTTAAAACTGGCCGCTTACAAAAAACTCTATGATAGAGTTAATGGCGGCAAAATGCGCGCTAAACGTCAAAAATTATTTTTAAACTGGCCGCTAAGAATTGTCTATGGCAGTCAAGCGCGCAACCGACTGTAGCAAGTGGGTGTACTAAAAATCCATAACGCTCTGGCCAATAACGTGGCCAGTTATCCCCTCCAATCAGGGCGGGGCGCTATCAGCTGTCTCTTTCACTCGCGGTTTAAGCTGGCGTTAAGCGGCGGATACACTGGGATTAGTATAATGAAGCTTTTTATGTCTGGTGAAATAAATTCAAGTAAAATAAAAAACTTAGATTGGTAATTGAGTTTCGTTATAAAAGAGAGACTATTTTCAAGATTAAGTGTTATTTAAGACATGATCATTAATTAATTACCATTACTACTTTTCTAAACCTTGCTCATTTGGCCAATTTTAATAGTCCTCAACCATTAATTTAACAAAAAAAATAACGAATGTTCTAGTTATTGAAAAACAATAAACAAATAGATTTTAAGAAGATTTTTTTAATCAAACATCTTAGTTTATTTAAATAGTTATTTAACTTCATTTACTATCTGTTTAATCGATCTTTGATAAAGGGTTCTCATTGTTATTTTTTCACTGCCAGCTACACACACAAGCTATTTTTCTATTCAAATATTTTTTACCGGAAAACTGTAAGCTCCCACTAAGTCCGCTGCCTTTAACTTTTAATAATCTCGCTTCATTGGCTTCAGTGCATGAAGTTCTCGGTTTTATGACTTGCTTCTAATGTTGGTAACTATGTTATTACTTTATTACACTACGTTAGTGAAACATGATCCATAGCGTCGGAAGAATGCATCTTAACACTTGCCCGTCTCGCAAAAATCTAGGGTCCTAGTGAAAAAGGGTGTAAGTCTCCTGAAGATGAAGTGAAAAAGGGTTTAAGTCTATTATACTCCGTTGATGTACATACCCTTTTGTAGAACAAGTTAAGTCGACTTATACCCTTTTTCACTAGGTACCCAGAAATATACATGACATAAGAAATTAGAGTTAATATGAATGTCAACCTATCGTTTTCAAATTTTCCTTTTCGTATAAAATTACTTGAACTTTTAAACTTATTTCTAGTGGTTATTACATACTTAAGTAATTCTGTTCCAACCTTCTTGTTTTTTATTTTTTTATTTATTTATGTGTTAGTATTTTTAAAACCATTACCAATACCAACATACTTATATTAATTAAATACGAGTAATTAACGTTATCGTTATGTATCATAACATAAATTTACACATGTTCTGTTTTAGTTACGTTAGCCCTATAGCTTTAGCACTATGTTTTTAAATTTAAAAGGTAAACTTACTATTAGTCTCTAAAAATAATATATAGATCTTTAGGTTAGGGTTGTTGCGCTATAGAGGTATATATCTCGTTACACCAAACCAAATTGCCCTAAATAATACAATTTATTAGACTAAATTCCAGGTAGTTATTTAAAGTAAAATACTCTACGAAAATATCCCAAGGAACTTACCAATGGCGGTTCGCAGAACACCGCATTCACCAAAAATGTGGAAGCAGTAAAACCGAATACCGACCAAACAACAGACTGAAAGATATAATAAAAGAGAAATTTACGTTTACAACGCGGCCACAGAAAATAACCTATAATTGAGCAAAACAAAGGTTGTGGACCAACAACAAACAAAAGAATTAAAACTATTGTCTATGGTGTCCTTTCTTCTTAAATGGTTTTGGCGGCAAAGTTGACAGACGTCACGCTGGTAAAATGGCGGACAATGGTCGAGTACGGGAGCAGAAAAAAGGTGCTACCGTTTTTGATAATTTGTCTTTATTAATGTGTGACCGATACTGGGTATCCTTTCCTAAATGAGTTTATTAGTGAGGTGTTGATTTACAACGGACAATTTAGACAAGATTGGCTGGCATTTGAAAACCTGAATTTTATCTAAGAATTCGACAACTGTCTTTTTTTGTTGAGTGAATTAACCACAATAATTATAAAAGCTGGTAATTTCTATAAGCCTTTGCTATTTTTGAATTACTCGTAAACTTAAGTTCTTTATGTAATAAATCTTAACGTCGTTTTTTTTTTTAATTTCTTAGCGTTATTCGATTTAAATAAGATACTAAAAAAACGTTTTACGGTACCTAACTTTGGTTTGTTAAGTATATTTCTTAGTCATTCATAAAAAACAAAAAAACAGTTTTTAAAATTTCTCTAGTTACCTCCACAAAAAAATCCAGATTTAGGTAATTAAACTTCAAAGTGAAAGCAACACATTTTTTTTTTTAAATTGTTACAGTTTAAAAATATTTTACCTCCATTACTTAAGTTAAAAATAATTTAAACTAACTACCAACTCGACCTCATAATCTACAAATTTTAATCCTATGTGAAAGTTATTCGATTCATTTTCACAAAAAAATCACCACACACACGACACCAATATAAAAACAAAAGCCTAACCCGAGTAAATTTTTTCGCAGTCACCAAGTCATTTAAACACCCCCGTTAAATCGGGACAATTTATCCCCTAAGTGAGCACCCCATTTTTTACGTGTTAGTAAACAGTGTTCAATTGGGATTATAAACATTGAATTAGGGAGTTTAATCCTAGTATTTTGACAAGGGGATTATTTAGGAGATAAGTGAGATGTTTTGTTATGATAATTATAATTATTATCTGTTTTTGTTGTTGTTTGGGCTAGTTTTAAGTTTCTGCCGCTTCGTCGGCGTGTTTATTGTTGTTTATCTTTCTTTTGATTGATTTTACTTTTTGCTGTCAATTACAAATCACGTTTTTTCAAATATTTAATTAAGTATAAAAGTAAAATACCAATACATACAACAAATAAACATTAAAAAAACCTAACCTACGGGTGCCGCCGGCAGCGGGGTAGGGCTCAAGCTACCGGTGGTTAGGGCTGCAGACTGGCAGAGAGAGGAATTAGTTTGCTACCGTAATTTCAATCACAAGTTCCAATTGTAAATTTTAACTAATTCTAAGACAATAACCTAACCTTCGAGCTGCAACCCCAATCTCAAAAACAAAGAGTGCTATACCAATATGGTACAAAACCAATATGGAATTTACGTCAAATTTCAAATATAGAATGTCAAATGGTCTATACAGATGTGTTAAAACTACATGCAAGAGGAGCTTTACTTAAGTTTTTTACCTATAAAGCTTGCTATCAAATTGACATGTACAGGGATGGTAGTTGTTTCGTCCATCCACAAAGCAAAATACAGAACTTTACCTACCTAACGAACGAACGGAAATTTTCCTATCGTTTTGCAAGTTTAATTTTTTTTTCAAAGCGGTTTTATTTATCAGTACAACAAAGCTCAACAAAGTCGGTCCGTTTGTTTATTAGTTCTTTGGCGGTCCAAACTGTTTTACAACGGTCATTATCCATTTTAAAATTACCGCTACGTTATTAAATGACAATGAAGTAATATTATCGGCTCTTGTAAACGCCGACAGTTTTAAAACGACCATGATTTTGTATTAATTGTTTTATTAATATCTTGTCAAAACTGTTACAAAAAGATTTCTGCAACCATGTGAAAAATAAACACCAAAATGATCATTTTTGTGTCTATTGGTTTTTTCAGTTTCACAAACTGTAAGTAACGATAAGGGATCAATTGCCGATTGCCAATTTATTTACGAAAAATGAATTCATAACTTTTCAACTTACTAACTTTATATTCGTACTAAATGTAAAAATGACAATGTGTGGATCTTCATAGATATTTTAAGGTACAATGTAGGTTGTTTAGTCATATGCTAGCGACCCGCCCCCGCTCTGCTTCGGTACATAAACATAAACCAGCCTTTATTATACCTACATAAAGACCTTCCGTGAAAATCTAACTGATTATGAAAACCGTATCAAAATCTGTGGTGTGGTTTACAGACAGACAGATGTGGAAAGCGACTTTGTTATATACTATATAAAGATTATATTATGCTACAAACTACCGTAGTTTAGTAGATATAGTAGCATTTTTTTACTTCACAGATAAATATCATCTAAGAGCTATATTTGCCAAAAGAAAAGAAAAAGATAAGGTTAAAATAAACTGACGGATACTTTTATCTGAAGATTGAAAAAGCCTAACCGCAGAAAAGAATTACTCGTTACTTTTTAGACTTGTATACCTATGAAAAACGATCACTAAGGAAGGTCTTACTCGTCATTAACCGATCGAAGTACGGCCGTAAGTATTTTCCGCCGGTAGGTTCATACGTGATTCGTCGGTGTTTGTATATAAAACGCATTCCGTGCCATTTGCACTTATTTCCATAATAAATGTAGTCGTCGAGCGCAATATGAGAAATATGTTTTTGTAGTATTTCCTTATTTGGCATGTGTGATAAATTCAAGATAATTTGTGCAAACTACATTGTTAATTTTTATAACCTTATAAGTCAATAAATACATTTGATTGATTATCTAGCAAGTTCCAATGGCGAATTTAATGCCTAGTGGAATTCTCTACTAGTCGATAAAGTAATCAATCAGGAATTTACACAGTCCACCGATGCACAGAAAAAGAAGACACATAGAAAAGTTCAACATCAAATAGGTACCTAGGTACAAAATATTAACAAAAAAACCTACAATTTATTTGATAATTAGAATTACTTTATGACAGATTTTCTTAATGAAAAAGTGTATTGGCATGTAGTACCAATCTGATTTATATTTATTTACATAAAAATTGCCATTGAGGATATTAAAAGGCTTATAGAAATACGTTTATTGTTCAATTTATCTTTTTTTCAATTCAAAACAAACAGGTGTTACAAATGAAAACAAGTTTGTATGATTTTCAATAAACAAGCTGAAAAAGTACACATGCATTTTTAAATTAGAAACTGAGTAACGAAATCCTCTTATCATCAAACGTCCTCTTATCATCCTCATTACCGTATAAAAAATAAAAAACTACTCGAGGTTTCGTTCAAAAAACGATCATATGATTTATGAGGTAAAAAACTTAGACAGAAATACGCAGTACCTTTAAAAATATTAATTTAAACCATTTTTTTCTAGTTCAATTAACGTAAAAATAAATATATAGGTATATATTGAATGTCATAGACTTTTGTTTAAGTTTTTTACCGATATAATTTTATTATGCACTAATATGATTTTTTGTTCACTTACCATGAGGCCTTTCATCCACACCGTCGCTATCCACTTCGCTCCTCACACTCCCTGGACTAGCCCTCTTCAACTCCTCCCCCTGCCCCTCCGAATACCCCCCCATCCTCTTATCATACGACATGAAAAACGGAAAACTCGGCACCCGATTCTGTTGAAAATAGTACCCCATCTTCGCATCCCGTATCTTCGCATCCTCATCTTCAGAATTCCCGGCATAATCCTGTGATATCGAATTCTCAATATCGATTTCTGGTGATCGACGCTCGTTGAGCCCGACGATCGATTCGATCGAGAAATTTTTCGGCGGGATTTTTGTTGGCATTTTGCTTATTTCGGATTCCATGACACTGCACTCACGATTCCGCTACGAGAGCTGAGACTCGACTGTGGCTAGGATGGCCGCATCGGACGAACTGAGTGTAGCCCCGCCCTAATAGGGGGAGTCTACTCTTTGGATTGAAACACAGAGTGATTTCGACTTTGAACACGCACATTAAAGATGAATATTCTTTGCAGTTATATTAAGGTTACGGTGAAGTCTATTCATATAGATTCAATTTGGATTTTATTCGCTTATAATAAAGTTGTTTTTGTATTGGTTATTAACAATGAAGTTTAAACTCATTCCGTCCAATAATGAGTCGTTCAATACGGCGGCCAAGCTTTAAGCGAGCTTAGTGCTTTATTATGAAGCTTTATGAGCAACGATTTGAGCTTAAAGAGAGCTTTTTGTCTGAATATTGGTTTTCAAGTCGTAAATAAGGGATCGACGATAGTTTGGTCTGTGAATTATTTATACCTGTTAATAATGTAATAATAAGGGTACTACAATAATTTTCATTTTAGAGTCTGGCCAGTATAAGTTGGCAATGGAAAATAACCTCAAATTGAAAAAAAAAAAGGATTGTCTACCCATTTTGTATTAAAACGAAAACCTTTTTTTATTTCATTCATTCACAAGGTCACCAGTGCAAAACGTGATTGTGATAGGTTTTCGTTTTGCTAAAACATGGGTTGCCAATCCTATTTGTTTTTTAATTTGCCGCTTTTTTCCATTGCCTACTTATACTGGCCAGACTCCTTTTTTTGTGGGGGCCTGTCGTTTGGCCATAATATTTTTGGTCAAATGTATCGTGTCCCAATTTTTCATTTCCCACAAAATCAATTTTATATTATTTTGGTTTTCTATCCGGGATATCAGGATAGCTACGTACCTATATTTGTTAGGTTACACTTGTCACTAAGAAAAAAAATAAACCAACTGCGACGGGAAACAACTTTTTGAGAAATGAAAATTTTGGAAATGATACATTTGAGCAAAAATATTTTGTACAAACGGAATAGACCCATTTTTACCCGACTGCGGCGGAGCCCAAAAGGAGGGTTATGTTATTCACCGTCATTTATGTATGTATGTCCAGTTCTATGTTCCCCGCTACAGCAAAAACGGCTTGGACGATTTTGACAAATGAGGTATCATTGGATTCGTCTTCGCACCGAGAGTGTCATAGGATACCTAAACTGTTAAAATTGATATAACAACAATGGCAAAATGACAATTATTAATATATGATCGACGACAGTATAAAAAATCCAGTCGGGTTTTTAAAGCTTGCTTTTCATTTGTATTCAGTTTTATTATAAAGCCAATTCCTCGACCTGTCTTATATTATAATGTTTATAAAATGGTCTAAATGGTCTAAATGGTCTAAGGTCTGGATCCCAAAACTAAACATACAAATTAGGGTATTGTTCATTTTCTTCACCCAATATTTTTAATCCGGTTTTTAGAGAATATGGTAAAAAGAGCAGTTTGGTATTTTTAAATACTGGTATTTCGGGAATGAGCGTTAGTACAGTCAACAGCATAAATAAGTGATCATTTATGTACCTTGTCGCTTAGAATCGTTTCACAATTTTGTATGACATTTCAAACACGATGTTAAAGTGACAAGGTACATAAATTATCACTTATTTATGCTGTTGACTGTACCTACTCGAAAGGGGAGCTCGTCGCTCAATCATAATTACTCTATTGGCATAATTATTGGTTGTCATAATTTTTATATCACTTTTCAGAATTTCTTAAATATCTTAACGTATAGACAAGGCTTTGGGTTAGATTAGGTTTGATTTATGAACATCCTGAAAAAGTATCAGTTTCTTAAAAAAGTACGTAATGTTTTGTGATAGTTATAACCAACGTAAAACTAAATAAAAGGCACAATAGGGTTTTTTTACTTATTCCCTTTTTTTAAGTTCTAGGTTAAGCATTCATTTCTCTTCTTGATTATTAATGGCTTTCATTCCTTGTTTTAACAAGGTGTATTTCGCCAATGTCGAGTTTTAGACAATCACCGATCACCGTGATCTTATTAGAGAAAACAAATCCATGGATACCACACGCGAGGACAACTGTTCGGTTAAAGAGTGTTTACTCTGGTGGACTTATGGACTACACAGAAGCACATGGGGTTAGCTCTCGCTTCTACTCAACTCTAATCATCATCATCATCATGTCAGCCGAAAGACGTCCACTGCTGGACATAGCCTCCCCCAAGGCTCTCCACTCAGGCCGGTCTTGTGCTTTTCGCATCCACCGCGTTCCCGCGATCTTTACAACTCTAATGTCTTTACATAAATAATTAAATATATATCAGGACAGTCTCACACAAATCGACTTACTCCCAAACTAAGCTCTAGGTACTAGACAACTATATAAATACTTACATAAAAAACATACGTATGTAAAAAATATTTTTATTTCGTATAACATAAAAAACTGCAAAACATCTTAAAATACTAACTATAAATAAGGTCTGTTCATTCTTACTTGTCTTATAATATATAGTAAACAACTTTCTAACCTCAAAATGAACCTTATTTGGCTAAAACAGCTCTTTTATCGTAAATAAAGTAAACCGAGTTAACATTTTGGACATCACTTGGCCAATGTATTGTCTGTGATTGCTTTATTTTGTTTAAAATAGCTGTTTTAGCCAAAAAAGGTTCATTTTTAGTTTAGAGAGTTGTTTACTGTATAAGACAAGTAAGAATGAACAGACCTTAGAATAACCCTTGCAGGTCACCCGCTTGAGGCATGATCCCTAAAATGCTGGCCGCGTTCCCCCTTTGCACACCCAGACTGAGCTGCTGCGCAAAGAACGTATTTATACTTAATTAAATACATAGAAAACATCCAAGACTCAGAAACAAATACTTGCGATCATCACACAAAAATATTTACCCTAAACGCACTATAAACCTATTTTAGTTGAAGTATTCATTGTCCCTTTCTATCCAATTCAAATCTCATATGACAGATATGGACAGAGCATATTTCAAGCGCACTTTAGTTATTGCGCATTTATTAATAAGAGGGTAATTATTGTCAGTGTAATAATAGACAGTCTGTGAGCACTTAAAAGATGCTTCGGTTTTGTATTTCTCTCTCACTCGCTCTTAATAAGATCGTATGAGAGCGAGTGAGAGTCAAGTACAAACCCGAAGTACCTTCTAAGAGCTATCACATTGTACTTAGGTATATGACCGACTCTTGAGTTTCAACAATGATCTCTTGGGAAGCGCTGGTAGATTTTTGATATTTTATATTTATTTTGTACAGTCACGGACTTTAATTGTTATGCCACTATGGAACCCTGTCGCATAATATTAATCATTCATTTAAGCGTAAATTCTGTCATGTGGTTTGATGCTGTCATTATGACAGGGTTCCATAGTGGCAGTGGCATAACCATTAAAGTCCTTGACTGTACATCCTACTTACTGAATTTTTCATCTTCTTTTTTTAAGGGTTCTTTCAGAATAGCATTGCCGCGGGTCTCCGCAATTTTATGCTGAGCCAGCGCCTATTGTTTTATCTTTTTAAATGCCCAGAAGGCACACGAGTACTCAGGCCACCTGATGGTAAGTGGGACCTGAGACCCGTGTAGCCCTAGGTCATGTGGGGTAACTGTGCGCAGCGGGTAAGTGTGCGCAACCCCTTTATTTAGGAATGGGGATGGAGAAGTTTGTGATATGTGTAAGCAAATTAAAGATATGTTGGTGTAGAATTAGTTTATGCAAGAAAAACCCAGATGGTATCATTCATTTACTTGAAAAAGAAAATATTCAGAATCCGGTGCCGTAAAGGTAAAATTTGGTGTCATGGCGAAAATTGACACGAGTAAATGAATTTAATTTCTGTTAGTAAAGTATTTAAGCCTTCAATTTTGCATAACATTTGAAGCTATGTTATGTCTCAATAAAGTGAGGTAAATTTGATGAAAATCAGTCTGCTTAGTATAATAAAAAATCCACAAACTTCGCTTAGCTGCGCACACTTACCCGCAGTATGGGTAAGTGTGCGCATTTTGAGCTGGTTGAATTAAGGCGATTTTTCTTCGAGGTGGCGAGGTTTTATTGATAATTTCTAGATTTAATTATTACCTTAATAAATGCTTCGCCAGATATATATTCATTTTGCTTTCATGCGTATCGTTTAATTTTGATACTACATAGTTTGAAAATAAAGTGCGCGCAGTTGCCCCACATGCAATGCAAAAAGGAAGAAATTATTTTCTTAAAATGATCCACTATCAGGGCGGTGGAACCAGTAATGGACAAGAACCAATGATGCACACTTGATTCTTATGTTACAGAAGATAAGGGTTATTCATTTGTTTTGCGACAATACAATAATGACCGTAAGATCGTTGAATTATGTGTTATGTGTCCATTATTGTTGCCTGTCAGCTTAAAGTGTCTAACACTGGTGCTATCACCCTAAATATTTTTCAATACTCGTATATCGGGAGGTGTTTTTTTTCGGTCCAAGCCCATTGCAATCTTATGATGACAATCTCAATATTCCTAGACCCTAACACAAGAATGGGATCTATGTTCCTTGGAGGTGGGTTAAACGATAAGAATCAGGTGGTGGCAGGGGTATGTTATCGAAACACCTTCCTTTCTACTTAATGATATTTTATATAAAGATACGTCATCTGCGCGCAAAAACGTTTCTCGAAAAGGAAGGCAAATTGCCTTACTTTTTATTTATTTATCTCTTTCTAACAATAGCCATCGCTATGGATTGCCGTCTTTGTCTCTATCAGTAATTGGTCACGGGTTTTGAATGCGTTTAGTATGAGCATAACGTACCTTAATATAAAATATCATTGTTTCTACGAACGTATATGGTCATAAACACTTGCTAATACAAAAGTTGTCTCTCCTGTGGTCAATAGTGGCATCGTGTGCATATAAGTTATGTTTTTATTTGCTAGGACTAAAGTAGACCTGACGGCGCTTATGAGGATGTGGGTTCAGCCAGCAAATTAGGCCTTAAAAACGTTAACTTCGGGTATGTCCACGGGAAAGACGCTCACCTAAATCTGTGTATGACACATTACGCAGAATTTTCATTTCATGAAAGGAAATACTCGCTGCATGAGTTTTTTTTTGGAAGTCGCAAGTCTAACCTAACCTAACCTTCGTAAATAATGTTTAAGATATCCTGAAAACATCATGGTTTCAACAGAAAATAGTGCTCGATGAAATGATTCGATCGATGTTCGATGGTTATCGGTGGCAGCAATCCGGACGAACTCTGCACAAGGGCCTACCAACACTAACACCGTCGGGCGATGGAACCAATAATGAACAAGGACCAATTAATAACCATAATAACCAAAGCAGTTTTAATTCTCTTCTGTTAGTAATAAGGTTGATATTTGTACAGGAGTTTTATGTGAGATACTGCGTATTGGATTAGCAGGGCAGACTTGACTCTAATGTTACAGAAGATAAGGGTTATTCATTTATTTTAAGACAATCAATTTACAACCTTATTAACTCTGAATTAAGAGTTAAGTGTCCATTATTGGTGCCTTCAACTAAAAATGTCCAACATTGGTGCCGTCACCCTATTGTTATTTGCTATCGATATGATCTAGCCCATTCTAGCTCTTATCAACTTGACGGTAAAGGCGACCGATTCATAAACAATAGAATAGCAATAAGTGTTATTTTGCTTTGTCTCTACACGTATGGTTATCGTAATAATGTTTCTAACTCTGCCACCATTACTGTTTTTTAAGTAAAGAAAATAAGAGCTATACCTAATAACGTTGACAATACTTTACTAGCTCTAGTATAAGCAGAAGTGTGCGTTGGATAGTGGCCCAGACATCGGAATCATATTTCCTAGACTAATAGTTCAAACACAAAATTTACCTATTGTCCTTTTATAATTTAATTTATTAGAGCGAAAGAAAATTTCAAGTTTTGTCATTTTTTGATTAGGAGCGCCATCTATTGTGCAATAGCCATGATGTTATGTTCTACGCCATCTAGTGATGAGTAGCAGAACTATACCGTATAGTGTTACCGCCAACGAACTCCGTCTACGTGGTCACTTGTGATCGTCTTAATGTCATAGATTTTGACTAGATGGCAGTAATAACACATATGAGAATACGGTACGCCCATGTCACTATTTAATTTTAATAAATTATGAGAAGTCTACGCCAAATTCTTTTACTTTTAGTGTTTTCAATCTACGATGCGTCAATTTGCATTTATTAAGTCGTGGAAAGAAACTTCGTGAGCTGCACATTTAGGTGTAACATATTTTATCTACCTACATCCATATCATAACTTCCCTATAACATAATATATTCAGAAACGATAAACGGCCTACATTAAGAAACCTGTATCGGAGGTTGCATCTTAATGTTAGCATTAAAGTACTCATACTCATACTCATTTATTTATTGCATTATGTGTATACATGATCTTAAAAATATATTTAGTCCAACATAAACCCTGCAAGGGCGCTGCAATCGAATCAATAAAACTACGTTACATGTCAAACATGTCATCATAATAGCATGCCATCATAAGTACAGGATGTAGTGAAATATCCTTTCACACCATATTTTCTCGGAAATGTTCGTATTTGTCATGCTACTTCAGTCTGACTCAATACCCATCAAGACAACGTGGGGGAACGTCGCATCGCGAGAGTGATAATCGATATAGCGTGGTTAATTCCAGAGTATTTTTTTGTTAATTAAGATTAAGTTTGTTTTAGTTCTTTTTAATAGTCATGCCGAAAGCATTAAGACCTGGGAAACTTTTAGATCGACAAGCCTGTGAAATTATTTTCAACATTTATTTATATTTCTTCTTGTTTACCTACGCCTAATTTCTATATATTTGGTCGTGGTGGTTTTAACATCTCGGTGTGACATACTTCAAACTCGTGGTTTGACATTTGACACTGATAACTAAAGTACTCTATTTATTTAATTCAAACATGTCACTTAATAATTCAATAATTCCTAGACACGTCGGCATCATTCGGAAGCAGACGTGAGTTCCAAGTTTTCACGATGTGAAAGGATTATTCACTAGATCTTTATGCATGTTATTAAGGTATCGGTTATCGATGTGTACCGGTGACCGATACTTTAATGAAGCCACAGATACTGTCTAATTAGACGTTTAAAACGCTCGTATCATCCGTATTTCCTGGCCGATTTTAAATTTAAATTCACTTTTGGTGATATCTTTTACGGTATTTTCATATTATGCATGATCAGGGTTTAAAATAAAATAATTAATGATATTGCAAATGACAACTTTATTTAAACTTATATATATTTACAAATACCAATGTCCAAACATTTCAGTCCATACTACCCCACAAATCGTTATTTTTCGTAAATAACAATATTTTTATTACGCACATATAAAAAATGAAACTAGGACTACTTTAAACACACTCAAATACTAACTTCAAAAAAAAAAGTCCATAAAAACCTCTTTTCGAAAAAAATCGGTTAAAGATTTGCAACCAAAGATTTTTCTGTTGGGTCAGGTAAAAACCAGTATTTACCCAATTTTTATATATTTAACGCAATGAGAATTATAAAACGAAGGAAGCGTTTTTTATTTTTTTAAGTGGGTAAATAGATTATGTATTCGTGTTAAAATAAATAAAAAAAACAATAAAAATATTGTTATCCACCTCTCCGCTCATCCATTCGTTAAATTTCACTAATTCATGGTTAAAACATTATAATTTCTCGACACTAAATAATTTAAAAACACACTATAAACCAAATTATTGCCTTTACTATGATATTAAAGTTCTGTAAATCTAGAAAGTTGACAGAAAAAAATATAGTGATAGATATTTCTTTTTATTATCTCAAGTGTTGAGAAAAAACAATTTTCTTTCTCAATTCTGCAGCTAATTTTTGCTGTCAACTGCCTAATTCACTGATAATTTTATTAAATACTACAAAAAAACTTACACTTCAGTCTAATACAAAATAGGGATATGTATAAGGGATCGAAGGTACAAAGTGATATACACAATTATGACTAAAATTGTTGCAAAATAAATTTGATTCGTTGCTAATGTAATTACACAAAATGTGATGATAGCACAAACGGAACAACATAATCTTAATGCAGCCTGCAGACGCCATGGAAGTATAACACTAAGGGGGAAAAAAACAGAGTATTTAAAAATATATCAAAAGATGTACTCCAAATTCACAATAAATGGCGATGAATTCTAATATACATTTACCTTTTTTCAGTTTACTCTTTTGTCCAAATATTATGTTAGCAACTAAAAAAAACATACGTTTAAAAATACAAATTAAAAAAATTATACTCTATTGACACTCAACACCTCTATATTTTGTTATATACTTCCATGGTTGGCTTTTAACAGCTGCCACTCATAACAGACTAGCCACTTACTTCTAAACTATCAAAAATGTATTTTAAAACAGCACAATGTTTTTCCAATCTATTTTATTGGCAAAAAAGGTAGCTGTCAACAACCTCAAAGAAAACCACTTTAGATTGGAAATGCTGCCAACCCTGTGGACTAAGATGGAATGGAGTCCCTTAAATGTATTTATCTACGTCCATATCATAACATCCCTAAAATATATTCAGAAACGACAAGCAAATGGCCTATATTAAGAAACCTGTATCTGTAGTTGTATTTTAATGTTAACATTAAAGTATCGCATGTCATTAAAGTATCGGTTGTCGATATGGTTGTATCTTAATATTCACATTAAAGTATCGGTGACCGATACATTAATGTAAACGGTAAGTTACAGGTACATTAAGATACAGTGCAACCACAGATACATGTTCAATACTCAATAATTTATTGCAATTCATAATGTGTACAGGTTGGAATACAGTAATTTTATGTACATTATGAACCCTGTCGGGCGCAGCAACGAGAGAGGACTTATATGTATAGGTATTTATGATAAGATCTAAAATGTCTTGCTATAACAAACTATTTACAAGTATCGTACGGTGACGGCACCAATGATGGACACTTTTAGCTGACTTTTCTCACATATTGTAGAAAACTTATGATATGCATGTAGATAAAGTTATGTATGCGACTGTACACATAATTAGGCATTAAAACACCAACACTCGTGCATTAATGCCTCTCATTATGCACCAGCCACATAAACTATTGTGTCTGTTTATATTGCAGCATAACGCCAAAGTAAAACGGCATATGTTATACATTCTAATATCAGTTATATTATAATAGAAAATAGACCACAAGTCAATTAGAAATCCTTTAATATAGTAAAGTTGACTAGGTGTATGGCTATACGTTCACCGAATCAGTCGCCAAGGAATGCCTTTATAAAACTAAGGACTCGTTAAACAGGTGGAAAGGGAAATGAAAAATACAACGTTTTTATTACAATGCTTTTCTCTGGGTTACCTATCCGAAACACTAAAAAACGTTTGCCAGCTGTTTCATTTGCCATAATTTTCATTTGACCGAAAGTCATTTTTCTCTGAAACCGTTTAACTTTCCTGAATTGTCATAAAATAAACCTAACCTAACCTACAGGTTCTGTAAGTATATCTCATTAAAAAATTTGAAAAGTTATTGGGTTCAGAATAAAATGAAAATTATGGGAAATGTAAATTATGGCAAATGAAACAGCTGGCAAACGTTTTTAGTGTTTGCGATAGGATACCTTTTCTCTGACTGTAATTTTTTAACGCATAATAAACGCTATTTTAACTGTACTGAAAGATAAATATGTCATAATCGAAACTCAAAGCGTGATTACGAAAAGACCCAATAGGTAATATTTATGACTTTTTTTTACAGCTTCAATAAAAGCCGATTCATGTAACAAACAGTTGAGAAAAATCATTTTTTGAATAGCTATAAAAATAACCAAGATATAAGCCAACAAAGGTTTGTTTCTATCTCTTTCTAGCAAAACAGAGCTTAACATGGAGTTTATTTGGCCGACCTGTTACATGACGTCACAGTGCATATCGGATCTAAGGTCTGTTCATTCTTACTTGTCTTATATAGTAAACATCTTTCTAACCTCAAAATGAGCCTTTTTTGGCTAAAACAGCTTATTTAAACAAAATAAAGCAATCACAGACGGTACATTAGCCAAGTGATGTCCATATTTATTCAGTTTACTTTATATACTATAGCTGTTTTAGCGAAAAAAGGTTCATTTTGAGGTTAGAAAGTTGTTTACTATATAACTGCAGTGATCGGGGAAAACGGTGCAAAACTTTAACAAAACTTGTAAAGCTGACATAAAGGAGAACTTGCAACCAAGCAAAATAAGAATTATTATTAAAAAAAATATATGATTGGCAGATTAGTGTTCAATTTAACTCTATATCAGAGTCTAGGATTTGGTATAAGGATATTAATAGTTTCATGGCTGTAATGTAAGTTTTGTTGAAGTTTTGCATCGTTTTCCCCGATCACTGTATATAAGACAAGTAAGAACGAACAGACTTCATGTCTAATCGCTGTCTAATCAGCAGTTTAACCTCGTAAGGCCCACCATACTACAAACAGGGAGTTTTTTGTGAGTGGGACTTTGAATCTACCATCAAGGCAATAAAGTTCAATTACGTTTGTTTGATAATGCCATTTTCAGTTCATGAAGATAGGAAAATAAACCTTATTCTCATTTCAACACAGTTTAAATTAAATTGCCTTGATTATGTACATCCTATTTATTGCACACTGGGCCTTACGAGGTTAAAACGCTTGTATCATCCGTATTTCTTAGTCGATTTTAAATTTAATTTCACTTTTGGTGATCTCTTTTACGTAAATTTCATATTTTGTTGAAAAATGCGATTTAAAAAATCCATGTTTTTTCCTTATTGCCGTACCTTCAAAATGGGAGCGCCAAAGTTCAACTAAAATTGCAACTCCTATTATCGGAACTCCGAAAATGAAATTTTTATACCGCTGGAACCGTAAACTTTTCAGAAGTTCTGAAATATTCAATGTGTAGATAAGACTAGGTTAGGTTAGGTTTGATTTAAAAAATCCTGAAAAAAGTAACAGTTCCTGAAAAAAATACGTTAGGAGTTGCGATAATTAGGACTTACAAATCGTTATGAGTAAAAATAATTAGGTGAACCAATATGGACCCCTTCAAAATATAGGGATTTTCAGAACGTATGTCATTTTATTTTCAGTGCAAACAACCCTGTTTAAAAATCTCTTTCCACCTGTATACCAATAACTAATATTAAACCAAGGTACAATAAATGTCTTTTCTAAGAAAAAAAGCAGTCTATATGTATCACTAAAGGATAATGGCAATTGAAATTAATTACAAGGTACATAAAAAACCGATTTAGAAATAATATAATATAACGTATCATTTAGTAATCAAACATCATTCAATTATAAATTCATAACGAGCGAATATGAAAAAACAAACAAAAAAATAAATATACTCGGATATAAGATAATAAAAAAATTACAACCATGTATTCTACGCTACGTTTCAGCCTTAGCATTCATTTCTAGTAACGATACACTCTATTCTACAATTATTAATTGAAAAATATTATTATTATATTCTACGTTCGGATATATTGTTCACATATTGACGTATGACATAGAACCACAAATAGAGACAATTATTTCTGTATCGGGTAATAGCTAAAGATGGGTAAAAAGCTAGGTAAGTAATTGTACAGGTCGACACACGTAAAAAGAGCCCTGAGCGACCTACCTGCGTAGTGAGCAAATCACGGACCAAATTGGTGGGCGCGGCGGGGGGAGCGTAAACCGCTTCGCTTTGCTGCCACGCTATTGGTTCCCAGTAATACACTCTTATCTATGATTGGTTTGTCAGTAGACAACATGCGCAAACATATCCCCTCTACTAGCCGTTCGGAGCTCGTTTTACGTGTGTCGACCTGTATTTACCTACCCCGTAGCTGAAAGTCTAGTCGCTTACCCGACAAATTCTATACATGTATAAGATATTAGCAGGTATAAAATGTATTTACCCATTTTCTATTACCTATTGCAAGAAAAACACCACATTGAGTACTAATCAATGAATAATGTTAGTAAATCTATTTCGTTATCAAACATCTATAGATCGATGATTATATTGATCTGTGAAACAGCGCGATCTAAGAATCGATCAAAATTGATCTTACTCTGCACTGACTTGACAATACACACCTAAAAAGTCCGTAAGAAAACGTATTTTTTATAAACTTTAGTATTGTAAAACTTCGTCAGCCAGTACCTAACAGCCAAATATATAAACAAATAAATACTTTTATATTTCAAACTAGATATTGTGATGAGTACTGGTATAAAAAATAGGTATCTAGGACATACCAATCCAAACTAATCTATTTTTCGATTACATTAATCATAATATACAAATATTTTTATACGCTACAATATTTACACTTCTCTCATCAAAACCTTCTGATATCTATAGGGTCCTAATGAAAAAGGACCTAAGTCTCCTCAACATCAAGTGATAAAGGGTTTAAGTCTAGTGTATATACCCTTTATTAGTACGAATTAAGTCGACTTAAACCCTTTTTCAATAAGTCGCCAGATTTCAGAAAATTATTGCCACAGTTCTTTTATATTCACGGCAATTTTAATAAAATTTTGCCTCGATTTTTCAAGTTGGAAACTTTTCAATATTACATTTTGTAGAATTAGTACATCAATATGAAAGTTAGGAATAGCATACCTCACATCGTTAAAACACACACCATTGTTTTTATTTAAATTCCGAAATTATCGTTCCGTACATTTGAGTATCATTCGATCAGTCATACAACTTTGGTATATGGTTACATAGGCAAGTCGATATAATAAATTCTTATTTATCCAAAATATAGGAGTCTTTAAATAAAATGACGCGCCCGTCTGTGAATCATCCAGAAATTTCATAATCGAATACATGTTTACCTAGATTTTATAGTATTTAAAATAGTTAACAGTAAAATAAAAAATAAATATACGAGAGCTGCGAAAAAATCTGTGAAATTTCTTAATTTATAGGATTCCGTACCCGAGGGGGACCCAACGGGACCCTATGAATATGCTTACGCCGTCCGTCCGTCCGTCTTAACTATAAACAGCTGTCTTTTGAACTGTAATAGATAGCAGGTTGTTTTTTTTAGAATATGTGTTATAATGGCGGATTTACTTTTTTTAAATAAAGTGTATTAATAAAGAGGGTCTCCATACATGAAACGTTTTTTTTTTCTACTTTTTTTTTATTGTATCGTCAATACAGTAAAATATACAAGCCTACAACCCCTACACTACTACGCACTACTGCGTACTATAGTACAAACCTTGAAGAAAAACAAGAAATATTAAAAAAATACAAGTGTGCGTTGAGCTTGCGCTGTATCGATTAGAAACCGAACTCAAATCGGAATCCTCGGTACGCGAGTCCGACTCGCGCTTGACCTGTTTTTTTATTAATTACAACCCACCCCGGCTTTGTTCAGTTATAAATGTATAATAATTCTAAACCTTCCCAAAATAGTGTTTCGATGATTAAAACCGAAATATCCATCCATTACTTCAAAAGCTTTAGCCGAACGCACGGACAGACAAGTCAGTTTCCCAGAGGGGTAGGCAGAGACTTCTTTCCACCTGCTACGATCCTGACAAATCTCTTTCGCTTCTTCCACATTCATACATCGAGTCATGCACGCACGTCGGTTTCGGGTACTTAAGATTCGGCCCTTTTTCAGTATTTCTCCGATTTTATTCGAAAAAGTACGCCTTCGTCATACGAATTACTAAACCATGGTAAGTAAACATGCTTCCGAATGCCAAATCTGCTAATTATAAGACATATCGTCCCGTTACTTTATTAACCTCGTATCTAAGCAAATAGTTAAATAGGAAAAGCACTCATTT
Organism: Acleris literana; assembly: GCA_946894065.1. Taxonomy (NCBI): domain Eukaryota; kingdom Metazoa; phylum Arthropoda; class Insecta; order Lepidoptera; family Tortricidae; genus Acleris; species Acleris literana. The sequence goes on from OX335696.1 coordinate 3,555,152, forward strand.
TCCCTAGAGAAAAAAGACTACTTTCCTATTTAAATATTCAATCAGATATTCTCATTAATAAAATCACAATATGGGCGCGGCATTTTATTTTGGACGCTTTCTAATTTCTACCTATGATTACAATAGGTAATGTCATATACTAAAAATTCCACTGTTCTATCAGTAAAGTTGTAACGCACACTGGGTCCTACGATAGAAAGGACTTTTGATTAGTTACTAGTCACTGAAATTTCACACTTATTAAAACCACGACTAAATTCAAATTTGCTTGTTCAAATCAGCCGCTTGCGACTTTTCACTCCTGGTATTTTCCAGCCCATTTCTGTTTGAGACTGACAATTTCAATACAAAATGCGGTAACATTTCTCACACCTTAAATCAAGTCTGATTTCGAAGATTTTTGAATATATTGTAGATGTTATGATAAACTAAGTACAGGTATTTTCACTTAAGCTGGCACGAATGGAATGACCAAAAGAAATGTCACCTATCACTGTGTGAGTGCGGTCCTTTGAACCGATGTTCGAATTTCAAACCGAAAACCTGTTATTATTTTACACACTTGTATACTTTCGTTCACTCATTCAATCCATTCGTGCCAGCTCTTGTGAATCAAACTGTATGTACGTTTTCCTCTTCAAGAAATTATTTCAAAAACAAATTTAAAAAAAAACAATTAGAATCTTACAAACTTATCTTTTCATAATAACTAAAGTACGGCCCCTGACCAAAATAAAGAATGTAAACAAACTGACCGTTACTAAGTTATATTGCGATAGGGAGCGATTATTATATCTGTCCTTATTTCTCGTACGCAATAATATCTTCAGTTGGTCGATGACGGCTGTCGTTGCGTGATTCGTGGTACAGGAAAGCTATCAGTACAAAAGTTGTCAACATAAGGGCCGAAATTTTGTGAAGTTCATTCCTGTTTGGATTGCGTTCGAAGTGACACGATTTAAAATAAAAATGTTTTGAACTCCTGAAAGCTTGTTTACATTATTTATCTCGGCTCGTTGGCCTTAGTTTACAATATATTCAAAAATCGTAAATGAATGAATGATATTTATTTTCGTGTTATCTAAAGTACAAGAAATTATTAATCAAAAAAAAAAATAACGTTGAAATCGGATGTGAGTAAGGGGGTGAAGAACGTTACCACCCGTAGTTAAATTTGTATGAAAAAATAGACAGCTACGCTACGTTACTATAAAATCAATGGCTATAATTACACTATCTCTAAATTCATTTGCTATAATCAATCACATGCTATACATTCAAATGCTATAACAGTTCGTTTCTATAATGTTCATATACTATAACTTTTAGATGCTCTAAAATTATTTGTTATACTTTCAAATTCTATAACATTAATTTACTCTAATAATTATTAGCCATAAGCTTTAAATTATGATAAATCAGGGCAGAACCGACTCGGATAGGTTAGAAGGCCAAGGCGGGAGCTTATTTTTTTTTATCTGCCCAGGTTATCTCAAATAAACTTAATAGGAAATAAATATAATAAAACACAATTATATAGATTTTAAATGTTATGCATGATGAACATTAGACATTTTAAAATTATAGTAACTACTTATAGAAAATGGCTATTATAGCAAATGAATGACTATAGCAAGTTATTTTATAGTAATTTAATTTATAGCATTTAATTTTATGACACTTGATTTTATAGGAAATATGGTGGACCCATTTCTTTGTAATTCAGTAGCACTGTTGGAATTAATGTGCCAAGTACCGTAAAACGGGGTGAGTAGGGGCACAACCTAAAATGAAGCATATGTTACTAATTATAAGACTGAAATTATTTCCTGTAGACGTAACGTTATTTTACATTTAATACTTGTTCTTTTTTGTAACACATTATGACTTATTTTAGGTTGGGTCCCTACTCACCCCGCTTTACGGTATATACAGTTTTTCAAAACGTTGAAATCTAAATCACTTGTAATTTATCGTTATTCACATGTATTCTTGTTCTATATAGAAACTGTTAACAATCTACTGTTTTCACTAACTAAGATATTTAAATACGGGTAGTAGATTAGTATTTTACATTTCGTAAGCGTAATTCGCGCGTTAGTCGTTTTGGTTCTGCATGTTGTTTTTTTTTACCTGCAATACAAAATACTTTAAACGTGAGTATTAGTTTTCGAACCCTTTAGAATATTTTTTTAAGAAAAATCAGATAATGGTAATAACCGACTAAAGGAATTAATAAATAAATAAATATCAGGTGACATTGTCACACCAAATTGACCTAGTCCCAAACTAAGCTCTAGGCTTGTACTATGGGTACTAGACAACGATATAAATACTTATTAAACCTTCGTTTCAAGTCTCGTGCCAAAATTATTGGACTAAGTAAAATCTTAATTAAAATTTATAAATAAATAAATATAACGGGGTAATCCCGCACAAAAACTAAGCTCTAGGCTTGTTCTATGGGTACCAGACAACGATAAACATACTTATATAGAGAAATACATACTTAAATACATAGAAAACATCCAAGCAATTTGACATTGCAGGAATAAAGACGTACGTACGCTAGGTACAAATTTTGACACTCATCTGATATTTGTATCCCCGGGGACACACCGGCCGATAGGTAATTATAACGGTAGGCGGTGGCGAGTGACGTATCTGTGTCACAGTAACTAGTATATAGTCTGTGGTTCTAGTGTTACCTCTATCGCAGCCTCGACATTAGCACGGTGAAGGCACTAGCCAGCACGAGGCACAGGCCGGCACCGAACCCGGGTCCCACCTCGCCCAGGCCTCTGACTACTGCGCCGCCCATGTACGCCACCGACATTATCAGCCCGTGCGCCGTGCATCTGGAGACAAACATACACACATTACAGATATAACAATAGTAACTTGTACTTGCGATTATTTTTATAATCACATCACAATCGGTCACAGTTAGTTAGTTATTTATGTGAACCCTGTATATGTGGTTGCCCTGTATCTTAATGTATCGGTGACCGATACTTTAATGTGAACATTAAGATGCAACCACATCGATAACCGATACTTTAATGACATACAATACTTTAATGTTAACATTAAAGTACAACCACAAATACAGGTTTATTAATATAGGCCATTTGCTTATCGTTTATGAACATATTGTAGGGAAGTTGTGATATGGATGTAGATAAAGAATATTTGAATAGCGACATAATTGCAGTTAAGAAGAAATAACTTCTGTATAATTCATTTTTTGCATAGTGTCACTTTTGGAGTTAACGTTCGAGGTGATGGTGTAACAAGAATGGATAGTCTTTTCTTGCTTAACTTAAAAAAAATAACGCGGTTAGGTTAGATTAGGTTAGAAACAAATTGACGTCATTCCGAACACTGGTACAAAAAGGGCGTAGCAAAATCTGATAAAAAAATTATCTGTAATAATAATTTTAAAAAAAGTATGCTTTTGAGACAAACCTCTATAAGCATGATTTTTATAAGAACACATTTTCAAAAAAACTCTGTTATCAATTAAAAAACAGAATATTTTTTGCCTCGTACAGTGAAACTGGAAGCAACTCCCTCCGGCAGTATTTCCGACCAGTTATGTTATGACTAATAACTTTAAGACAAAAACGTTCATTTCTCTAATTGGCCGGGAACGGACCGACAATTCTTCTCGAGTTGCTGGTGTTTATGGGCGGTGGTGATTACTTGCAATCAGGTAACCCGCATGCTCGTTTGCCGACGTCTCTTATAAAAAAAAAAACAAACCTCAAGTTAGCCGGGTACAAGTCAACGGCGCCCAAGCACGCCACGTAGAACACCAGCGTGAGGAACACGCGATATATCGCCTCCGTCACGTACAGTACATCCTAATGGGTTAGTATGGCGAATTCGACAACTATTGTTACTTCGGTGGAAGGTGTGAATTTTCAATCATGATTATTGGAGCTTTGGAAGTGTTTTCAGCAAGCTGAAATATCATTTCAGTCCGTTTCAGATGTAGCTATGACATACTAGATTATCACAATTTCTAACTACTTGCCGTTGTTTTAAGACGCCTGAAACATGTTTTCAGTCCTTTTCAGGCCACCCTCCATCTGTTTATGCCAAAACCTGGAAACCCCTATCCAGTCTCGTGAGCCAAGTACATCGCGATTATAATAAACATTGCAGTCTCAGTCTATAATAATCAATAAAAAAATGACATTTAGGAACAAATCTTTTTAAGCATGATTTTTATCACAACACCTTGTCAAAAATATTTTTTCATTTTCATTTCAGCCCACATCTACCCACTGCAGGGCCTATTCATTTTCACGCCACATTGCCCGGTCTCGTGCTAAAGCCATCTATCTTTTCCCAAATGTCTGCCAAATGTCATCAAACCAACGAACTGATGGTCTGCCCACCGATATATTCAAAAATATACCTGTTATCAATTAAACAGCAGAATGTAACAAACCTCAAGTTAGCCGGGTACAAGTCGACTGCGCCCACGCACGCCACGTAGAACACCAGCGTGAGGAACACGCGGTATATCGCCTCCGTCACGTACAGCGTCGTCTCCGTTTGGGGCACCAAGAGCGAGGGAGACATGCCGGCGCAGATGAGACACAGGAATACTGCAACAAATTTATTTGCTATATTTTTATTATATTCATACATGCATACCTATGCCTGCAGTAAGTAGTGTGGTGTAGGTACCAAGGGATGGCTTACATATTGTTAATATCGTCGTATGTACAACCTATGAATAACTAGCAGGGACGTATGTATTGTTGGAATGACCCTGTTGGATATTGTATTGTCGGAATGGAATGACCGTGTCATAAGATATCCGGCGAGGTACCTATTGTAAGAATGACCGTGTCGGACATATATTGAACTAAGAGGGAACGTGTGTATTGTTAGGATGGCAGTGTCGAACATTGCAACTACTACCAGGGGGGCGTGTGTATTGTTAGGATGGCCGTGTCGGACATTGCAAGTACTGCCAGGGGGACGTGTGTATTGTTAGGATGGCCGTGTCGGACATTGCAACTACTACCAGGGGGACTTGTGTATTGTCAGAATGGCCGTGTCGGACATTGCAACTACTACGAGGGGGACGTATGTATTGTTAGGATGGCCGTGTCGGACATTGCAACTAATACGAGGGGGACGTGTGTATTGTTAGGATGGCCGTGTCGGACATTGCAACTACTACCAGGGCGACGTATGTATTGTTAGGATGGCCGTGTCGGACATTGCACCTACTATCAGGGGGACGTGTGTATTGTAAGGATGGCCGTGTCGGACATTGCAACTACTACCAGGGGGACGTGTATATTGTTAGGATGGCCGTGTCGGACATTGCAAGGCTACCGAGGACGTATGGCTGTTTGGGCGGAACGTTCGATTCCTGCTAGCTAGAACCAAAGCCTTAGTGCGCTTGGGAATACAGTATGTGCCATACGTACTGTGAAAAACCTGGCTTTGCCAATTTAACTCATTTGACCCGAGTGGACTGGAAAATAGAGCTCGGTCCAATTCCATTCTGAATGGATGCCAGCGTCCGAGTGCGCTCGGATTACGTGATGATTATACAATACGAGTAGCGTCCGGGTTGTCATCCGAGTGAACTCGGTCCGAGGGCACTCGTACTGTGAAAACCCGGCTTTAGGTAGCTCACCCTATACATATTTAAAAGTTAACGAGGATATTAAAATAATTTGACATTTGTCTTGAACGACGTCGCTCACCTCGTGGTGCGAACCTCCCGTTGATGGCCAGCGCAGGCGCGAAGACGCCGGCCAGCAGGCCCGCCAGCAGCGCGGCGAGCCCGGCGTGCAGCTGCTCGGTGAGCAGCCCGCGCAGCCGCCACGTGAGCGGCGCGTGCCGCGAGCACGCCAGCCGGATGCCGCGGATCACGGTCGCGTTCAGCACCGACCACGCGTCGATCTCGCGCCCGACCGTGATGTCGGTGTCGATTATGCTGCAATAAAATAGTTTATCATGTCATAAAAAAGTCTAATCTATTTTTTTATTTGACGGTTTTATTCCTATTAATATGTGTTTCGCCAATATCATGTATGGCAATCCCGACAGGAATAAAATATAATTGGTGCTAGAAAAATCACATAGATGGCGTCCTAAGTAATAAACTAGAATGAGGATATATGGTTCGGGCAAATTTAGTAAAAATTATATCATAAATAATTAAAGATTTGTTAATTTAATTAGAAAAAACATTTTCAACACAAACGTAACATGTTACTTTATAGAATTACTAACTGCAATAAAATGCAGTAAATCTTGACACAAGCACATAAGAGCCGCGCACGAGCAGCTGTTTACGTAATGTGTAAATACTGTTACTAGATGGCGCTAAATGAATTCACTATGCATTGTTGTGGTCGAGGCGTACGAACAAATTCTGTCAATAAATACTCATAATAAAGTGCAATAATAAGCCTAATATCTTGCGTGTACAGATACAAATAGCCTGTCAATTATTTAGATAGCTATCCAGAAAAGCGCCATCTATTGCCATTTTGATGTATTAGTTGAGTTGGGGTCAGTTCATGCGGCCTATGTTGGCCGGTTATAGAACTAATCTTGTTACTGGCGACACGGTGTCGGTGACGCTTATTCAGTATAGGATTAAGTATCTGTACTTATAGACACACCATGGAGTTATTAGAGAAATAAGTCCATGGATATCACGCGCGAAGACAATTGTTCGGTAAAAGAGTATTTTCTCTAATGGACTAAACAGAAGCACATAGTATTAGCTCTGTACATTTTTTGCTCAGTCATCTGATTATCGAAACCAATTCTGTCAAAGTTAATTCTAACAAATTCTATCCTATTGCAAAACGTCACGATCCTCAGTTAAAGTAGCTCATATTTAAATAATAAATAACAACCACTGTATAGTTGCTATTATCAGAAAAAATACAATTATTAATAATTGCACCACGAATCGAAACAACCAGTGTGTGTTGCCAGTGATGACTTACGGATCTGAGACGTGGGCGCTAACAATGGGCCTTATAAGGAAGCTCAAAGTCACTCAGAGGGCTATGGAGAGGGCTATGCTCGGGGTTTCTCTGCGTGATAGAATCAGAAATGATGATATCCGCAGTAGAACTAAGGTTACCGACATAGCCCGAAGAATAGCGAAACTTAAGTGGCAGTGGGCGGGGCACATTGCTCGCAGGACTGATGGCCGTTGGGGTCAGAAGGTTCTTGAGTGGCGTCCGCGGACCGGGAGACGAGCTGTAGGTAGGCCTCCAACAAGATGGAGTGACGACCTTGTAAAGATCGCGGGAACGCGGTGGATGCGAAAAGCACAAGATCGGTCTGAGTGGAGAGCGTTGGGGGAGGCCTATGTCCAGCAGTGGACGTCTTTCGGCTGACATGATGATGATGATGATGATGAATCGAAACAAAGAATAGCACTGTTTCTTAAAAGCTGGCCATTTTATTTTTACGTTTGACATTTGTAGCTGTCATTTTAGTCTACGGAATAAAAAAATAGACTTAAGGTAAATAAAATTAAGTTAGCATATTGATAACAGAATACAAATCGATTACATTTCCTTTATAAACCTTATCGATAGTCGAAAAAAATGAATGCGATTTTAATTAGCAGCATCACTAAATTTGCCAAATCACATAGGTCACAGGCACAATAAGATATGAAAAATATTATAGTGTTATTATATAAATAAAAATACTCACGTGCTATTAACGAACAGCGACCCAGTAAAATACGCATACGACGTCTTTATATTCGAGAACACGACGTCGTAGAACGAACAGTTCCTGAACGATACGTGAGACAGCATCAGATCCCGGAACGTACAATTGTAGAAAGTCACGTTCGAATACTGAATGTTTTCGAGGGTCTCGTCGAAATGTGCGTTTTCGTACGTTCTGTTTTCTATCATTCGTTTCGAGGCTTCGAATTTTTGGTTTTCAATCGATAGTACAGCTGACGGTATGTATGATGACAGGAAAAACTGAAACAAAAGATTTTATGAATTGGATAAAAATTGCCGAGAAAAAATGCTCATGTAATTTGCACCTCTACCAATTTTACGACCTTTATTAGCTTTTTTCATTAGTCTTGCTCTAACATATGCAGTAAAAATAAGACGCAAAAAATTAACGGCCTTACATTGGCCAAGAAATATTGGCCACTTTTTTTCTGAGTAGGCCATTGACAACTGGTAGGGATAATCATATTTTTACTATTGATAACTTACAACAGTATCAAACTTACCTGTATAGCCATAGAGAAGACCATAACGCCGCCGAGCGAAAGCGTGGTGTCTCTGTACGCGCTCGAAAATAGCTGGAAAAACGCTTGCCAGAACTGTAAACAAAAATACAATTTTAGTTGGTTAGTGGCTGAAATACTCGCATATATATTTAATGTTATTAGTAGGTACAGATATTGTCATTTTTTTATGGCACTGAGGAGCAGCTAGATCAGTCTGCCAAACCCAATAATTTCGCGTAGAATTTTTTCCACTCGCATTTTTCCCTATCCGGATTTTACTCGATCGCATTTTTCCCCAAGCATAATTTTAACCACACGCATTTATTACATTGTAGTTTTTCAGAGTCAGGTTGACGATCGCCTATTTCAAATATCAATTTTACAAAGTCGACGAAGCCCCGCTTTTGCGGAGCTCCTATTTCTAGATGCTTTGGCCCTCCGGGCCTGCTGCAAAATTAACATAACCTATACCTACCTGTTCCGTTGTAATAACAATAGAAAAAATCATAGCGGAAAATATAAGGCTGAATGAAATCTTCACTGGCAAAATGGTACGCGGAATTATTTCGTGCGGGAAACGGATCGATAGACTCCCTAGGAGCATGCTGACCATCTTGACGCTGTGCCGCACGTGGTGCAGCGGCGCGGGGCGCTTGCCGGGCAGCGCCAGCGCGCCCAGCCGGTACTCGCCCTCCGCCCCGCCCGCGCCGCACGCGCGCAGCTGGTTGCCGCTGTGGAGGCCCTATAACAAAAAAACTATATGTTAAAAAAAGGTTTAACTTCATCTTACTAAATTATCAGCCGTCGCTGTCTTTCCATCGGAATCTGTTAAATTTTCATGGATTCGAGCACGAATTTCATAGAAATCAGTTCAGCGGGTTAGCCGTGAAAACGTAACCAAATGACAGACAAAGCTACTTTCACATTTGATCGATATCTATATCTTACCAAACATAAAACTGCCGCAATTTTCGTTTTATTCGAGTCGATTTTTATATAAACTCACTAAAACATATTCATATTTAAAAGTCCAATTAGAATATGTCTTAAAGCCAATAGAGCCAGACGTAGAAGGAAAATGCTTGTTTTTTAGGGTTCCATACCTCAAAAGGAAAAAACGGAACCCTTATAGGATCACTTTATTGTCAGTCTGTCTGTCAAGACCCTTTATCTCGGGATCGCGTAGAGGTATCGAGTTGAAATTAAAACCATATACTCAGGTCCACAATCCGTTGAAGTTGTGAAAAAATCAAACTTCTAAGTTAACGTAAAAAGTTAACGTAAAAAAAATATACGGCCGTTATGCCGCATAAAACGTATATTTCGACACTCAAGGGAATCAAAATTTATAGGGTATTTTCCGTTGACCTAGATCCACAAAATTTGGCAAGTAATACCATCTTATAATACATGTATATGAAAAAATCTGAATCTATAATTTTTAATTAAATCACAAAATACAGGGTCTTCATGCAAGGAACGGCGGTGCAAATTTTAAATTGAGTTAACCGTGTCATGCGCCGTGTGCGTTCTCGGTGGGCGAGTTCAACTCGCACTTGTCTGGTTTTTTTTTCATGATAAACATATTAAAGATTAATCACTAAATATTTTTATTATTTCAATTCCACTTTAATTTTACCAATTAAATAATCAAATCACAATATTTATTGCAAAATATACCATAACTATGAAGATTGCAACATATTGAAATATTTCATTGCACAAAAATCACATGTAACACAAACACTACTTAAATACAAATAGGCAAATTAAGCATATGAAATATAAAACCCTGTTGGGCCCAACCATTATCAGTAGGAGAGAAACTACGATATAACCTTAAATTAATCAAACATCCTATAAACTAACATTGTGGGACACAATGAACATTTAAGAGTATATGTAACACTATCGTATATAGTTTATTAACCTGGTAAACTAGCATGGCGTCCACCTCTCTGCCGATGTCCAATAAGTACCGCGGCGACTCTTGCGTCCAGATCAGGCTAACGAGAGACGCCAGAATCGGCAACGTGCATAGCAGCAGGTAGCTAAAAAAACAGTTAAATTATAGATATTACTAGCTGACCCGGCAAACGTTGTTTTGCCATATAAATAATTTAGGGGTGGACTACCCCTAACATTTAGGGGGATGAAAAATAGATGTTGGCCGATTCTCATAGATACCGGATAAGCACAAAAAAATTCATCAAAATCGGTCAAGCCGTTTCGGAGGAGTATGGCAACGAAAACTGTGACACGAGAATTTTATATATTAGATACATAAATTCGAATATTAACAAAGGGAAAACCTCTATCGTTAAACATTAGAACTAAAACGTTATGTACCGTTCAACATGGGAACTTACACCCTAACATTCATTGTTCAACATTAGAACTAACACGCCATCTATCGGTAAACATTGAAACTAACACGCCATCTATCGTACAATATTGAAACTAACACGCAATCTAATGTGAGACATTGGAACTAAAACGTTATTCAACATTGGAATTAACACACCATCTACCGTTAAAATATATAGGAACAAACACGCCATCTATTGTTAAACATTGTAACTAAAAAGTTTAGCACTCTATGGCAGTTCTAGCGGAATAAAGCGAACGCAACAGCGGCATCTTTCGTTCAACATTGGAACCAACACGCCATCTATTGTTTAACATCGGATCTAAAACGTTATCTATCGTTTAAAATTAAAAGTAACGCGCTTTCTATCGTTGTCGTGTATATCAGGCGAGGTACTTATTGTAAGAAAGGCCGCGTCGGACATATATTGAACTAAGAGGGAACGTGTGTATTGTTAGAATGGCCGTGTCGGACATTGGAAGTACTGCCAGGGGGACGTGTGTATAGTTAGGATGGCCGTGTCGGACATTGCAACTACTACCAGGGGGACGTGTGTATTGTTAGGTTGGCCGTTTCGGACATTGTAACTACTACCAGGGGGACGTGTGTATTGTTAGGATGGCCGTGTCGGACATTGCAACTACTACCAGGGGGACGTGTGTATTGTTAGGATGGCCGTGTCGGACATTGCAACTACTACGAGGGGGATGTATGTATTGTTTGGATGGCCGTGTCGGACATAACAAGGCTACCGAGGACGTATGGCTGTTTGGACGGAACGTTCGATTCCTGTTAGCTAGCTAGAGCCGATTCCTTACGTAAAAATGCATGGGAATACAGTATGAGCCATCATACGAGTAGGTACGGTGAAAACCTGGCTTTGCCAATTTAATGCATTTGATCCGAGTAAACTGGAAAATAGAGCACGGTCCGATTCCACTCAGATTGGCTGCCAGCGGCTGAGTGCGCTTGGACTACGTGATCTATTGTTAAACATTGTAACTAAAACGTTTAGCACTCTATGGCAGTTCTAGCCCAATAAAGCGAACGCAACAGCGGCATCTTTCGTTTAACATTGGAACCAACACGCAATCTATTGTTTAACATCGGATCTAAAACGGTATCTATCGTTCAAAATTAAAAGTAACGCGCTTTCTATCGTTTAACATTGGAACTAACACGCCATGTATCGGCAACGAGGTTCACTCACCGGTGCCACGCCGAGAAGTGTTCCTTGTCGTCTTTGAGCGCGTCGGCCCCTGTGGGCGGCAGCACGGCCCGCGCCAGGCCGGCCGCCAGCAGCGCGCCGGCGGCGTGCGCGCCCACCAGCGTGGCCAGCAGGCGCTTGCGGCACGCGCGCGGCGTCACCTCGTGGCAGTACGCGTAGCAGGTCGGGACCAGGCCGCCCGACCCGATGGCTGAGCAGAATCTGGAGATTATAAGGTCTGATGACCTTACTGCCGTCTATATTGTGTAGCGACGCTAGTGACATCTCGGGACAAGTAGGAGACATCTAAGACAGTACAGACAGTGTCAGGTGGCTCAACTAAATTTGATTACTCTTGGCCCTATCAAAGGCTACTTCTAACTTCATTCCAATATACTTCAGCGCCAGGAATCTGTTGGTTAGTCTTCTTACAATCGTATTGGCTTACTAGTTTTTGCCCGCAGCACTCTTTGAATGTTTTTCGATTTTCCAGGATCTCACTGCTAACAGTTGTCATAAAAAACTGTTTTCCTTCATCTTAAGATTAGGTCTGGTATACATGGCAACCGCTGAAGTTAGATCCTAAGCCTCCAGGTCACCTAGACTCCGAAGTTGACTAACCTTGCCATCATGAAGGTCCCATAAGTCGGCATGAAGGCGGCAATGGCGGCGAACACCGCGTTGACGGCCAGTGCGGAGAGAAGAGCCCTACGCCGGCCCAGGCGGGCGGCCAGCGCGCCCCAGCCCACGGCACCCAGCGAACCACCCACTAAACTAATGAGAACTGAGGAGAGAACAGAAACGTTAAAATATAGCTCCCATCCTTTCACACTCCTTTAATAAATACAGTGAAGGTCTGCTTCTTATACCGTGCTGGCTGCATCTTAACCCGGATCCACATGCTTGGTGTTTGCCGCAAACACTGCGGGACGCAACTAAATGTTAGAGTGAGCTCACTCTTACGTATAGTTACGTCCTGCTGTGTTTGTGGCAAACACCAAACATGTGGATCCGGCTTTAAGTATTGCTGGTTGAAAATTGGGTCAGCAGCATTTGAATTTTAATATTATTTAGAATGTTTGGGATTTCATTTATAATTAATGATAAGTCAGAGATCAGTCGAGTGATGTCCGAGTGAAGCCCTACTTGCATTGAGTAATGTGTTGAGAGTTGCCTACAAGAATAAACGAAGCCAAGAAAGGATTGTTATTATTCATCCGGAGCTTCTAGAAGTTCAACAATACTAATTCAAGATTCGTAAGTTCGAGAAGAAGCAGAATTTTCCACCGCATTTTTTCACAGTCGTGTTTTTCCACTGACACGTTGTTTCCTGACGCATTTATTCCCATTCAAAAAAATCAATTTAACGGTGTCTATTTCTGGAAGATTTGGTCTTTCGGGCCTGCTGCAAAAGTAACGTAACCTAAACCTACCTACATCATATGATGAGTGGAAAAAATTGCGATTGTCAAACATACGGCTCGGAAAATATGCGCCTGATAAAAAGGAGATCGGGTAATAATGCAAAACCACAATAAAAACACTCACCAAGCCAATTCTTCTCATGCGGCAGTATGCATAGCTCGATCTCGCATGCCGGCAGCACGAACGGGATCGCCGATAGCTCTAACGTAGCCCCGGCGAGGGCCAGGCTGCATGCCAAGTATATCCTTGCTTGGGCCGCGCCGCAACCGGCCTGGGAAATGAACACGTTTCAATAAACTTTATAACCACTGGACAGTCCAGGGATATCTTAAGACTTTATAGTTTGTTCATTCAAACAGTGTGCATTGCAGTCGCCGACACCGCCTTGTGCGCGCCGCGGCGGATTCTTTGTACCAATTGTGGCGGCACATCAAAGCATGCAAACTATTTGAACGAACGTACTATAGTTTCATTGTTCGATAGCCCGCATGCTTTTCGTGATACATTGCATTGCTGCAATAGCTCCCGGCTCAATAAAGTCAAAACAACTCGTCGATGGATTGCTACAAGCATGCGGACTAATGACGAATTAAACTGAGCCTTTAACGAGCAAAACCATTGCGGTTGGTAAAATGACAACAGCGTTTTATTGACGGTATCCTATCCATTAAGTTCTAAGTTAACTTTATCACTCTTGAACTCCTCTAAGAGCTGGACTGCCAAGTGGTTATGGCATGAAGAAAACAAACAAGCTAATAGGTCATGTGATGGTTGGGCTCTGAAACTAAAGGACATTTGCAATCATAAAATGGCATTTGCCAAACCTGAGGACCATGATGGAATGCCTCTATGGTAATCATTCCACCAGTTGTCTTATCCCCAAACAATGCCTCGCTGCTCTGGTCCACTCCAAGGACATCCAACCCTGGATACAAGCTACAGTCCATCAGTCCCACAGCGAGTAAGAACTGACCTGCCGCAGCGAATCCTCGTGGAACTGGTCCAGCACTCTGGTGTCACTTTAGTCGATGAGCTCGCCGGTCCACGGAAATCCAACCCTGGATACAGGCCACAGTCCACCAGTCTTACAGCGAGTGAGAACTGACCTGCCGCAGCGCATCCTCGTGGAACTGGTCCTTGCACGCTGGTGCCACTTTAGTCGCTGAGCTCGGCGTACCAAGGACTTCCAACCCTGGATACAAGCTACAATCCACCAGTTTCAGCGGGTAAGAACTGACCTGCCGCAGCGCATCCTCGTGGAACTGGTCCAGCACGCTGGTGTCGCTGTAGTCGATGAGCTCGCCGCTCTCGTTGTCGGCCGACTCCGGCGGGTGCGCGAGGTTCGCGCTGCAGTCGCCGGAAGCCTCCCCATCTGAGGAATATAAAGGGTATAGTTTTTCTTATTGCGAGGAAGGCAAATTAGCATTTCATACCCATACAGGTAGCGGCGCGGTGCGTGGCAGAACTACAGCTGTATTCTTAATGTTTGATTATAAAGGTATGAGTGCGATATTAGACGACTGGCTTGCTCGCGTTGGTCACTCCAAATAAACTGATACTGAACTAGGATTACGTGAGCTATGGAGCCAAAGCTGAGCTTGGAGGAGGTTTCGGAGCTAGAGCGCGCCTGCATTACACACTGCTGCTTTCAGCTATTAACATCTAGTAAGGTATAAGTCATCCTAACCTGCTAGCCGATCCTCGGTGTAAGCCATGGCGTGAGCTATGGAGCTGAAGCTGAGCTTGGAGGTCTCGGAGCTAGAGCGCGCCTGCATGAGGCAATCTGTTCCCTACATGTTGATCCTCACAGCTACTAACATATAGTAAGGTATGAGTCATCCTGACCTGCTAGCCGATCCTCGGTGTAAGCCATGGCGTGAGCTATGGAGCTGAAGCTGAGCTTGGAGGTCTCGGAGCTAGAGCGCGCCTGCGTGAGGCAATCTGTTCCCTACATGTTGATCCTCACAGCTACTAACATATAGTAAGGTATGAGTCATCCTGACCTGCTAGCCGATCCTCGGTGTAAGCCATGGCGTGAGCTATGGAGCTGAAGCTGAGCTTGGAGGTCTCGGAGCTAGAGCGCGCCTGCACGCAGCAGGCTATTCCCTACACACTGCTACTTATAGATATACACATCTAATAAGGTATGAGTCACCTGCTAGCCGGTCCTCAGTGTACGCCATGGCGGGCGCTATGGAGCCGAAGCTGAGCTTGGAGGAGGTCTCGGAGCTAGATCGCGCCTGCACGAGGCAGGCTTGTTCCTCCGCCATGCTGCGAGCTTACAGCTGTGCGCAACATCTGTAATGCACAACTTTATTGTAACTATGTTTTAACAAGCTTTTGCTAGAAAGTTATTAAGTACTCTAAGTCTGGCTCATTGATTGGGTGGTCTGCTTAACAGTGAAGAAAGAAACACACTTTCACATTGGTAATATTAGTAAGAATGGACAACCAAACAGGTACGCATATTAAGCTGAATTTTATTAGTATTTACATTATGCTCGCAGTTTCGTCTGTATACAAGTTGTGTACAGCTATTCCCCTTGAGTCTGCTTCATTTTCCAGTGTTAAAATAACCTAATCTGTCCTATCCTTGTATCAGATTTCACAACAATACCTATGATGAAAGCAATTTTTTGCATTTATAATAATTATTAGTAAGAGAGACGACTACAATTTGCTATTTTTACCACCAAGGAGGAGTTCAATATACAAAAAACGGAGTCTAATCTCATCAGATAATAATTTTATACACAAAATTATACAAAAAACAAAGAACTTTTTTTTAAAGATATGTCAATTGGCATATGAAATTATTTAGAGCGAAACAATTTTTTTTTTTGGTAAAACATGAATAATGCCTCCTTCTGTTATTTGTATTGGAAACAAAATATTCACTAGTGATGCTGTTGATATAACATCATGCAGGGCTATTCCAATAAAGGTAAATGCATCAATTAGAGGTTTTAAAGGAGTAAAATGTTTTAAACCTATTTTTACTTTTTTTTATTGAAATTTAGGTACATAAACTACTTTAAAAAAAACATAAGTCTGAATAGCCCCGCCTAGTGTTGCCAGGTCAAGTCAAATCGGGACTGAGCTAGTAAAAAATCGGGACAGACCTGGGTTTTCAAATCGGGACAGTACAAATAATACAGTTGAAAAATCGCGCGACTTACAACTGTCTTATAACCACCAATGTGGAGTACCGTTTTTGACCTGCAGTTGATATCTTTTTCATGATCACTCTAGGATATCCTAAAATCGGGACAATTGGTCTCCTCATCAAGGGTAAATCGGGATGTGTCCATAGACCTCTGAAAATCGGAATGTCCCGTGAAAATCAGGACGTCTGACAACACGCTTGCTTGACATTACTATGATAAATTTAAACGAATTCGACCATTACTAGTCAATGTTGTTTGGAATAAAGAACAGGTTAAAAGGGCAATTTCAATCCCAAGCCGCAGGGAAAAAGTTAGGGAATGCATCACATTTATTTTTAATAGTGCAATGGAATAATGCGAGTCCAGAGTGCATTATCTAACTTCATACACAATATAGGTCATCGGGCTTGAAGTGGTAAGCATTTGGGGTCCATATTGGCTCACCTAATTATTTTTACTCATAACGACTCATAAGTCCTAATTATCGCAACTCCTAACGTATTTATTTCAGCAACTGTTACATTTTCAGGATTTTTATAAATCAAACCTAACCTAACCTAGTCTTATCTACACATTGAATATTTCAGAACTTCTGAAAAGTTTACGGTTTCAGCGGTATAAAAATTTCATTTTCGGAGTTCCGATAATAGGAGTTGCAATTTTAGTTGAACTTTGGCGCTCCCAAGCATTTGATAAGAACTGATAAGGCCCCACCTGTATTAGAATCTAAGGCATAGTTAAAAAGTATTAAATGCACGTACAGACAGACAGAACAGTTGACTTAATTTAGGAGAGAGATGTTAAAATGTTGTTTATTTGTCCCATTAAAATAACATTATTGTTGCACTGGTATAGATCAATAACAAAGCATGAAATAGTCTATTACTCTAGAAATTTGTACCATTATGAAGAATTTAGGTTGTCATTCGTTAATTATCTGTATAGTGATGAAATATAAGTAATAAATTACAGACTGCTCAGGTCCATTTTCAGTAACAAAAATAATAATACATTAAAAGCGAAAAACACAAGCACTTACTGTGGTATCGTATTTGAACTTAAACCAGTTCAATATTTGCACTAATTTCACACATTATTACGAAAATAGCAAAGGAGAATTAAACATTGTCGCAAATATCTATCCAACAACTTTAACACCACTACTTCGGTGACAATCCACAGCTTCAGTAGGCGTTAGACCGCGTTTATCCAATTATACAACGCAGGGGAGCACGGAACTCGATAAATGATGTGGGTACACTATAACACTACTTATTTATCAGTCGAACAATCGCAATTATTCACGTTTAAGCATTAAAATCCGAATCAATTCGACACATCCACAGCAATCGTGTAAAAATGCACTTTAATTTAAATTTTCTACGTTGATAAAATACAATTTAAACACACAAAATCCACTTAACTTTTATTTGAATTACGATATAGAGCTTTTAAAACACAAGCTAGCTAAATGTTCAACTACAAATACCTATCTATCGGGTTATTTTTTTTCAAAACAAAAATAAAATAAATAAACGCGCAGACTCACGGACAAAGCATACTGATAAGTTTATTAACCAAGCAAATTGTATAGAAGCCCCCCGCAACGTTTAAACGTGCGAACTAATATGCATGTTGAGATAATTTTGAATTTGGTTAGGTTGCATTAGAGTGAATGATTATATTTTTGAGGCAATGAACGAATAGTCAAAAATATCGATTCAAGCCATCAATAACCGGCAATTTTAATCCGGACGTAAAATAGGAATTACCACAACTCAAACATAATTGTGTTTATTACGTTTGTTTGGTAAAGGTTATTTTATTTTATTGGCATTGAACAATTTATGCTATCAAATTAGACGTTTTCGTAATTAGCACCTGAATTATACTGATTTGAACTTTCTTATTAAGCTTCTTTGTATAAAGGATCAGGACAGCAAAATAGCGTCCACCTGAATTTCCGTCATGACCCGCGGTGTCTATAAATAGAACGTAGCGGGGCCATAGGATATTGCATCAATTTGCAATGTCAAGGTCAAGTTCAACACTAAGTTATTAATCCTTTTTTTTATTTAGGAATCCTTTTAATTTTGTAGCTGTTACTAAAAGCGTTATAAAGATACATTTTTATGTTTCTACTTCACTGTTTTTGTAAATATGCTCTAAAAAGTATAAAAACAGCTCGTAGTGTACTTAAAAAGCATCAATATTGAACTGCCAGCACTGCATGATTTAAAATAAACACTATTAATTGGCTATTAACACTTACAATTTGGACCATTTATTTGTAAAGCAATATATAAGCGTCTTTAGAATTTGAACACTGAAAGCGGTGCTACAGTGTCTTAAATGTATGTACAAAATTACATTGTGATTATAATCGCTGGTGTTGTGTGCAGATTTGCAACAATTTAATTGAACTTAAGACCTGGTGAAGCACTTATTACGAAAACACATTTTTATTTGTTTACAGTCACACTTCACAATCTTTTCTTTACACTCTTAACTTCTACAAATTCGGAAATGATTAAAGAAACCAACTCAATTCACGGAAACGAAATAATTTATGCCCATTTTTCGCAACACTGGATAAACAAGGAACTGCGAAACTGTGCCAACAAACTAGAAATGGCACGATATTGCATGTACATAAAAAGTCTTTCAATAAAGCTTTTAAAGCATTTTAATACACTCAAACCCAAAACTTTGCTGTATTTCAACAGGCAAATTATTTAATGTAACTTAAGAAAAGCAGGTAAACTAAAACGTATCGGTGGAACTTAGTATTTATATAAATTCTGTCTTTTAATAAAATTATCTCATGTGGAGCAGTAGGACGCCTGGAGTTTAAGGTCAAGAAAGAGATGAAAATGTAGGTTAGTGGGATGAGTAACAGAGAGGAAAGGAAGATCAAGGCGTCAGAAAAGATACTTCAGTCTTCGGATGGTATCATTCAATGCGATGTTTTTAGTAAAACATATATTTTGATATCACGCTCATCTACCTATTAACTTTATTTGTGTAAAAGTAAAATACAATAATGTATGGTACATATATTTATATTGTAGAGTAGGGATTACGTACGTTATCAACTTTATCGCGCTTGTAATTGTCCTTATCCTAACTAAAATTATAAAGAGGTGTTTCTGTTTGTTCCGTTTTCACGGTCAAATGGGTTAATTGATTTTCACAAAACTTATTGTATGTAGTACGTATTTTTTTTGTTGAAAAAAATTGGTAAATATTTTTTAACTGTGAATTCGCCAAACAACGTTCATTGGCGAGTTTATTTGGAGAAGGACATTGGATACTTTTCATATTGATTATTCACAACATTTTTCAGAAATCTTTAATACACTAGTACCTATAAGGTTCATATGATAATGGAGCCTAGTTTGGAATTTAATAACTAGCCCAACACCCTTGTCCTTACTTCATTACGTTACAAATATAATAACCCCTATGCCTATCCAAAAAAGCCGTTTCTTTCTGCCAAAACTTTGGTAACATGCATTAATCGTGCAGTTATTAACAATACATTATACATTATTTTCTCACGAGATCTAATATTGACTAGATTATTAATTTTTATGAAAAAAAAAAACAATTAAAATAGATTTTGATAAATATGAAAGTTTAAAGTATTAATTTAGTGTGTTTGTGTAAGAACAGTTTACTGATAACTGCCTGAAAATAGAAAAGGAATTATCTCACCAGTTATTACTGCATTTTTGCATTGTGGGCTAAGCAGTTAAAAACTTAAAAGGATTTAAAAAAAAAAACTATAATTTTATGATAAACGTATTAGTCTAAGTGTCGCTGAATAATTGTCTGTTAGGTGTCCTAAGATCATAAAAGTTAGTTAAAAAACCGTTTAGTTTTGGGATATATCTTGCGATCCTTTATCTCTTGTAAGTTGTTCACATATTGACCGGTATGTCCACGCATTGCGCAGAAAGGAGTGTCAGGACATGCGCAGAAGGGTTAAGGCTTGTACGAGTTACTTGATAAATGGCAATCTTCGAAGTTTCAAGAATTAAAAAATTACATTAGGTTATTTTATTTTTGAAAAGAGTAAAAGCATTAAAGAGAAATAACTCAAAATTAAGATTTTAATTTCATACCACTATCGATTCGTTCATTCCATTCACCCCAACTTTTAGCACTGGCCACATCTTCATCAACGTCAAAATCACAGATTATAAGATTATGTCAAAAGGTCAAAGTCGTCGTCAATCAAACGTCATATGAACAAAACGGCGCGAAAACGGAAACTAAATTTTAGGTTAGATTGCCTATTTATTTACTGTGAAATTAAAAATGCGCGCGTTAAATTTAGATAACTTTTCCTCTACGCAAATAAAATTAATAAGGAAGTATTTAAAACTAAGAATAATGGAGGACAACGTTTCGTTTCGAGGCCACAAGCAAGAATGGGATCATGTTTACGACTTGATGAAAAGAGCCGTTTTGCAGGGAGAATCTCATTCAGCATTGTTAATAGGACCCAGAGGTAGTGGGAAATCAACGGTAAGTAAGGAAATCTAGTTTTGTGAAAAAATAAGTTGTTTATACGAATTATTACTAATATAATTAAATTTCCAGTGACGGATGAACACTAAAGTGGTACGCTTGTATCAATATTTTGCATAAATTTGGCCGAGTTCTTGCAGATCTAGGATTCAAATTTAGTGCATAATAGTAGTGACTCCCGGTACGATTTAAAAATAATAATTAGGGGCAATCTCATTTCTCAGAAATTGAACTAGTCCCAAATTAAGCTCTATTATTGTGCTATGTGTATGAGAACGATAAACATACTTATTTAGAAACCTTAATACTTAGTCATATAAACATCCAAGACTCAGGAACTAATACTCATGCCCATCACACAAATATTTTCCAAACATTGCATATAATATATTATTATTAATTTTTTGTAGAAATCAATGGCCGTTATTTGATATTTGGGTCATACACAGATTTAGGTTACCATCTTTCCTGCGGACATACCCAAAGTTAACTTTTCTGGCTGAACCCACATCGTCATAAACGCAATCAGGTCTACTTTAGTCCTATCAAATGTGACGTTATCTATGTAAAGGGACCTTAATGTCCATGGCGCTTACGCCGCACTGCGTCACGCGACTTTGTATTTATATCGAGCATCTTTAATAATGGCGGAAGCGCCATCATCCCTTTACATAGATAACGTCACAAATAAAAACATAACTTATATGCACTCAAGCCTATAACTATTGACCACAGGAGAGACAACTTTTGTTGTTTCGAATTTAAAGGGATTGTTTTAATACTGGGAGATGTTATTTATTGATATTTTTTTATTTTTTATTTTATAATTAGAGAAGACCAATAACAACATTTTATCTAATAAATAAATCTCTCTATCTATCTAACCAATAGCACTAGTGATATCCATATTAAACTTGTAATCACTACTTCAAATCCGCTCTCTATTTATAATACACTAGCAGCTCCACTCGTGTCTATAAACTTATCAAGTCTATTTTTAAAGGAGTTGGCACTGAGGGTGCACTTATTACAGTTTCTGGTAAACCTCAGTTTCACCATGCAATTTGACGAGAAGTGTCTCCTAGGGTTGCTAGCACACAGAGGCTTGACTAGTTTCATAGAGTGCCTTCTCAGCCTTGTGTTCTGGCTTAATGCGTACATGTTTTTAAGATAAGCAATGTTATAATGTCCATTCAATATTTTATATGTCTCGATGAGATCCCCTTGTTTTCATGTTTCCTCGAATTATGTATTATATAGTGCATCTAAATCTTAGTTACTGATACATTCTTTCATATGTTTCAGCTAGTAAACTCTGTGCTCCACAAGTTGTCCAAAGAGGCGGACATAGCTAGTGACGCTATCATTGTAAAGCTGAATGGGCACATGCATCATGATGACAAGGTGGCACTCCGAGCTATTACGGCTCAGGTATGTTAATGTAGTTTATGCTACATAGAAATTGCATCTGGTTCTTATATGTGGGTAGACCATAAGGAGTCAAGAATGTAAATTAAGATAGTGTTTTTTTTTAGGGAGATGTGTATTATGTGTATACTCACACCTTCATTCTCAGGGAGGGGTAGGCAGAGCTAAAGAATTACCAACAAGTCTAAAAATTTGTATTTCATATTGTCTATTACTATTACATTACTATTTCTTGTCTAATCAGATTATTATGGTAGACAAACAGTCTCCATTTTTTCTAAATATTCCACCAGCATGCAGTAAATGTTGCTTCAAATTATAATATTTGTTTAATTGTATGACATAATGTAAAGAAAATACAGACAAATATAATTTGTTTATATGATATAAATGGGCGATATTTATGTTTAAGTATATCGTTTTACAGTAGTTCTAAACTTACTGGTTTTTGTCAATGGGAGCATACTTTGATAGTGTTAATAATGGCAAAAATTCTGCTTATTTAAGTAGGTAATGAATTATACATATTTTTAACCGACTTCAAAAAAAGGAGGAGGTGCTCAATTCGTGGGGATATATATTTTTATTTTATGTATGTTCCCCGATTACTCGAAGATCATTGGACCGTTTTGATTTTTTTTTTCGTTGTTTGAATGGGTATACTTTCTAGTTGGTCCCATTGTCAACACGTCAGGATCTGATGATGGGATCTTGGAGAAATCAAGAGAACTCCTCAAATGTTATAGGCACACCTATAGCGATTTTGGTATTTTTAAACTGTAACTCGTGCATTTGCTTTTGTAAAGTACTATATGGTGAAGTGGAACTGATGATGAAGACCACAGATGGCCACCGGAACTCCTTAACGGTACCAATTGCAAGGGTGGCGATAAGATATTTCGATTAAGGTAGTTGAGCGACTATGACGAAGCACATTTAGGTTTAAATATGACAATGACATTACCGCGGCGTTGTCTGCGGCAAGCTTGAAATGTTCCATAGTTTCTCATTAATATTTAGAAGTGGAGCTACGTAACAACATAAATAGGATCACTAAAAAGTATAAAATAAAATAAATGTTTAAAAAAACAAAAACCCGCCTTCAAAAATGCAAAAAATAACTTCTTTTAAAATGGTAGGTCAGTCCAACTGAAGTCGGCGTCCCACAATATTTTAAACCAAAAGCCGAATGCAGTTGGACTGACCTACCATTTTAAAAGAAGTTATTTTTTGCATTTTTGAAGGCGGGTTTTTGTTTTTTTAAACATTTATTTTATCCTAGAGGAGTTTCCACTTATTGGTATCTAGTATGCTTCATACTAGCCCAAACTAAGCCTAAACCTTAGTTAGGGACTAATTAAATTAGATTTTTTTTAAGTACAGATCTAATATTTTTCCAGATGCAACTAGAAAATGCAGTAGGCGACAGAGTATTCGGCACATTCGCTGAAAACCTCTCTTTCCTGCTGAGCTGCCTGCAGAGCGGGGCGGACCGCCGCTGCAAGAGCATGGTGTTTGTGTTGGAAGAGTTCGACATGTTCTGCCACTCTTCTCGCACGCAGACATTGCTATACAACCTGTTTGATATCACGCACAGCAAGCAGGCCCCTATGTGTGTGTTAGGTAAGTGTTTTTCTTAAGTAGAAGCGGGTTTTAGTAGTGGTAGGACCTTGGGCAGGGTCCGTCCGGATCGCTACCACCATCTTATCCATTAACCTACCGCCAAGCAGTTGTGTTTGCATTGCTGTTCCGAAGTGGGGATAAGGCCCCCGGTGAAATAACTAGCATAGAAGCATTCCATCTTAGTCCTCAGGGTTGGCCACGCATTTGAAGTATTAGGATTGCAGTTTTGAGATTGTAGTCTTGAGATTTGAAATGTCTATGGGTCTCAGATCCCACTTACCATCAGGTGGCCTGAGTGCTCGCGTGCATACTACTTTTCTTAAAAAAAAAACGAGCGAAAGACAAAATTAAATAAAAACCGGTCAAGTTCGAGTCGGACTCTCGCACCGAGGGTCTCGTACCGCCGCAAAGTAGGTATTATTATATTCCGATTGGATATGGAATCGAATCAGCGCAAGCCCAACTCACACTTGACCGTTCTTTTGTATTTGTTGTTTTTCTTCAGCGTTTGTACTATAATCGTAACAAAGGGCATTGGGTAAATTTGTTTGAAGAATATTGTCATTTTCTTTTTCAGCGGCCACGGATGATTTTTACATAGTTATTTAGAGGACCTCTAAATGCACATAGATATATATATAATTATGGCGTTAAATAATATCGGAGCGGAGATTTTAAAGATTTAAGTGTTCAGTTTTTAGTACAAAAGTACGCCCAAGTATGAATATTTAAATATCTCGGCTCCGATGCACTTAAGAGTATTACATTACATAATAAAATATGTTTATTTTTAATAATTCTATCATAATTTACCACTTTTACGAATGGCCGCTCACCTTGAAAATGTATGAATTATACAAATGACAACACTTTTACCCAAACCCCTTTGACGCTTGTATGTTTTAAATACCGTTTTTACGATACGGGTGATTCCACGGGCGTTTCAACCGCCGTCAGTCCGCTGTCCTAAGTATTTAAGAAATAGGCGGAAATATTCTTAAAATTCGATCAATTGTGGCAAGAATTACGATAACAGTGTAGCTCTGTGTGAATGTTAGCTGCTTGGTGTAGCTCATTCTTTCAATATTTATGACAGCGGACTGACGGCGGTGGAAACGCCCGTGGAATCACCCATACAACAAACATTTCATGTATGGGGACCTGCTTAATTATTTCAATTTCTTTTTTTTTTGTTATTAAATCCGCTGTAATAACACATATTCTGAAAAACAAAAACCGGTTTAGAGCATGTCGGACCATGCTCAGTGTAGGGTTTCGAAGCAGTTACTACAAACACAAAAATCTATCTCTAAAAAATACGAAGTGGAAAAGTGCATCAGCAAAAGAGCGTATCTTCATGGCGATTACGTCTTTTGTTAAGAAGGACGTAAGTCCCATGGCATTGGCAATAACTCAAAAATGGTATATCCGATTCCGATAATGTTGAAAATATTTTCTGGTGAAAGTATTTATTAAGCGTTACATTTATGATTTTTAATAGATAAGGGGGCGGGGCAGACACGCTGATTTCTATACATACTGCGCGACGGTACGGAACTAGCGTTGAAAAAGTCCGGAAAAAATCCCGTCTTTTTCCAAACAACTCGTTTTTTTCGGATTTTTATGGAAAAATACAATGAAATTTTCTGCTCTTATTTTAATCTATATTCGGTCTTATTTTTAACTACAAAAGAGCGACCTCCATGACATGGAGGCAGAAGCAATTGAAATAGGTGGCGAGAGTGACACTAGTGACAGTGATTGACTATGAATAAGTTGTCATATTCTTTTGTTATTTTTCCTAAAAAACCCGAAAAAAACGGAAAAAAACGAACATTTCAAAAACTCAAAGAAAAAAACATTTCTTTTTTTCCGCAATTTTCAACGCAATACGGAACCCTCGGTGCGCGATTTTAACTCGCACTTGACCGGGTTTTTGTAATCATATAGACGAAAAATGCAGGATAGCTTGTATTGCACATCACTAATGTTATGTTAGGTAGCCACCAAACTACCCGCTTGATAACGGGGTCTAACCATTATCCCATAGGTGTAACCAATCGCCTGGACGTAATGGAGATGCTGGAGAAACGAGTCAAGTCCCGGTTCTCCCACCGCCACATATTCCTGTTCCCGGACGACCGGGACCCGGTGGGTGGCCGGAGGGAAGTGCTGGTGGAGCTGCTGTCGGTGCCCGTCGTGAGGAAGAAGCGCGCCAGGAGAAAGAGTGGCGGTAGGTGTCTAGGCCAATCGGGATAGAAGCTGTATGTCAACATCTCGATAGGACTAGGTAGCAAATACGACCAGATCGCTTGACGACTACATCTCGATCTGATTACATCGCTTTGTGCCTAGATTGCTATACGACCAGATGGCTGCGACCAGAAGTCTGAGTCGCTAAATGACCACATTGTTTTATTCTTCTTATGCCTGTCTTAGCAATGTCGACGGAGCTCCGCATGGCGGGGCTCCTATTCCTGGACAATTTGCCCTTCGGGCATTAATGCAGGTACAGTGAATCTTTGTTTATAACTTTATCTTATCACTAGAAATGAGGATCTGCCGCGTCCTACCAAAATTTAGGGCTCCTACTCCCATTGGGGGGTTTGGGCAGGGGGGCAGTTTTACTAGGGTAGTGATTTTCCGTGTATTTTTTTTGCGCGAATCGAAAGAGACCATTCACATACTTATAGGATCAATATTTTGAAGGATATGATAGGTTTTTGTCTCCCACCGCCACATATTCCTGTTCCCACACGACAGGGACCCGGTGGGTACCCGGAGGGAGGTCTTGGTGGAGCTGCTGTCGGTGCCCGTCGTGAGGCCAATCGGGATAGAAGAAGCTTTTTTGCTCCTATTCCTGGACAATTTGCCCTTCGGTCAAGGTAAATTGAGAATAAATATAACACTTTGGCGGCAAATTATGTACATCTATGATAAAAAAAAAGATAAAAGATGTTTATTCAGTAAGTAGGCCACTTTTAGAAGTCAAAAATCTACCAGCGCTTCGCAAGAGACCACTGCTGAGAAGAAACGCCGCAAGAAACTCAACAGTCAGTCGTTTTTTTAAAAAATTACTTATACAATTATAGAACTTAACCTAGCATTATATAAAACAATGAATTTAACATTAAAATATATATATCATGCGTAGTTGAGCAGGAAAATGTGTCAAAACTCAGTATGTTCAGATAAACTCTTAAATAGTCAATCGTAACCTCAAGATCGGTTTGCGCACTCGTCTCCTACACTAGTACATATGGCCTATAGTTCAATACGGACGTGAGTCTTGGACAATGAAAAAGGATCTCGAGAAACGTATTGAAACTTTCAAGATGTGGGCGTTGCATTGCAAACTAAGTACCAATTACACCAAACAATGTAAAATTTAATCAATTTTAATCGACTGTTAGTTTTAACCTTTAGACAGCTGTTAACGCTCTAATTGTCTGTTAAGTGGTTAACATCATTTGGTGAAATTGGTACTAAACTAAATCTTCTCCTGCAACTTAATATCTCAATGTTATATCAATATTTCTATTTGTTCCAGTCATTGAAGAGTCCATGGAAACGGACAACCAGAACTCCATACCTGTAGAGGTCTTCCAAAGATGCAAGGTGGACCCTCAGCAGTTCTCGGCTTTGGACCCTGGCTTCGCCGAGGATTGGAACAACCATATAATTGCTTTAGCCAGTGAAGAAAAAGTCACAGATTGTTTGGAGAAAATGTGCTATTATACTGTGAACGAGCAAATATTTAAGGATATTTTGGTAAGTATGTTTAGAATTTTAGGGTTGGCGCGCTCAGGTTCACTCTGTCCATATTCCCATTTCGTCCAAATTCTCATCTCGGCCACATTCCCAACTCGTCCACATACCAATCCCAAATTGTCCACTTCCTGTGTCGTCCATATTCCCAACTCGTCCTCATTCCCAACTCGTCCTCATTCCCAACTCGTCCTCATTCCCGATTAGTCCACATTCCCAACTCGTCCTCATTCCCAACTCGTCCTCATTCCCAACTCGTCCTCATTCCCAACTCGTCCTCATTCCCGATTAGTCCACATTCCCAACTCGTCCTCATTCCTAACTCGTCTACAACCTAACTTAGGACCGTAGGGCTGATCGCTATCAATCCGATCACTTGGTTGGTTCACTAGTATTTGGGAATGTGGACGAGATAAGCATGTGGACGAGATGGGAATATAGACGAGATGGAAATGTGAACGAAATGGGAGTTTGGACGAAATGGGAATGCGGCCGAGATGGGAATGTGGCCGAGATGAGAATGTGGACGAGATGGGAATATGGACAAAGTGAAGCTGAGGGGGCTGTATGCAGGGCTCGGAAAACGGTATATTTTTCGAAACGGTTTCGTCTTTAATACCTAAGAAACGATTTGTTTCGATTTCGTTCGAACGGAACGTTATGGAAAACGTTTTTGATCAGGATCAAAATTCCAATCGGTTTTGATTAATAAAACGTTTTTAACCGTTTTCTGGGGTGTTCGGTACGAAGCTATGAACGAATATTACGAATAGTTTCGTGCTTGTCGCCGAATGAGGGCGCGCGGCGCGTCCTGTGGATTAAACCGGTTTTTGAAAATGTTCCCGTTTCGTTTGGATGGTGTGGCGACTAAAATGATAACGCCAGCTTTACTTCAAGCTGAGCAAGTGAAAATGGAACTAAAGAGCTAGCTAATAGGGTAGGAAAGACCAGAAAACGATGGCGGTGCGTCCTAAGACCGCCAGTGCGTTGCCAACACAGAGGACTAAGGTGATCTTTATGCTAGTAATTTCTCCGGTTGTGTTATCCGCACACCGGAAAACAATGAGAACACTGCTGCTTGGCGGCAGGTCAATGGATTAGATGGTGGTAGTGATGATGAACGTCCTAAGACCACTAAATTTAAAAGCTAGTATAATCGGGATGTTTCTTAGCTATGATGATGATGATGATGATGATGATGATGATGATGATGATGATGATGTGTGTTGAGATATCCGCTCTGAAAGGTAAACCTTTTTATTAGTGTCATAGGGGCGTGTAAAATTTTTGGAGTCTTGGGAAAATATAATATACGAGGGCTGCCTTTTAAGTTCTGTCGTTTGCAAAACTCCCGTGATTATTAAAAAAAAAACTAGTATTATCTTAAAATATTTGAATTTAGAATTCAAAAACAAAAGAATGTCTCGAGATCGGCCGATTCGTTTTAGTACAGCGTCGGTTCAAAGTTGACAAGTCGGTTGTGAAAATGGAAATTTCGAAGGAAAATTTACGTGCGATAATATTTTACAACTTTAAAAGGGGTTTAACGCGTCTTCAGTGCTTTGAAGAGCTGACTACGGTTTTTAAAAATGAAGCACCATGCATCCGGACTGTGGAACGTTGGTATTTGGAATTTCAACGTGGTTGCTCTAGTCTTAGTGATAGGCATCGTGAAAGCCGACCAAAAACAGCTGTAACCCAGGAAAACATTGATGCTGTACGGCAACTGATCGTCGAAGATCGCCATGTGACATACCGCGAGATAGAAGCTTCATTAAGCATTTCAGGGACCAGTGTTCAAAATATATTGCATGATCACTTAGGTGTAAAAAAAATGATCTCACGCTGGATACCACATTTACTTAGTGAAGACCAAAAAACGGCTCGCGTTAGATGGTGGCGCAAAACTCGGCGGCAATTCAACCGAGGAGACTCTAAACACGTTTATGACATTATCAGTGGTGACGAATCTTGGATATATGCCTACGATCCGGATTCTAAACAGCAGTCGACTGTTTGGGTGTTTCAAGATGAGCCAAAACCGACCAAAGTAATACGCTCACCGAGCACTTCGAAAAAAATGGTCGCCACGTTTGTAGCGAAAAGTGGCCATGTTGCGACCATCGTGCTCGAAGATCGTAAAACAGTTAATGCTGACTGGTATACCACTGTTTGTTTACCAGAACTTATCGGCGAGTTCCGAAAAAATAACCCAAGACGTCGTATAGTACTGCACCACGATAATGCTAGCTCGCACACCGCCCGGCAGACAATTGCGTTTTTAAAAGAACAAAACGTCGAAAATTTGGATCACCCGCCGTACAGTCCAGACTTAAGCCCTGATGACTTCTTCACTTTTCCAAAAATCAAGCAACGACTTCGTGGTCAACGGTACCGGACGCCTGAAGAAGCGGTTGAGGCATACAAAACGGCCATTTTGGAGACCCCGACTTCGGAATGGAATAAGTGTTTCGAAAACTGGTTCGATCGAATGAAAAAGTGTATTACATATCACGGTGATTACTTTGAAAAACAATAAATACCATTTAACACTTAAATTGTCTTTAGTTTTTTCAAACGACAGAACTTAAAAGGCACCCCTCGTATGTATGTATATTTATGACTTTAGCTGTACAGGGCACAAATATGTACACAGACCTTATTACTATGGCAATAAGGTCTATGTGTACATAGTTTTGCGCCTTTGTGTGGATATATATTTTTAACCTTGACAGACCAAAAAATAATACACCACGTATTTTATTTATTTCTAATATATTTATTCTAAAATATTAACTATTACTAAAATAATACAAAAAGTTGCGATTCTTTGCACATAGATGTTTGATTCTCTATGATATATCTAAAAACTAATTAACCAAGTTAAATCACACAGCATGAGAACACCCACACCTTTCCACATTAACCAGACGAACAGCATTCAACACTTTAACCAGCGGTTCCACGAAATCTCCTATCATATACGCTACCGGCCTCACCGCTTCCCTAACAGCTCTGACGACATTACCCAAAAACACCAATGGTGGTTGAATTATTGCATTAAAAGACAACGTCAACATTGGCTTTAAAACATAGTCCGATAATATCTGTACACTTCCAACAAAGAAACTCCTTATAACTCTTAAAATAGAACGTTCTACATGAAGAAATATAGACACAGGAATATTACCCACAATTTGGGGTATAGCAACGCACTCTGCTAAAACTCTATTCGTAACATTCGATACACGCAACGCAAACTGTTCCGTATATGTATAATTACCATCAGAAATCGATAAGAATTCCCCCGTCGACCTCTCGAAGTAGTACATCTCGACTCTATCCGGCGCATTTTCGTTTTTTAACTCTTGAAACTTAGACCAAAATGTATGCTTAGTCAATTCCTCTTTCACCGGCGATAGTTTCCTTTTCGCTTCTGTTTTTTCTGTGTTTTGTTGACTAGGATATGCGACTAACATAGGATGTTGCAACACGTATAATTGTGTGTCACCGCTGCCGTTTCTTACAGTTTTTATGGGACTGGATGAAACTGGTAATCGAGGAGAAGTTTGCGTAGCGGCTACTGTTGGATCCTTTTTTTTATGTTTCTGCACGACTACTTGTAGGTACGAGCCTGTATCCCCCGAGGCTTGAGAACGAATATCTAGTTCTGTATCCTGATATTGGGTAGACGCTGATCCGTTCATATCTAACTGGGTATTAGCTAATTCTATCTCCTTCGCTTCTACGCCGCGGTTCGTGGTAGAACTGGTGAAATTGGACGCGTATTTTTTAGGTGATTGAGTCATTTTCGTTGGATAAATATTATGGAGGATGTGTTGACAGCTGTTTGAAATTTAGCTGTCAGTTGACGTTTAGTTTTTTTGTGGTTGAAGAGGTAGTTATGTAGTTTGGTGGGGAAGCTTTACCGTAACGGATGGGTACCAAATTGAATTTATAAATAATGCTTCTGAAGTAAACAATTAAGAACAAATGATTGTTTTAAACGTTCACACATACCGTAATAAATTTAAAACGGGAGTTAATCCGGTGATAACTGATTAGCAAGTGCAAGCGTCTCTTCATATATTGTCGGACAAATCCGCGGACACTGAATGCTGTGTGCCGGTCGGTGAGTATTCCGGTAAAACACAAACAAGACCAAGGGCGGGTACTGCCCTCACAAGCCAAAAGGTCGTATCTCTAATTCATTAGCCAAAGCAGATTCAATCCTCTCTCGTTAGAAATAAGGTTGCATTTTCTACAGGAGTTTTGTTTGACATACCGCCATTTGTCTTAGCAGGGCAGGGTAGGTCGAAAAGCTTGCACGCAACATAAATAAGCACCAGCCCTCTTCATTCTTCACTCTGCTCCTGACTACGACCGTTATTGCAACACGATCGAAACGTTGAGGTTATAAAATGTTTTTTCATCACACTTGATCTGAAAGGGTAGAGCAGGCGTATAGGGCAGTTATAGCCGATTTATCTCCCGCGGGAGTTATGGATTTTTATAACTACCTAGGGAGTTATGAGTTTAGTTTTAAAATATAGAATCCACTCGTACATCATTTCAGACTTAGGAGGTGTAAAATCCACCAAGGTTTATTTGCTATATTCAAAACTTGGCTACAAACCAATTTTACTGTATAATTAAACTTATACGGTTAATTTGTCAGGATCGTAGCAGGTGGAAAGAAGTGGTCTCTGCCTACCCCTCTGGGAAACAGGCGTAATTTAATGTATGTATGTATACGGTTAATTTATCTGCATTATATTTATATTTTACCAGCATTTCGGAGACATTTGCAATTATTTTATTACATTTCATTTTGAAAATCGGTACAACCTGGCAGTATGGCCTGGCAAGTTTAAACAACTAAAGCAGTTGTAAGCATTATCTGTGGAAGACTATATTGAAAAAAGTTGACAAACTCTTAGCGAGTCGAGTTCATTTGTTTGATTGTTGTTTTTTTTCTCTATTTTTTTTATTTCCTCGCAACTGTGATAAAAACATTGTGTGTATCACTGGCAGTAAGGGGATTACAAACTCGAGTCATTTAAAGTCTCTCGTTAGCAATCCCCTCCTTACCGCCCTTGATGCACAATGTACTATTACGCGATTAAGTCCATCCGCGGTTCTCAATTCGACTGTATGTTTTTTTTGTATGTTACGCGATTACTCAAAGACCACTGGACCGACTTGTTTTATTTTATTTGAATAGGTTAGTCCAACTGAAGTCCCACAATATTTTTAATCAAAATCCGACTTTAGTTGGACTGACCTATTACCCAACATTTTAAAAGAAGTTATTTTTGCTTTTTTAAACGCGCGTTTTTGTTTTTTTTAATCGATTGTATCATTTCATGGAACGCTATGTTCTGCTGAAACCATGATGTTTTCAGGGGTGTCCTGACTTTTTACCAAATCGTCATTTGACAAACTATATAATTTTACAAACTTTCATTTCGCGGAAATGTAATTGTGCTTACACCATTACATACTACATAGGTTGCATGGGCTTATTAAATAAGTTAGGTTAGGTTAGATTAATGACCACAAAAAATAAAAATAAATATGGCGGGAAGTACGTCTTTGCGAATTGAAAGTTTGTAAAATGATATAGTTTGTCAAATGATGATTTCGTAAAACATTAGTGAACCGTTTTCAGGATATCTTAATCCATCTTAAACATTAATTAATAATGACGTAGGGTAGGTAACTCCCAAAAAAAACGAATGCGGCGGGAAATAGGTTGAACTGCCTTATTATTGGCCACCTACCAATTATTGGCCCCATGAACTTTAACATAAGGTCATAAAGACGATAATTCAACAATCAGTAGGTCCCAGTATCTGGTATTTTACCTTTTGATGGAATGAAAAATCTTTTTCCAGTTTCAACTAGTATGCACCGTCTCACTAGGCAAGCCGTACATCGACTCGGCGGATGTATCCTCGGCCATAGACAAGGCCGTCGCGCCCGAGCACAAGGTGAAGCTACTCCAATCGCTCTCGATCCTGGAGCTGTCTCTGGTCATCGCCATGAAGCACGGCCAGGAGATATTCGACGGGCAACCGATGAATTTCGAAATGGTTTTACATAGGTATGTTAATTTCGCTTTTTACTTTTTTTATCGCCGTAAGAATGCATACGGCAACAGGCATGATGGTAAGTGATTTGAGACCCATAGACATTTTCGTTAAGACTGCAATCTTATGTAGACTACAATCTTGAAGACTACAATCTTATGTAGACTACAATCTTGAAGACTGCAATCTTATGCAGACTACAATCATTAAGACTGTAATCTTATGTAGACTACAATCTTGAAGACTGCAATCTTATGCAGACTACAATATAGAAGACTGTAATCTTATGTAGACTACAATCTTGAAGACTGCAATCTTATGTAGACTACAATCTTGAAGACAGCAATCTTATGTAGACTACAATCTTGAAGACTGCAATCTTATGTAGACTACAATCTTGAAGACTGCAATCTTATGTAGACTACAGTCTTGAAGACTGCAATCTTATGTAGACTACAATCATTAAGACTGTAATCTTATGTAGACTACAATCCTCAAGACTGCAATCTTATGTAGACTACAATCTTGAAGATTGCAATCTTATGTAGACTACAATCTTGAAGACTGCTATATTATGTAGACTACAATCTTGAAGACTGCAATCTTATGTAGACTACAATCTTAAGACTGCAATCTTATGTAGACTACGATCTTAAGTTGCAGTCTTTGTAGACTAAAATCTTAAGATTACAATCTTATGTAGACTACAATCTTGAGACTGCTATCTTATGTAGACTACAATCTTAAGATTGCAATCTTACGTAGACTACAATCTTAAGAATGCAATCTTATGTAGACTACAATCTTTAGATAGCCATCTTATGTAGACTACAATCATATGTAGACTGCAATCTTATGTAGACTACATCTTAAGACTGCAATCTTATGTAGACTACAATCTTATGACTACAGTCTTAAGACTGCAATCTTATGTAGACTACAATCTTAAGACTACAGTCTTAAGACTGCAATCTTATGTAGACTACAACCTTAAGGCTGCAATCTTATGTAGACTACATCTTAATATTGCAACTTTATGTAGACTACAATCTTTAAGACTACAATCTTGAAGACTAGAATCTTATGTAGACCACAATCTCAAGGTTGCAACCTTTCGTAGACTACAATTTTAAGACTCAAAATGCGATAACCTGTACTTAAGCAACAGTGTTCGCATGGTTGTGTTTTGGGTGTGGGGAAAAGACGACCGGTCAAATTACTAGCAAAGAGGCATTATATCCTCAAGGTTAACAACGTATTTGAAGTTTTAGGGCTGTATAATAAACTGATCTCGACTTACGACGACTCATTGACGCATCTATGCTGAGTTTATTAATCGGCTTGCAGTCTTGAGATTGTTGTCTTGATAATTCAAATATCTGGGTCTCAGATCTCGCTTACCATCAGTCGGCCTGAGGGCTCGTATGCCTTCTAACCAAAAAAAAACAGCCGTCTGTAAAATATCTCGCTGACATAAAACATTCCAGGTACACAAAATTCGCCAACGCAAACTCCTCGACCCAATCAGTCCCCCGGCCCGTGATATTGAAAGCCTTCGAGCACCTGCAAGCCCTGGAGCTGCTGGTCCCGGTGCGCGGCGCGGACTCTGTCTCGGCGGCCGGCTCCGGCCAGAAGGAGCACCAGCTGGTGGCGCTCGCGGCGGCCGGCGCGCTCTACCCCGCCGTGCGGGGCTTCCGCGCGCTGCCCACCGAGATCAGCCGCTGGGCCGGCAGCGTCGACGTCTAGGGTACGTTAGCGGTACACGCACTCAGAGACACACACGCACAGAGACACGCATATGCACAGATACACACACGCACACAGACACACGCACACAGAGACACACACGCACAGAGACACACATATGCACAGATACACACGCACACAGAGACACACACGCACACAAATACACGCATTTGCACAGAAACACACGCACACAGAGACACACATACGCACTGATACACACACGCTCATATAACAGGCACACATACGCACAAAGGCACACACGCTCACAGAGCCACATACGCACACAGAGACACACACGCACACAGAGACACACAAACACACACACACACACACGCGCGCGCGCACACACTTATTTTGGCTACTTTTCATAACTTTGAATAAATATTTTGTATTTAATTTTATGTCCAGTTTCGCTGGAATCTCAATGCTGACGCTATGCTGCAGCTGCGGCAATCGGAGTAACCGTAGTAACAGAGTATTTTAGGAAATAATCATGTCTAAGATATAAGTTAATTTATTGTACTAGCATAATTTTAGCATGTAATGTAATAAAAAAACTTCGTAAAAGTAATTTTGTTTATTAATTAACCATTATCACTAAACATTACTTATTAACATATCACATTCTATACTATTTGTTCAAAGCCGAGTGTTCCTTTATCAAATAAAAATAGATCTTGTGTCAATAACTAAACGATTTATATTGCATTACTATACATGATTTAAGTAATATTATTATTAACAAAGAAACTGATTTGGGTATCAGTGCACCGCCTAAATCCAAATACATGGAAAGTACCTTTTTTAGGGTCCGTACCCAAAGGGAATTAAATGGGACCCTATTACTAAGCTTATGTCCGTCTGTCCGTCTTTCCTAACTTAAAAACATGCAAGCGTCATATCAGATATGATTACAGTACAAACCCTAAAGAAAAAAAATACTAAAAATCGGTCAAGTGTGAGTTGGGCTCCCGCTATTTTTTCATTCAGAAAAGACATTTATCTACACTCATATCATAAGTCCTCTATTATGCATTAAAAACCCGTAGGCAAATGACCAGCATTACCTGTGGTAATAGGTGACAGCGATGACAGCTGTTAATTTTGGAAGATGTTCCAAATTTGGATCTCATTACCGTACAATATTCGATAACGTCATTTCAAAATTACGTTACAGTTGTCATCGCTGTCACCTACAACCACAGGTAAGCTGTAATGCTGGTCATTTGCCTTTCGGCTTCTGAACCCATCTTAGAGTACTTATAATATGTGTGTAGATAAAGTATTGTACGCGACTCTGCGTAATTAGAATTACAACACTCGTGTGATCTATTATGAAACTCGCCTTGCGGCTCGTTTCATAAACCAGACTCTTGTTGTAATACCTATCATTACGCAACCGTCACGTAAACTACTATTAAATCGAAATGTAACAATACTTACTGTGAGGCAATGATATTTTATATTAAGATACGTCATCTACGCGCAAAAACGTTGCCTTACTATCGTTCAGTCGCGCCGTGGCCGCTGACACGCACGCGTCAAAAACAGTAAAGTTTGATTATTCAAATGCAACAAATATAAGTCATAAAAATGCCGTCTTATGTTTTTCGAGCCTGCCGTAATTATACTGTAGCTATAAAAGGAAGAAAGGATGTCTCATTTCATTTGTAAGTACCGTAAATATTTTTTACATTTTGTTTTACATCGCCATACTTTGTTTAATTTGCACCGGCGGCATCACTGTGACCTGGGAAACATGAGATACACAATTAGATATCGTATGAGTGCGATAAAGACGAGTAGCTATATGGCAGCCATGAGCGGGCACGCCGCGCCGCGTCATTCGGGTACGCAATTTGAAACAACTATTTATTTCTTTTTAACAATAGCGTCCGCTATGAATTGCCGTCTTTGTCTTTTATGTAGCAACGTAGCAACTGTCAGTAATTGGCGACGGTTTTCGAATGCGTTTTGTATGAGCATAATGTAACTAAATATAAAATATAATTGCTGTGAGGCAGTACGGAACCCTCGGTGCGCGAGTCCGACTTGCTCTTGGACCGTTTTTTGACGAAGTCCCACTAAGAAGGGCTTTTCTACAATTATGCCTTAGTACTCTATCTAC
Organism: Acleris literana; assembly: GCA_946894065.1. Lineage (NCBI taxonomy): Eukaryota > Metazoa > Arthropoda > Insecta > Lepidoptera > Tortricidae > Acleris > Acleris literana. Next base: position 3,592,906 of record OX335696.1, read on the forward strand.
TCTTTTTCACCTAAGATGAGTCCTGTGACCGCTCATATAAACACGTATTACACTTGTTTCTTTAACTTTACATAAATACTACATTGGTCACCTAGCGACGCCGTTCATGAACTTAAATAATTAATCGCCTATTTTTAAGTACCTGTAGTCACGGACTTAAATTCTTATGCCACTATGCTGCCCTACTAAGCAAAAATGCAATAACTAAATTCAATAGCCAAAGCAGATTCAACTCTCTTCTGTTTGTAACTAGGTTGCAATTTCTACAGATGTTTTGTCTGAGATATCGCCATTATGCTTAGTAGGGCAGTATGGAACCCTGTCATAATGACAGCGTCAAACCACATGACAGAAATTACGCTTAAATGAATGATTAACGTTATGCGACAGGGTTCCATCGTGGCATAACAATTAAAGTCCTTGACTGTACCTCATGTGAGCATGGTAAGATTACGAAATACCGCTGTCACAGGGCTCGTCTTAGATGAAACACACTGTAATATCTACTATAGACGTGTCTATATCGAGTGGCACAATCATTGTAAGTATGTCCTGAAAAGTGTTTTTTTTATCCTAAAAAACGAACCTTACTTAACTAATCCTCACAATCGATGGTTGTTAAATGTCATTTCAGCCAAAAAGGATGTTAGGCGAAAATATTTTAAACAAAACTAATACATTAGGGGGACAAACAATATTATGCGTTTGAAAGACATACCGTAAACGGTATCGCATCAATCTATCCAAGTCGCTTTCCTCATGTCTGCCTCATAATCTTCTTTATTAAACCTATGCCTAAACCGATCCTCACTCGCGTTCATTTCCTCCAAGTCTTCTAACTCAGTCACAGACAATTCCCTAAACTTTTTCCCCTTGACTTCAGCCGGGAGCGGAGTGACGCGAGCTGACATACCGCTCTGAACATTCCCGCCATTTTTAAAATTGACGCCATTTAACTCGTTTACCATAGAGTCTAGAGCTCTGTGTAACTCATTCTCAGGGTTGCCAGGGCGTCTGTTCAAAAATCCGTTATTTCTTATCCTTTTAGGCGCGTTTTCGGAGTTCGCTTCGAACGCTTGCTTTTTGAACATCTGAAGTCCAGAGTCTTTCTTTGTTTTCTGCCGCTGTGCCTGTTTTCAAAATTAACCAGTATTATTACAAGTAGGTACTTATTTTTTGATTGGTAACCTGGAACCTTATAATAAATACGTACCCTTTTATTAATAAGCGTATGATAAACGTGTTTTTGTTAAAGCATGCGTTGTCCCTTTCCGTTAAATGGAAATTTCACAATGACAGATAAGGACAAAGCATATTTCAAGCACACTTTAGCTGTTGTTTGTTTAAGATTAAGAGGGTTTATCTATTGTAGAATGTCAAATATAAATAGTATAGCTTAGAAAAGAGTTATGGCGCTGTTCGAAGAGAAATTGGCATTATGATCCAATTTTTACGCAAAAACTGCTCTAAGTGTGGTTGTTGCCACTTGAAAATATTTTTGTACTACCAGTCACTTAGGGTGACGGCACCAATGATGGACACTTTTAGCTGACAGGAACCAGTAATTGACACTTCACTCTTAATTCAAATTTCATACGGTTTTAAATTGATTGTTGCAAAACAAATGAATAACCCTTATCTTCTGTAAAATAAGAATCAAGTGTCCATTATTGGCGCCATGTCCATTACTGGTTCCATCACCCTACGTCGTGCACTTCTTCTGCATTTTTTTTTATATCTACAACTTTGAACTTTTGAGCATTGTTAAATTTACACTGGCAACACTTGCTCGAACGTATGGGAACTAATTAGTGTTGCCAACTCACCTCGTATAGTTTGTCGACGATGAGGTTGTGTCCGGTGTTGACGCCGATGCCGCCGACTTCCTCGATGCTGCCCGACCGGTGGAAGGGGCGCAGGGCAGATACGGCGCGGGAAACTCCAACCTTGACGTACAATCAATTATTAATAGGAATATTTTTGAAAGGAAATTCTTTCAGTTTTGAAAGGAAACTCGGATTCATAATTAGATTCCATCAACCAAGAAATGTCACTTTCATAATAACATCTGTCAATGTCAGTATGACGGTCCAGATGCCACCAACCCATTCTTAATAATAATAAAAAATATTATCTTACTGCAGGTGAAAAACTTAAAGAAAGTCTTTGTAGTGGTGTAGAGAATTAAGGGAATTGGCGTCCAAATTCAAATATAGTCTCCATTCTCTGTACACAGGCACTATACAATTACAAAAACGTAGGGGTTTCGTTTGTTTGTCGCCTATACTACTTTGATTCCTAGATGTTGGTTATGTATCGAACTGAACATTTATATTCATATATTCCTAAATTATAAGTTATAAAAGGATCCTAATCGTTTCGCTCTAATTAGTGAGATGGTTTAACGCCCCTCCTGCAGTTAGGATGCTACAGTCAGGATAATGTAATACGCCTTAAAAATAGGCAACACGCCTAGGTAGTGGTTTTTTTTTTCAAATTTACGTGTTTTAGGTATAATAATAAATAATATACGCATATCTTCAAACGATAATATTATTGTATCAAAACGGATACCAAATGTTATCGAGACCTGAAGTTTTACCATTGCAATATGAATATTTCTACCACAAAATTGCTTCAACTAAATATTTATTTAAACAACAGGTTTTTATAGAAGCATTTTTATTTAAAGAAAGCATTTAAATGTTATTCTTAAAATTACTAAGTAATTAATTACTTACGTGCATTATTTCGCCAAGAGTAGATTTACTAATGTTGGAATGTTTCATTTCAATGGCAACACCGTGGTAGATTTGATGGAATCTAATTATGAATCCGAGTTTAGTGTACAAAATGCTTTTAATGTTTCGTTCTACAGGCCTAGCCAGTATGAATGCATCATTGAACCTCTCTATACTTCATTTACTTTAACCACCTTACCTACTTGACCGCGCAATTCAAGAACACACACACATTAGTGGATACATCAGTATGCCATCACATCATGGCGTCTCGGGTTCGATTCCCGGTTAGGTTAGGTTAGCCACCACCAATGCAAAAAGAAGGGGTGTTGTAAGTTTGACCGCTACGTGTGTGTGTCTGTCTGTGGCACAGTAGCTCTTAAACGGATTAACCGATTTAAATGCGGTTTTTTAAATTTGAAAGCAGGTTTTCTAGCGGTGGTTCATAGCTAGGTTTTATCAAAATCGGTTGGGCAATTTAAGAGATATCAGCTTTGAAGGGGTCACCATAACATTGGGGCTTTTTTATCTAATAGTTATGTCTGTCATCATACCTGCCCGTGCCGAATCCTGTGCTCCGTTAGATCGGCACCCAGCAGCTCCTCGTAGGGGTCCATGCGGATTGGCATCACCAGGTCGATGACCCACAGCAGCGCCATCGTCACCAGCGAGCCCCACGCCATCAGGCACACGCCGGTGAGGGCTTGCACTCCGAGTAGGTACCAGCCGCCGCCTGGGGAGTGTTTTATCCAGTTGTTAATTATAGTTACCATAGATTTAATTCGCTTTTATTGGACCAAGTATTTGTATATAGGAAGACGTTCTAGACAAAAAAAACTCGCACATTTTAGTTTCATAGATGCCGTTATATTCCAGAGGCCCTTGCCAAGATGGAATACGCTAACTAGCGTTTCTATTTGATTCGTTTTTAAACCAATGAAAAGTCACGTGGTCTACCAGTGACGCGATTGGTTTAAAAACGAATCGAATAGAAACGCTTAGCGTAATGCATCTTGGCAGCCCTCAGGACATATTTTAGGTTAAGCTAGTTGTATTACTTATCGAATAAAAGACGTTATTAAAGCGCCACTATTATTCTACGATATCTATCCATCTATCGTTGCCATTAACTCTTCAGTTTTTAAGGAATTGGGTAGTACCTTTGAAGAGTCCAGATCTGCCGTTGGTGGTATCCATGGGTATAGGGTTGTCTGCGAAAAGTCCCACAGCTAGCACTCCTGGAAACAAAGCAACGAATAAATGTACCTAACTGCGTAACTTAAGATTAGTTTTATCTACGACCTGGGGCCTGTTTTATAAAGCTACAAATTACAATTGACAGGTTACAAGTTTCCATTTGACACAACCTCGACCAACGACGACCAGCCATTTGAGCAGTGTTGCCAGTTTAGACCTGTAAAATTGTTACTTTTAGCTTTATAAAACGTGCCACTGCAGGCGCTGTTAACAGTTCCTCAAAGTTTTATTGGTGGTGTTCTTCATACTTCAAATCTTTATATTCAAACTCTGCGAGTTATCAGGGTCATCAGGGTGTGATGGAATTCCCTGTATCAGCCCAACCTAGTGGCCCTGCGCGGGGATGTTGCCTCCCTCCCTCTGTGTCTTTTACAGCATTTATACCAGGAAGCTAAGGCATTGTTCGGATAAATACCAGCCAGTGTAAACCTCGAACAAGGTGGACGACGCGACGTGGCTAAGGTTGCGGGAAACCGATGCACACAAGCGTAGGACCGGTCCTTGTGGCAAACCTTGGAGGCCTATGTCCAGCAGTGGACGTCTTTCGGCTGAAATGATGATGACTGAATTCCATCGTCGAACAATATGTACCAAACTAAGATACCTAGTGGACCGACCATCACCTTGCGTTTCGCGCAAGACTTTTTGCCACGCAAGTCTATAGACTTAACTCTCGGCATATATTTCCAAACCGATACAACTTTGGGGCCTACAAAAAACGAGCCTACTCTTATTTATTTATTTATTTATTTATTCATTGTAAAGTCATGTACATTTCATTTGCAGGTGTAGGTGTTACATTATTTGGTCAGACCATGACGCCCTTAGAGGGCACACAATATAAACTAAGATAAAACCAAATAAAATAATAAATTAAGTTATAGTAGGTACCTACATGCACATATCAAAGTCTGATCATCCGATTATTTTAATTGGTCATCTTTCAAAAAGTCTTCAACAGTATAATAACATTTCTCAATTAATATTTTCTTAAGCCTATTTTTAAACAAGTTGTCGCAAGGTTCTTGTTTAACCGAATCGGGAACTTTATTAGCTATAATAAAAGGCAAAGGCAGGCAGCATACTTCCGATTCCTCTGGTGATGCGAGTGTTTTAAGGCGTCGCGGTGACGCACCTGGTCGTCTGCCTCCTTGACTGACGGAGTATGTACTGACCCCAGAACCCGCAGGCGCCGTGTACGCTGGACGCGCCCACGGGGTCGTCGACTCGCAGCTTGTCGAACAGCGGCGTGGTGATGTTGGCGATGGCGGCGCCGATCAGCCCGATCAGGATCGCCTCCCACGCGCGGTACAGGAAGCAGCCCGCTGGAAGCATTACTTCGGTCAGTCTTGATGATGTCTTGGGGCTTAGAGGGTATAATCACTGTTTATTGCAAACCCACTTGAATACAATTAAATATTTATTAATGTATAAAGTTTTTTTTCGTTACTATATTTAGTGACACAGTAATTTTATCACGGATTACTATAGAAAGACCAGTCAAACGGACGGACCTACTGTTTCCTATTGAGGTTCCTAATATGACCTTTAATCCACAATGTACCACAATATTGTATTGTCATCGGAATATACACACATACACTATACACAGTTTCAAGTGAACCCGACAATTAGAAGTAAGTAAATTTTTTCTAAAAATATAAAAAGTCTATGTTTCTCTGTTATCCTGATAGTTGAATTAAGATTAAGGATACGTTATCTCGAAATTAACTTCTGTTTTTTTTATACCGTACCTACCTTCTTGAAACCCCCTGGTAAGAGTTATTGCACTACGTTAAGCGATTTATTAGTGAAGCTTATAAAAACATACCTTAACATTATACTATCAATGAACGTGGTATAAATAACTGAGTACGTACCTGTAACGGACACAAGAGATCCGAGAACGCTGTTAATCAGTTCCATTACGTCTGCCTTGCCTTTGTTCTTTATCAACGAGTACCTGGGAACATAAACAAAAACATTACGAAAAGCTAGCAACACTGGTAAGTATGTGCAAAAATCTAGGTTGGCAAAAAAGTTCAACAAAATCAGGGTCGTGTTTTTTTTTTATGTAAAAAAGGAGGCAGACAAGCAAGCGAGCCACCTGAGATGGTATGGTAAGTGATCACTGCGACCCATAATCACCCGCAACACCAGAGGAATCGCAGGCGCGCTGCCGGCCTTTCAGATAAGAGTAGGCTCGTTTTTTGAAGGCCCCCCGACTCGTATTGGTCCGGAAATACAGACGCCGAGAGCTGATTCACATAGATAAGGTGCGTGGCAAGAAGGCCCTCGAAAAACGCACGGCAGTATTTCCAACTATCAAGATGGTGTTGATGAAATGATAGTTTGGTACGAGTTGTTCGGAATGAAATTGGCAACATGATCCAATTTCTAATCCGATGCTTAGGGCCCGTCGTTTGATCAGTAGTTAACTCAAAGGAATCGAATATTTGACACATTTCCTTGAGATTTAACAGTTAGTTACGGTTTTTAACGATTAGTTAGTTTTAACAATTAAACAACAAGCCCTTAATGTGGTGGTTGCCATTGGAAAATATTTTAAATCCACCTATTACCGCGCCAATCTAGCGACCCGGTTTCGATTCGGGCCTACATTGAGTGACATAATAATTGTTTGGCCAAATGTTGTTTTTACTAATGAACTGGGTTTCTTTACATATTATAAAAGAAGAAGGTAAGGTTATGTAAGAATCTAATTTAACTTGGTTTTTGACGACTCGGTAGCCTAATTGGTAGTGACCCTGCCTACGAAGCTAGCGGTCAAGGGTTCGATTTTATCGTAGAAGTCAATAGTAAATAAGTTTCTGTAAAAAAATCATTTTTGCGACAAGCTTTTGTTGCCAACTGTACTTTTTTTGCAGAGTCATTATCTTCTTATCAAGACTAAACACGATGGGTCTACGTTAAGCATAGCGGAGATCCTGTCGCCACCTTCTGCCTCCATCATCAGATCAGCTCCATGTCACAATAGTATTGCATTGTCGTCCAATTTACTACACATGTATGCAAATTTTCAGCTTCATCGGATACCGGGAAGTGGGTCAAATTTAACTTGCAAGATTTGACCCGTATATACATACATTGTAGGTATGTTAAATAAAAGCTTGTTAAAAAAACGAATGTAGGTACACAATACATGTTTATTAAATTCTGTTATTTAAGCAAAATGATGTTAGGCGAAAAGATTTTAGACCAAACAATCTTTTGGCACGACAATTTTCGCGTTTCAAAGGGATATCAGTTTTTCCACTTACAGGAGGCCGAAGCAGCCGCCTCCGAAAGAGCCCATCATCGTCATGACTGCCGCCCGCGCAGCATACTGCCACTTCGCGCCGCTCACCTGAGCAACGAAAGAGGTATTTCAAAAAATATATATAGGTACGAGGGCAGAGTGAAAAGTCTGGAAAAAATTAAACAATTTTTTTTTTGGTAAAAGTAAATATTAATTTTTCAACGTAGTCCCCATTTAACTCAATACACTTGGTCCATCGCTTTTCTAGCTTTTCGATTCCCTCCGTATAGTACGATTTCTCCAACCCTTCAAAATACGCATTGGTTTCTGCGATGATTTGTTCGTTGGAACCAAATCTTTTGCCACCAAGCCATTTCTTCAAGTTTGAGAAAAGAAAATAGTCGCAGGCCCCCTGGAGAATAAGGCGGATGCGGGAGCAATTCGTAACGCAGCTCGTGGATTTTAGCCATAGCAACGGCACAAGTGTGGACCCGTGCGTTGTAAACCACTTGTGGATCATTTTAATCGATGGAGCAGAGTTCCCGTAATATTTGTCGTTTTTTTTTTGTTTCCGTAATTGTTTTTTTTCGCAAAAAATAATGTTTAATCAGAATACGAAACTCACTTTTCGCCATGTTTGCAAACACCAAAGTGATTGTTTTGTTTTTCATAGCAGTCAAAAAAAAAACTAGCCGTGCGAACTGGCTGAAAATATACAATTTACCTCCAAAAAGGCTGCATTACAACTTGACATTAATGAATTTGTGAAAAAAATACCCCTAATATGATTTTTACCAGACTTCTCACTCTGCCCTCGTATATACGGTGGAAGGGTGGAAGGGCGCTGGCGGTGAGCACGTCGAAACTCTTGCCGATCATGCTATCAATCAATTAATTTGGAAAAATACCGGCCAAGTGCGAGTTGGACCCGCGCACAACAGGTTCCGCAATATTATCGAGCAAAAAATGCCAAAAAAATTTGTATGGGAGCCCCACTTAAATATTTATTATATGCCTTATTTAGTATTTGTTGTTATAGCGGCAACAGAAATACATCATTTGTGAAAATTTCAAGTGTCTAGCTATCACGGTTCTTGAGTCACAGCCTGGTGACAGACAGACGGACAGTGGAGTCTTAGTAATAGGGTCCCGCTTTTACCCTTTGGGTACGGGACCCTAAAAACCAAAAGATAGTACAACCGTAAAAGTGGGTATGTTTAGCCATTAGGCATACAGTCAAGGACTTTAATTGTTATGCCACTATGGAACCCTGTCGCATAACGTTAATCATTCATTCAAGCGTAATTTCTGTCATGTGGTTTGACGCTGTCATTATGACAGGGTTCCATAGTGGCATAACAATTAAAGTCCTTGACTGTACAAAAATTATGACAGCATTCATTATTCAAATGCAAATATTATGCATATTAATGAAGATGTCAGATGGAGCAAATGCGTCTACTGGGCAAGTGCGTCAAACCATCAACATATCCTAAAAAATATGTAGTTTTTCGTACTTGCCCCGTTGACGCACTTGTTTGTATAAATTTGCGTTTAATTTGGCTTCTTTTGATAAGAACTTTGGAAAGAAAGAGATTGATGTCAAGTTGTCATCTTCGGGAAAAGTCGGTTTCACACCGAACGATGCTCAGTCGCCCAGAGGGCCCTGCCACAGCCGTACTTTATTCATTAAACAGAACCCTCCTTGAGCCCAAAGGTAAAAATAAATCAGTGATAAGTATTGATAATGAACGACATTTATTTACGCTGACGTCTTCCATTTAAAGTGTTTTAGAAAAACACATTCGCGTGCGGCAAATTTGCTTCCATTCAAACACAAAATGGCCGCCGTTTACTTGAAATCGCCCGCCATGATTTGACTAACACACGTAAATAGTATAATTTGGCTAATTGGTCGCGTAAGTGGTCGTTTAAATCTATTATTCAATATGTTTACGATAGTCTCGTAGCCCTGACTTTGAAAATGTGCATTATGTATAGCATATCCTTTGTTTTTAATCAGTATACCGGTGTATACCTTTTCGGTAGAAGTTTTTATCGTCACGCAATTGTAACTAAAATCCTTATTAACATGTATGAGTATAACGTCACGTTGAAATTGAAACGATGAGTTATTGATAATTTAAGTACTTAGGTACCTAGACCTAATTAGTTAGGTATATGCTGTTACGTTACGATACTATACCAGTACATTAACTAAATTATAGCTTGTCATCGTTCAAAAGAGTTTGACCCGGATCCAGGTAAAATTACTTACATTATTTTCAAGTGGCAACCATAATAATTTAAGCATCAGATTTTTAACAAATTGCCAATTTTCCTCCTAGCAGCGCTGTAACTTTTTCTTTTTTGGCAGCTATGATATAAAATTTGACTTATAGCTTTGAAAAAAGAGTTTGGAAAAAAAGAGGGCGTTCATCGGCGTGAAATTGGCAGCATGATCCAATGTTAGTCCAAAAGCTGCTACGGCTGCCGCTTGAGAATAATGATATTAGTTCCATCCGTCACCACGTCAAAGTCTTTTTTGTCAAGTTATAACTATAATAGAAGATGTCGTACCGTGAATGCATCTAATTGAAGCATGTACACGTTTTTGCTGGATTGCCTCATATGGTGCCGTCACCAGGATTACCAAAAAACCAAATCAATTGAGAAATTTACAAAAACCATGTCATTCAACTGAATCGCTTTAGTATCGCATTAGCACATGTATAATCATGTAGAAATTCACTCAAAATTACCTATACTTTTTAGGGTTCCGCTGTCCGTCCGTCTGTCACAGGGCTGTATCTTTTGCACACACAATATGACATCAAATAATAAAAATAAAATAATTAAAAATTATAAGAGATCCCCATACAAGAAACATGTTTATCGGCGTTTTTTGCTTGATCAATGAAAACAGTAAAAAAAAAAATTGAATTGAATTGATCTTAAATTGTTCGGTGGTTCCTACGTACGGAACCATTCGGGTCCGACTTGCAATTGGCCGGTTTATTTAGTATACTTTTTGGAATAATATTTTCCGAATATCCCAACCGCAATGCATCATTAAAGTGAATGATAATTCACTTTTTTGCCGACAGTCCTTCGTCATTATTATATTAAGTGTAGATTTAATTTTAAAGATCATCCTGAGCTCATCATGAAAAGTCTGCCCTGCTAATCCAATACGCAGTATCTCAGATAAAACTCCTGTAGCAATATCAACCTTATTACTAACAGAAGAGAATTAAAACTGCGTTGGGTATTAAATTTGGAATACTGCTTTTTAGCTTAGTAGGGAAGAAATGTGGTGTATAAGTTTAACGTTTGTATTTGTCTGTGGCATCGGAGCTCCCAAATGGTCTAAGATCCGAATAGGAGAAGATTTGGACCCGGCTGTTTATTCGATGAAAAGTATTTTATATCAAATTTAATACGCTAATTTCAGTCCAGTACTAATATCACTAAAAAAATAATTAAAAATCAACTTTTTTTTTAAAATTGCTAATGTTTGTTTAATAGACAAATTACATACTAATCGAAAGTATGAAGTCTATAGAATATGCAAACGTTAGGTTTGGTGCAAATTTCTAGTACGACTTACCTGTTTATACTTGCCTACCCAATAAATTGACGGGAAAAAAATAGTCAAACTAACGTTTGCATATTCTATAGGCTTCATACTTTCGATGGGTATGTAATTTGTCCATTAAACAAGCTATTGTATTTTTTTAAAACAATGTTAATTTTTAAATTTTTAATTAATTATATACTGGACTGAAATTTTTCAGCCTACCTATTCGCCATATTACTTAGCATATTAAATCTGCTATAAAATACTTTTTATCGAATAAACAGCCCGATCCAAATCGTCTCCTATTCGGATCTCCTACTAAAACGGATGAACCGATTTTGATTTAGTTTTTTTTTATAAAAAGCTAGTTTAAATGGGTTCTTAGCTATGTTTAATGAAAATCGGCTAAGCCGTTACAGAGATATCAGCTCTGAAAGTCGGGATTGGAATTATGTGTCTGCCGTTTTATTATATTTTTTATCCATGTAATATAAAAGACTATTCGTGATATTATTTTAGTTTAAGTAAATAAAAATAAGTAAAATTCGTTTAAAAAACTAATAATCCGTACTTGTAAGTACGAAATTTGGAGATTTTAATGAGGTATGAACCTCAGAAAAGACTGAATACTTTCATTCCGAAAAATTGGTCAGATTTCAAAGAAATAGCTACAAACGATTTATGCTACGACGGAGTTTAAAAAAACAGCTAGTTATACATTCCTACGTAGGTGATGAGCACAATAGTCAACTTTTTTTATATACAAAGCGAACGGATCCTGTTTGCGGGCTCCGGTCTGTTCACATTTGCAAGGACTTGTTATGGCTTTTGGCGCAAAGACCTCATCGTGTTGTTCGAGTCATTATTTACAAATTTAAGTTTACTTTTTGACCTTATATTTGTAATGATTATATTTTTACTAGTTTTAATAATTATTTTGGATTACTATATTACCATATAATGTAACTTACATTTAAAAATTGATTGATAAATTGACCTTCTGCTGGAGTTTCTTGCGGAGCTTCTTCTCCGCAATGATGTTCTTGTCCGAAGCGCTAGTATCACTTAATATTACCGACGTGTCAAAAAGCACTCATGTGGCCAATTTACTGAATAAATATTTTGAATTTGGAAAAAAAACAAAACTACATCATTCATCCATGAGCCTATTCTGATGCAACAGTTACTCACCCCATAAGTGCTCCCTGAGTTGAAAGCAAGCCAACCCCACCACAGCACAAACGTGCCCATGACAGCGTTGACGGGGTTCCCCAGTGGCAGGGGGTCCGTGCCCTTCGCGTAGCGACCCAGCCGGGGTCCAAGCATTAGGGCTGACGCGAAGGCTGACGCGCCGCCTGCGGAACATAGCAACAGTGGTGGTACAGTCAGGGACATTCGCGGTCGACCATTTAAGAAATGTTTGGCTTGTTCTTTGCAGCTAGCTAATCCTACAGCGCTCAGGTCGTTACGCGTTGAACACGCAAAGGAATATCACCCTAGAAGTGGTCGCCCTGGAATGCCCCTGAGTGTAGGGTCCGTATGGATCGCTTACACCATCTCTGGCTTTAACCAAGCCGGCATCGTTTTGTCGTGTTTCAGCGTGGAGATCAGACAACCGGTTAAATTACTAGCATAGAGGCATTCCATCTTAGTGCTCGGGGTTGGCAACGCATGCAGTCATAATGATTGCAGTCTGGCCTGTATGCTGTTTGCCTTCGTACCCTGACAAAGACTAAGACTGTAATTACGTTGCCAAAACTGAGGAAAAATGAAATGCCTCTAGTGGAGTCATTTCACCGGTTGTCTTATCCAGATACTGATACAAAATAATGTCAATATTTCTGCTTGGTGGTAGGATAAGATGGTGGTAGCGATCCGGACGGAGTCTGCACAAGTTGCTACCACCATTAAACTACAAATATAATCCGCCACCTTACGGGTGTTTTCTGTTTGCACGCGATAAAACAACATTTTCTGTTAAAAGAATTTCGCCGGCATTATGGCGTTTAGGAAAGTCGCTCACTGCGAAGTTGAGGCAGCGGCCTCGCGGCACGGTTGAATCGTGGTCTGTAAACAGTCAAGGCACTATGCTTCGTTCCAGTGGCCTTAGGCAAGAAGCAATTGCGAGAACGTAATCGTTTTCGAAAATGTATCAGATTGACATAAGTTGCCAGACGGTCGCATCGCGCGCTTGTGTCTAATCCATACATTTTGTCAGTTTTCGAAAATTGTTTACGTTAGCGTTTAGCATCTTATCTAAGATCACAGTTCATTAAACGAAAGAGACGAAATGACAAAATGGTGGTGGATTTTGCGGCGCGGGCCCCTTCGCACCTCCGCTCCTTCACCTCGACTCCGCCACGACTGCTTGCCTGTGTACTTCCATGTTAAACCATAGATGTGGCGCGCCCGCGCCTCGACGCCGCCTCGATTTTTGAGTGTGTGAGCGACTTCTACATGGACTATTACCGATAAGATGTACGGGCCCGGAGCCGGCGATGTCCACGGCGCCCAGCCGGTTCAAGAAGCCGTGGGAGCCCCACACCCAGCCCGCTGGCACGCAGTACACGATGGTATTCAGGAAGGAGAACAGGCAGTACGCCTTGAAGTTACATCTGTGTGGACAAGAACTAGCATCACTCAATGTATATATGTAGTTATGTACAGTCAAAAGAACTAATATGATCCGGCCATCGCACAAAATATATGTATACATAGACCTTATTATTAAACTCAAAGTCTCAAACAAACTCAAACTCACGACATTAGCAGCATAGGGTGTGTAGGGTGGGCATAACGCCTTGAGAACGTAGACAAACAGGTACACAAATACACAACTTAAACTTATACCCCCGTTTTTGCGTCGGAGGTTAAAAATTCAACACCAGCGTCACTGAAAATATAACATTTCTTCGGATCCATCTGTGGACTACCATGACGTATTAAAGCAGTTAAGTTTAGGTTGAGAGAAGGGGACAGAGCTGTGTAACTGCTATAGCTCTGTCCCTTTCTCTCAACCTAAACTGAACCTTTTGTAGGTCATGGTAACCCCTTGGTCTCGTTCGGAGTGAACTACTAAGTATATGGACTAGATTAGCAATGAGATTTTTGACTTCCAGCCCCGGTAGGTATAGGTTTTTTATATGTAAAAACCGGGCAAGAGCATGTCGGACCATGCTCATTCTAGGGTTCCGAAGCCGTTACTACAAACAAATAACACCTCTCGAAAAACTTAACTTTGCCGTTGGAAAACTGTTATCCCCATACATCGACATAGGTCGCGGTCAGTTTACCAACACCGCAAATAAGTTTTCGGTAGGTATAAACATTTAAACCGTTTGTAACTCAAGAACCAATGAAGTTTACTTAGTCGTGATAGTTTTCCTATTAAATTCATTATTATGTGCTTTTATTTAAGATATTTTTTAGATTTTTAGTATTTGCGGTTTTGGCTGTAGGGGGGGGACACTTGACTCTAACAAAAATTAGGTCTTTAAAGCTTAATATTTCATAAACGGATACCTTAATCGAAAAATTGTTGAAACAAACACGCAATATTTTGAAAGACCTATCCAACGACACCTCGCAATATGGGGTAGACGAGAAATAAAAATTACATCCCCAGGATACGTTTAGGAGAGGTACACTAAAGATTATTTTTTCAAGATTTTATTTTACCACTTTGTTGGCGTGATTAATATGTATATTCATGCCAAATTACAGCTTTCTAGTACTAAGAGTCTCTGAGCTAGGCTGCGGACGGACAGACGGACGGACGGATATGGCGAAACTATAAGGGTTCCTAGTTTGATTACGGAACCCTAAAAAAGGAGGCAGACGAGCAAGCAAGTCACCTGGTGGTGAGTGATCATCGCGACCCATAAACCCCCGCAGCACCAGAGGAACCGCAGGTGCGCCGGCCTTTGAGAAAAGAGTAGGCTCGTTTTTTTGAAGGCCCCCAAGTCGTGTTGGTTTGGTACGTTAGATGAGAAAAGCTGAAGATCGGGAAAAGTGGTGTGTGGTGGTGTAGTGGTGTGGAGTAGGGCATGCAGTACTGGGCCCGGTTCCGAAACTTCCATTTCCCGGTTCTAAGCAGGGACGGTACCGGGATTCCCGGTTCTCCCGGTTCTTTATTTTTTACCTCAAATCACCGCAATGGACATTTGAGATATAAAACGATTGAAAAACATTAGGAAACTTTATTTTTTATAAATATGCAATAAAATCATGCACGTTTTCTTCAACAAAAACATATCTTGATTAAGTAAAATACTTACTAGAAAGTTATTTGTTCTTCCTTTTTGCAAATATGCCGCAAAATATGATGGATGTTGATGCGATGTTGCCGCTTGTGCCGGCTTGTGAAATTCTGCGGATTTCCCGGGAATTACAGAACCGGGATTTCCCGGGAAGATGCCATAATTGGGAGAGGCCTTTGTCCAGCAGTGGACTAATTTTAGGCTGATAATGATGATGATGATGATGATGAGATATAGACTAGATTTCCGATTCGATGCACAACCCGTCCAGCTGGTTAGTTTGGCATGAGTTCCTCACCTTTCAGCCATAGCTCCACTCACTATAGTAGTGGCAGTGGTGGCGAACGACAGCTGGAACAGGAAGGAGGCGAACACGGGCCCCATGAGCGCGTCCCCCACCGGCGGGTCCACCAGGAAGTCGCCCACGCCGATGAACGGGTTCGAGTAAGGACCCTGCCCGAACGACATGCCATAGCCGAAGATCCAGTAGGTAAGACCTGGGGGGTCGAGGTGATGATATTAAATGAAAATGAAAATATTTATTTCTATGAATATACAGGGTGTCCCAGAAACCGACGTCAACCCGACTAAGGCTGATAGAGCAGCTAAAATGCTATCGATTTAACCCCTATGTATGTTCAGCAATTTTTACTAGGTACCTACTTTCGGAGATATTGATCATTTTAATCTTAATATTTGTAATTTTCCCTTATGTTTGTCCATGTCACGAGAAATCATTAATTTCATGTTTTATTTCATAAGTTTTGCAGTGGTATCTAACATAGTTAGCATCATTACGAATCAGCAAAGTTTTTAAACCTATTGGCCCGTCGTTTTCTGGAATACCCTGTATGTATTTACGAAGATTTGTTTTATGGGGAGATGGCACACGACCAAACAGACCAACTGATGGTAAGTGGGATCTGGGATAGCCATTTAAATTCTTAAGAATACAATAATAAGACTTCGAATGCTTTGCCAACCCTGAGGACTAAGATGGAATGCCTCTATGTTAGTAATTTCACCAAAATTCAAATTCAAAATTCAAAATATTTATTCAGTAAATTGGCCACATGAGGGCTCTTTTACACGTCGGTACCATGGAGTGAATCTACTAGCGCTAAATTCTAATTTCTTGTCACTATATTTAAACTATTCGATGTGCCAGTTTTCTTTCCAAAGTGGTACCTATTAGGTACAGAATTCCGATGAGTCATAACATAATTCAGAAGTGATAAAAGTTCTGAAGGCTTTATTTTTTGATGTGGCTTATAAATTAAACTGAACCTAACTTACGTATGGCAATTAAATTATGAATTCAATCTAAAATTGCTTTAACATAACGCAGCTTTCGGAAAAAATAAAATTGAGGCAAATTAATATTGGGGAAAAGTAATTCGGAATTTTACGCTATTCTCAGTAATAAATTAGGTATCTTTAAATAGGCTAATTTTGACTAATTTTAGAAAACCTTTTTAAATGATTCTTTATTACATAACAAGCACACTACATTGATATTTCCTTGAGATTCTTCTGTATTAACAATAAAAATCTATGTTAAAATTTAAATTTTCAAAACCGCGCTAAAAACGCTGTTTCTATCATGGCGCTGGCCATATGACAAGTGTGACGTCACACGCAAGTAAACAATAAACAATCATTTTAAGAGATATACCCTTATGATCTGTGGTTACTTGCATATGACGTCACCAGTAAGTAACCACAGCTGCAAACCAACACATCGCGTTTCTGCCACAGATAAAATTTCAAAAAGTATTACATTTTTTTTCGTGTAGTTTCCAACAAAAAAAAAACATAATTTAGTTTAAAATAAAGTGAAATATGTTGTTTTTCGCTATTATCTGGTAGGTTGACCACAATTTGTAGTATATTTTCAATGTTGTCAAATAGCCTATTACCGCCGAGGGAGATGTCGGCCAGATTCTTCATCATGATGTTTGCCTCGTTCTTGATGGACACGCAGCCCGACTCCAGCATCCCGAATCCTGGAGGATACACTATTATATTAGCCCTTAATAAGGCCCCATTAAACTAAAAATACTTGCCTAGCATGCTTCTTGCCAGAAGCATGCTAGGCAATAAAAATAAGAGCTAGAGTAAAAGCAACTGAAATAAGAAGAAAAACTAAAGTAATCGATGCAGCTGAACACACAATCAAGATGAAACTTCAATGGGCAAGACATGTCGCCGGGATGAGCGGAAAAAGATGGGCTAACCTAGTAACAATATGGAGACCACTCACGGGAAAAAGAATAGTTGGCAAGCCAAAAATGAGATGGGAGCAAGACATAATAAATATCATTGGGATAGACTGGATCGATCGTGCAAAAGATAGAATTAAATTTAAAAAAGATATAAATAAATATATGAAAAACAAAGAGCCAGAAGAGGCCTAGAGCTCTAAAGGTCCCCAGGAAACTGGAAAATAGGCTTATATATATAAAGTAAAAATACTAGACCAAAATGAAATACAGTCATGGAATCGCAAGTCTCTAAAGAGTAGTAATAATAGATGATGTTATATCTCAGGAAAATACAATTAAAATTGTACCACAAATATAGGTAGTAAAGTTCAATTTCAGCTTATTGTTATGTGGTCAATAGTTATAATAGCCTTTGCCTTATTAAGGGTTAGCCACGTGGATTAATTGCTTTACGCGTGTGTCAATGCAGTAACTGCATTAAGCTAAATTCAAGTAAGTCTATTTCGGCAACAAGAGAGCGAAAAAACACTTGGTTTTTTGTCTGATTTAAAGATAATTGAATACTTCTTTTAACGATAGCTCTAAAATTAAAAGGAAATATGTGGTTTTTTTGATGTAGAATTATGCGTCGAATTAATAGGAATCTAACGGCGTAAAAAATAAAAATCTAAAAAAATAGACATACTTGAATTTAGCTTAGCGCAGCCGTAATGTACTATGGTGTATATGAATTGATCTGCAATAGAGGTCATCTGATGATGTAGCCTGAAGAGGGATCTCCGCTATTCTTTAAGCTTTCTGGGATTCATTCGTTTAGTACATTTTGTACAATACAAAAAGTAAAATTAGGGAACCAAAGCTAATCTCAAAACAGTTTTTTTTAAATCACTCTACGTTACGTGTTTTTTATTTGTTTTTTTGAGATAGATAGATTTTCTGTGTTTGTAGTAACGGCTTCGGAACTCTACACTGAGCATGGTCCGACATACTCTTGCCCGGTTTTCTTCATACTCATACTGAAGCAGCTGTACGGATTTGAGTGAAATTTGGAATGGATAGCTTAGCTTAGTGTAAGTAGATATTGTTTTAAATAATAAATTGACATGTAATATTTGATATTATAAATAAATAAGTACGAGTATGAGTATACCTTGAGTATACAAAAACTGTCTTTTATTCCGCAAAATTATTAGGTAATGTTCCCGTGGGATGGTCAACGAAATATCGGACGGAAACTAGTATATAAGTAACTCACCAGTCTGCATAGTAAATATGATAAAAGACGAAGTCAGGATCCAATTGGTGTCTTCCAGGTCTATCTCGAAGTTCTCCTGCAGGTTGACGCTGGAGTTGGTCAGGTTGGGCGACCGCAGGCCTATCCTCGGCTCCAACCCGTCCGACGACCAATTCGACTCCATTTCGGCTTTGTTCGAGCAGTTCGAGTTAAAGTTCTGGTAAAGTATTGATCAGAATACGGTTGGATGCGAGGTGCTTTTGTTTTTACATTTTTTGGTTTTCGTTGCTGGCTGGTTTTAGAAATTCGTATTTTTCAAATTTCGAACTGTTCTTGTCACAGAGTTTCGTACAATACTTTGAAGTTTGAATTCACATGCACAAAGCAAGAAACTTAAATTACGTATATTATTTTCTCAACACACTGTTTCACTTTAGCATTTTATGATCAAAATTGACAACAAGAACTTTTTAAAAAGGTGTTCTTACAGGATGTCCTGATAAAATACATAATATTTTTTATGTTTATTATTTACTGAGAAAATAAATAAACGAATTTAAAGGCTAACGAGTTAACGGTACATGGTTTTTTCTACGTCACATGTTAGTGCTAGATTTAAAAAAAATACAAAACGCGGCTACATACAAAATAACGTCATTTCGACTATTACCTAAAACCGGGCGTAGCAAACACTGCTAAAAAAAACAGTAAATAATTAAAAAAATACTGTTTCCTTTGAGACAAACGTCAAACCAAACCTAAGCATTATTTTTATTAGAAAACCTTTTCATAAAATCCTGTACTTAATAATTGACATATTTTAAATCTAACCAATGTCAAAAGATCACAGATTCCTCACAGCTGTTTGACCGCAACTGCAGCATGTCTAACGGCCGACGGTCACCGCCGGACTGCGGCGCGCTTTAGTTACCATCGTTACATATATACCTACTTACTATGCATGTTGCTGCTGAAATCACTTAAAATTGGAAATCATTGATGTCTGAGCAATGTACGAGTTGCAGGACATTCCCAACTGGCAATTTGAGAGAGTTCATAATGTTCTCTTTTTATGCCTAAATAACGTATGTAAACTTTTTATTCCTCTTTATTGACGACGCGTTGGCCTAGTTGCTAGCGGTCCTGGGTTCAAATCTCGGTAAGGGCAGATATTTGTGTGATGAGCGCGAATATTTGTTCCTGAGTCATGAATGTTTTCTATTATTTAAGTATATATTTCTCTATATGTTTATTTATATCGTTGTCTAGTACCCTTAGTACAAGCCTAGAGCTTAGTTTGGGACTAGGTCAATTGGTGTGGTATAAAAAAACGAATAACAAGTAAGTACGTAATGTACGTATAAGTAGTTATAATAAAAACCGGTCAAGTGCGAGTCGGACTCGCGCACCGAGGGTTCCGTATTTAAGATAATATGCTTGGTAACCGCAAAAGAAAATACTAATTTTGTCATGAACTTTATTATCTATACAATAAGGTCCATTTTGACTAGCCTAAATTTTAATACACATTTACAAAGTTTTTTTGTTATTTCTCAAAAACTGTAAATAGTGAACACTTCATTTAAATTTTCCCATAAAATATAAGTATTAATTATCTATACGTCAGATTTTTTTCAGAGTTTTTGAATTATAAACTTCGGATATAAGCCCCTTATCTCCGAAGAACGGTGATTTTTTTGTTAATTTTTGGCTATAAATCAAAAAGTACATCATAGAAAATTAAAAAAAATGGTTTTAAAATGTGCACATTGAGCCCTTTCATATGAAAGCCTATTTGCTATAAAAGAAACCACTTTTATTTTTCAACCCCCCATTCTAGACCCCTTTTCAACTATTTATAAATTTAACTTCATTTTTTTTTTACTGCGGGCAAGCAAGTTGTATAACTATGGCAAATTTCAAGTTGATAGCATTTCTAGTTGCTGAGAAAACCTGCTGTGACATAC
Source organism: Acleris literana (assembly GCA_946894065.1). Taxonomy (NCBI): domain Eukaryota; kingdom Metazoa; phylum Arthropoda; class Insecta; order Lepidoptera; family Tortricidae; genus Acleris; species Acleris literana. Next base: position 3,613,428 of record OX335696.1, read on the forward strand.
AGTCAGACAGACAGACAACGAAGTCTCACCATAAACCCTTATGGTGAGACTTCGTTGTCTGTCTGTCTGACTGTATGTCCTTTTTTACCATTTTGGTACGGAACCCTAAAAAAGCAGAGGAAAACTCACACAAATTTACCTAGCCCCAAACCTATGCCTGTAGGTACCTACTATGTGTACCAGGCAACGATAAACATACAGTCAAGGAATTTAATTTGTCACCCACCTTAGGTCCAAAGTCAATCTGATATTCTACAGCAATAAGGTTGAGTTTCCTATCAATTACAAATGACTTGACATCTCTATTGATAATGACATCTTCAAGCAGATTTTCTTTGAAATGGGTATCAAATTAACTTCCGTGACCGTACTTATATAGAGAAATACATACTTAAATACGTAGAAAACATCCAAGACCCAGGAACAAATACTTGTGCTCATCACACAAATATCTGCCCTTACCGGGATTTAGGCTCAGGACCCCTAGCTTCGCAGGCAGGGTCACTACCAACTAGGCTAATGTGTCATCAACATACGTTGTTCGACGTACAGTCGGCCATAAATGTGGTCGACCACCCTAGGGTTGAAGTTGATTTGCACGTCATGAATATCATGATACAACAAGTTTGATTTTCCCTTGCAATAATATTATGACAGTGACAAGTGTCAACCTTAGCGATAATCCAATAGCAAGGCTCTGCATAATGTCACGGTCTACAGGTACGACCACAGCTGTGGTATAACGCGCATCAATCTCGACGTCCGCGCTGCTCCAGAGGGCCCTGCCAAGATGCATTGCGCTAACTAACGTTTCTATTCGTTTCATTTTTAAACCAATCGAGTCACTGATAGATCACGTCACTTTTCGTATCACGTCATCTACCAGTGACGCGAATGGTTTAAAAACGAATCGAATAGAAACGCAATTTAGCGCAATGCATCTTGGCAGGGCCCTCAGAGGCCCTAGACAAGATGCATTACGATAATTAGCGTTTCTATTCGATTCGTTTTAAACCAATCGCGTCTTTTTTAGACCACGTGACTTTTCGTATCACGTCATCTCCCAGTGACGCGATTGGTTTAAAAACTAATCGAATAGAAACGCTAGTTAGCGCAATGCATCTTGGCAGGGCCCTCTGGTACGGTCACGAGCGTTAATTTGGGAACCATTTCAAGAAAAATATGCTTGAAGTCGTCAATGTCATTAGAGATGTCAAGTCATTTGTAACTTTTAGGAAACTCAACCTTATTGATGTAGAATGTCAGATTAACTTTGGACCTAAGGTGGGTTCCAAATTTAGTCTCGTGACTGTACAATAGATCAATTGACAAGTCATTTCGTTTCGGCTGCGACAACATACTTATTTAAATCACGTTTTTTAGAGGAATCTCGGTTAAACAGAGGACTCTTAACATCGTTTTTTTGCCTGAAATAGAGGTTCACTGGAAAAAAACGCGTTGTTCGTCCCTGTATGCTCTGAATTGATTTATACGTTTTGTTTTTGTACGAAAGAGTGTGTAACTAACATACATATAGAAAAGAACCTCTATAATTTAAATAATTACACAACGTACGAGAAAATCCCCTCGTTTTTCCTTTTACCATAATTGGTACCATAAAAACAACAGACTATCTCGTCGACCTCGTAATTACGTGTATATTACGCTTCTACAGGTTTTATAAAAAAATTATATCTGTTTGACCGTAAGGCCAGCCAGTTCGGAGCAGACCCTTACAGGTCCTGAACTCCTGGTAATAGGATGACTAAACACCCTCATCTGAATGATTTTCAAATCAGAACAGCTTGACGAACTGGAGCTTGTTTTATAAAGCTACAAATTACAATTTACAGGTTACAAGTTTCCATTTGACACAACTTCGACCAATGACGACCAGCCATTTGAGCAGTGTTGCCAGTTTAGACCTGTAAAATTGTAACTTTTAGCTTTATAAAACGTGCCCCACGGGAAATTACCCACCCGGCACAACAATGCGAATGCAGCTTGGCGGTAGGCTAAAGGAACAGCTGAGGGCCCTGCCAAGATGCACTACGCTAACTAACGTTTCTATTCGATTCGTTTTTAAACCAATCGCGTCACTGGTAGACCACGTGACTTTTCGTATCACGTCATCTACCAGTGACGCGATTGGTTTAAAAACGAATCGAATAGAAACGATAGTTAGCGCAATGCATCTTGGCAGGGCCCTCAGCTCTTAAATACAAATATTGCATTGTGATTGGGTGCTCAATTTCAGCCCATAATAAGGAAAACTGACTCCAAATTAAGAAGAATGAATAAGAATAAGAATAAATTTTATTTACCAAAAAGAGTGTACAGTATGAGATTTCCAGTGACAACCACACTACGTATGGCCTGTCACGTGGGGCCAATTAATTAATTATTTATTAATTTTATTTATAAAAATGCTAAAGACTATAGAACTACATACATACACATACATAAACTCACGCCTTTATTCCCAGTTTGGGGTAGGCAGAGCTACAGAATTGCCAACAACTCTAAAAGCTTGTAGTTAATTATGTAACCACATTTTGCATAATCAGGCTAAGATGTTTATCAGTGTATTAGAGACAGGTTGCAAGCCCATCGCCTAACAGTACTACAAGCCTTTATTCCCTTAGTCGACTCTTACGACATCCACGGGAAGGCATGGAGTGGTACTATTCTAAGCCGGCAACCACACAGCTATACTATAGAACTAAAACACAGATAATAAAATAAAGGTTACAAGGTTATATGTATGGTTTTTAATAATTTAACTTATTAATTTATTAATGCACAAATAGAGCGTGTGTATGTGTGAGTGTGTGTAAGTGTATGGTAAGTAAGTGTTTAAGGGGTGTGTGAGTGATAGTAGTGGTGAGGAGAGTTTTGGCAATAAATAATGCGTTTACGCATTTTGCTCTCATAGCCCCCGCAACTCAAAACCCCTGCGATGCACCTCGACGCCCATCCTTAAGATGCTAGCTTGCGAATACTAATACAATCTCAAGATAGATTGCTATTGTTGGATAAATGCGGGGGCTTCTAAGAATTCTTCTAAGAAGAATTTAAAGACAGACCGCTGCGCTCTTTCCAGTGTTACCAGTAGCTCGACCCCAGGGGCCTGTTTTATAAAGCTACAAGTTACAATTTTACAGGTCTAAACTGGCAACACTGCTCAAATGGCTGGTTGTCATTGGTCGAGGTTGTGTCAAATGGAAACTTGTAAAATGTAAATTGTAATTTGTAGCTTTATAAAACAGGCCCCAGAGGAACGTTTCACGAAGGTACAAGTTACAAATTACAAGCGGAAGTCTCTTTCTAACTCCTTTTGCTAGAAAAAGAGTTTCGCTTGTAATTTGTAACTTGTAGCTTCGTGAAACGGGCCACAGGTAGCGATGCCGTACCTATGTTAAAATCGATTGGCAGATAGCAACATACACCATTTTAAACAATTCCGTATCAGCTGAATTTTGAAGTAGGGAGAAAGTATAAACAAGCTTTCTTACTCGTGCTGACACTGTTTTTATGTTTCCTAAAATTCAAGTTTTCGTTGAGGACAACACGGACATATTTCATAGAGGCTGATCTTTCTAAGGTATCGCAGTGACATCGGTTATGGATGAATTGCTTGTCCAGACTGACAGGCTCGTTGATTCTAATATTGATTTGCGCCAGGGGTGCTGATGAAGCACTCTTGTAAAAGCATAAATGTTTTAAAAAACAAAAACCCGCCTTCAAAAACACAAAAAATAACTTTTTTAAATTGCAGGCACCTAATAGGTTAGTCCAACTGATGTCGGCTTTTTGTTTTTTAAAACATTTATTTTATTTTATACTTTTAGTGATCATAATACGCTGTTACGTAGTCCCACTTCTTAGTTGAAATGAAACTTTAACTTATATCAAGCGCGCCGCAAGCAACGCCGCGGGAAAGTCATAGTCATATTTGAACAAGTAAATATTATTCGTTGTAGGTAGTCGCTCAACTATCTTAATCGAGATATCTTATCGCCACCCTTGAAATCGGTACCCTTGAGGAGTTCCGGTGGCCATCTGTGGTCTTCATCATCAGTTCCACTACACCAAATGATACTTTCTGAATGCAAATGCTGGACTTGTTACTAAAAATACTAAAATCGCTATATGTTTGCCTACAATATTTGAGGAGTTCCCTCGATTCAAGTATACTCTATCAAACCAAAAAATTTTTGAAAACGGTCGACAATTGACGGAGTAATCGGTGAACATACATAAAAAAAAACATACAGTGGAACGTATAACCTCCTCCTTTTTTGAAGTCGGTTAAAAAGTACTTGGTTATGGATGTATTTATAGTGAGAAGATGCCGAGTTAGCCAGTTGGATACAATAACCATGCCACTGTGGTAAATCAAAACACTGCTTCCAGGATTCCCGTGAAAGATAATTTCAGTATCATCCGCGTAACAAATGATTTGACGCTTTATCTATAGGAAGGGAGCGAGGTCAGGTACATACACCAGAAACAACGTGGGACCCAATATACTTCCCTGTGTAACTCCAAAAACAACCGATTTTGTTGAGCTGTATATATTTCCCATTTTGGTGCATTGCTGTCTATTTGTCAGGTAAACTCTGGAACCAAGACAAGGCACTCGGACGGACGGACGGACACCCAAAAGATCCAGTTTTCGTATCAAAATCGGCACGGAAACTGAGTCAAAAGCCTTAACTGTCTTTCAGATAGTAAGCCTTCAGACTCAGGGAACTCGATTAATCTCTTGTTTACCAGTTTTGCCAGGACTTTTGAACAGATAGGTGAGAGCGAAAGATTGAACTGCTAACATGTGAGTAAATAGAAGCTAAAGAAGAATGATCTAGGTTTTTGTTTAAATTCAAGTTATTTAAATAAATTTACAGCAACCTGTATCCTGTGTTACTTAAACTACTCTTGAACAACTGTCCTATAATATCGTCGACGGATTGACTGAGAATGACAGCGATGTGTCTTAAAACTATTAAATATTCCAGTCGCACAGTTTTTAAATGGTCAATCACGTTCATAACAATTTATATGTGGCTATCAGTAGCATAAATTAGAATAAATAAATAAAAATCCTTTATTTTGAAGGAGTTATTAGAATTGTCTTGATTTAATTATTGTGTCATTGAGTGCCTTTGACGATGACATGTGTTTCTACTTTGGACTTTAAATATTGAGCCACCATGTTTAAGCTTGTCATAAAAAATAGAGTATTTTGATTTTTAACACGCTTGTTTAGGGTTCCGTAGTCAAACTAGGAACCCTTATAGTTTTGCCCCGTCCGTCCGTCCGCAGCTCAGCTCAGAGATTTTAAGTTCTAGAAAGCTGTAAATTGGCATGAATATACATTATTAGTCACGCCGACAAAGTGGTAAAATTAAAGCTTGAAAAAATGTATTGTATGACGACGCGCTAGCCTAGTTGGTAGTGACCCTGCCTACGAAGCTAGCGGTCCTGGGTTCAAATCCCGGTAAGGGCAGATCCTTGTGTGATGAGCACGAGTATTTGTTTCTGAGTCTTGGATGTTTTCTTTGTATTTAAGTATATATTTCTCTATGTAAGTATTTATATCGTTGTCTAGTACCCATAGTACAAGCCTAGAGCTTAGTTTGGGACTAGGTCAATTTGTGTGAGATTGTCCCTTGATATTTATTTATTTATTTATTTTTATTTATTTTTTATTTTCTCGTCTTCCCAAGTTGTGGGGTGTCTCGTTGGATAGGTCTTTCAGACGTCATGTAACAGGTCGGCCATATAAACTACATGTTAGAGGGTTCTTGTCTAGCTGTCATTTTGAAGACATCTATCTATTTATTTCATTTTTTGTAAATTACTTTATCGTTGATTTTGGTTCGCAAATCAAGGGCAACTTTTTGAAGTAACCTCCAACACTGACGAAGAAGATGCATCAAATAAAATAACAGTGAAAAGTTGATTCTGAATGAGCAAGAGGCCAAGAACACTCCAAGCCATTGAAGTGGATGCCCGCCATCTTCAATGGTGTGCTGACTGGGACTGGAAGACGCCGACGACAACGACGATTCACCGTACAATTGCTTATATATACCTGACATTGGCAAAATTAGATAACTTGTAGACGCCATTAAAATAAATAAATAATAATAACTACATGTTAAATTCTGTTTTGCTAGAAAGAGATAGGAACAAATCTCTGTTGGCTTATATCTTGGTTATTTTTATAGATATTCAAAAAATGATTGTTCACAACTGTTTGTTACATGAATCAGCTTTTATTGAAGCTGTTAAAAAAAGTTATGAATATTCCTTTTTGTAGCTACCGGCGGCCTTATTATAAGTAGCTGAACACTTTGGTACCTTGTCGCTTTAACGCCTTTGACAGATTAGTGCAGCAGCTCAAACATGACGTTAAAGTGACAAAGCGCTATAAGGCTGACCATACACGTTGATAATACGATACGGTAATGACGATAGCTAGGGATCTATTTTACTTGGTAAAACAATATTGCTATTGACATGTTATAGACCGGGAGATAGTGACACAAAATTTCCGGTTATATGTACCAAGTCTGGCGACCATAGATGCCCACGTGATTGGGCCGCCGGTACCAGCGCTATGAGCACCTTTTCATCATTATGTAATTAAACCCCTGAAGGGGGCCCAGAAGGCGCCGTACTTGGTACAAATGACCAGAAATTTTGAGTCACACTCCCGGTCTATTCGTGTTGTCGACACTATAATTAACTCTTATTTGTTTTAGTATTGGCGACAGAGTTAAAAACAATTATTTATTTATTTAGCGTACGGCGATTACACACTGGTTAATTTATGACAATTAGAATCAAAATTTACAATTCTGCAGATATAAACTAGCGTCCTTTGTCAGATGTTTAAAGTCCTCAGCTGGTCCATTGTACCTGGTTATGGGGCACTCAAATACCATGTGGCGTACGGTTTGTTTCGGGTCTCCACACTCGTGACCTCCGGGTGGTGCTAAAAGAGCAACAAAGCTGGCAGCTGCACTGTTCCTTCCGAATCTCGCAGCGCACACTGGAAATATGTCGGCGAAACCCAATATGAGTTAAAAACAATAAGATCAGAACATCAAAAAGCATATTGTGTTACCGAGTACAATAAAAACATATTCCTTTAGGTATTATAAGAATAATGATCGATAAGTATTAACGTTGACAATTTCAGCGACGTGCTAATCAGAAATGCAACTGAAATCATTTTATGGACGCTAAGTGCGGGATCGATGTCAAGGCACAGCCGAAATAATGACAATCACGCAGTGCTTACACGGTCTTATTGTGATCAGAAATTTGTTGATGTCGGGAGGCTTCTCTTGCCAAAAATATTTATTTTTGGTGTTAACCATTTAACCTACCTACCTACTAACCTACTAAACTACTTGTAAATCATCATTCCATAATTTCAGCCCACATCCACCCACTGGAGGATAAAGCCTCTTAATTTTCACGCCACATTGCCTGGTCCCGTGCTAACGCCATTCATCTTTTCCCAACTGTCTGCCAAATGTCATCACCAACGAGCTGATGGTCTGCCCACCGATCTATGACCTAATATCGGCCACTCTGTTCTATTCTAATCTTAATTAATGGCTTTCATTCCTGTTAAGGTGTATTTCGCCAATGTCAAGTTATTTATAGACACTCCCATGGACTTATTAAAGAAATAAGTCCATGGATATCACTCGCGAAGACAATTGTTCGGTAAAAGAGTCTTTTCTCTAATGGACTAAACAGAAGCACATCGGGTTAGCTCCAGTGCGCTTCTGTCAAGTCCCGGCCACTCTGTTACCGCCCTCGACCTAGTTGCTCGTTTCGCCTAGCCAAGTGTCCCGCCCATCTCCACGTCAGTTGCTTTATCCTTTGCTGACATCCGCAACTTTAGTCCTACGCCTAATGTCAACATTCGGTATGTGCTCCAGAAGTGAAATTCCCAACATGGACCGCTCCATAGCTCTTCTTATATATATATATTTGTTTATTTTTTATAGTTTACCTTCTAATAAACAGCATAGCTTGATTCTACCCACGCTAAAGTTAGAATAAGTACGCATTGTTTATGATTTAAATTTTATTCGTAAATATCTTAAATCGTATATTATAATGATATAAAAAAAGCTTTATTAAGGCCCTATCATCCCGGCTCATAGAATCCTCCGGAGATCCTAGAGCTGGTGCAGAGGTAATGCAGCCTGTGTCATAGGGACAATGCCACGAGCGGCCCTGCTAGAGGGGGTGTTCTTTTTATGGTGGTGATTATTATTTATATCTTTAATATTGGAGTAGCTTAGTTTAATTTTAATTTAAATACGTTTAGTTCTAATTTTTAATTGTTTTAATGTTGAATTCTGTTTATATTATGGTCATTTAATGAATAAATGATATTATATGATATCCTGCAATGTAGCGTTACATTGCAAAATATCAAAATAATGTAGGGATATTGTTGACCGTTGACATTTTTGATGAGTGTCTCGGGGTGGTCATATTTAATGGGTTAGGGTGCCTCGTGATCGTTAAGGGCGCCATATACGGTACGATTCGTCGTTACGATCCGTCGGTTCAGACTGAAATCGAACGACGGATTGTACGTGTGTGGCAATATCGCGTCCAAAATTCAATAGAAATATGAATCATCATGATATCGTTTCAGATCGATCATAACGACCGATCGTTCCGTATATGGTTGCCCTCAAGGTACCGATTTCGACACCCCAGCTATCGCCATTACGCACCAAAGAGTTTAAGAACCTACAAGCAAATTATGAATCTCTATACACACGCCTACCAAGTGTGCTCGTATGTAGGCCTTAATTCAGTTCCGTGACACTTTTGACACCCTTCATCTAATTGGCGGGCTGGTCGCCGAACTGCATCAAAGCAGTATGCAGCCGCGAAATATCAAAGAAGGTGGCTACCTCCATAGTAACAGTATAAGCATTTTAAAGGAGGGTGGGCTAATTGGCCTATACCTATGTCCAGACCTAGGAATATACGGGGCATAATTAAATGACAGCTAGGGATTGCCTACATCGATAAACTCAATTATCGATGCTTTTTTCATACACTAGAGATCGCTCCAAGTTTTGTTCGTAAAAATTAAAGTTTTAAAAGGATTTTTTAACCGACTGTCCTCATTTACTATTTTTAAAATAAACGATCAGAATTTGTTAGGAGTAAAAAAATATGATGATGATGAGTCAAGGTTAAAAAATCCTCTTAAAAAGAACAACCAGAATTATGTTGCTATTTTGAATCATTTGCATACTTTCAATAAACTTTTATTTATACGAACGAAACTTGGAGCGATCACTAGTGTATGGAAAAAGCATCGATAATTGAGTTTATCGATATAGGTAATCCTTAGCTGTCATTTAATTTTGCCCCGTATATTCCTAGGTCTGCCTATGACCAATGAGGACAAGCGATATGTCACCGGATAGGTCATACTAAATAATAAATATTATAAATAGTAAAACTATTACTATGGCAGGTAGTTCGAAAACTTTGTGTGAAAAAAGTTATCGCCATGCAAACACAGCGGTGTTTCAGAGTAGGTAATTATGCTAACGTCGTCTATGTAAAGTCCATCATACCTGTGATCATACCAACTACTTACTTGTCTTATTTAGTAAAAACTTTTATTACCTCAAAATGCATCATTTTTGGATAAAACGGCCCTTTTCTGGTGAATAAAGCAACTAGAGACCACATTTTGCATACTATATTTTCTTGATTTTACATCATGGATGGTTTTTTTATGACAAAATTGTAATTTTAGGGAAAAAGTGAGCATTTTGAGGCTATAATAGTACTTGACGACGCGCTGGCCTAGTTGGTAGTGACCCTGCCTACGAAGCTAGCGGTCCTGGGTTCAAATCCCGGTAAGGGCAGATATTTGTGTGATGAGCGCCAATATTTGTTCCTGAGTCTTGGATGTTTTCTGTGTATTTAAGTATATATTTCTCTATATAAGTATTTATATCGTTGTCTAGTACCCATAGTACAAGCCTAGAGCTTAGTTTGGGACTAGGTCAATTTGTGTGAGATCGTCCCTTGATCGTCCCTTGATCATCCCTTGATATTTCGATGCTAGTGCGGAATGTATGTCATTACTTCACGAGTACCGAGATATGGCGAGTGAAGAATGTCATTTCCGCACGTGTATCGAACGACGTTTTTTAATACATTTGCGAAAAAATGTGTATGTGTGTATGTGTCTGTCCTCTTCCCCCCGGACCTCTGAAGTGAGATAACGACGTGTGAATACACTCTGTCCGAAATTACTTCAATTTTAATAAAATTATTAAAACTAAAATTATAACGTCAGGAGTGCATAAACTTTAGAAGTACCGACCTAAGTCATCCGCGCTGTGTCGGGTGCACCCGCACGCCCGCCCGCCGCTGCGCCGCCCCGTGACGTCATCGCCTGCGATCTAAGTTGCGCTACGCACCCCCTAATTACCTCTGGACTCCTGGTACTTTATGAAAACATGCAAACTCTTTGGTTGGATGCACGGCTTAGCATATTTAAAAAAAATGGAAAAGTAAAACGCACTAGTGCGAAATAGGAAAAGTAAAAAGCACTAGTGCGAAAAAACCCAACTTTCGGCACGATATACAGCTACGAAAAGTACTGCTTTTTGAGCAACTGTATTAAAAAAGTTTTTACTAAATAAGACAAGTCAGATGGAATGGATAGTAAAGGCGTCCCGATGTTCCAGATTTTATAAATATTTAGCTCTCAGTTATTTGAGGTTTCCTGCTACACAAAATCGTTGTAGAATTAAAAAGGATATCCGATGATATAGTGCTTATTGTTATTGGTTTCTAGGCCAGTGTTCATATATTTCTGCCCATTCTCCTTTAATGTGGTTAACAACAAAGTGTACAATGTTTCGAATACAGTCGAGTTCATAAATATGTGACGGCGCATCACAAGCGCCATCTATTAAGTTGCGTTGGAACGAGATTGGCGGTTGTCAACTGACAGCTGTCACTCTAGCGAAGCGTCGGGTGATGGAGCGCGGCCATGACACATTGAAAACGTCAACGGCTAGCGCACCACGTCTCTGACGAATCTCTATTGTTCCGCGTAATCTTATGACTTTTGCCTCTAATTATTATTGCAGTTTGATTAGATGTGAATGATTGAGAAGTGATATTGCTGATTTGTTGTTAAGAAGTTACCTTACTAGATTAAAATAACATTTGATTGTGACTTGGCTATTACTTCGTTTCCAATCGCCCAAATACCCACGGGAGGCGCTCGCTATGGCCGACGATCCTGATAATGGCTCTGGTGAGCCTATATATGTATACACTTTAGTACCTTGCCTATTAAATGTCATGTTTAAACTGCCATGTACAAATAGTTACAGCGATTAAAGTGACAAGGTACTAAAGTGTAGGTACACATATTTATGAACTCGACTGAACATCATGGCACTTAGCTGCCTTATTTAGTAAGACGGTAATAGAATATGCCTAGAAACCGGAGACCATACCAAAAATACAGTTTGACAGAGCAAATGACAAAAGCATTACAATTGTTTATCTGTAGCTCATTCACGATTACTATAGCTACATTTTTAAATTTCGAGGTAATATCAGTATCACGTTTCGATACTTTCGATGGCCAGACTCTAGCTCATATTTACAAAGTAATGGCGGCCGAGTTAACCTTTTGAACGCCATACGTCGAATACAAAATGTGCCACCCACACGCCAAACATGTTTGCTATGCTATGAAAATTACACCTTAATGCTACCAAACAAAGTCTCTTTTAATCTTGAACTCTTGTCGGCTGTAGCCGACGTGGCGTCAGTGGCACTACTTTTAGTTGACGGCCAGAGCCGACTGTGGCGTTGAAAACGTTAAAACAATGCGATCACTTGGTTTTGGCAAAGGCGATATGGTTTTGCCCTGTAGAATAGAGGCCCAGTAACAACAACCCCATAAACACGTCGCTAAATAATATCATACTTGCCTACTTGTACAGTCACGAACTTAAATTTTGGAACCACCTTAGGTCCAAAGTCATTCTGACATTCTACAACAATAAGGTTGAGTCTCCTATAAGTTACAAATGATTTGACATCTCTAATAACATTGACGACTTCAAGCCTATTTTTCTTGAAATGGGTCACAAATTAACGTTCGTGATAGTACCTACGTGAGCCAATTGCCTACTGTAAAATACTTAGTAACTTTTTGTTTATGACATTTTCGAACGCAGCGAATTGCTTCAAGGCGTCGCAAATAAAAGTCCTTCCAATTGTTTCCTCGACCAATAATAAGTGGTGTTTAAGTTTGACCCTTTATAGTCCATCTGTCTGTTTAATGCGTTTTTTTTCTTTAATTAAGGCAATTATTACCCAAGCTCAATACAACAGTGTCTCATGTATAACTTCATACTTAGTCCATAATAAATTGTTCTTGCTTTTGTGAATGTCTTTTTTTAACAATTAATACGTGTAGCATGAGTGTAAGTATTAATTGAAGATTTTAAAATAAATGAATAAAATAATAAAGGGCATTGGGTAAATTTGTTTGAAGAATATTGTCATTTTTTTTCAGCGGCCACGGATGATTTTTACGTAGTTGTTTAGAGGACCTCAAAATACACATAGATATATATAATTTATGGCGTTAAATAATATCGGAGCGGGGATTTTAAAGATTTAAGTATTAAGTTTTTAGTACAAAAGTAAGCCCAAGTATTAATATTTAAATATCTCTGCTCCGATGCACTTAAGAATATTACATTACATAACAAAATATGTTTATTTTTAATAATTCTATCATAATTTACCACTTTTACGAATGGCCGCTCACCTTGAAAATGTATGAATTTTACAAATGACAACACTTTTACCCAAACCCCTTTCGCTATTAAGTAGTTCGTTGTTTTGAATTTTTTAGTTATTAGGTACTTTCATTCTGAACAGATTGCGATCGGTTTGATTTATACCTTATTCAATGTGTTATTGGTACTACCTTTTAAACTTTAAATAGCAAAACAACATATTTGTGTTGTAATTATATGAGAAAAACTTCGCATTCCATGATATTATGGAACAGTAAATAAACAATGGAACTATTTGTAATACTTAATAAAAAAAATATCCAAAAATATCCTACTATTATTGTAGTTTCAAAATGTAGGCTTACATTTTAGCTTCAAAATGTCGTTTTTGCTTTTTAAAGATACCTAGTAAAATTTTATTTTGATTATTAATTAGTTAAATATTTATGTTTCAAGCGATTTAAATAAAGATCGCACTGAACATCATCTATAAAACCATGATCAAACCATACGTAAATATAGGTATCAACTTAACATAATAATTAGGTAGATATATCATAATAAAATGCAAGATAAAGCTCCGATTAAAAGATAACTATTGCGCACAAATGATAATTTCAATATTATGCGAGACAACCTAGTGCGACCGAGACGGCATCATTATGAATTGACCTTGCGACGCAACAATCAGTTAGTTTGTTGACATGTTAGTGTTCATAGTGCTCGCAGTATTACTCTGGCTACTGTATTTATTTAGCACAAATGGCTACGATAACTGGGAGAAAAAAGGCGTACGCCACGACAAACCACTGCCTTTCATCGGCAACGCAGGCCGAATCTTCGCTCAAAAGATGAGCATGACACAATTCTTCACAGAACTATACAGAAAATATCCAGAGGAAAGACTGGTAGGGTATTATTTTTCAAGAGAAAAGGCAGTCGTGTTGCGAGATCCAGAATTAATAAAGCATGTTCTAGTGACGGATTTTCAATATTTTTACCGGAGAGGCATTAACTATCATAAGGATGTGACGGAACCTATGATGAGGAACCTGTTTTTTGCTGATGGGGATCTGTGGAAGCTGTTGAGGCAGCGCATGACGCCGGCGTTTACTTCCGGAAAGCTGCGCAGAATGTTTCCGCTGGTCGCCACGCGCGCAGCCAAAATGGCGGCGCGCGCCGCGGTGGGTGCGCAACTTGGTGAGACCCAGGTAGGGTTGCCATGACTAAAATTTTCCGGAGATGTTCAGAATTTAGGTTTTCTGTCAGTGCGGTCATGATCGTATACATGCGTCAAGTTCGTCAATGATTTTAGTACCTTGTCACAGCCATTGTTATGGTGTACTACCATCACCGACACTCATTTCGTAGAATGTTGTTTCGCCGAATTTTATTTTGATCGACCGGCATTTACGTGTGCATGATTTATTTTTTGGTGGCCAGATCTAAATTAACCTAACCTACATAACCCATGCAGAAGTTAGCTTTCGTTGAAATAATACATTTGGTCGAGTGAGTGTTGGTGATTCAAGGAGATCCTTAACTCAAGCCACACTTTCACTTTAATACGTTACTATGACAAGGTACAAAAATTTACATCTACTTCCGAGTTCGACTATACATAAGGTAAGTTAGGGCAAGTGAGTCAAACCAACAATACCTCCTAAAAAGAAGGTTCCTGCTGGCACACTTGACCTTAGATGTTATGTATACTTTCGTTTAACACATCCATCCATGTCCAAATGTCATATTTTTTGCATATGTTCAACATTTTCTGATCCGGAACTGTTCCCAGGACGCGCGCGACCTGCTGGCACGCTACACCACCGACTTCATCGGTGCCGCCGGCTTCGGCGTCGACGCAAGCTCGCTCGACGACGAAACCTCCGCCTTCCGCCAACTAGGCAAGCGTATCTTCACCCCAAGCATTCGAGACATCATCGTAATAGCACTAAAATGGCTCGCACCAGTTCTATGCAAGCATCTCAACACCGTATCACCCGAAGTTGAACGGGAGACTTTAGTCTTAGTAAGAGGAATCATGAAGCAGCGGAATTATCAGCCTTCTGGGAGGAATGACTTCATAGATCTGTTGCTGGAGTTAAAGCAGAAAGGGAAGATGGTTGGGGAGTCTGTGGAACATAAAAATGATGATGGGTCACCAAAGATGGCGGAGTTGGAACTAGATGATTTGCTAATGGCGGCGCAAGTGTTCGTTTTCTTTGCAGCAGGGTTTGAAACCTCTTCGTCTGCGACCAGCTTTACGCTGCATCAGCTCGCCTTCCATCCGGAGGCGCAGAAGAAATGCCAGGAGGAGATTGATGAGGTGCTCGGCCGCTATGATAACAAACTGTGCTATGATGCTGTAATAGAGATGAAATATTTGAAGATGTGTTTCTAGTAAGTGGTCTTTGAAGATTCTTAGCGCTTTAGGGTTAATTTTAGGAGTAATTTCAACCAGTTCTAGTGCCAATTATTGTTGCATTTTTTGGGTGTTAAAACTTACTTGTACTTTTATAAACATCGTCCTTCAATAAATGGAATGCAGTCAAACAAAGGCCACTTTGGAACGATGTCACAGCAACGCAAAAATCATATTATTATTGTCTTAGGATTTGATTGATGACGGAAATTACTTTGCCATTGTATCACAAGAGCCTCAAAACATATACCTATAAGTTTGCCTACTTTAATAGTAGATTATACACCGAGGGGATAAAGCAATGTTTTATGTCACAGGTGCGATATTGAATCCTGAGCAAATGAGGGACTCCAGATTTAACTCCCGAGCGCAGCGAGGGTGTTACGAGTTAATTCCTGAGCGAAGCGAGGGAATTAAAACGGAGTCCTGAGTGCAGCGAGGGATTCAAGCTCGCCCAAGACGAAAACAGCTTTATCCCAAAGGAGAATACTCTACTTTTCTCACCTATTGCGAGACAATAAAAAGCAAGGCTACTTACTAGAAACTTAAAGTACCTTATTGAAAAAAAACTTACAAATTGTAATTTTTCATAGGAATTCAAATCTCATTTTTAACCGGTGTGAAAAAACTTTTATTGTACCTATTCCAGCGAAGGAATGCGCCTATTCCCCTCATTAGGCTTCCTGATAAGAAAACCCGCGATGCCTTATCAGTTTCCGGGGACCAACGTGACCATAGACGAGGGCACCGCCGTCATCATCCCCGTGCAGGCTCTGCAGACCGACGCGCTGTACTTTGAGGACCCAGAGACATTCAGGCCTGAGAGGTTTCATCCTGAAAATGCGGACAGCATCAGGAAGCACGTGTATTTGCCGTTTGGAGAAGGACCCAGGACGTGTATTGGTCAGTTGATATATTTAACCCTTTTGAACGTGTTTGCTATGCTATGCAAATTACACCTTATTGACGCGAAACAAAGTGTTTTTTAAATTATCTTGCCTTAACAGTGTTACACAGTTCATGTTTCATGCTGAGAAGATAAATCTTTATTCTACATTTCGAGGAGCGTAAATTCATTTAGCTTTTCCTATCGTACGCCAGGCTTTGGCACGTGGCGGTTTTCCTGTATGAAAAAAAACAAACATTGCTAAAAAAAAGTTGTATTTTTTCTAGATAAGACGTAGATTTATAAATTGGTAGGTACTATTCATCGACTGATCACTTACTTATCATATTGAGATTGGGATGATCAAATCACAGACAGAACAAATTGTAGGTGACTTACCAAATATTACATTGTTGTTTGCAATACCAATCAATCAATTGTGTTTGAAACAAATAACTTTCTTACTTACTTTACTTACTTTGGTCAACACGTAACAATTTTATATGTATATTTAATACGTAGGTACCTACTTACACAATTTTTCTTTGAGAATAATACGGTAGCTAACCTATCGATGTTTCGAAAAACCGAATCTAACCTACAGGTTCTGTGGGTATATCTCTTTAAACATTTTGAAAAGGTAATGGGTTCAGTTTCTTTTTTCGGACAACAACAGCGGACAAAAGTTCTTCGAGATAGGTAACGAAAAATACTATTTAACTATTAAAATTATACACAGTGTCAGAATACTTAAAGTACCTACTTCTCTGCAGGTGAGAGGCTGGGTCTGATGCAATCCCTGGCGGGTCTCGCGGTGCTGCTGAGCCAGTTCTCGGCGGAACCCTCGCCCGAGACCCTGAGGATCCTCCACGCAGAGCCCACGGGACACGTCATACAGACCGTGCGCGGAGTGCCGCTGCTACTGACTGTTAGGGAGAAGTGATGTGGACGACGGAGTTAGCCTGGTTGGTCTGCCTACGAAGCTAGCGGTCCCGGGTTCGATTTCGGTCAGGGCAAATATTTGTGTGAGCGCGAGGTTTGTTTCTGTGTCTTGGGTGTTTTCGATGTATGTAGTATTTATTTCTCTGTATAATGATGCTTATTGTTGTCTAGTACTCATAGTACAGTCGACTACTAAGAGATGTATCCACTTTTGGACCTTATTACAATGCAATGTGAAAAAGTGGATACATGTCTTTGTAGTCGACTGTACACGCTTAGAGCTTAGTTTAGGACTAGATAAATTTATGTAAGATCGTTCGGTCCCCGATATTTCTTAATTTATGTAACATTATACAGTGATCTATCCTCGAGAGACCCGGTAGAACATAATCAAGGCAATGTAAAACTATACCTATTTAAAATCAGTATACCTAAAGTTCATGTTTTTTTTAAATTGAAAATTGCATTTAAGAGCAAAGGTACCTAATTAAACTTTATTTCTCATAAAGGGCGAGCTTTACCGGATTGACCGAAATATTTTTTACGTCCTTTTGCACTGTAAATACATTTTTTATTATCAGTGTCTTTTATTTATTAGCGGAAGTTCTCAATTTCTCAGGCTGAGAAGATAAATGGCCGTATTTCAGACAGAAATCCTGTAGCAAATGCACCCTTATTACTGAGGGGAGAGAATTCGATCTGCTTTGGCCATTGACTTTGAGATCCCGCCTATTTGCTTCAGAGCAGTGGTCTCTTTTCGGAAGCGTAGCGCAGACTTTTACTGCCAAAGCATCATCGTTTTTGGATGTGCTGAAATAGGATCGAAATTAATAAACACTCATTCAGGCTCAGGAGACGCAAATTATTTGTGGTGTTAATTAATTTCGATCTTATTTCAATACATGCAAACACGATGATGCTTGGGCACTGAAAGTCTTTACGCTGTACTTCACTGTATGTAGGACCTTAAAGTGCCGGTGCGGCTTCCTTACTGAATAAACATCTGTTATCTTTTAACTTTGATTTTTTAACGGCGTTACTTATAAACGTGGAATAACCTTGGGGTAGCTAAACCATGCTTTGTCCTTATCTGTCATTGTGACATTTGAAATTGACAGATAAAAGGACACCCCACGCAGGTTTAGCTACCCCACGGTTATTCCACGTTTATAAGTAACGCCGTAAGACTGTAAGTCCTTTAGATTGTAGTGTTGCTACTTTGTCCAATTTGATTACTCTACAATTTTACAGTATTTAGCTCCACGTTTTACGACCTATCAGAGACATTACTAAATTAAAAACGTCCATTGAATTTTGCTGTATGCCGTCAACGTTATAAAAGCATGTCATGCGCAACTGTGAATTAACTTTGTGAACGCCTTACGTCAAATACAAAATGTGTCACTTACACGACAAACATGTTTGATATGCTATGCAAATTACGTGTGGCGATATTTTTCCAAAATTCTTTTTGGTTCTGGTATTGTCTTTTTTCCCATTATTAATTTTATCTGGTCGCATATTTAGCATTATGGTTTTTTTCCAGCCGCATATTTCACCATTGTTATTAAGCTGAAATCATTGTAGGTAGGTTTTGGTTATGTTAGATTTGCAGCAGGCCCGAAGGGCCAAACCATCAAGGAATAGGAGCTCCGCGCTAGCGTAGCTCCGTCGACTCTGTGAAAATGATATAACTATTCAGACAAACACAGATTGGGAAATTATGATAATGGAATTATTTTCGCTGAGATAAAAATCTTTGGTAAAATAAGGTACTGAAAAAAATAAAAACGTAAATTTTGCGAATGGAAATATCGGTTGCAGTAAAATTAGATTTTCGGAAAGTCATCGCCACTCCAAATAACAACTAAATCCATACGAAACCAGGTGTCTTGTAATCTTCATCTTGTTCCGTAGCGTACAGAGCACGACACTTCATTCGTAGGGCGGTCAAGAGGATAAACGAAAAAAAATGAAATAAAACAAACAATTACAGACAATCATTTATTACAATTATTTTCAAACGAATCAAGACTTATTCACATACAATTCTAGATAAAAATAAGTCACTTATAGTCACTATGTCTTAAGACATATATAAACTATCAGAAATTGAACTTTACGTTGATAAAAAAAAAACAATAACAATGTGCCAAGAACCAAAACCCTTTACATTGCAAACAAAACAAAATTCTAGCCTTAAATGATTTTACCTATTAAAAAACTAATTAACATAAATACAACAATGTCACTTTTTGGAATGTATCTATAAATACAGCCAATGGGTAACTTACTACAACCTACACATAACGTTGTTTTCCAAAAATAGTTAAAATCTTTTAGAAGTACCATGGAAGAATATCGAATTTGGAAATATTTAAAAATTGAGCATGTAAGCTCAGTTTTTTCTATCACGTCCAACCCCTCTACCACAGATGCATATTTGCCACTCCTTCCTACCCTCATTTTTCCATACAGGCCCAATCGAACGGCGCATCTTCCACAAACGGGAATTTTATGATCTGATATAAGTTGATAAATATCAAACTCCAATATGCCCTTGAAATTTGGTATACAAATTTAAAACTTAAATTTGTTCGACTTAAGTTTTAAATTCGTATACTAAATTTCAAGGACATATTGGAGTTTGATATTTATCAACTCATATTGTCTCTGAGATTGATAAAGTCCCTCAAAACGATTTTTTGAAATAAAATTTTCGTTTTTCAAAATAAATATTAAATCCCGGATTTACACAATAATTATAAATGCAATTCTATCCTCTTTTTCACAGTTTAGGCCTTGATTGGTTATAATATAATACACACAGATTGCACACACATACACAGTCAAACTGTTTACACGGCCGCCAACACCATAATAACAATCAGTTGTAAAATATTTAAAAATCTAATAAAATGATTTTATATGCAATAATAACTAATAATAGCCTAAAATTATAACTATCTATACTCATATTATAAAGAGGAAAGATTTGTTTGCATTGAATAGGCTCCGAAACTACTAGATGGATTTGAAAAATTCTGCCAC
Source organism: Acleris literana (assembly GCA_946894065.1). NCBI lineage: Eukaryota > Metazoa > Arthropoda > Insecta > Lepidoptera > Tortricidae > Acleris > Acleris literana. Next base: position 3,633,580 of record OX335696.1, read on the forward strand.
CATTAGAATCCTACATTATCCCTGATGAACATAGGCTATATTTTATTTTTCTGCGCGGACGGAGTCGCGGGCAGCAGTTTGTTATAAATATACTAATAAATAAGCAATATTGAAATGTTAATAAGTATTTCTGTCGATTTAAATAATGAACCGATTTCGATGATAACCGATTTTTTTTAACAAATAACACAGATTAATAAAATGTATCATAATTTTCGGACAAATCATTTATTTTTGCTCAGCTTTCAACCTCTCAATTAAGTATTCTTTCCTAATTGCCGTCTCTTTTTATCCTACGCCAATATCCAGTTATTCTGACCAAAGTTATAATTATTGCTATAGAAAACGTTTGCGGTGAAAGAAAAACATCTCGAGGGAACCTGCACATTTATTAGTAGGTAAGTGGAGTTCACAGATCACCCCCAATAGACACCGCTTACAAGGCAGCCGATGGTCACCACTCATATGTAAAATTTAGTATATGTACGGTATAGCGCCGATGACCGCTGTCAGTGTCAACCATGTTTGAGACCTATGCGAACGCCTCCCGTTTGAGTTTGAAACATGTCATGAAAAATATACAGAATTCGAGAAATTACTCAAAATGCCTTCATGTTCCGTGAAATGGTGTGGAAAGGCATCAAGAACATAAAACTTTAAAAAATATGGTATAACATTCACCGGTAAGCACATTTTATATTTGACCAACAATGGTCAAGTTATAATGGCCGTTTTCGTAACGTCTCTCTTACTCATTAGGTCAATCCCAATATATTGTCCTTTTCTGATTTCGTAATGATGTCCGGCATTTTTTCTAAATACAATAATTTTGGTCGATAATTTTTCCGATTTCGAAGATATTTGTGAAGTATATTATTGATAGTAATATTTTATTGGTTACTATAGTAACGTTTGAAAAACAGTCGCCATGGTTTTTTTAGGCAAGTTTCACTTTTTTGCCGCGATCAAACTTTTTAGTTCTGTGAGAGATTGCTGATTGAGGAAAAATAGCCGCCACCATTGGGCTGAATTCTTTCAAAATAGACTGGCTGTGGTTAGTGGTTTCCGACAACGAATACAGAAACAAAAACTGGAAATCAAACATATCTCCAGATATCGATATTTAAAGCAATAATGCGAAGTACCTAAAGAAAACCACGGTAGGCTTAAGGTATGCAAAGTTCTTCATAGAAAGAGTTGACCAGAGCTGGACCAAAAAACTTTGGAAACTCATCAGAAGCAACTCCAATACATTATCGGAGTTTTTACTGCGCACATTGGGGTTAAACATTTCCTAGCAAAGATCCGCCTTTATGACAACACAGATTGTAGAATGTGCGGCGAAGAAGTGGAAACAATGAAACACTTATTGTGTGAATGTGATGCCCTCGCCGGAGTAAGAATGAAAGTCCTCGGTTGTGGCTACCCAGAACCAAAAGATTTCAAGCCACTGCCATGGCGATTGCACTCCACTATCCGCTTTCTGGAAGGGACGGCGGCTGCATTATTGGATTAAGCGCTAAACATAAAGAGAGGTAAATACACAAAAGATCCCATGGGGTCGAAGTGTATCCGTTACGGCCTGGCCACGACATTGCGCGAATTGCGGCGCGGCAAGCGATTTCCTAATACATTGCGTGTGATGCCAACTAACCGCAGAACGTTGCGCGTCTCAACCGTGCAATGAATTAAGAAAACGCTCGCCGCGCCGCAATTGACAACATTTAAAAAAAAAAAGCATTTTGGTTTTTTCGCGTTTATTATAGCTGGTTAAAAATTAGACTACCCATTTTTCTCGGTTTTTCTTTATTTAACTTAAATTCGTCGTTAATAATTTATTAAAGAAATAGTCATTAAAAAGACCGTATATACAAAGTTAGGAATACTGATGTCGTGATCTTAGCATGATATAAAATTAAAAAGATAACTTTCAACAGAAACAGAACTGACTGTCATGTCATGTCACTTGTCAACCATAACAACTGTAACAACATGAATTCGTCGACTTTGGGCAGATTGCGGCTATCCGCTTTTACAAATCCGTTAGTCACTTTCATTTTTAATAGCATATATCAAAACAATAGTATTACGAGAATCGAAAGCGTGTCGTTAGAATCAAGTAATCCGTCAGACAGATGAAAAATGGACATGACAGTTGTATATTTTTTTCAATTCCTATGGTAATAATTGGACTAAGGGCACTATAAGTGTATTCCTAACATTCACAATCCAACTTTTTTACTGTTTTTCCCAAATATAAAAAACTACTGCATAAAAAAATCCAAAAATATTTGTACTGTAATCAGCAGTAAAAAATCTACAAACGGTATTTTATTTTACTACTTTAGCAGATATGAATTGTTGTCAATTCGCGCAATGTCGTGGCCAGGCCGTAAGGAAGATAAGATGTACCATTCAGCCATTTCCCTTATCATTTTTTTTGGGAACGATTACACGTTTTTCAGCCGCCATATAAAGAGAACGCAACCACTGTGCAGGTAGACCGACAGCCTAGAATAATCTATTTCGGAGATCGTTGCCAGATTTGTCATGACCTCATACTTGTGTACCTAAGTGTAATTTTAATGGACCAATTTTAATAAATACGTATATTAAGAGGATTGTGAAGCGCCGCTAAAATAGTGTAGCTGTCAAAAAAAAACCCATACAAAACTAGCTCCGGGCGAAAACGTTTCTCACCCCCTAAATCAAGTCAATCAGTCAATATGTTGTAGTTATTATAAAGACCTAGGTCTGTACGTTTTTGTTTTTTGTTTTTTAAATTTGTTTTGTCCTAAGAAATATTTTCTTGGAAAATAAAATTTTTCATCATATCTACAACATATTAAAAAATCGTAAAAATCGGACAAGGTTTAAGGGGAGAAAAACGTTTTCGCATTTCGTATGGAATTTTTTAGCTTCACAATCCTCTTAAGAGTTTTTAATGATTCTGGGTTACGTAACTAACGTAAGACTTATAACTTAGGATATTTGTCGTGATTATCTTTTTTTACATTCCGATGCAGATGTTTCACAATGCCAAAATATACCATGACTGAGGTACTTAATAATAATAAGAGGGTGAATCAGATCACACTTCTAAAAACAAGGTAAGTACTATTACTTAATTATTTAAATTTCAACTTGTGTGAGGGATATATTTATAAGCAACTTAAAAACAAAGTAAAAGTATATACTTACTTTGTTTTTGATATGACACATTTATTTATAACTAAATAATATTAGTTAATTTAAAAGATAATTAAAAACAATTTGTCATTAAATTATTACACAGTAGGTAGAGAAAATTATTTGACACATTATTAAATGTTAAAGCTGATGAAACAATGAAAAATACGTTTTAAATAAAGAATGTTTCGATTTTTCGCTCTCCTGTAAAATTTACTCGACTGTAATTACTTTCCTTTACCGTAGGCAGCCGATCTTTATCGATAAGAAATATCATCACAATAAGTATGTCCCATCCCCCATCCCTACTCGTTCGGTGAAAGATCGGACGACCTTTAAATAACCAATACCGGCATCGCTTCCTCTTTCCCCGCATCCCGTGCCTACCTCCATGTTTGGTGATTTAGACGTTTAACAAAAGCAGCATTATGCGGTATCTATTGGGGTGATCTGTGGTGCAGTTGCACAAAATGTAGATCGTTTTATATAGTTACTTTCTCAACCTCGTATCTGAGCGAATAGGGGGACACGTTAAAATTCCGAATATTCATTTGTTTGTCCGAATATTTATTAGTCCGAATATTAATTTGTGCGAATATTCATTTTTCCGAAAGCTATGTTACGCTGGAGATATTTTAGATTAAGCGCATAATTTAATTGTCATGCGTAGGTTAGGTTAGGTTTGATTTATAAGCGATAGCAAAAAGTTAAGTCGTATATCAAAAATTTGTGTTCAGAATTATGAAAATTCGGAATTTGTGAATTTTGAATTCGGAGTGTATCCAATCGAATAGTTAGATAGGAAAGTAGTCTTTATTCTTTAGAGGACATGATTGCTTCTCCTATCTAACTATTCGATCAGATAGGAGGTTGACAAAGTAAACGAACGATGTTTGTTTCATAATTAACAAAATTTGCTAACACAAGGATCAGAACGGCCGTGTAAACTGTGTATGCGTGCCAGAAAGCATTCTACTCGGTAAAGAGATATTGTTTATCTACACTTATAACATAAGTCCTCTATTATGCGTTCAAAATCCGTAGGCAATGACCAGCATAACCTGTGGCAGTAGATGACAGCGACGACAGCTGTTAATTTTGGAAGATGTTCCAAATTTGGATCTCATTACCTTACAATATTCGATAACGTAATGAAAATATGTTACAGCTGTCATCGCTGTCACCTACTACCACAGGTAATGCTGTTCATTTGCCTTTCGGCTTCTGAACCCATCTTAGAGTACTTATAATATGTGTGTAGATAAAGTATTGTACGCGACTCTGCGTAATTGGCATTACGCAACCGTCACGTAAACTACTATACGTCACGGTAAAAAAGGTTCGTCACTTTTCGACTCTATTTCAAGGCTGTTAAGGTCCAAAATTGACGAACCTTTTCTTACCGTGACTATACCTACAGTATTCCCAGCTTCATAATAGCTTTCGGCTGGCTATCGCTATCACGCTTGCACTCGCAACTGACAGTATATTTTTCACTCGTGTGTCATAGAAAAACGATTATTGCCGATCGCTATTAAGAAAATGGAAACCCTCGGTGGGCGAGTCCGACTCGCACTAGTCCGGTTTTTAATTTAACAGCTTACATTATTCGCTAGGTACTTTTTTAATCCTATACTATTGTTATCAACCTTAAACAATATCCTTGAAGTTAAATAAATGCCGACAAGATTGTACAAATATAGCTGCACGACATGACTACGAGTACAGATCTAGTGAATAATCCTTTCACATCGTGGAAACTCGGAACTCACGTCTACTTCCGAATGATGCCGACGTGTCTATGAATTATTGAATTATTAAGTGACATGTTTGTATTAAATAAATAGAGTACTTTAGTTGGCTCAGGGCGACTTTGTCCACAGTCCTATTTCGTCACCTTCTTAACTCGTCCACAATGCCATGTCGTCAGCATGTAATTCCTAAATCGTCACCTTCCTAACTCGTCCACTTTCTGATATCGTCAATACCCCATTTTGTCTACATTCCTATTTTGACCACAGTGCCAACTCGTCCACTTTCTTTTATCGACCTCAGTACTCCTTGGTCAGCAGTGCCAACTCATCCGCATTCCTGTATCGACCTCAGTGTCAACTCGTCCGCATATTTGTACTCGAGTCTGGGTGTTCAATATTTTTACTATATAGTTGACGAGTTTGCACTGTGGTCTTAATAAGAATGTTGACGAGTTGACAGTGTAGACTAATTAGGGATGTTGATGAATTGGCACTGTAGTCTAATTACGAATGTAAACGAGTTGGTACAGTGGCCCACGTAAGAAAGCGGACGAGATAGGGAAGTGACGATATAGGAATGCTGGCGAATCGAAACAGTAGACCATATGCGAACGAGAACGACTTAAGAAGGTGGTGAAATGGAACTATGGCCGAAGTCATCCTGAGCCCTTTAGTTATCAGTGTCAAATGTCAAACCACGAGTTTGAAGTATATCACACCGAGATGTTAAAACCACCACGATCAAATATATATAAATTAGATGTAGGTAAACAAGAAGAAATATAAATAAATGTTGAAAATAATTTCACAGGCTTTTCGATCCAAACGTTTCCCAGGTCTTAATGCTTTCGGCATGACTATTAAAAAGAACAGAAAAGAAACTTAATCCTAACTAAAAAAAAATACTCTGGTACAAACCACTCTATATCGATTATCACTCTCGCGATGCGACGTTCCCCCACGTTGTCTTGACGGGTACTGAGTCAGACTGAAGTAGCACGACAAATACGAACATTTCCGAGAAAATACGATGTGAAAGGATATTTCACTACATCTGTATATTGTAATTATCAGTCATACACAGATTTAGGTTCCCGTCTTTCCTGTGGACATGCCCGAAGTTAACGTTTTTACAGCCTAATTTTCTGGCTGAACCCATATCCGCATAAACGGCGTCAAGTCTACTTTAGTCCTATCAGATAAAAACATACGCCTGTATCTAATGACCACAGGAAAGACAACTTTTGTTTTTTCGAGTGTGTACGACCCTTATAAGAGACAAGGTACTAACATTACGTATTTTTTATTTACAAATTTTGCTATCACGAGAAGAGAGTCCTTCCGTACAATTACCGCATTATTGACCAGCGAGGGCTGACCCGCAAGAGCGTGTTAGTAACATTACCGTACGTGTCTTGTGACGTTGGTCACAGTCGCAGGTATATCATGGAAGCAGGGAGTCTATTCTGCTCGTTATCTATATTGCTATCGCCATGTTATCGTATTATCACCTTTTTTTTTGTAAAAGTGGGAGGAACACGAGTATAATGGGAAGTAATCACCACCGCCCACGAACACCAGCAACTCAAGAATCGTCGTACATTGCGGGCCAATTAGGGAAAAGTACGGTGCCTTTAACCCATGTAATAACTGGCTGGAAATACCACCGAAGGGAGTTCGTTCCACAGTTTCACTGTACTAGGCCAAAAGTGCCTAGGGAAACGCACGGTGGAAGAACGCCATTCATCAAGGTATGCAGAGGTTTTGGGTATCACTTGAGAACGCATTTGGTACCCCTTTTGGTTTTGTTGCGCAAGGGACAGCCTCCCCTGCAGGACATTGCCCTAATTGAAGAGACAGGGTGATAAATATAAAAGTGATATTTATCACTAACGCGGGACAGCCTCGCCGATGAACAATAGGCTCACAGCCAAACCGATAGTTAGAATGATCGTGATCTTAGCGATCAACAGACACTTAAGAACAATTCTAGGGAACACATTAAAACTACCCTAAGGGTTATTCTATATGGCACATTATATAGGCAACATTTAAATACCAGCTTTAAATGTAAAACCTGTAAAGTCTAAATTCTGAAATGACAACAAACTGCGTCCCCACTTCGTCGTGACGACAGTTAGTCGTTCACTGATAATGCAGTGGGATAAATTTTAACGGAAGATTTTTATGTATGAATGAAATCTGTTTTATCTACATCCATATCATAACTTCCCTACAATATGTTCAGAAGCGATAAGCTAATCGCCTATATTAAGAAACCTGTATCTGTGGTTGCATCTTAATGTTTACATTAAATTATAGTGCATCGTAATGTTTACATTAAAGTGTCGGTACCTAAACATTAAAGTATCGGTAATACTGTACCACTAACTTGAAAATGCAAGCCATATCTGTACATTATAAATAAAGTTTTTTTTTTAAGCTTTGGTACTACAAACAAGTTAACACTAACACTAACTTAATAAAAATACAGGCCATATCTGAACATATTATAGAAAACTTATGATATGCATGTAGATAAAGTTATGTATGCGGCTATACATAATTAGGCATTAAAACACTCGTGTGATCTTATTATGCACCAGCCACATAAACTACTATTATGTACCAGTCGCGAGGCGTTCATACAAGCCGATTATTTACGGCTTTACCAAAAATTCCTATGCATAGAGTAGGTATACATACAAACAAAACGTAAAACCGAAAATAACCCGGTATACTATAGCTTTACCTTGCCTTCATAATACGATGCATAACCAAAACGCAATTTATTTACTACTAAGCCGAAATCTATCGCAGTACTCGCTCGCACGTATTCACTTACCTACAAGAAAGAAACAATAACAATATATTCGTACACACGCGCAGTTACATTTCACTGCGCGCGAACTTATTACAATCACAAAATAATTCAGGTCCTGCGGTCGCTTTTCGCCGGACTCGAACTTAACAAATTGAAACATTTTGCTAGCGCTTCGAACCCACACACAGACACGGCGGCCCGTATAACGTATTAAAAATCAGAGCGAGATGGTGCATTAGTCCGCGCTCACCGAGCGGCTTATTTCATCCAATTCCATCCATCCAGTTCATGTTTCATGCTGAGAAGATAAATCTTTATTCTACATTTCGAGGAGCGTAAATTCATTTAGCTTTTCCTATCGTACGCCAGGCTTTGGCACGTGGCGGTTTTCCTGTATGAAAAAAAACAAACATTGCTAAAAAAAAGTTGTATTTTTTCTAGATAAGACGTAGATTTATAAATTGGTAGGTACTATTCATCGACTGATCACTTACTTATCATATTGAGATTGGGATGATCAAATCACAGACAGAACAAATTGTAGGTGACTTACCAAATATTACACTTATTGGGCACAGCAGTTTAGTTGTTTGCAATACCAATCAATCAATTGTGTTTGAAACAAATAACTTTCTTACTTACTTTACTTACTTTGGTCAACACGTAACAATTTCTGCCAATAAGATATTTTTTAATACGTAGGTACCTACTTACACAATTTTTCTTTGAAAATAATACGGTAGCTAACCTGTCGATGTTTCGAAAAACCGAATCTAACCTACAGGTTCTGTGGGTATATCTCTTTAAACATTTTGAAAAGGTAATGGGTTCAGTTTCTTTTTTCGGACAAATGAAACAGCGGACAAAAGTTCTTCGAGATAGGTAACGAAAAATACTATTTAACTATTAAAATTATACACAGTGTCAGAATACTTAAAGTACCTACTTCTCTGCAGGTGAGAGGCTGGGTCTGATGCAATCCCTGGCGGGTCTCGCGGTGCTGCTGAGCCAGTTCTCGGCGGAACCCTCGCCCGAGACCCTGAGGATCCTCCACGCAGAGCCCACGGGACACGTCATACAGACCGTGCGCGGAGTGCCGCTGCTACTGACTGTTAGGGAGAAGTGATGTGGACGACGGAGTTAGCCTGGTTGGTCTGCCTACGAAGCTAGCGGTCCCGGGTTCGATTTCGGTCAGGGCAAATATTTGTGTGAGCGCGAGGATTTGTTTCTGTGTCTTGGGTGTTTTCGATGTATGTAGTATTTATTTCTCTGTATAATGATGCTTATTGTTGTCTAGTACTCATAGTACAGTCGACTACTAAGAGATGTATCCACTTTTGGACCTTATTACAATGCAATGTGAAAAAGTGGATACATGTCTTTGTAGTCGACTGTACACGCTTAGAGCTTAGTTTAGGACTAGATAAATTTATGTAAGATCGTTCGGTCCCCGATATTTCTTTATTTATGTAACATTATACAGTGATCTATCCTCGAGAGACCCGGTGTGCCACTGGAAGAACATAATCAAGGCAATGTAAAACTATACCTATTTAAAATCAGTATACCTAAAGTTCATGTTTTTTTAAAATTGAAAATTGCATTTAAGAGCAAAGGTACCTAATTAAACTTTATTTCTCATAAAGGGCGAGCTTTACCGGATTGACCGAAATATTTTTTACGTCCTTTTGCACTGTAAATACATTTTTTATTATCAGTGTCTTTTATTTATTAGCGGAAGTTCTCAATTTCTCAGGCTGAGAAGATAAATGGCCGTATTTCAGACAGAAATCCTGTAGCAAATGCACCCTTATTACTGAGGGGAGAGAATTCGATCTGCTTTGGCCATTGAATTTGAGATCCCGCCTATTTGCTTCAGAGCAGTGGTCTCTTTTCGGAAGCGTAGCGCAGACTTTTACTGCCAAAGCATCATCGTTTTTGGATGTTCTGAAATAGGATCGAAATTAATAAACACTCATTCATGCTCAGGAGACGCAAATTACTTGTGGTGTTAATTAATTTCGATCTTATTTCAATACATGCAAACACGATGATGCTTGGGCACTGAAAGTCTTTACGCTGTACTTTACTGTATGTAGGACCTTAAAGTGCCGGTGCGGCTTCCTTACTGAATAAACATCTGTTATCTTTTAACTTTGATTTTTTAACGGCGTTACTTATAAACGTGGAATAACCGTGGGGTAGCTAAACCATGCTTTGTCCTTATCTGTCATTGTGACATTTGAAATTGACAGATAAAAGGACACCCCACGCAGGTTTAGCTACCCCACGGTTATTCCACGTTTATAAGTAACGCCGTAAGACTGTAAGTCCTTTAGATTGTAGTGTTGCTACTTTGTCCAATTTGATTACTCTACAATTTTACAGTATTTAGCTCCACGTTTTACGACCTATCAGAGACATTACTAAATTAAAAACGTCCATTGAATTTTGCTGTATGCCGTCAACGTTATAAAAGCATGTCATGCGCAACTGTGAATTAACTTTGTGAACGCCTTAAGTCAAATACAAAATGTGTCACTTACACGACAAACATGTTTGATATGCTATGCAAATTACGTGTGGCGATATTTTTCCAAAATTCTTTTTGGTTCTGGTATTGTCTTTTTTCCCATTATTAATTTTATCTGGTCGCATATTTAGCATTATGGTTTTTTTCCAGCCGCATATTTCACCATTGTTATTAAGCTGAAATCATTGTAGGTAGGTTTTGGTTATGTTAGATTTGCAGCAGGCCCGAAGGGCCAAACCATCAAGGAATAGGAGCTCCGCGCTAGCGTAGCTCCGTCGACTCTGTGAAAATGATATAACTATTCAGACAAACACAGATTGGGAAATTATGATAATGGAATTATTTTCGCTGAGATAAAAATCTTTGGTAAAATAAGGTACTGAAAAAAATAAAAACGTAAATTTTGCGAATGGAAATATCGGTTGCAGTAAAATTAGATTTTCGGAAAGTCATCGCCACTCCAAATAACAACTAAATCCATACGAAACCAGGTGTCTTGTAATCTTCATCTTGTTCCGTAGCGTACAGAGCACGACACTTCATTCGTAGGGCGGTCAAGAGGATAAACGAAAAAAAATGAAATAAAACAAACAATTACAGACAATCATTTATTACAATTATTTTCAAACGAATCAAGACTTATTCACATACAATTCTAGATAAAAATAAGTCACTTATAGTCACTATGTCTTAAGACATATATAAACTATCAGAAATTGAACTTTACGTTGATAAAAAAAAAACAATAACAATGTGCCAAGAACCAAAACCCTTTACATTGCAAACAAAACAAAATTCTAGCCTTAAATGATTTTACCTATTAAAAAACTAATTAACATAAATACAACAATGTCACTTTTTGGAATGTATCTATAAATACAGCCAATGGGTAACTTACTACAACCTACACATAACGTTGTTTTCCAAAAATAGTTAAAATCTTTTAGAAGTACCATGGAAGAATATCGAATTTGGAAATATTTAAAAATTGAGCATGTAAGCTCAGTTTTTTCTATCACGTCCAACCCCTCTACCACAGATGCATATTTGCCACTCCTTCCTACCCTCATTTTTCCATACAGGCCCAATCGAACGGCGCATCTTCCACAAACGGGAATTTTATGATCTGATATAAGTTGATAAATATCAAACTCCAATATGCCCTTGAAATTTGGTATACAAATTTAAAACTTAATTTGTTCGACTTAAGTTTTAAATTCGTATACTAAATTTCAAGGACATATTGGAGTTTGATATTTATCAACTCATATTGTCTCTGAGATTGATAAAGTCCCTCAAAACGATTTTTTGAAATAAAATTTTCGTTTTTCAAAATAAATATTAAATCCCGGATTTACACAATAATTATAAATGCAATTCTATCCTCTTTTTCACAGTTTAGGCCTTGATTGGTTATAATATAATACACACAGATTGCACACACATACACAGTCAAACTGTTTACACGGCCGCCAACACCATAATAACAATCAGTTGTAAAATATTTAAAAATCTAATAAAATGATTTTATATGCAATAATAACTAATAATAGCCTAAAATTATAACTATCTATACTCATATTATAAAGAGGAAAGATTTGTTTGCATTGAATAGGCTCCGAAACTACTAGATGGATTTGAAAAATTCTGCCACCATTAGAATCCTACATTATCCCTGATGAACATAGGCTATATTTTATTTTTCTGCGCGGACGGAGTCGCGGGCAACAGTTTGTTATAAATATACTAATAAATAAGCAATATTGAAATGTTAATAAGTATTTCTGTCGATTTAAATAATGAACCGATTTCGATGATAACCGATTTTTTTTAACAAATAACACAGATTAATAAAATGTATCATAATTTTCGGACAAATCATTTATTTTTGCTCAGCTTTCAACCTCTCAATTAAGTATTCTTTCCTAATTGCCGTCTCTTTTTATCCTACGCCAATATCCAGTTATTCTGACCAAAGTTATAATTATTGCTATAGAAAACGTTTGCGGTGAAAGAAAAACATCGCGAGGGAACCTGCACATTTATTAGTAGGTAAGTGGAGTTCACAGATCACCCCCAATAGACACCGCTTACAAGGCAGCCGATGGTCACCACTCATATGTAAAATTTAGTATATGTACGGTATAGCGCCGATGACCGCTGTCAGTGTCAACCATGTTTGAGACCTATGCGAACGCCTCCCGTTTGAGTTTGAAACATGTCATGAAAAATATACAGAATTCGAGAAATTACTCAAAATGCCTTCATGTTCCGTGAAATGGTGTGGAAAGGCATCAAGAACATAAAACTTTAAAAAATATGGTATAACATTCACCGGTAAGCACATTTTATATTTGACCAACAATGGTCAAGTTATAATGGCCGTTTTCGTAACGTCTCTCTTACTCATTAGGTCAATCCCAATATATTGTCCTTTTCTGATTTCGTAATGATGTCCGGCATTTTTTCTAAATACAATAATTTTGGTCGATAATTTTTCCGATTTCGAAGATATTTGTGAAGTATATTATTGATAGTAATATTTTATTGGTTACTATAGTAACGTTTGAAAAACAGTCGCCATGGTTTTTTTAGGCAAGTTTCACTTTTTTGCCGCGATCAAACTTTTTAGTTCTGTGAGAGATTGCTGATTGAGGAAAAATAGCCGCCACCATTGGGCTGAATTCTTTCAAAATAGACTGGCTGTGGTTAGTGGTTTCCGACAACGAATACAGAAACAAAAACTGGAAATCAAACATATCTCCAGATATCGATATTTAAAGCAATAATGCGAAGTACCTAAAGAAAACCACGGTAGGCTTAAGGTATGCAAAGTTCTTCATAGAAAGAGTTGACCAGAGCTGGACCAAAAAACTTTGGAAACTCATCAGAAGCAACTCCAATACATTATCGGAGTTTTTACTGCGCACATTGGGGTTAAACATTTCCTAGCAAAGATCCGCCTTTATGACAACACAGATTGTAGAATGTGCGGCGAAGAAGTGGAAACAATGAAACACTTATTGTGTGAATGTGATGCCCTCGCCGGAGTAAGAATGAAAGTCCTCGGTTGTTGCTACCCAGAACCAAAAGATTTCAAGCCACTGCCATGGCGATTGCACTCCACTATCCGCTTTCTGGAAGGGACGGCGGCTGCATTATTGGATTAAGCGCTAAACATAAAGAGAGGTAAATACACAAAAGATCCCATGGGGTCGAAGTGTATCCGTTACGGCCTGGCCACGACATTGCGCGAATTGCGGCGCGGCAAGCGATTTCCTAATACATTGCGTGTGATGCCAACTAACCGCAGAACGTTGCGCGTCTCAACCGTGCAATGAATTAAGAAAACGCTCGCCGCGCCGCAATTGACAACATTTAAAAAAAAAAAAGCATTTTGGTTTTTTCGCGTTTATTATAGCTGGTTAAAAATTAGACTACCCATTTTTCTCGGTTTTTCTTTATTTAACTTAAATTCGTCGTTAATAATTTATTAAAGAAATAGTCATTAAAAAGACCGTATATACAAAGTTAGGAATACTGATGTCGTGATCTTAGCATGATATAAAATTAAAAAGATAACTTTCAACAGAAACAGAACTGACTGTCATGTCATGTCACTTGTCAACCATAACAACTGTAACAACATGAATTCGTCGACTTTGGGCAGATTGCGGCTATCCGCTTTTACAAATCCGTTAGTCACTTTCATTTTTAATAGCATATATCAAAACAATAGTATTACGAGAATCGAAAGCGTGTCGTTAGAATCAAGTAATCCGTCAGACAGATGAAAAATGGACATGACAGTTGTATATTTTTTTCAATTCCTATGGTAATAATTGGACTAAGGGCACTATAAGTGTATTCCTAACATTCACAATCCAACTTTTTTACTGTTTTTCCCAAATATAAAAAACTACTGCATAAAAAAATCCAAAAATATTTGTACTGTAATCAGCAGTAAAAAATCTACAAACGGTATTTTATTTTACTACTTTAGCAGATATGAATTGTTGTCAATTCGCGCAATGTCGTGGCCAGGCCGTAAGGAAGATAAGATGTACCATTCAGCCATTTCCCTTATCATTTTTTTTGGGAACGATTACACGTTTTTCAGCCGCCATATAAAGAGAACGCAACCACTGTGCAGGTAGACCGACAGCCTAGAATAATCTATTTCGGAGATCGTTGCCAGATTTGTCATGACCTCATACTTGTGTACCTAAGTGTAATTTTAATGGACCAATTTTAATAAATACGTATATTAAGAGGATTGTGAAGCGCCGCTAAAATAGTGTAGCTGTCAAAAAAAAACCATACAAAACTAGCTCCGGGCGAAAACGTTTCTCACCCCCTAAATCAAGTCCGATTTTCACGATTTTTGAATATGTTGTAGTTATTATAAAGACCTAGGTCTGTACGTTTTTGTTTTTTGTTTTTTAAATTTATTTTGTCCTAAGAAATATTTTCTTGGAAAATAAAACGTACATAGTTTTTCATCATATCTACAACATATTAAAAAATCGTAAAAATCGGACAAGGTTTAAGGGGAGAAAAACGTTTTCGCATTTCGTATGGAATTTTTTAGCTTCACAATCCTCTTAAGAGTTTTTAATGATTCTGGGTTACGTAACTAACGTAAGACTTATAACTGAGGATATTGGTCGTGATTATCTTTTTTTACATTCCGATCCAGATGTTTCACAATGCCAAAATATACCATGACTGAGGTACTTAATAATAATAAGAGGGTGAATCAGATCACACTTCTAAAAACAAGGTAAGTACTATTACTTCATTATTTAAATTTCAACTTGTGTGAGGGATATACTTATAAGCAACTTAAAAACAAAGTAAAAATATATACTTACTTTGTTTTTAATATGACACATTTATTTATAACTAAATAATATTAGTTAATTTAAAAGATAATTAAAAACAATTTGTCATTAAATTATTACACAGTAGGTAGAGCAAATTATTTGACACATTATTAAATGTTAAAGCTGATGAAACAATGAAAAATACGTTTTAAATTAAGGTTTTAAATATACGTAGTAATTACTTTCTTTTACCGTAGGGCAGCAGATCTTTATCGATAAGAAATATCGTCACAATAAGTATGTCCCATCCCCCATCCCTACTCGTTCGGTGAAAGATCGGACGACCTTTAAATAACCAATCACGTCATCGCTTCCTCTTTCCCCGCATCCCGTGCCTACCTCCATGTTTGGTGATTTAGACGTTTAACAAAAGCAGCATTATGCGGTATCTATTGGGGTGATCTGTGGTGGAGTTGCACAAAATGTAGATCGTTTTATATAGTTACTTTCTCAACCTCGTATCTGAGCGAATAGGGGGCCACGTTAAAATTCCGAATATTCATTTGTTTGTCCGAATATTTATTAGTCCGAATATTAATTTGTGCGAATATTCATTTTTCCGAAAGCTATGTTACGCTGGAGATATTTTAGATTAAGCGCATAATTTCATTGTCATGCGTAGGTTAGGTTAGGTTTGATTTATAAGCGATAGCAAAAAGTTAAGTCGTCTATCAAAAATTTGTGTTCAGAATTATGAAAATTCGGAATTTGTGAATTTTGAATTCGGAGTGTATCCAATCGAATAGTTAGTTAGGAAAGTAGTCTTTATTCTTTAGAGGACATGATTGCTTCTCCTATCTAACTATTCGATCAGATACGAGGTTGACAAAGTAAACGAACGATGTTTGTTTCAAAATTAACAAAATTTGCTAACACAAGGATCAGAACGGCCGTGTAAACTGTGTATGCGTGCCAGAAAGCATTCTACTCGGTAAAGAGATATTGTTTATCTACACTTATAACATAAGTCCTCTATTATGCGTTCAAAATCCATAGGCAATGACCAGCATTACCTGTGGCAGTAGATGACAGCGACGACAGCTGTTAATTTTGGAAGATGTTCCAAATTTGGATCTAATTACCTTACAATATTCGATAACGTAATGAAAATACGTTACAGCTGTCATCGCTGTCACCTACTACCACAGGTAATGCTGTTCATTTGCCTTTCGGCTTCTGAACCCATCTTAGAGTACTTATAATATGTGTGTAGATAAAGTATTGTACGCGACTCTGCGTAATTGGCATTACGCAACCGTCACGTAAACTACTATACGTCACGGTAAAAAAGGTTCGTCACTTTTCGACTCTATTTCAAGGCTGTTAAGGTCCAAAATTTGACGTTCCTTTTCTTACCGTGACTATACCTACAGTATTCCCAGCTTCATAATAGCTTTCGGCTGGCTATCGCTATCACGCTTGCACTCGCAACTGACAGTATATTTGCCACTCGTGTGTCATAGAAAAACGATTATTGCCGATCGCTATTAAGAAAATGGAAACCCTCGGTGGGCGAGTCCGACTCGCACTAGTCCGGTTTTTAATTTAACAGCTTACATTATTCGCTAGGTACTTTTTTAATCCTATACTATTGTTATCAACCTTGAACAATATTCTTGAAGTTAAATAAATGCCGACAAGATTGTACAAATACAGCTGCACGACATGACTACGAGTACAGATCTAGTGAATAATCCTTTCACATCGTGGAAACTCGGAACTCACGTCTACTTCCGAATGATGCCGACGTGTCTATGAATTATTGAATTATTAAGTGACATGTTTGTATTAAATAAATAGAGTACTTTAGTTGGCTCAGGGCGACTTTGTCCACAGTCCTATTTCGTCACCTTCTTAACTCGTCCACAATGCCATGTCGTCAGCATGTAATTCCTAAATCGTCACCTTCCTAACTCGTCCACTTTCTGATATCGTCAATACCCCGTTTTGTCTACATTCCTATTTTGACCACAGTGCCAACTCGTCCACTTTCTTTTATCGACCTCAGTACTCCTTGGTCAGCAGTGCCAACTCATCCGCATTCCTGTATCGACCTCAGTGTCAACTCGTCCGCATATTTGTACTCGAGTCTGGGTGTTCAATATTTTTACTATATAGTTGACGAGTTTGCACTGTGGTCTTAATAAGAATGTTGACGAGTTGACATTGTAGACTAATTAGGGATGTTGATGAATTGGCACTGTAGTCTAATTACGAATGTAAACGAGTTGGTACAGTGGCCCACGTAAGAAAGCGGACGAGATAGGGAAGTGACGATATAGGAATGCTGGCGAATCGAAACAGTAGACCATATGCGAACGAGAACGACTTAAGAAGGTGGTGAAATGGAACTATGGCCGAAGTCATCCTGAGCCCTTTAGTTATCAGTGTCAAATGTCAAACCACGAGTTTGAAGTATATCACACCGAGATGTTAAAACCACCACGATCAAATATATATAAATTAGGTGTAGGTAAACAAGAAGAAATATAAATAAATGTTGAAAATAATTTCACAGGCTTTTCGATCCAAACGTTTCCCAGGTCTTAATGCTTTCGGCATGACTATTAAAAAGAACAGAAAACAAACTTAATCTTAACTAAAAAAAAATACTCTGGTATAAACCACTCTATATCGATTATCACTCTCGCGATGCGACGTTCCCCCACGTTGTCTTGACGGGTACTGAGTCAGACTGAAGTAGCACGACAAATACGAACATTTCCGAGAAAATACGATGTGAAAGGATATTTCACTACATCTGTATATTGTAATTATCAATCATACACAGATTTAGGTTCCCGTCTTTCCTGTGGACATGCCCGAAGTTAACGTTTTTACGGCCTAATTTTCTGGCTGAACCCATATCCGCATAAACGGCGTCAAGTCTACTTTAGTCCTATCAGATAAAAACATACCCCTGTATCTAATG
Organism: Acleris literana; assembly: GCA_946894065.1. Taxonomy (NCBI): domain Eukaryota; kingdom Metazoa; phylum Arthropoda; class Insecta; order Lepidoptera; family Tortricidae; genus Acleris; species Acleris literana. The sequence goes on from OX335696.1 coordinate 3,651,698, forward strand.
ACCACAGGAAAGACAACTTTTGTTTTTTCGAGTGTGTACGACCCTTATAAGAGACAAGGTACTAACATTACGTATTTTTTATTTACAAATTTTGCTATCACGAGAAGAGAGTCCTTCCGTACAATTACCGCATTATTGACCAGCGAGGGCTGACCCGCGAGAGCGTGTTAGTAACATTACCGTACGTGTCTTGTGACGTTGGTCACAGTCGCAGGTATATCATGGAAGCAGGGAGTCTATTCTGCTCGTTATCTATATTGCTATCGCCATGTTATCGTATTATCACCTTTTTTTTTGTAAAAGTGGGAGGAACACGAGTATAATGGGAAGTAATCACCACCGCCCACGAACACCAGCAACTCAAGAATTGTCGTACATTGCGGGCCAATTAGGGAAAAGTAAGGTGCCTTTAACCCATGTAATAACTTGCTGGAAATACCGCCGAAGGGAGTTCGTTCCACAGTTTCACTGTACTAGGCAAAAAGTGCCTAGGGAAACGCACGGTGGAAGAACGCCATTCATCAAGGTATGCAGAGGTTTTGGGTATCACTTGAGAACGCATTTGGTACCCCTTTTGGTTTTGTTGCGCAAGGAACCGCCTCCCCTGCAGGACATTGCCCTATTGTCCTGCTTGAAGAGACAGGGTGATAAATATAAAAGTGATATTTATCACTAACGCGGGACAGCCTCGCCGATGAACAATAGGCTCACAGCCAAACCGATAGTTAGAATGATCGTGATCTTAGCGATCAACAGACACTTAAGAACAATTCTAGGGAACACATTAAAACTACCCTAAGGGTTATTCTATATGGCACATTATATAGGCAACATTTAAATACCAGCTTTAAATGTAAAACCTGTAAAGTCTAAATTCTGAAATGACAACAAACTGCGTCCCCACTTTTGTCGTGACGACAGTTAGTCGTTCACTGATAATGCAGTGGGATAAATTTTAACGGAAGATTGTTATGAATGAATGAAATCTGTTTTATCTACATCCATATCATAACTTCCCTACAATATGTTCAGAAGCGATAAGCTAATCGCCTATATTAAGAAACCTGTATCAGTGGTTGCATCTTAATGTTTACATTAAATTATAGTGCATCGTAATGTTTACATTAAAGTGTCGGTACCTAAACATTAAAGTATCGGTAATACTTTACCACTAACTTGAAAATGCAAGCCATATCTGTACATTATAAATAAAGTTTTTTTTTAAGCTTTGGTACTACAAACAAGTTAACACTAACACTAACTTAATAAAAATACAGGCCATATCTGAACATATTATAGAAAACTTATGATATGCATGTAGATAAAGTTATGTATGCGGCTATACATAATTAGGCATTAAAACACTCGTGTGATCTTATTATGCACCAGCCACATAAACTACTATTATGTACGGTTGTAACAGAAGCGAAGCGAGGGCGGGTCGCTAGTTCAACGATAAACAAGGGACAATCGAGATATATGAGCAAGCTAGGAATGTCAGACGTCCAACCGTAACTAAAATGTTTTATGACATAATGGAAAGACTAGACGGGAAGAATAAGCGAATCAACTTTCTTTTTCATATGAAATGTCTTACTTTTAGGATACAGTTTAACCGTAGCCAGTAAGTAACCAAGTTTTTTGTTGGTTAATTGTCAGCAACAAATTCCCCAAATGAAGACATTTTTATCAAAATTACTGGTAGCTCAGGACAAAACTACTATGTTTATATAAAACCGCGGGACATACAGTCTACGCTGTGTTACCATGGAAACAAGAAACTTGAAAGTTTTATTAATATATCTCCCAGATAATTAAATCCACCAATCAGTAATAAAGACGCCCAATTTTTGAAAGAAAAGTCGTTTAAATGCCCTAAAAGCTTCAAAAAATAACAAGTCAAAAAATAGTCGATTGACCCTAATTAAAAAAAACCTAAATGTTCAGGTACATTAATGTATAATACTGAATTGCGCTTTATCTATACCGAAATATAGAGCAAAATTTTCTTTGGAAATATACTTGAGCGATTTCTCATCGACCTCTATTATGAACAGAACAGAATCACTGCTCGTCTCTTCCATGAGAACCTTCCACTTCTCAGTGTGTAATCCTTCATTATACCGTTCAATACTATGAAACACTTTCTTACGATCCAAAGGTATGAAACTATTGATTTTCATAACCATCTTACGACTTTTACGAACCCAGCAAAAATCGTCTTCATACTTATTTATTTTTAAATCCAAATCACCAATAATATCTTCCAGCCAGGCAATATCACTGTCGTCATGGCAGCTATAAGCAAGACCTCCATTTTGTACACCAAAGCATTTAAGCAGTGGTAAGAAGTTATCACTATTTTCGATAGCATTCAAAATACGCGTTTGAATCTCTTTGACAATATTTAAATCAATTTCTTCATGATTATTAGTCGTAATAATCAAAATATTATCGATTTCAGAAACTTTTGTTCTCTTAGCGTCAGTTACATCGGAATTTTGAGAGCTGCTTCCAGATCTCTTACTCGAAGTTTTATCTTCATCATCTTTAGTATCAAGGCTTATATCGGCCTCATACATAGCCAATTCAAGATCCTGTATCTCCTTTTCCAGTTGAGATATATCTACTTCTTTATCACATACGCACAAACTGTCTTCACTACTCTTATCAGTCTCATGTTTCTTAACAGTCACAGTTCCTGTATCATCATTGACATCATTATCCTTATGTTCTAAATCACAAATAGATTCAATTCTGTCTTTAACATCAGTCAGTTTTTTTTTTGATTCGTTTTCAAGTGCAATCTCTTCTGGATCTTCGTTTTCTTTAGTATTATTAACAACACCCTCAATAGAGTCGTAAATTTCGTTAAGCTCTCTGGCCCAGTCGCTTTGGACTAGATTTTGGTCGTCAGTACTCAAATTGTTGTTGTTTTCTATAGAAAGCATCGCAGAATTGATAAACCTTTTACGATACTTGGGCATGTCACAATTAGATTCAATTTCGGCTTCAACTTCAGTCAGTACTTTTTCTATTTCGTGTTCAATTCTAATCTCTTCTGGATCTTCGATTTCTTTAGTATTATTGTCAACACCTTCATCGTCATAATATTCGTTAAGCTCTCTGGCCCAGTCGTTTTGGGCTAGATTTGGGTCGTCATCACGCAGGTTATTGTTGCTTTCCTTAGAAAGCATCGCAGAGTTAGTAAACCTGCTATGATACTGGGGTATCTTAGGGCGATCCTCCTTTTTTAATATGAATTTTCTAGAACCGAACAAAAATAATTCATATGAGGTAATTGTAACATAAACCCTTAACTATAGATTTATTTAGTGAATTGGAAAGTCAAAGTCAAGTGTAAGACCTCCGCGAGCTCCTGGAACCACGGCAGCTCCTCGGACGGCTGACACTAGTAATATAGATAGACAGATGGGTCTACTTCGTTTGGCCAAAATGTTTTTGAATGAAAATTTGGGAAATGTACATCATCATTAAATTTAAGAGCATAGCTCTTGTCGGTGTAATTCTCTCCACTTATTTCTATTTTGTACATTTGGTATCATTTCCCAAATTGTCATTTACCAAATTTTCATTTCCCAAAAAGTTGCTTCCCGTCACAGTTGATTTACTTTTTACGTAGTCACAAGTTTAACCTAACCTAATAGACGTAGCAAGCGGTTTCGATATCCCGGATATTAAACAAAAACAATAAGAAATGCTCTTGGGAAATGAAAATTTGGGAAATGTACATCATCATTAAATTTAAGAGCGTAGCTCTTGTCGGTGTAATTTTCTTCACTTATTTCTATTTTGTACATTTGGGAAATGTACATTTGACCAAAAATATTTTCGCCAAACGGCAGGCTCCCTAGACAGATATATACTCACGTGGCGGAGTCGAAGGTGACAGTCAAGTGTAGGAGCTCCGCGCCGGCCTGTAGCTCCTGGAACCACGGCAGCTCCTCGGTCGTCACGAAGCCACTTCTAAGGCGAAGGTTCGCGCTTAAAACTATATCCTTTATGAAGGTCATTATTTTTTTCGGCAATGCGTTGTCGAACCTGAAATTTAGCGATCGATCAAAAATGTAACAAAAGATTTTGAAAAAAATCAGAAAGTTTTTTTTTTCTTTAAAGTCTCTTCTACGACCAACAGTTATTCTCTATGGGAACTCTAGCCCCCTTACTAATAAAACGTTGAGTAACGGTGGTATAGCTATACAATGTTTTGTCCTTATATCTATCGTTGTGACATTTGAATTTGACAGATAAGGACAAAACATTGTATATCTATACCACCGTTAATCAACGTTTATTAGTAAGGGGATGAATCTATGTGTGAGTGCCAAGTCGGCACCCGGCTGGCTAAGTTTTATTTAGCCATATTTATTAAGCTTAATTAAAAACATGAACCTTTAGAAGTTTTGAAATAAAAACATCCTTATAGCGGTTTGACTAAAAAATATACGTTTTTTTTTAAATTATTTACAAAAAAAAAAAATAACCAAATTTTTGGTAATGGCTAAAGAGCTTAAACGCCACATGGTCTTTTCTACGTCACTAGTACATATCACGGTTAAAAACAAAATGACTCCAAAGGGCGTAGCAAACACGGGTAATATTCAATATCTTTTTCTCAAAAAAAAATGTGTTCTTTTGAGACCAAATTCCAGAAGAATGTTTTTTTTTTCAGAACCCTTTTAAAATTTCGTGTTGTCAATGTGTGTATGATTGTGCCCCAATGTTTATTTATGTACTAGCTATCCGTGCCCGGCGCCGCCCGGGTGTATTTTTTTTATTAGAAAACTTGTCCTGATAATTACGAACTCAACAAAAAAAAACTAATCGGTCGAGCCATTCTTAAGTTATGGCGTGGCCAAGGGAAACAAGGATTCATCTAAACTCAACACACTCGCACTGAATAAACTCAAAAACTACTGGACCGATTTCAAAAATTCTTTCACCATTACAATGCTGCATTATCCCTGAGTAACATAGGCTATTTTTATCTCGGAACATGAACGATTCCTGTGGGATGACAAAAATACGAAATCTTCGCGGACGAAGTCGATGGCAGAAGGTAGTTTTTATATTTAAAGCAAAATTGTATTTATTGACTACTAGTGTTGATAACGACTCGAGTTTTTGAAGTCTACATTGAGTCCTATCGAGCCCTGAAATCACAACTCAAGTTTTAGAAAAGACTCAAGTCCTCATTATAGGACTCGAGTCTTTTTGATGCACAAATGAAAAAAAACTATAAAAGATACGATATCTAATGAAGTTGACACGATGTCATGCATGTTCCACAACGGTTTGAAATAAAAATGAAAAAAAATACATGAAATGATTTTAAACAATAAGTAGGAACTAACTAAATCTTAAAACAAAACACTGAAGTCTTTATAGAAGACTCTAGTCTCTATAGAAAACTGAGTCTCTATAGAAGACTACAGAAGACTCAAGTCCCTCCCAAGATTAAAAGAAATCGAGCTTCGATTCAATGACTAGAGTCTAAAAAACTAAGTAGAGTCTTAGAATTGGAGACTCCAAGGACTTGAGTCTTTATCAGCACTATTCACTACATATAAAGCGATGTTACTCACCGAAACTCCCTCTCCACCCACTCAGCACTCTTCACAAAAGCGGTGAACCTCATCAGAATCAGTATCTTGACCGCCCTCGCCCTGATAGCCGTCGGAGTCTTGCAACTGCTGTTGATCGTCGGAATAACTCTCGTGACTATCCTGTCTATACTGTCTTCGGTGATCAATTCATATTCCTTACTGGTGTTCAGAACTGTCATCACTATAGGAACGTCGTTCACAGGTTTTGTTGCGTCTTTAGGTGGTTTCTTGACTATAAGTTCAACGAGTTTTCCTTTTCTTACTTTTGGTTTGAATTTGGTATGCTTTGGTGATTCTGGTTTGGGAAGGTCGGTTGATTTTGTTAGGGTTAGTTTTCTGTGAAGAAACAGTTATGTTTAAATACAGTAGCGGCATCGAGTGATGGCGCTTTTGAAGTTTGCTCACTCACGAAGTTCCCTAAATATTGACAGCAAGTATAAAAGAACAGATGTCAAACTTCATCGTTGCATGTACCGGAACTATCTACATCTTGAGGTTGTTTTTATTTGCTCGCATTCTAGCGTTCATCGTTTTCATCATAACTAACGAAAAACATCTCAAAAAAACAATTCGAGTGGTGATAACAAAGGACCGCTGACTGGTACAACAACGTATGACAATGAAGTCACTGCACTTTCACGTCACCGCCGCTAGCAAACTCGCGTCCTAGCTCTGAGTTAACGTGGTTTAATGATTATTTATTCACTCATTTATCAATAATTTCAAATTTTGTATACTTTGACACAATATTTCAAATTTCTGACAATGTCGTCTTCTTCTATCCACACAGATTATTTCGAGAGTTTGATTATGGCCTTTTATTTTTGTGCGTAAGTTTCATCACACTTGCTCGTAAATAGTGTCCTAATATGCTAGAAAAATCGACCGTAAATCCAAAATAATACCCACGGGCCTTTTTTTACCATTACGCCCTATTATGCGTAATAGCTTTTTTTTTAAATATAATACATGGACTCAAACTATCATAATACGTCAGGACCCCAATTCTTGTGCCATTCGATATGAAGTTTCCATCGAGATGAAATGTCAGTTGCATACAATTTTCTAAAAATATCGCATTTAAACTATTGATCTCGACTGTCACTAGAATCGGACTCCTGAACACGTTTGACATTATCTGTGGTAAGTCATATAGACAATGATGTAGTCTACCGCTAATCTACTGATTATAAACTGTGTGATTCCAAAATAATAATTAAAAGGGTGTCTGTGTATTTTTTGACTGATTCTATTTCATTTCCTCGCAGTTGTGATGAAAAACATTGTATTTTACACGGGTGGTAAAGGAAATACAAAGCTCGAGTCATTAAACTTTCTAACAGACTCTCGTTTGTAATTCTGTCTTTACCACCCTTAATACACAATGTACTATAATAAACTTTTTAAAAATATACTTCTAGCACTTGACTGAAATTTTTACGATAGTAAAATGGAGTGTTTCACAACACTATTTGACAGCTATCAAAAGTGCCATCACTCGATGCCGCTACTGTAGTTAAATGATAAAAAATGTGTGTAATGTGTGTTATTATTACACACATAGGCTGATAAACACATTACCCTCCTCCTTCGGCAGTCGGGTAAAAAGACTTGTTCTGTGGTGTGGTACTCACTTCATGTCCGGCGCGATCTCAACCGCGAGGTGGAGCTCAAGATCGCGGTTCATCTCGACCAGGAGCGACTCCTCAAGGTCGGCCTCCTCCTTTGAGTCGCAGCTCAAGGCCCTGCGCTTGTTGAGGGATCTCAGAGTAGCGGAGATCCACCGTCTCTCTCTCTTGGTTAATTCCGTCTATGGGGATAAATGGGAGTATTGAGAATGTCACGTATATTACTATCCTTACTAATATTATAAACGCGAAAGTTTGTATGTATGGATGTATAGGTGTATGGATGTTTGTTTCTCTTTCACGCTGCATCGGCTGGATGGACTTGGATCAAATTAGGAAAGGAGATAAGTTATACATTAGATTAAAACATAGGCTACTTTTTATCCCCGAAAATTTAAAAGTTCCCGAGGGAATAACGATAATCGACATCTACGCGGACCAAGTCGCTAGCAGAAGCTAGTAATAGTAACATTATAAATGAGAAAGTTTGGATCTTGGTTACTCAATCACGGTTCAACCACTGAGCGGATCGGGTTGAAACTTGGCACACATATAGGTAAGGTTTTGAAATAGGATATAGGCTACTTTAATCCCGGAAAAATGAATAGTTCCCGAGGGAATAGCGATAACAGACTTCTACGCGGACGGAGTCGCGGGCAAAAGCTAGTTAAAAAAATATATCTATAACTCACCCGGCCTACGAGGGCTGCCTTTTAAGTTCTGTCGTTTGCAAAACTCCCGTGATTATTAAAAAAAAAACTAGTATCATCTTAAAATATTTGAATTTAGAATTCAAAAACAAAAGAATGTCTCGAGATCGGCCGATTCGTTTTAGTACAGCTTCGGTTCAAAGTTGACAAGTCGGTTGTGAAAATGGAAATTTCGAAGGAAAATTTACGTGCGATAATATTTTACAACTTTAAAAGGGGTTTAACGCGTCTTCAGTGCTTTGAAGAGCTGACTACGGTTTTTAAAAATGAAGCACCATGCATCCGGACTGTGGAACGTTGGTATTTGGAATTTCAACGTGGTTGCTCTAGTCTCAGTGATAGGCATCGTGAAGGCCGACCAAAAACAGCTGTAACCCAGGAAAACATTGATGCTGTACGGCAACTGATCGGCGAAGATCGCCATGCGACCTACCGCGAGATAGAAGCTTCATTAAGCATTTCAGGGACCAGTGTTCAAAATATATTGCATGATCAATTAAGTGTAAAAAATTGATCTCACGCTGGATACCACATGTACTTAGTGAAGACCAAAAAACGGCTCGCGTTAGATGGTGCCGCAAAACTCTGCGGCAATTCAACCGAGGAGACTCTAAACACGTTTATGACATTATCAGTGGTGACGAATCTTGGATATATGCCTACGATCCGGATTCTAAACAGCAGTCGACTGTTTGGGTGTTTCAAGATGAGCCAAAACCGACCAAAGTAATACGCTCACGGAGCACTTCGAAAAAAATGGTCGCCACGTTTGTAGCGAAAAGTGGCCACGTTGCGACCATCGTGCTCGAAGATCGTAAAATAGTTAATGCTGACTGGTATACCACTGTTTGTTTACCAGAAGTTATCGGCGAGTTCCGAAAAAATAACCCAAGACGTCGTATAGTACTGCACCACGATAATGCTAGCTCGCACACCGCCCGGCAGACAATTGCGTTTTTAAAAGAACAAAACGTCGAAAATTTGGATCACCCGCCGTACAGTCCAGACTTAAGCCCTGATGACTTCTTCACTTTTCCAAAAATCAAGCAACGACTTCGTGGTCAACGGTACCGGACGCCTGAAGAAGCGGTTGAGGCATACAAAACGGCCATTTTGGAGACCCCGACTTCGGAATGGAATAAGTGTTTCAAAAACTGGTTCGATCGAATGAAAAAGTGTATTACATATCACGGTGATTACTTTGAAAAACAATAAATACCATTTAACACTTAAATTGTCTTTAGTTTTTTCAAACGACAGAACTTAAAAGGCACCCCTCGTATTATGGTCGTGTTTATCGCTTTCGATAAAGCATCTGTCACTTTCTGACCAGTATGTAAGTGCGAGAGGGACGAGTGCTTTATCCACCGCGATAAAGGCGACTACAATATGGGCAGTGGAACGAGGCGGGTTTAAAAAGTTGCTAAAAACAACACGTGACGGACGAGCCCCAAGTTACAACCGCTAATATTAATATCTTTAACGAAGCGTGAAAACAGTTATATAATGAGCGTTGCAATGGTAATAACAATTGTTTTATAATTATTATAGCATTTTTATTACCATGGTTACGCACGCGCATGAACGATGCCAGTGATATTTCACATTACCCTTGCCAAACATGTATGACATTTTAGTATAAACCAATGGAACCCTGACCCAACATAGAACTGTGTCACAGTGACGTCATGATTCAAGTCGTAAGAAGTGTCAAGCAAATTGTTTTATCTACACACATATCATAAGTCTTCTATTATGCGTTCAAAACCCGTAGGCAATGACCAGCATTACCTGTGGTAGTAGGTGACAGCGATGACAGCTGTTAATTTTGGAAGATGTTCCAAATTTGGATCTCATTACCTTACAATATTCGATAACGTAATTTCAAAATTACGTTACAGCTGTCATCGCTGTCACCTACTACCACAGGTAAGGTAATGCTGGTCATTTGCCTTTCAGCTTCTGAACCCATCTTAGAGTACTTATAATATGTGTGTAGATAAAGTATTGTACGAGACTCTGCGTAATTAGCATTACAACACTCGTGTGATCTATTATGAATATAAACTACACTCATGTTGTAATGCCTGTCATTACGCAACCGTCACGTAAATTACTATTATAATGTCACTGTGACACCTTGGGCTGATAGTACATACTGACCTTGTACTCAACAGTCTTGGTATCCGCCTGATGCAGCAGCAGATCCAGGATGTTGTGAAGGACGGATACTCTGAACTCGATGGCATCCTTGACACAAACCACCTTCGAAGGTTGGGTGGCTTTCGCGGCTTTTGGGGCTTTCACGGGCTTTGGGGGGGGGACGTGCCCGAGGCCTGCGCCCACCGGCTAGGGGGGGAAAGGGGGAGGTTAGCAGCTGATGCGCATAAATATAATACCCTCTTTTATATACTCACTCTCCTCTTTCATATTCACCCTCTCTCTTCGCACTTTCTCTTATACAGGGTGATTCCTTACTCGTGATCACAATGATCACCTCTGTATTCTACCCACGAATATGAACAACTTTCACTATGGGACCAACTATGAAATCACGAAAATAAAATTAACTGTTTCATAGAAAAGTTCAATACGTACTCTACCAAAATGTATGAAGCAGCTGATTTTTTTTTCCTGATTTCAGAGTTGGTCCGATAGTGAAAGTTGTTCATATTCGTGGGTAGAACACAGAGGTGATCATTGTGATCACGACTTAGGAATCACCCTGTAATGTGCACCACGTAACACGAACCTGCGCGATATTCTATTTTTTGGCGTCACGGGGAGGCGGTAAACGGTGCGGTGTGAGGGGAGCGCGCGTTGCCATAGCAACCGCATGACGCTAGGTGACGTACCTGCGCGATAAACGCCATATTGGTTCATGTTACGTGGTGCGGATTATACCCCCCTTTCTTCTTATATTCACTACCTCTCTGCTTACTTTCACCCACTCTCTCTCTTCTCATATTCACTCTCCCTCCCCATAATTCGCCTCGCTTAGGGAGAAGCTAAACAAATTGCGGCATGTGATCCTTAACTTATGTGTGTATTTAAGTTTAATATATACATATGTATTTTATTAGTTAAGGTACTGTAATGAGATAAGGTTCTATTGCTGAAAGTAGACCTTATCGCATTAAACTATTTGTACAAAGTGTCCAATTTGATTTTAAATTTATAAATTTACCAGTTCGATGGTGGGCACGATGGGCTCGAGTATCCCGTCGCCGCGCGCGCCTAGCGCCCCGCCTTTCCATCCCATAAGCATCATCATCCTGGGACAGACAGAGATACAGTGTGCGAGGAGAAGGAACATACAAAGTATAGTGAAAGATATAAAGGGAGGAGGGAGGGAGGGAGAAGGAAGATATATAAAGAGGAAGTACTAATCAACTGAGATTACTGAGATGCTAGACTCAAGATACATCAAAGTAAACTTCGACAGTCTGGTGAGTTTGGTCGGTCTGGTCACTATTGTGACTGTGATCAGTTGTGTCACTTTAGTCATTCTAAACACTCCGATCAGTCTGATCCCTCTGATCACACTGGTCACTTTGGTCAGTCTAGACAGTCAGATTAGTCAGTTACTCATTTTTAACCGACTTCAAAAAAAGGAGGAGGTTCTCAATTCGTCTATATTTTTTTTTATTTTTAATGTTTGTTACCTCAGAACTTTCGGCTGGGTGAACCGATTTTGATGGTTATTTTTTTATTTGTAAGCTGGTGCTTCCCGATTGGTCCCATTTTTATCAAAATGAAGATCTGATGGTGGAATCCATGAGGAATCGACGGAACTCTTCAAAATTTATAGGCACACCTATAGCGATTTTGGTATTTTTCATTGTAACTCGTGTATTTGGTCTTGGAAAGCACTATTTGGTGAAGTGGAACTGACGATGAAGACCACAGATGGCCACCGGAACTCCTAAACGGTATATATCGAGGGTGGCGACAAGATATTTCGATTAAGATAGTTGAGCGACTATGACGAAGCATATTTAGGTTTAAATATATGACTATGACTTTCCCACGGCGTTGCTTGCGGCGAGATTGAAATGTTCTATTGTTTCTTATTAATTGAGAAGTGGGAGAATAACAGCATAATTATGATCACTAAAAAGTATAAAATAAAATAAAAGTTTAAAAAAACAAAAACCCGCCTTAAAAAGCTAAAAATAACTTCTTTAAAATGGTAGGTAAATAGATCAGTCCAACTGAAGTCGGCGTCCAACAATATTTTACCAAAAGCAGACTTCAGTTGGACTGATCTATTTACCTACCATTTTAAAGAAGTTATTTTTTGCTTTTTGAAGGCGGGTTTTTGTTTTTTTATGATCACTCTGGTCACACTGGTCACTCAGGTCACTAAAGTCAGTGTAATTACTCTAATTATTCTGCTCAGTCTGGTCACACTCGTCACTCTGGTCACTATAGTCAGTCTAGTCACTGATCAGTCTGGCCACTCTGGTCACTTTAGTCAGTTTAGACACTGATAAGTCTGGTAAATTTGGTCGCTCTAGTCAGTCTGGTCACTCTGGTCAATCTCTGGTTTACCTGCGTCCCTTATCGCACTCTATGGGCGTGGTCATGTCCTCCAGCAGCTTTGTCTTCCTCTTGACCAGCCGCTCGCTGCTAAGGCAGCGCTGTCTCAGCCCGATGGTCTCTTTGGTCTGTCTGGTTAATCTCTGGTTTACCTTCGCCCCTTATCGCTCTCTATAGGCGTGGACATGCCCTCCAGCAGCTTCGTCTTTTATTTGTCCAGCCACTCGTTGCTAAGGCAGCGCTGTCGCGGCGCGATGGTTTCTTTGGTCAGTCTGGTCACTTTAGTCAGTCTGGACACTGATCAGTCTGGTCACTCTGGTCAATCTCTGGTTTACCTGCGTCCCTTATCGCTCTCTATGGGCGTGGTCATGTCCTCCAGCAGCTTAGTCTTCCTCTTATCCTGCCGCTCGTTGCTAAGGCAGCGCTGTCGCGGCGCGACGGTCTCTTTGGTCAGTCTAGTCACTCTGATCAGTCTGGTCAGCCTGGTAACACTGGTCACTCCGGTCACTATAGTCAGTCTAGTCAGTCTGGTCAGTCTAATCAGTCTAGTCAGTCTAGTCACTCTGATCAGTCTGGTCAGTCTGGTAACACTGGTCACTCCGGTCACTATAGTCAGTCTAGTCAGTCTGGTCAGTCTAATCAGTCTGGTCAGTCTATTCACTCTGATCAGTCTGGTCAGTCTTTGGTTTACCTGCGCCCCTTATCGCTCTCTATGGGCGTGGACATGTCCTCCAGTAGCTTCGTCTTCCTCTTGTTCAGCCGCTCGTTGCTAAGGCAGCGCGGTCGCGAAGCGATGGTCTCTTTCCCGGTGCTTTGGGCAGTTTCGTCAGGCTGGGGCACCAATAGCTTGTCTTTGGGCAGACGGAGCTGCCCGCCGCTTTTGAACGAAATTCTTTAAAAAAAACGAAGTAAAACACTTAGTTAATCTAGTAAGGCGCAATGTGCAATAGAATATACATAATCAAGGCAACTTATTTTGAACTGTGTTGCAATGGGAATAAGGTTTATTTTCGTATCTTCATAAACTGACAATGGCGTTATCGAACAAACGTAATTGAACTTTATTGCCTTGATGGTAGATTCAAAGTCCCACTTACAAAAAACTCCCTGTTTGCAGTATGGTGCGCCTTACCGGGTTATGAAATAGATAGATGTTATTCAATAACGGCGGTCCGTGAAAACGGGAAGGTGAAGCTACTTGCTACTCTTCATAATTTAGCCGAGTAATACATACTGGATATGCGAGTATGATCGATAAAACCTGATTTGCATTACACGGCCAAAATACGATGTGGCAAGCTCAACAATCCCGTGTACTATACAAGCCTAGAGCTTATTTTGGGATTAGATCAATATGTATGAGATTTATTTATTTCGTGGCAAATTATCTTTTATAAATTCTGTGTGTCAATTAATGTTAATGTTTGTCATGAATAAACAATTTCTATTCTATTCTATTCTATTCTATTTATTTTTTAACTAAAATTTTTTTACTAAAATTTCCTAGTTAGTGCATAGTTACTATCCTAATAAAAGGCGTGAAAGCCGTTCATAAAGTTTTCAAAAATCTGGGTAGAAATATTGAATGGAACTTCATACTGCCCTCCTAAGCAAAAATGCAATAACTAAATTCAAGAGCCAAAGCAGATTCAACTGTCTTCTGTTTGTAACTAGGTTGCAATTTCTACAGATGTTTTTTCTGAGATATCGCCATTATGCTTAGTAGGGCAGCATAACTGCCACTTCATAACTGTGATCAGGGAAGTAATATCGTATGAAAATCCATTATTACTCCGTTGTGTTTTTTTTAAAGTCTAGACGACGTTGTCAATCAACCTGCTTTAACGCGCACGGAAGTTGGACCCTACGAATCGGGGCGTCTTCACCTTCTGTATTTTCTTTTGGCGCGCAAACTGAACAGCATGCTACATTTTACAATTAAAAAAAACTTTTGTTGCCGATTGATGGCTTGTTCTTTCTTGAGAGGGTTTTTTTTGTTATTTTTGAATTATATTTTTTTGTAAGTGTAGTATAAAGTAGTATATTATATCACTCGGGGGTAAGTACAGATTACTCCCCTTGGTGAATAAACTACTATTATAGGTACTTACGGTCTGTTCCTACTGAGCGACCGGTCCCTCACCGATGTAGCGGACACCACAGATCGACTTTTGGTCACTGAGGCCAGCAGGCGCTCTGAGGCCGGAGCACTACGAATATATATAAATATAAGAGTTCAAGCAAGACAGCTATGATAAGCAGACGTGTGCTAACTTAGGGTATGTTCTAGGGATTGCATATCGTCGCTTTACTTTCTCAACCTCGTATCTGATCGAATAGTTACATAGGAATGTAGTCTGTATTATTTAAGGAACATGAGTGCTTTTCCCATCTAACTATCCGATCAGATACGAGGTTGAGAAAGTAAAGCGACGATATCAATAAATAATGTTGATATAATATTCAAGTCCCAGATAGACATGCGAGTAAGTACGCCGTACTTATGGCTCAGCGACCTAACTCGCCCGTGTGTCACCCTAAGGCTAGGCGTCCACCTAATCCGTCCGTCGGTCGGTAGCAATGTAGGCGCTCTCGTTTCTTTACATACGTTTGATTCTAACGGCCGAGTTCGGACGACGACGCCAGAACATACTTCGGCCTACAACGGATTAAGTGGACGCCTACCGTAAGTACGCGAACTTCTAAAGGTAAACACGGGCGAAAAAGATCGTCGAGCTTACTTACTCGCCCGTCTATCTGGGACTTAATATTGCAAATCGCGATCTTAAAGTCCGCGAACTTACTCTGCTCGCAGATGCACAAGCTATAAACTCGCGATTTTAAAGTTCGCGAACTTACTCTCCTTCGCTCGCGTGGCTGCGTTTCAAAAGGCCATCGAAGGGACCCCTAAGGACGAGTGGGCAAACTACCTTTTCTGAATGGTTCCATCGGATACTTACAGCGATGTATTGATGTGAACTATTTTAAAAAGAAATAAATTAAAACTAGTTTACTTTTTTTTTTGCATCTCTTTTGTTCCCTATGTCTAAAGAAAGAGAGGTAACAATAATATTTAGAAACATACCTTAATGAAGGTGACTCCGGCTCCGGCTCTCGAAGCAATTTTTTCAACTTTATCCATCTGTAAAATCATATTAAACAAGGGCATAAAACAAATCATTTTATCCAAGACTTATGGTATCCATCCGAGCCGGCAGGCGAGGGTGGATAATTAAGTCGATGTTAAAATGGGTTTTAAGCCCGAGTATACACTCTGCTTTTCACTTCGATTACGAAGAAACAAAACAGTGATAGTATAATGTCAATTCCGTCACACAAGTTTTGCAAAGAAAACAACTAATTGTTTGTCCAAAACGAGATAATAAACTTTTTCCCGCCACTGTATTTCTTTTTTTCTTTTTTAATTTTCTGCATGAGATTTGTACATTAGATCGAACGCATACTGCCAAGTCATATGTTGATTTGTTAATGTTTTTGTTAATAATGCTCGTTTTTAATAGTTTTGTTTTTGTTAGATGCAACATATTTAGAAGGCAAATCGATTAAAGTAAATGTATTCAAATAACAAGTTTATTTAATGCAGTCACCTCGTCTGTCTGGCTGTAGGGCTTAATTGTCTTAGTCTAGATGACGACAACACTTTATGCACTAGTGCATACAATGCGATTTTATGCAGCCTATACCCAGCATAAAAAAAGGACTTTACGAGCATGAGAAGTGAAAAATAATAAACCACAAGAGTATTAACAGCACATGGCAAATGTCATTTATACTTCGTTCGGATAGGTATTTAACTAAATGTAAACAAAAAAACCACGTGACATAGTTGGTCAGCCAATAGGAGCAGAACACTAATACGTCAAAGCGCCATAAAACAGTTCTGATTTCTGATGAGAGCCACGTGGTCTGGTTTGTTTACATTTAGTTAAATACCTATCCGAACGAAGTATAAGAAAGTGTCACATACATGGGTGGTCACATAATTAGGTACACTTGCGTTTGTAAGGTTCCGTAGGCAACAAGGAACTTATATAGTTTCGCCATGTCCGTCTGTCCGTCTGCGTGTGGGACCGTTCAGGAAATATTTAAATCGAAAAGTGTAATTTTCGCTCGAGTTAATTGTCCAATTTGTTACGAGTGGTAACAGATGCGTTTTTTTTACCAATGGAATATAAATTCTCAGCTGTGAATACCACAAATGAATAAACAGCGGGCAGTGTAGAATCAATTTCGTAGGATTTTTTTGTAGAATCTATTGTCAGAAGTAATCATAATGTTCGAGATAATATCAAAAACTTGAAAAACAAGGATCCGTCCCCCCTACACCCTCAGCACAATTTAGGACTTTTGGCATATTCATCTGGACATCTCAAGGTACCTGCACCAATTTACAAAACTACACAATTTTTTTTCCCTGATTTTATTAATTTTCTTGTACTAGAAGAGACTAGATACAGGACTGACCTGGCCTTAGACCTCTTGTGCTGTCCCTCCTCGATCCGCATCTTGCAGGTCTTCACCACTTCTGCGATGTTTTTGTTCAGCTGCATGAGACTCTCGCGGAATAGGGCATCGTATACGCCGAAGTTCTTGGAGGCTGCAAATCGTCATTTCTTTGAAAAAAACGTATCTCAAATTTCGTGACGTACGATTTTAAACTTAAACTAAAGCTGAGAAACGTTTCATAATTAAATGTCAAGGTTGTGATCACCAGAGATCGGAATAGGTAGAGCTAATTTGCCTAAACTTGACGCATATTCATTCATGCGTGAGAGAGATGGGAATACATTATTGAATGAACATGCATCAAGTTTAGGCAAATTAGCTCTACCTATTCCGATCTCTGGTGATCACACAATGCACCTGATTGGATTACCGATAGCGATATCGTTAGAAGCACGTTGTACTATGCAAGTAGAAAAAATGTATTTTTTGTAATAACTGTATAGCCCAGTCAAATTAGGGTTTCACCTCGGAATGAGCGATAATAAGGTGGTCTCAGGGCGACTTTTTCCAGTCCTATTTCGTCTCTTTCTTCTTTCTCCACAATGCTATTTCGTCAGCATATAACTCCTAAATTGTCACCTTCCTAACTCGTCCACATGTTTATATCGTCAATTTTCTATCTTGTCCACATTCCTATATTGTCCATGGTGCTAACTCGTCCACATTCCTATATCGTCCACAGTGCTAACTGGTCCACATTCCTATATAGTCCACAATGTTAACGAGTTAGGAAGGTGACAATATAGGAAAGTGGACGACTTAGGAAGGTGACAATATGTGGCATTATCTATGTAAAGGGACCTTTTATTGTCGATGGCGCTTACGCCGCACTGCGTCACGCGACGTTGTATCTATATCGGAGCATCTTTAATAATGGGGGAAGCACCATCGACAATAAGGTCCCTTTTCATAGATAACGTCAGATATAGGAATGCCGACGATTTGGAATAGTGAGCCATATGGCATTGTGGACGAGTTAAGAAGGTGACGAAATAGGCTGTGGACAAAGTTGCCCTGACCTCTCCAATGATATTAACTTCTATTATAAAATTGTACAACATTTGCAACAAATTTTGTTCCAAATATTTTTTCATGCGTTCATGTACAGTCAACATCATAAATATAGTCTGTCTAATGAAAGCTGAACCTGGGAAAAAGCGGCAAATTCAAAAAATCTTGATATGGTATTACCGATCAATGAAGGAATAAACGATATTGATACTTTTATTATTTTATTTATTTTGGTGGGCACAAAGGAAGAGGAAACGCGTACTATATTTTCATATATATTATTACGAGCGCTATATTTTGATGAAAAGCACTTTAGGTAAAATACGATGACAGTGACTGGAGCACATTTGGTTTTTCGAAATATATTTGACATAAAAATATAGTGATCTGCACGTGTAGCACAAGTTGTATTTTCTCGCTTGTCGCTCTGTGCGTCTCTATCGTAACAGACTAGATAGTAAGGGAGATCCGAGCGACAAACAAGTCACGAGCAACTTGTGCTAGTCGTGCTGTTGATAGATTTCATTGATACGAGAGGTTTTCGTCTGTGTCGCACACAGCATAATAAAACAATGATGATGAGGAATATTATATTCAACCTTTTTAATAAAGTAATTAGAGGTAACATTATTCTCATCACCCTTACACCTCTATCTAACGACAATTATATCTTGGAGAAGAAGCGCCGCAAGAAACTCCAGCAGATCATTTTTTCCAATCATAAAATACAATTATTCTTAAAAGTAACATTACAAGGTAGTAAAGTAATTAATAATTATTTCTAACAACACAAACTTAGTCGTTACAAATGTACGCTCAATAACATTGAGTAAATTAAAAATAGTGACTAGGAGAACAACATGACGAGGTCTCTACGTCAGGAACGATAACTAAAATAACTAACTGGAAAACAGGTTCTTGCAAGCGTGAACAGACAGGACCCCACTGACAACACCCGTTCACGAGTATGACGCTGATCTCAGCCATCGCCTCCTCAACCATGTGTTTGAAAAGAATAATTAATGAGGGCTAATAAAACAACGGAATCTTTAGCACTCCTGGTATGAAGCGACCTCATCCAGCCACGGTTTCTAACTTGGATAACTTTGATGTTAAAACTATCCGTAATAAAGTCTATGAGTTTTATGTTGTAAAAAAGCAAATTCCGACTCAGAACACTTCTGGCAAATTTGAAAGAAAATATGGGTTTTACAGGCTCCAGATAGACTCTACGTAAAATACTGATGAGCAATGGTTTTGAATAAAAAATAAAATAAAAAAAACGTTCAGTGCTCATAGAACGATATGACATTGCAGTCTTGCGACAATGATCTTGAGAACCAAAGCCACGAAACGTGCCAAAAATAAGCCAATTATATATCTTGATGAAACCTATCTTCATCAAAATTACAAGCCAAAAAGATCATGGCCGTGGACCGTCGACATCTGGTTTAATAGAAAATATTTCCTCCGCAAAAAGACTTATCATCATTCATGGTGGTTCCGTAAATGGATTTGTGCACATGCAATGTTGACATTTAGCACTAAGTCTACAAAGGCAGATTAACACCATTACATGAATACTACAAATTTTAACAGGTATTTACGAGAGAAATTGATACCAAATTTATTTGAACCCAGTGTGATTGTGTTTGACAATGCAGGTTATCATGCGGTACAAATTAATAAGCCCCTAAGCACAAACACACGCGAAGCTGAAATACAAGCCTGGCTCCGTGCTAAGTCTGTGAATTTTGATGAAAGTTTATACAGAGAAGAACTTTTTGTTTTAGTGAATCAGCACAAAACAAAGCCAATTTATGAGGCAGATAAAATTCCTAAAGCTAGTGGTCATGACATGAAGTGCTCACACTCTCACCTTACCAATGCGATCTAAACCAGATCAAGCTCATTTGGAATACTGTAAAACGAAAAGTGGGTAGCAAAAATATAGGTAAATCGGCGTCAGAATTTGAAAAAATCTAAAGGAATCCTTTGATGTAATGCATGGAAGAAGATGACAGACCATGACCTATGTCGAAAACCAATACAAGGAAAAGGATGGAATTCCTAATCAATTGGAAAGCTTCATAATAAGTGTATGTGATGGTGAACCTTCCAGTAGTTCCAGTTCAGATGATACCCTAAGACTCTAGGAACTGTAATTAAAATCAGATTCTAAATACTCTATTTCTAATGATTCATCTGAACTAGTGCTGTCATCATCACGGACACTTATAATGAATGATTCTAGTTCTTTAGTTATTCCATCCCTGGTTTTGTACTGAGCTTCAATATTAAGCACATGATTAGTCATTTTCTTCCAATGCTCCGGTGTTATGCTGTCAAAAGACTCTTTAATAATTTTTTCAATTTCAGCTGCTGATACGCCAACATTTCTACTCGCGACTTTTCTCTTCGCCGAACTCCAGATTAGCTCAATGGGGTTAAGGTCGCAATGGTAGGGCGGAAGTCTTAAAACCTCATGACCGTGCTCCCTTAGAATTTCATCGGCTTCATAGATTGGGTCTGCTTTGTGTTTATGTGCCAAGACAAGAAGTTCTGGTACAGTATAATATTCTTCAAAATCAATTTGTTTAGAACGCAGCCACTCTTTTATTTCGGCTTTGCGGGTGTTGGTATTTGGTACCTTATTAATTTGCACCGTGTGATAGCTAGCATTGTCCATGACAATGACACTTGGTTCACTCAAGTTGGGAATAAGCTTCTCACGTAACCACTTATTGAAATTTGTGGCGTTCATGTCATGGTGATAGTCTGCTTTGATTGATTTTGTGCTAAACGTTAATAAAGCATTAGGCACAAAACCATCTTCTGATCCAGCGTGAACAATAATAAATCGTTTTCCAGCTGAGATATTGCCAACTACACCTTGGGTGGAAGGCCCCTGCCACGACTTTTTTGTTTTGTAGTTCTGGTGAACGTAAGTCTCATCCAGGTATATTATTTTTTTACCTTCAGCACGTTTTGATGCAATAGTCCTTAGGTAGCGGTGTCGCCAAGCTGCTATGTCAAAACGCTCAATAAGTATCGAACGTTGTTCAGTATTTTGTTTAAATTCGTATCCATTTGCCATTAGTATTCGGCGTAAAGTCTCAAGGCATCCGGTAAAACCGATGCTTTCTCTCAACTCTGCCAATAAGCATCTGAGTGTAGGCACTTGTTTTTTTACAATATAAAATTCATTTATTTTATTTCGGATAGCTTGGATGTCAAAGCTATCCAAATTAGACACCGTGGCCTTGTGAGGTCGCTTTTTTCCGGGAGTACTAAAGACACCGTTGTTTAATTTTCCCTCATTACTTATTCTTTTTAAAGATGAAACACTGATATCTGTAAGAAGAAAGAAAGTGTTAAATAAACAGAACACCATTTAGAAATACATTGTGTGGTTGCGCAGTACAGCCCCATTGTACAGTCCGACAGCCCTAAAAACATTTGGGTTTAGGTGAAATGAAATTGCATCGGTGAGGTTCTAATCGCAACGGTTTAAGAACAAGGAAGACTCATATAACCCGAACATCTTTTATATCTGGCCGATCAAAAATGACATTAAATAAATAGATAAGGTACTAAAGTGTACACATATTTATGAAATCGACTGTACAGTGTACATTTGGTTCATAAACAACAAAATGCTGTTTGCTCCGCACACAGAAAATACATATCAAATAATATGTTTATGATATCTTTTAACTAAACACCTCCTTATTGTTTTATTGAAACTATGAGTGTCAGTTACATTAATCATCTGTCTATTAAATTAATTTAATAAAATTGTGAATGCTAAGAGATTCAACATGATATAGGGACAGACAATAGGTACCTACACCTATTATATAGGGAAAGACAATGATAATTTTAGTAATTACCGGTCATTGAAGATACTTCTTCCAAATATTTCGTCTGAGTCTGGCAGGCTAACTCAGTTTCCTCAACCTCTTTCAGCTGCTTTACGTTTTCCAGCACACTTTTGTCAACGTGCACGTCCAGGTTTTCTGAAACGAATTTAATTTCGTTTAATTTCTTAATCTCATCGTATAATAGACAGAAAAAGGTAAATTAAACTTAGGATTGCACATAGAGAAATAAGAAGTATCAAAATGAACATGCCGTACTAAAGCCGTACTAACCTATAAATTTGGTCACCGTAACTAAACAATTAATTTTTTGCATCAATAATGCTTTTCTTTCTTCTTGTTTTTCTTTGTACTTCTGTATAATAGTATACAGAATCTCCCGGACACCGCCTCTTATCGTCGACGGCATGATTACTCCGTATTTTTATCAATTTAGATCTCGAATTGACAAGTTTCTAACAACAACAAAGTCCAAACGACATATTAAATAGTGTTGCCAGACTCGTCAGCCAAGAAAAATCCAGGTTCAGCTTTCATTAGACAGACTCTAAGTGATAATTTATGTACTTTGTCACTTTAACGTCGTGTTTGAAATGTCATACAAAATTGTGAAACGATTGAAAGCGACAAGGTACATAAATGATAACTTATTTATACTGTTGACTGTACGGCTCGGCTTTAACCTCGTAAGGCCCAGTGTGCAATATAATCTACATAATCAAAGCAATCTAATTTGAACTGTCTTGCACTGGGAATAAGGTTTATTTTCCTATTTTCATAGACTAAAAATGGCATTATCGAACAAACGTAATTGAACTTTATTGCCTTGATGGTAGATTAAAAGTCCCACTTACAAAAAACTCCCTGCTTGTAGTATGGTGGGCCTTACGAGGTTAAAATCGTAACCCACCATCCTACACACAAGTTTTTTGAGAGTCGGGCTTTGAATCTACCGTCAAGGCAATTCGATTACGTGTGTTCGATAATGCCATTGTCAGATAATGAAGATAGGAAAATAAACTTTATTTATTACAGTTCAAATTGAATTGCATTGATTATGTAGATCCTGTTGTACACTGGACGTTACAGTAGAACACAATTTATATGGCATGTCGTGAATCTTCGTTCGCGCAGACACGAACAACGATTCCGATGATTTCCGAAAGCACGATTAAAACCCGCGATCAGACTTGTACGTAATAATTATAAGGTGCAAATGAAATTGCATCTATTTTTTCCATCTCGCTCACCGCTGACTGAATGACACGCGGTCGCGCGTCAACATGACGTCACTAATAACCAATAATAGCTCAGAATTCAGAGGCGCAACGCGTGGATCATGCTGATTGGTTCCCGCGCTTCGAAAATTCGTCATCTGCGCAGGTACATCGGTAAGCCATATCAGTTGTTTTAATGGAACTGTATTTCTTCTTCTAGAACCGTCTTTCGCTGCCTGTCACTCACCAGCCAGCTCCTTCACCCTCCTGATGAACTCCATCTCCTCATCCGACAAGTTTTCAAACACGACGAACTTCCTGTTCCTTTCGCTCGTGAACTTCAAGAGTTTCTTGAGGGTTTTCCTCAAGAAGGTTTCAGAGACTCCCTCGAACCTGGTGGATGATGCTGAAGAGCTGCTGCTGCTGGAGACAAACGAGGGCAACATTATGCCACGTCTTTATCTTTCAGTATAATTACTAGGGTTAGGATTTTGGTGGCATATCGTGGTTCTAGAATCCATGGAGTCGCTATTTCCTAATTATTATAATACATAAAACTTTGATTTTGACCTTTGAAAATTAACGACGGTAACTTTTTCCATTACGTCACGATAATTAACTATATCGCTCATAAAAAAATAGTGCCATCAGACCAAACTCCTGTAAACTGCGTCGGCTATTCAATGTGAGATACGGCCTCCTGGCGTATGTGGGCAGTACATAAATATTTAACTAATTATCGTGACGTAATGGAAAAAGTTACCGTCGTCAATTTTAGTCCTTGCGCTTTTTTTTCGTAAACGTTCATAAATAATTTGGTATGTGATACTATGGGGAGCCCTTTGTTTCCCATAATTTTATTAGTCATAATGTAATTGTTGATATAATTTTTGATAGTCATAATTTTTTATATCGCTGAAACTGTAAATTTTTCAGAAGTTCTGAAATATCTAACGTGTAGACAAGGCTAGGTTAGGTTAGGTTTGATTTATAAAAATCCTGAAAAAGTAACAGTTTCTTTAAAAAAACACGTTATAACTTGCGATGATTATGACCTAAAAAGCACATTATGACTAAAAATAATTAGGTCAGTCAATATAGACACGATACTATGCGATATAATTGTCGCTGATTAATCAGTAAACCGCCTCAGGAATGTATTGGAGGTAAGCGTGGACGGTGCCCATGACATCATGCGCAAGCATTGAAACAAAGCTATATGCAAGAGAGAGATGCAGATATTTGCCACTCACTCTTACCCATAGTTGCGTCTCAAAACTTACGTAATAACCACTGATCGGAATAGGTGGAGCTAATTTGCCTAAACTTGACGCATATTCATTCATGCGTGAGAGAGATGGGAATACATTATTGAATGAACATGCATCAAGTTTAGGCAAATTAGCTCACCTATTTCCGATCACTGGTGTAATCCTGGCCTTACGAAGTTGTGTAAATTAGTTAACCCATTTTGTATTTGTATTTGAATTATTTTATTTGCATGAATCATAGTTGTCATAAATAAATGTTTAAATTTTAATTTATTTAATAAGTTTATGAGTTTACCCTGGTTTTTTCGACACTCATTTCATATAATGTATCACTTTGCAGAATTAGCAAGCGGCGAGCGAACTTAGGGCGATCGTTGTCATAGTAAAAATACATCATGTTACCCAGATATATACCCTGAGACACGTTTCATTTATGTTGGTGGTGGGGACATTTATGCTCATCGTTAGTCTCCAATTCTAAGACTCGATTTAGTTTTATAGACTCTAGTCATTGAATCGAAGCTCGAGTTCTTTTTATCTTAGGACGGACTTGAGTCTTCTGTAGTCTTCTATAGAGACTCGAGTGTTTTGTTTTAAGATTTACTTAGTTCCTACTTATTGTTTAAAATCATTTCATGTATTTATTTTTATTTTTATTTCAAACCTTTCTGGAACATGCATGACATCGTGTCAATTTCATTAGGTAGTCATCTTTCATATATTTGAATAGAAACTTCAAAAGAGTCTTCGTTATAGGACTCGAGTCTTTTTGATGCACACCTACAGATGAAAAAAAAACTATAAAAAAATCGTATCTTTTATAGTTTTTTTTTCATCTGTGCATCAAAAAGACTCGAGTCCTATAATGAGGACTTGAGTCCTTTCTAAAACTTGAGTTGTGATTTCAGGACTCGATAAGACTCGAAAAAGGACTAAAAAGACTCTGAATCGAGTTCTTACAATGTAGACTTCAAAAACTCGAGTCGTTACCAACACTACTCATCGTCCTTTCACCCAGATCAGAACTTTTGCATTAATAATAATAGTAAGATTTAAGTATACTCACGCTACAGAAATGTCATCCCTGCTGGAATTGTTGGTGGTTGTTCTTGGAATCTTCTCCAATTTCAGACCCCTGAAATATTCAATACAATTAATTAACTCAATTGTTAAATCCTTAGGTTGCGAGAGTTGAATAGATTCTAGCGGCAGGGTCTTGTGGCGACCTTTTGGGGAAGGTCTGTGCCCAGGAGGGATCACTAATGTTTTACCCAATCATCATTTGGCATACTATGTCATTTTAAAAACTTTCATTTCGCAAAGAGATACTTCCCGCGGCACAAATACGTTTTTGCGAAATGAAAGTTTGTAAAATGATTACCTTTATCAAACGTACTTTTGGTAAAATTAATGTCCCCGCCCTGGAGTGGACGGGTCATTATTCGAGCGTTTCAACCGTCTCACTTTTGTGGACATATTTTTGAAGAATTGGGCGTATATTTTGATGCCGTTTTTGGATATTTGTTAGATCTCCGGTAAACTTAAATACCTAACCAGAAACGAAATCGCAATCTGCAGCCACTTCTACAAAAATGTGACCACGAAAGTGATTCGGAACAAACGCCCAAATAATGACCTGGACGGCTAAATATAAACTAATCAACTACGTGGCTTTGTTATTGTCCATGGAATTGGTGGTTGTTTATAAGAAAGCGGTTATGACTTATGACAATCCTTAGTTTTTTCCAACTAAAGAGCCCTTTGGATCAAACGACTCTTAAATCACGTAGCAAAAACTGTTTTGACGATCTTTGATATATCAATGTTCTAGCCTCTATTGCGTAACGAACTACGTCACGAAATTCTTTTTTACATTTATTTAAAAACTATTGATAAGGCATTTTATTACTCTTTACGCTGGAAAAGTTGGTAACTCCCAAGGAAATAACAACAGAAGAGTTATAGAATAAAAGCTGAAAGCAGAAGCTGTACAGGTATGAAATAAACAAGGATAAAAAAATTAACGCATTGGCAACGCGGGACTTGGAAGACCTGAGACGGAGAGATGAGGTATTAAAAAAAACCGACATGTTCCACGCTATGTAATTTCGGCACTCCTTGGGTATTTGCGAATTTTTGATTATTTACCTGATAATCGCAATGTGTAGATGGCATTGTAGTAAAAACATCGGCATCATTGGTATTTTTGACAAAATACCAAATACCGCGCGATTGTCGGTTTTTTGACTCTCATCAAAAGAGCTAAATATGCAAATACGTATTGAAGCCATCTTCACATGGCTATATTCATATTAATTGTGAATGACTACCTTATTAAACTTATGCCGATACACACACACAAATACGCAACGCCAAGTGAAGTGCCATAAGGGGCGTTATTTATCTCCCATCTGTCCCTTACACTGAATGGAACTTGTCAGGTTTAACTTATCTAACAGCCTCTTGGAAAATCACGGCAGCGAATGCGTTAAGTATCAGACAGGTTAAAAAAAAGCGAGAAAAAAACTTACGCTGTCTCGCATTTACCAGTCTCAACAAGCACAATTCTAAACTTATAGTCGTCCCCGTACGCTTCCATCGCTTCAAACAGGGGAGCAGCCATGGACTTATACCCAAAGCCAACACTTAAGTTCTTTTTAGGATTGACTATCAAAGAATATATATACTGAGCATCGGACAAAGGCATTTCTGGGTACAATAAAGTATGTTCATCATCGTTCTTTATAAAGCGGAGAGTCATGTTTAGCAGTTGAATCTTGCTGAAGGGCTGAAGAGTTGAGTTCTGGATTTGTACTTGGGTGGATGGTTGGTTGGATTGGGCTTGGACCAAGCGCTGGGATATCCTGCTGTAAAGGGGTAGGTTCATGCAGATAGGATCCATAAAATATGTTACAGTGAACTTGTATCAAATTTAAGACTGGTGCTTTTCTTCAGGCGATGCGAGATGATTGGTTGACACATTTTCTTAAAATGATTTATTTCCTGAAGCGTATTTTCCTTTCGCATTTTTTCCCATTTATGAATTTTAAAAGATGCGTAGATAGGTTTAGGTTATGTTAGTTTTGCAGCAAGCGCGAAGGACTAAGGCGCCCGGAAATAGCAGCTCCGCCATAGCGGAGCTCCGTCGACCTTGTAAATATGCCCATGTCAAATATGTATATGTTTATTTGATATGGGCGAACATGCGACTCTGAAAAAGCTACAATGTAATACATACGCGTTGTATACGAATAGAAAATGCGTGTGGTAAAATTCATAATCGGGGAAAAACGCGTTTGAAAATACGCTTCAGGAAAAGGGATTTTGAGAAAATGACCAATTTACAACAAAATTGCCATTGCGGGCCATCGCGTGCTCCCGACTTATACCAATAGCAAAGACAAGCTAGCTGAGGCGACTGTTTCCGTTGCCGAGTTAATGAACACTATGTATTGGTAATACGGTTTAAATTTACAACAAATATTTGAATTCTCGTCTCGCACATCCCTGCGGAATGACAACAGGAACTTAAAAAAAATTATCATGATAATAGAGGTTTGTCTCAAAAGCAAGCTTTTTGTTCTTTATTTACTGAGAAAATAAATAAACAAATTTTTGATAATGGCTACAGAGCTTAAATGCCACATGGTCTTTTCTACGTCACGGTTAGTGATAGACTTAAAAATACAAGTTTTAAGAAAATGACGCAAATCCTGAAATAATAATCAAAAATTCGAAAAAAGCATGAGGATAAGCACGATTTTTATCATAACATCTTTTCAAAAAAATACTGTTGTATATTCGGACCATGCGCTAAAATAATTGAATTTTTGCTAGATATTTCAATTTACTAATAAATTTCTCTCCTTGCCTCACCAGCGGTAAAGCACCTTTAGGGCGAGTTTTTTAAAGAACCAAAACGTGCCAAAACTTTAACAATACTGAAAGACATCAAAAACAATAAGGTTTTAACGTGTAAAATCTCAGACCTGCCGGGCTATCGCCTAAGAGCGGTTCCGCGTTACGTCCGATCCGAATCCGATCCGAACCCGTGAAAATACGGATTTGGATCGGATTCGGATCGGACGTAGTGCGGAACCGCTCTAACGCACTCGCAATCGCTATCGTTTTCATTTTGAAAATCGAAGGCTTGTTTGCATACAAAATGAAAACAATTGTTCCGCTTTGAAGCCGATTGTGATTGCGAGTGCGTTACACAATAGCGACGCTGGTATGAACTAGATTTATTGATTGATTTTGCACACCTCCAAGTTGTCAAGTAAATGTCTTGCACTATTAGGTACACATATTTTATGGATATAAAAGCCGAAAAAAGTTATACATTGCATAGTTTAATATGAAAAAGCATAGCACAGGCAGCAAGAACAAATTAAAAAGAAAAGTATTCTAATCCTACGTAATGCTTAAGGTTCTAAATAGGGAATATGCATGGATTTTTAAATAGAATTTCTCAACATAATATGAAAATACCGTAAAAGATATCACCAAAAGTGAAATTAATATTAAAATCGGTCAAGTAATACGGATGATACAAGCATTGTAAAATGCTAACTAGACGACAGAGAGATCCGAAGTGCACCGGTGACGTCATCGTGCAGTACGGCCATATAAACTCCACGTAAAATTCTGTTTCGCTAGAAAGAGATAGGAACAAATCTTTGTTTGCTTATATCTTGGTTATTTTTATAGCTATTCAAAAAATGATTCTTCTCACCTGTTTGTTACATAAATCAGCTTTTATTGAAGCTGTAAACATGCATATTCCCTATTGCTGACAAATCTCCTATAGCACAAAACACACTGAACGCGGGCCCAGTTTGCATCGCGATTCTTGTATGGACCCGGGAACGCCCTGTGTGTTGTCGTTCATATAGATATAGGCGAATACGAGTAGAACCGCCGTACTCCAAACCGGTCCCGCGCCCGCGTTTGTGTGTGTGGAAGAGGACTTTTACTTTTACGTTTTTACCTATAGCCATCCGGACGACCATTTACATCCTCCCGTTGGCAACGCATTTGCGGTCTTAGGATTGGAATCTTTAGATAGGTATTAGTTTTGAGAATGCAAATGTGTATGGGCAGGCGCGGCTCACTCCGCGATTTACGTTCATCGCTACAAGTACATGCCGGTTACCCATCTGATGGGTACTATTCAGGGGCTGTGCCACCAATTTCATATGAGTGCGATAAAGACGGGTAGCTAATTGGCCGCCATGATAGATAGGCACGCCGCGTCATTCGGGTACGCAATTTGAAACAACAATTTATCTCTTTCTTACAATAGCGTTCGCTACGGATTGCCGTCTTTATCTGTAGAAATATGGTAACGTAGCAACTGTCAGTAATTGGTACCTAATAGATTTATTATTTTAGAGATACATAATGAAATAATGTAAGTATATGATGTATAAAAAATATACATTTATTGCTCTGTATATTGAATGCAAAAAATAAATGAGCAACACATTATTATTTTATTTTTAGTCGTTGACAGCCCTCACTATTCATTTTCACCGTTCGTACACAGCCTTAACGTTCCGTTTGGCTTGCGCTGGAGTCGACGACGTCAGAGGGCCATAAATCATAATGTTTTGGCTAAGAAAAAAGCGGCTTTTGTAAAGATCAAAGGAGTGAGCCTTCTGTACTTGTACTATTATCTATTCTGTGGTATGGGTCACAGATCCCACTTACCATCAGGCGACCTGTGTGCTCGTTTGCCTTTCCTATCCATAAAAATAGCTAATAAGAAGATAAATGTAGGTATATAAAATTCTTACCTTGGCTTCTTGAACTCTGCAGGTTTCTTGTTTATTTTATTGGTATATATTTTCTGGTACACCAAAATGTCACTACCAACTTTTAACCTGAAATTTTAAAAAAATGCACACTCATTACTATTACTTTGTTTTATATAACTAAGTCTTTTTTAATTCAAAACATGATTTGTCTATATTAATATTATAAATAGGCAAATATGACAACAGGATTCTATTGAAAAAGTCTTCTAAAGAAATCAGGTAAAGGTTTGTCTCAACAAAAATATTTTTTTTACTGATAAAGAAAATATTGAATATCACCCTCCTTCCCCACGGCACTACTAAGTCGCACTACTGACCAATGATTTCTATTTCTAATTAAAATTTGACGGAGTCGACGGAGCTCCGCTATCGCGGAGCTCCTTTTTCTGGGTGGTTTGGCCCTTCGGGCCTGCTGAACAACTAACATAACCTAAACCTACCTCATATTTATGATACTAGTTTTGGTCAGTAGTGCGGTTTAGTAGTGCCGTGGGGCAGTCTTCCAGTGTTTACTACGCCCGCTTTTACAAGTGGTCGGAATGACGTAGTTTTGTTTGAAACCGCGTTTATTTTTAGTCTTGCACTAGCTGTCACGTAGAAAATACCATGTGGCGTTCTCAGTAAATAATAAACGTGAAAAAAAATACAGGGTGGTACTCGATAAACTGTACATAATGATAGGGATGAAATTTTAGGGTAATTTATATGTAAAACATTTTTTTTTAATTTTCTTAGCGTCTGGTTTTTTTTTACAGATTGTCAAACTTTTTAATAAAGTTTGGGTAGTACACTTACTTGTGACTGTGTAACTTTTGATTTAATAGCCCAAGCATAGTATCGACATTAGTTAGGTTTATAACAATTGATAACAATATTAGACCAATTAAAAAAAAACTGAGTAACTGCTTTTTTTGTGGAAAATTAGTGCAAAAATATCATTTTGTTTTCATAAAAACACGATTTTCTCAAAAAAATTCAGATATTTTACATTTTTTTTTAACGTTTTTAGATCTAAAATTAAACGAGGAATAATAATAAGCGAAAAAATAGTGAAATATCTACAAAATTTTGAGAAAATCGTGTTTTTATGAATACAAAATGTCATTTTTGCTGTAATTTATTAAAAAATTAAACAAAAAAAAAGAGGCTAATTTTTTTTTAAATTGTTTTCCCTTTAACCTAAAATGTTTTACCTAAAATTTCATCCCTTTCAATATGTATAGTTCATCGAGTACCACCCTGTATGTGTGCTTTTGAGACCAGCCTTAAGCACGATTTTTTTCAGAATGCTTTTTCCAAACAGTTTCAGTTCTCACTTGTGTTTGTTTGTATGTAATCTTTGGAACTACAGTTCCGTTTTTAAAAATCTTTCACTAATAGCAAGCTAGGCTGAATAATATTGGGTACGTTTTTATTTTAAACAGACTTTAACCTCGTAATACTCACCATACTACAAACAGGGAGTATTTTGTAAGTGGGACTTTGAATCTACCACCAAGGCAATAAAGTTCAAATACGTTTGTTCGATAATGCCATTTTCAGTTTATGAACATAGGAAAATAAACCTTATTCTTATCGCAACACAGTTCAAATTAAATTACCTTGATTATGTACCCTATTGCACACTGGGCCTTACAACGTTAGAAAAGGAGGATGTTCTGTTTCATTGTTTGTATTTTTACTCGACTGCCAAAGGAGGAGGGTAATGTGTTTATCAGTCTATATATGTTCGTATGTATGTTCCTTCTGTGGCGCTCTAGAAACTAAACGCGTGGACCGATTTTGATGATTCTTATGTCAATCGATTTGTCTTAATCTTGTGAGTGACTAAAGATATGACAGTAATGCAAATTAAATATGGCGGCAACCAGACGCCAGAGAAAAAAAACAAATTCGACGAACCATTACAAGTGGGGTATAACTGAATAGGAAAAATCATCTTAAGGTTTATTTCATAATTTTTCATTTTGAATGGTTATTTAGGATTTAGAACGATATAAAGTTGGTTAGCAATAGTCGGGTTTTTTAAAGCTATCTTTTTGTTATTTATGTATGTTTATTTCTCCATCAATAAAGGGTCAATATTAAAAAATGTTTTTTTTGTTACATAGGGTATACTTCCGAGGTGATCCCATTGTCACTATATCAATCCCCAATGAGGGAAAAAAGTATCATTTGGTGAAGTGGGACTGATGAAGACCACAGATGGCCACCGAAACCTATTTCAAGGGTGGTGATAAAATATCTCGATTAATATAGTTGAGCGACTATGAAGACATATTTAAATGTATGTCGCTCAACTATATTAATCGGTTTAAATATATGACTATCACTTTCCCGCCGCGTTGCTTGCGACAAACTCGAAATAATCGATGGTTTCTTATTCATTGAGATGTGGGCTTACATAACAGCATATTACGATCGCTAAAAAGTATAAAATAAAATATCATTTTAAAAAACAATTATTTTTCTTATTCTTTTTTAAAATTATTTTTACTGAAAAGTTTCTTGATAATTTATCAAGATATTGCCAATATATGGATAGTGCATTTTAAACACGCAGTTCAGCAAAAAAACACTTTAGCAATTCAGAGGAACTGTGTAAAATGTTAGCTATGGATGTGTAGTCTGAAATAAATTTAATTGATTAGACAGTGCGCACTTGCAAACCAAATGTAGAACTTCCCAAAATGTTGATTTTACTTTAAAAAAATCTCATAAATCAGAAACTGATGAGATATGGACATTCAAAGTTGACAAACACTTGCAAGTGGGACCCTTATCGGTGTCACATTCCACAAAAATCATTTTTAGATTAAGCTTTATTTTATTATGTTATATATTGGTGGAGGTGTGTTATCAATAAAATGTGTTTCTTCCTTTCTTTCTTTTTTTCAAAGGACTTCTGTCATTATGACACCTAATTTACACAATTAGATACTTTTTCACATGTTCCTAATTCCTATGGGCTATGTATGTATAACCGATTCTGGTATACAGAAAACTAGTACATGATAAAATATTTTTATTATTTATTGAGTTATTTGAATATAATATCATGTAAACATTTCTAGTTAAAATAGAATGTGTCCGAACAATAACATGACCAAAACAGAATATGTCTAAACACACATCAAAAGAAAAATGTGACCAATTCAGCATACCGTAAAAATAGAAACGATCTTTATTTTTTTTAAATATAAAATCCCTATAAAAAATCAAATAACAATGCCTGCTTGATTTAATATTTAGGATTGTGTTGATAAATAAATAAGAATACTTATTATTGAACTAAGGGCCCGGCTACACACAGTGACTTGCATGCACAAACGGTTTGTGCAAAATTGCAAAACTGTATGGAAAGACATTTGTGCAGTATACTGCTTTGCCGTCTTAATGCACATGCTTGTTTGTGCAAATTTAAATTTGTGCAAGTATGATTCAGCGTGTAGCGGGGCCCTAATAGTTTAAGATCATGCCAAGAATTAAAATACCCTTACTTTTTGTTTGTTTTTCCATTTTCATATGTATAGGTCCATCTATAGACATCCCTATTCATTTCCAAATTTTCTATTATGTCCAAAACAAGTTCCCTATTCTCGGGGTCATTGTTCATTGACTTGTTACTCAAATTCCTGGTATCGTTTACCAAATTCACCAAAAACGCCTCGTCGACCACCGAAATATTCGGAAAAAATAACTCTCGATTGTCCTTTTTTAAATATTCCGAGATCTTGTATAGGTAGTCTGTTACTTGCATTTGGTCCAAGTGTTTTAAGGCCTTGGAGAACTCCATCAGATCTTTCGGTGTACATGCAGTCATTTTTTATAATGAAATATCTATTACTTTGCCCTACCTCTCTTCATCCCTTGCGGCATGTCACAGTGGTAGCAAGACTGTTTTTCCAATGACAAATTTACAATTATTGTGATTTTCTCCAAATTTAACCAAATAAGATACGGTGGCATACAAGGCCTGAACTGATACCTAGCCGACAGTTGCTAGCCGGTCAAAACATAAGTTATACCTAGTTTAGTAATTCCCCCGATTCCCCGGCAAAACAACGAAACATGTGGTATTTAACATCTACCCACCATACGAAAGAAATAATGAATGATAATCTACAATGCACTTATATTAAATATTCATTGTGTTAGTAGAAACAAGGACTAAATTGAATTGGATAAGTAAAATGTTTATTTTTCGCAACCGAAACGCACAACAAACAACGGCACCGAAAAACGTCAGAAAGAAAATTTTAAAATTGTAGTGGGTAGCGTTTTGTTCCATTTAAAAAGGGATGATTTATAATATAACATGTTAAACTTAAAATATTCAAGAATATAATTGCGGATTACACACAATATATATAAGATAGTTTTGAAAAAAATTTAATATTATGAAAGAGGTGGAACATCGCGGAGTTTCACGATTTAACTGCATTTAACTGTGATAGTGCAATAACAAAACGTGTCTATTTTTCGCGCTGTTTGAGATATTAAATAAACTGCCGACTAGGCGGGCAGATTAAGTCGGAAAATTCATCAACATTTTAGGGCTGCAAAGATTAAAAAAACTAGGGATACTAAAGGGGGAGGCCCCGACCTACGTACACGATGGCCAACGTGAAGGACGGAATGTAATTTAAACCTCGAGTTGTATTTTCTCGCTTGTCGCTCAGTGCGTCTCAGTACCCGTGTTGATGTTATATACACGTTCCTTTAACTAACTTACAATCTTATCTTTACGGCGATAAATTGGCCTTCCTAGAATACCTTCGACAACTGTCTGTTTAGATAAAGCGCCCAGTAACTAAATCTTTACATACTAGGTGTTAGCCCGCGACGACGTTCGCGTAGAAAAAAAAAATAGTTTCCGGCATAACGTAGGACCATAAAGATGATATTTTTTTTGAAATCGGTTCATTACGTAGTTTTTGAGTTAGAAACATACAAATTTTTCCTCTTTATAATGT
This sequence comes from Acleris literana, assembly GCA_946894065.1. Taxonomy (NCBI): domain Eukaryota; kingdom Metazoa; phylum Arthropoda; class Insecta; order Lepidoptera; family Tortricidae; genus Acleris; species Acleris literana. The sequence goes on from OX335696.1 coordinate 3,686,907, forward strand.
TAGTGTAGATAAAACAAAGTCTCTTCCCGCCGTCTGTCCCTCTTAATGTACAGTCGACTACAAAGAGACTTCGCGCTCATCACACAAATAAATGCCCATACCAGGAATCGAACCCAGCACAGCTCGCTTTGTAGGTGGGGTCACTACTAACTAACTAGGCTAAAAGCGTCGTCAAGTTTATCGCTATTCAGTATTTCTGGTGTTAATCCTTTTTGATCTTATTTAAACTAATAAATAATAAATAAAAAACAGTCTTTGTATTTTTTTTATATAACCTCCAAAGTTACTTAACAAAATAATCCTTCATTCTTATTTTAATAATCTAATTAAACAATAACTATTAGATAAATAAATAAAAAACATTAAAATTACAAACCATAAGCACAGATTACTATACCCATAAGGATTAGAGTATTCGACACTCACGGCCGTGTTTTAATTTCACTAAATTATTTTTGTGTTGGTTTTTAGGGTTCTCTACCCTAAAAGTACCAACGGGACCCTGTTACGAACCCTTCGCTGTCTGTCTGTCAGCGGGCTGTATCTCATAATTAAACAGTTATATGCACTAGGCAGAAAGTTTAAATTTTCTATTGCCGCTTTGACAGCAAAATAATAAAAATTAAATTAAAATGTAAAATTTTGATTTATTTGGCGTTGTTCGCCCGACCTTGACAAACAAATTTGGACGACATGAAAGTGAGTAATACTATTGCCGAAACAACGACAAATAATTAATATCAAATAATATTTAAAATTAAAGCCTCGATACAAGAATGGTACGGAATCCTGCGTGTGCGAGTCCGACTCGCTCTAGGTCTGATTTTTTAAATATAAAAATCAGCTGTTCACACACTCTCATAACAAAAATATCAACTTAAAGATCAACCATACCATACCAAAAATACACTACCTTTATTTTTACCTGTAAATACTCGTATTTGTAAATCACACTTGTTTTTATTATTTAGATTTATCATTCTAAATTATCTATATAATACACGAAAGAATCACCGCGCTATCAGGTGTGAGTCGTGAGTTACACAAACCTCTATAAACATGTTTTTATTTTCTGAACACCTTTTAATTAAAAAAGTTCCTGTTCTCCTTTAGTATTCCTTTTCATTTCCTATTCCTTTCCATTATGAGAGGCTGTTTGTATTTCGGACCATCCAATACAACAAACGACACACCATAGAAGACGCTGTAGGTCTTACAACCTCCACAGTATTTACAGGTTTTATGTGATACCTATAATTTTAGTCATCCTGAATACTGTTTTTCAACGCAGTAGCCTCCAGATCCTGCTCCGCCATATTATCCTGGACCTCCTCCAACGTTTTATCCTTCGTCTCCGGAACAAAGAAGTAAATGAAGAACAGCCCCAAATACCCAACGCTTGCGAAAGACCAAAACACAGCAGAGTGCCCCAACTTCTTCCTAATTTCATAGTAACATTTCGTTATAGCAAAATTCATGGCACAGGCCATGATTGTGGCTGAGCTAGATGCAGCAGTTTTCACGTTGATAGGGAATAGCTCTGCTTGCATTACATATGGCAACATCCCTATACCAACGGAATAGAATATGTTGAAACCGAAAACGCCTATTAAAGGCAAGAAAGCGAGAGTTGCAAGGATATCGCCAGAAAACTCGAGGGTTTCCTGAAGGTAGAAATAGATTCCTAGAGCTGTGAGAGAGATAGCAACTCCTAAGCTTGATATAAACATGAGGATGCGTCGGCCGAAGTAGCCCGCTAGTATAGCCCCTCCGACCCCTGAAATATAAAGGTTAGATTAGGTTAGGTTAGGTTAGGTCAACAGAAAGGCTCTTCAGTCTTCTCGTGACCACGATCGTTGCAATACGGTCGAAATATCGAGATAGTTAATAATTATTATTTTACGCGGTTAAATATCGTTTAGCTACAAGTTTGTAGAAAGTTACTTCACTATTAAACTTATTGTAATTTATGGTAATTTGACATACTGTGTAATTTATGCTGTAGGTAACATTTGAGCCACGACCGAATTTGCATTGAGCAATAAATAATCTGAGGCCCTACTTTGAAAATCGAAGTTCGAAGTTACGTTAGCTCCATCCCTGTCACTCGTCATTTAAGATTAGATCGAGAGAAAGGGATGGAGCTAACGTAACTTCGAACTTCGAATTTCAAAGTAGGGCCTCTGAATCTGATTGGAATCGTCGTTAAAAATCTTGGTAGTTTGATTACTCGAAATAAAATTACTGAAAATTGTAGTGTAGGTTTCAGGTTGTCATATATTTCAGAAATTGCTAACAATAAATGAATATCTGAGCAACCTGGCTAATTGATGATTTTTCATACCTACTCGTGAATGGGTGCTGTCTGTGGCGTCCGGTCTGTTCACGCTTGCAAGGACTTGTTTTCCAGTCAGTGATGTTAGCTATCGTTCTTGACGTAAATACTTAGGTAGATAGAAAACATGTAAACCTTAGAAAAAAAACCAGATCGAACCCAGAATCCCAGAAGCCCTCTGAGGGTTTATTGCCTAACGCACTCGCAATCGCAATCGTTTTCATTTTGACAGCCTGAAGGCGAGTCTGTATACAAAATGAAAACAATTGTTCCACTTTAAAGTAGATTGCGATTGCAAGTGCGTTAGGCAATAGCGACGCGGGACTACTAGCTTCATAGACAGCAACTAGGTTGGCCGTATGATGACAATTAACACGTCAAATCTCACCTGTGAGTAATTGCACGAATCCATAGACAATGCTGACTAGAGGGCCGGAGATGGAAGTGCTCTTCCAGAAGATCCCCTCGAGGTACGCTTGGATGGCGATGCCCCCAGTCATGTACTGCAGCATCTTCAGACCTGGCATGATAATAGTTTACAGCATACGCAATTTAACTGATACAAGTCAATATTTTAATATATACATATATAGCCAACACCATCTTATCCATTAACCCACCACCAAGCAGTAGTGTTCACATTGCTGTGTTCCGGTTTGGGGATAAGACAACCGGTGAAATTACTAGCATAGAGGTGAAATTACTAGATTCCACCTTAGTCCTCAGGGTTGGCAACGCCTTTGAAGTCTTAGGATTGCAGTTTTGAGATTGCAGTCTTGAGGTTTCAAATGTCTATGGGTCTCAGATCCCACTTACCATCAGGTGGCCTGAGTGCTCGCGTGCCTTCTCCTTGACATAAAAAAAAGGTTTGAGGCCTGGGGTTCTAGTGAAAAAGGATACAAGTCGACTTAACTTGTAATAAAAAAACAAAAACCAAGTTATTTTTTGCATTTTTGAAGGCGGGTTTTTGTCTTTTTAAACATTTATTTTATTTTATACTTTTTAGTGATCCTATTTATGCTGTTACGTAGCTCCACTTCTAAATATTAATGAGCAACTATAGAACATTTCAAGCTCGCCGCCGACAACGTCGCGGGAATGTCATAGTCATATTTAAACCTAAATGTTCTTCGTCATAGTCGCTCAACTACCTTAATCGAAATATCTTGTCGCCACCCTTGAAATAGGTACCGTTAGGAGTTCCGGTGGCCATCTGTGGTCTTCATCATCAGTTCCACTTCACCATATAGTACTTTTCAAAAGCAAATGCACGAGTTACAGTGAAAAAATACCAAAATCGCTATAGGTGTGCCTATAATATTTGAGAAGTTCTCTTGATTTCTCCAAGATTCCATCATCAGATCCTGACGTGTTGAAAATGGGACCAACTAGAAAGTATACCCATTCAAACAACGAAAAAATTTTTCAAATCGGTCCAGTGGTCTTCGAGTAATCGGGCAACATACATTAAAAAAAAACCCGACGAATTGAGAACCTCCTCCTTTTTTTGAAGTCTGTTAATAAAAAAGGGTACATACATAAACGGAGTGTACTAGACTTAAACCCTTTTGCACTGGAAAGTAGGTGCCACCTATACACATTTGCATTCTCAAGACTACGACTTACGACTGCAATCCTAAGACCGCTAGTAGCGTTGCCAATACTGAGGACTAAGATGGAATACCTCTAAGCTAGTAATTTTCTCCACCACTAAATCTCTCCCTCCTACGGTCCTACCAACTCTCTCTTGATCTCTTTTACACAAACGAGTGATAACCCGAGAGCGACAGGATCTCACCTGCGACAATGTATAATGCTTTCCTATATTTCTTATTGGACAGCAGCTCCCATAGCGTGGTCTTGTTCTCCATGCTTTCTCTGACGTGGGCCCGTATTATGCCCATCTGTTCGTCCACCCACTGAAATATTCAAGAAAATGAGTCAGTTACATTTAAACTAATATGTTAATTAATTTAATCATACGAGTGTTATAATATATCATCGGTTTTTAACCTTTGTAAGCGATGGAACCCTTTTGAAACAGTAATTATGTTATGGAGTGACAAAATTGGCTAAACCTTTAATAAGAGTGAACTTTTAAAAGTCATCATTATTATGATCCTTATTTCGTTAAATATTACTTAGTTACAATGTTTTAAATCGTGCCAAAGTACAAAGTAGTTTGTCGGCCCATTTTGCTCTTGAGATATTTTATCTGTTTACAAGTAATTCCTAACCAAACATAATAAGCATGTCTATTATCTATGCATGTATTCATTAGCATTGAGATCCTACTAATATTATAAATGTGAAAGTTTGTGTGGTAGTTTGCTACTCCTTCACGCGGCAACGGCTGGACGGATTTGGATGAAGTTTGGAAGGGAGATAGCTTATACCCTGGATTAAAAGATAGGCTAATTTTCATACCGGAAAATTTAAAACTTCCCAAGTGAATATACAATAAACCAAATCTAAGCGGGTGAAGTCGCGGGCAAAGGCTAAACTACAAAGTAATCAATACTCGTATGAATATACCCTTCAGTTTACTTTGAACCTCATTATCTAAAGCTCAAAGACGCTTTTCGTGATAAGGGTGTTGTAATTACTACTTTCTATTTTTAACACTATTTTGGCCGTCACACTTTACAATAGATAATATATCTTAGTTTACCAGGTAAGACCCTTAAGTGAATTCGGCCAGGGGCTCTATTTTACTAGTTAAAACCAGATCTCTTTATCAATATTATAATAAAACGGATATTCTACACTATCTCTTAATTACTGAAGCAATTTACACGCCAATGACAGTTGAATACAAAATATGAAGGCATATTCTGCGCTGCCAACCATGACGGATTAATCCATCATTAACGGCGAACCCATTGTGCGGATATATCCGTCAATGGCGTTGAAAAGGTTAAATTTAAAATGGGGTATCATGCTTTGTGAAAAACTTAAGTGTCTTATTCTAGTTATAAGGATACATTCAAACACATGGATTTATATGCCAAACTGTCTATTTTAACCCTATTTTTAAACGACTTAAAAAAAGGAGGAGGTTCTCAATTCGTCTGTTTTTTTTTTATGTTTGTTACTTCAGAACTTTCGACTGGGTGAACCGATTTTGATGATTCTTTTTATATTTGAAAGCTAGTGCTTTCCGTTTGGTCAAAATGAAGCAGAGAAGAAGAAAAAGAATGAATAAAAATGAAGATCTGATGATGGAGTCCAAGAGGAATCGACGGAACTCTTCAAAATTTATAGGCACACCTATAGCGATTTTGGTATTTTTCATTGTAACTTGTGTATTTGCTCCTGAAAAGAACTATTTGGTGAAGTGAAACTGATGATGAAGACCATGGTAGCCACCGGAACTCCTGAACGGTATAATATATATTTCAAGGGTGGCGACAAGATATTTCGATTAAAATAGTTGAGCGACTATGACAAAGTATATTCAGGTTTAAATATATGACTATGACTTTCCCACGGCGTTGCTTGCGGCGAGATTGAAATGTTCTATAGTTTCTTATTAAATGAGAAGTGGGAGAATAACAGCATAATTATGATCACTAAAAAGTATAAAATAAAAGTTAAAAAAAACAAAAACCTGCCTTCAAAAACCTTAAAATAACTTCTTTAAAATGGTAGGTAATAGATCAGATCAACTGAAGTCGGCGTCCTACAATATTTTAACCAAAAGCAGACTTCAGTTGGACTGACCTATCATTTTAAAGAAGTTATTTTATGCTTTTTGAAGGCGGGTTTTTGTTTTTGATAACTTTTTTTGCGGCCATGGTTTACAATAGATCACATTGGCTATGTTTACCAAGTAAGCCCTTAAGTGAATGGGGCTCGATTTTAAAAGTTAAAACCAGATTTCTCGAGACATATTAAGTACAATAAAACGGATATTTTACACTATGCCTTAATTATTGAAACAATTTACACGCCAATGACAGTCGAATACAAAATATGAAGGGATATTCTGCACTGTCAACAGTGACGGATTAATCCGTCATGAACGGTGAACCCGTGGTGCGGATATATCCGTCAATGGCATTGAAAAGGTTAAATGTAAAATCTGTTAGCGTGTCTTATTCTACTGATAAGGATATAGTCAAACAAATGGATTTATATGCCACTAGGAACTACATCAAAGAGACGCATTAAGTCTAATCGTATGATGGATGTTGTTCCATACTGCCCTCCTTAAAAAAAAGGGCGTACGTCTCATAGAACCGAGAATGTATTAGGGACCTTAATTCTTCAGATGGGGGTTAAATTTACTTTGAACAACAAATTGCGAGTGCGTCCTTTTTATTTAGGAGGGCAGCATAGTGGTCCAGAAGTCCATTTGTTTGACTGCTCGTCATACTAAGTACACGCATCCAAAATGTCTTTGTGTAGTTGAAAGTAGTTGACCCTTAAAAAAAACATACCCGTTCATCGTTGCTTCCCTTTATCCTCACAAACTCCTTCCTAGCCGCGTCTATCCTGCCATCTTTCATGTGGTAATACGGCGACTCAGGTATCCACAGACACAGCAAGAGATTCACTACAGGTATAGTCAACACCAGGCCGTTCAGAGTGTTGTACGAGACAAAGGGCCCTATGGCGTAGACTATAAGGCTCCCTAGGTTGTTGGTCACTTGAACAGACATGCCGAGAGCTCCACGGATTTCTTTGTCTGCTATTTCTGTTATGTAAATCATTACAACCTGAAGAAAAAGATAAGTGGTATCAAATTTAGGTAAATGTAGGTGTAGGTAAATGTAGGTAGGTACAGTCAAGGAATTTAATTTGTGACCCACCTTAGGTCCAAAGTCAATCTGACATTCTACAGCAATAAGGTTGAGTTTCCTATCAATCACAAATGACTTGGCATCTCTATTGACAATGACATCTTCAAGCAGATTTTCTTCGAAATGGGTAGCAATTTAACTTTCGTGACCGTACCTGAATGTAGGCATCAAAGACATTCAGGGGCATAAAGCTGATAGGAGACCATTTGGGCCGTAATAAAAAAAATATTTAGGTTAAGAAATGTTTATGCTTGTAAATTGTTTTTTTTATGTGCCAAGTAAATTATTTTTCATTTTCAAATGGCGTTTATTCAAAGTTATTACATTCACAAGCATCAAGCGTCGTGTATAAGCTGTACTGTGTTTTTGCAATAAACGTCTTTGTCTTTCTAAAAATACTTAGAGAATAGAACTTTATTTCGATAAAACTATACGTTCCTTTAACAACTTTATACTTATGTTTTACTAGTTAAACTAGCATTAACGAAATAGAAGCCACGACGCTGATTCTTAGTGGGTTGCACATATTGTATTTTCTCGCTGTGCCTAGACTCAGTGCGTCTTCATCGGTACAGACTAGTTATAATGGGATATCTCATCTGAGTGACCAAAAGTAGTCGCTGGCAACTTGTGCTAGCCGGCCAGGATTCAATATGACCTTTATCTTACATTATTTGATATTGGACCCGATTCTACGTGCACATCGCTTAAATAGCCTAAAACTAAATTGTCGAATTTTTAGACTTAGTTCAGACGGCAGATCTAACGCATTCACTGCCAGCAACGCATATATGCGTTCTCCTTACTTTCACCCAGTGCCCTCAACTCATATGTGCGTTCTTACAGTAGGCAAGCTCCGTATAAAACAAAAGATGTGGCACCTGGCGAAAGTTCGAAAAACAGTACTGGCAGTGAATGCGTTAACAAGTGCTATTCCAACATGTCAATATAATATTGCATAAGACCGCCTAAAATAAGAAGCGTCAGATTCAAATTAGCGCTGTCATTTGATTATGACAGCTGATCATAGAATAGCAAAGTGTTTTAGCGACACCTAAATAAAAAAACCGGCCAAGTGCGAGTCGGACTCGCGCACGTAGGGTTCCGTACAACTATACATCTAAATAAATGTTTTTCTTTATTCTTTATTATATTGGAGTTGATTGAATGAAAGGTAAAATGCGGTTTACGATTTATAACGTATTAAAAAAAACTAATTATTAGATCTCGTTCAAACCAATTTTCGGTGGAAGTTTGCATGGTAATGTACATCATATATTATTTTTACATTTATCATTCCCTTATTTTAGAAGTTACGGGGGGGGGGACACACATTTTTCCACTTTGGAAGCGTCTCTCGCGCAAACTATTCAGTTTAGAAAAAAATTATAATAGAAACCTCAATATCATTTTTGAATACCTATCCATAGATACCCCACACGTATGAGTTTGATGAAAAAAAAATTTTTGAGTTTCAGTTCTAAGTATGGGGAACCCCAAAAATTTATTGTTTTTTTTCTATTTTTGTATGAAAATCTTAATGCGGTTCACCGAATACATCTACTTACCAAGTTTCCACAGTATAGCTCTTATAGTTACGGAATAAAGTGGCTGTGACATACGGACGGACAGACGGACAGACATGACGAATCTATAAGGGTTCCGTTTTTTGCCATTTGGCTACGGAACCCTAATTAGGATGTTTAGAGGCCACTGTAGAATCGGGTCCATTGACAATGTAATAAAATTAAGATTGAAGTAACTTATCTAGCGCAATTTAGTTTATATGGGGTAATCAATATTGCACCATTCTTCGAAATACACTGGACTTACCACAGCAGTCATCCCCAAAGAAATTCCGCTCATAATTCTCGAAAGATACATTAGCCCAAGTGTTTTCGAGAACATGATGATTGCCTGAAAGCATCGATTCATATTAATACAATTGACAAACATATAATTTGGTCAAATGTGTGACCAGACCAATGTGATGAGATATGATATATGAGCTATAAAATTCGATACAATTGTAAACTTTCTTTCTTCTAATTATCCAACGCTATTATTAAAAAATCCGGTTAGAATAGTGTCACTCCATGTCTGCCCGTAGAAGGTCGTAAGAGGCGACTAAGGGAATACAGGCATGTAGTATTGTTAGGCGATGGGCTTTCAACCTGTCACTTATACACTGGTAAACATCTTAGCCTGATTATGCAAAATGTGGTTACGGAATTAACAACAAGTTTTTAGAGTTGTTGTTGATTCTGTAGCTCTGCCTACCCCACTCTGGGAATGAAGGCGTGAGTGTATGTATGTATTATAAAAATACAAGCTAGGCCCACTTAAAGGAAAGCCTAGATAAGACAGGATATATATAGGATAAGGAATTTTTGAAATAAGACCGCCGACGCGATCGTTCGTCTGCTACGTTGACCCTATACATTTTATTAATTCTTAAAATCGCTAACATTTGCGTTATGCATCTTGTCCTGGCCCCCCAGATACTTTCAATGAAAATGAAATGAAAATCGTGAAAGAGTTACAGGATCAAGTTGTTTCCTGACCCTTTACAATTCCGTGATAATGCCTTGATTTTTCCCTAACTTGCGAAATTCATCACTATTACATTAGAGATACAGTATTAATTCACATACCGCACCTATTATTCCCGGCAGGGTCCCAACGCACACCGCCATGCGGCGTCCCGCTCGGTCCACCACCGAATGGCCGCAGAAGCACCCTATTATAGCGCCAATGGCAAACAAGGACGCGATCCATGATATTTGATACTGAAACAAAAAATACCACAAATTGACATAGTGCGCTTTATGCCCGCCTTCCACTGCGAGCGGAGCGGGCTCCGTACGGACTCGTTTTAGCTTACAACGGTGACTTTCAAGTGTTTCCACCGCGAGCAAACCTCTTTAAGTCACCGTTGAATGCTAAACGGAGTACGTACGGAGCCCGCTCCGCTCGCAGTGGAAGGCTTAGACTATGGGTACTAGATAACGATAAACATACATAAGAGAAATATATACTACAAATCATCAAACAGCCAAAACTCTGGAACAAATACTTGCTCAACATATAAACATTTCCCCTTACCATAGATCGAACCCGGGACTGCTAGCTTTGTTGGCAGGGTCACTACCAATAGTGCCAATGAGGCTAACCGTGTTGTCAAAAGTTATTGGAATATAGGACCGAGACTGTCAGCCGTGTAAAATCGGCTAAACTACTGTAATACCAAAGTCGGCAAACTACCGCTAACTGCCTAGTAATATAAGCATTTTTAATTTAATGTGGTTATCAATAGAGTATAGAATGCTTCAACAAAAAAAATGCAGTTGCTACCTTTTTTATTATTACGGCGGTAAAGCCAATCTACTTTGATATACAGCTTCAAACATTAGCTACCAGTACAGTTCCATTAAATTACTAGTCGGGTACTACAAACCATCGACCAGTATACTTCGATATTTGATCTCAACTAGTAACTACAAACACAAAGGTCACAAAATTACTGGTTACTCGACCAGTATACCTTGCTATCTGATGTCAAACATTACCTATAAAAACTGATCTTTAAATAGAATGATTGAAGAAAATAGCACCACTGACTCACCTCGTTAATCTTCACATTAGCTTCTCCACTTTTGAACTTCGGAATGGCGGGCGAAGGCCAAGATATTGTGGCGCCAGTGAACATGAAGTTTGAGGAGACTGGAATTTATTTTTGCATAATTGTATTCAAAAACCTAGTCGTGCATTATGATTTCAAAACCTTATTAATCCATTATAGGCTAATGGTGTCGTTTAGCACCATATGTCGTGAGAATTTGTTCTTTATTGTTCTATACAATGATATAATATAGTAAAAAGAGGTAGATATGTTATACGCACTTCGATAGTGGCACCCTAAAACCAAGCCAACTGGTACACCTTTACTTAGTCTTGCGCCGTCAACGGAACCGTGAACTAGTCTGCAGAGCAACATACACTGGTCTCTGCCTCGCTCCCGGAAATTAGCATACCATCCTGCTTTCACTTTTATGAATTAGTGTGTAATTGCAATATTTACTGATTATGTGTGCGTAAGCCGGGCCATTTTTACACGCGGAATACCGTATAGGTAACATATCTACCTCTTTTTATATTATATCATTGGTTCTTTACATTAAAATTCATAATAAATTAAAATCATCAAACAATTCAGCCTATGCTCGCCTCGTGTGGTTGCCGAGTTAGAATAGTGCCACTCCATGTCTTCCCGTGGATGTCGTAAGAGACGACTAAGGGAATAAAGGCTTGTAGTACTGTTAGGCGATGGGCTTGCAACCTGTCACTAATACGCTGGTAAACATCTTAGCCTAATTGTGCAAATTGTGGTTATAGAATTATCAACAAGTTTTTAGAGATGTTTGTAATTCTGTAGCTCTGCCTACCCCACTCTGGGAACGAAGGCGTGAGATTATGTATGTATGTAATTCAGCCTATAATGGGTTTATACTATGTTAAATCAAAAGTCTTCATTTACACACCAATGACAATTGAAAAGCACGCGAATATACAGTGGTGACCACATTAGTAATTAGGAATCATTGCGTTTTTCGAATACAATTGCCTACAAATGACTTTTCAATTTTAACAACCAATCAAAATGTCCCATTTATCCTTAACTAATAAACTGCGGTTTAAATGTATGTACAATTTTATCGCTGTTAAAAACCAATATTTTATTTGTAGGTAATTGTATGGGAAAAACGCTAGAGTTCCTAATTATTTTAGCCACCACTGTATAAGGTACAATGCCAACTATGCCGGATAAATCCGTCGTTTGCGAACCTGTGGCACGGATATATCCGTCAACGGCATGTCAAAGGTTAAAAATTAAATTGAACTTTTTAATAAATCTATAAACCACTTTAATCCTTGCATTGGAAATAAAGTGTGTAAGCATCTTACAGTCAAAGTTATACGTTCAGACGTCAGAGATATCTACACGCCGCTGTCGCTGATAATAAGGTATTTGTACACTTTGTATGTTTGGAGCGATAGCAGTCTACATAAACAAACAAATGTAATATTATTAATAATTCGTCAGACCAGTTTGACTCAAAATACTGAAAAACCATAGGCCAAGGCCAAAGCCAGAAAAGTGTACAACCTAAAAAAAACACAAATACTTACTTGTTAAGTTTTGTAGGATAGGAGGCGGTATTCAAATCACTTGTCATTTCACAAACATATCATATTGCAAAAAAAAAATTTTTCGAAACTGTTAATATTTCAGGATTTATTTCAGGACCATCTTGTACATAGTACCCTCTAGGTAAGGTTAAATTAGTTTTATAAAAATCCTGAAATATATACAGTGTCGGAAAAAAGCGTGTTGCAAAATGATATGTTTGTGAAATGAATCAGTTACGTTTGCCTGTGTTTTACTATGATTATTATTTAAAAAATATATATATTATATGATTTTTTTAAATAATTATCATCTGATATTTACGACGGTCGAAGTTTTGGTGCCGATGATGTTAAAATTAAGGAGTTTTGCACACAGTGCTCTCATTTAGCAAGTGTTTACAGTTACAGTTACAGCAAGTGGGTACAGTTGTTTTTTCTCACGAATGCGGGTTGCCTACGCTGTCCATCCGTCCGTCCTAACTTTAAAGAACTGTGTCTTTTGAACTGTAATAGATGGCGGGTTGGTTTTTTTTTTCAGAATATGTGTACGGCGGCTATACTAACAAATAAGAAAAAATCAATTAAGTAAATAATAAAAGTATTTCTATTTTTTTGTATCCTAAAAATGGTAAAACATTCGAGCTTCAATATTTCTTTGATTACAAGCCCTGAAGAAAAATAACAAATACTAAAAAATTGACAAAAGTGAGTCGGGCTCGCGTTGATTCGAGTCGAAATCGAATAAAAATCGAAATATAATATCACCTACTGTGCGGAGGTACGGAACCCTCGGTGAGCGAGTCCAACTCGTACTTGACCTGTTTTTAATCACCTATATGCAAATTAACATTATCGGCACCAAAGCTCAACTTCTATACGATTGTACGGTATAAGTTCTACGTTAGTATCTCTGTATTGTGGGTACCTACCTATAACTCAGATTTGACAGAGCACCTTAATCACAGCCTTAGTCGAGTCGATACTAAAGCCATAGATTACATTGAATAGGAAAACTTAAGCATCGACATTTTCTTATATGGCAACACTATCCCAAAAGCCACACTGAGCAATTTTTAAACCCATACATTTTTTCACATACCCTTATAATCTCTGTTTAAACCTACAAATACACATGAAGGTTAAAGCTGTAAACGAACTTGTAAAAAATATCAGCTTAGTGGACATCTTATACAATTTGACCTACTTAATAGTATTGTTCAACGAGAGACTAAAACAAGTCATAATGACAAGAGATGTGTAGCCACGCGAGCGATTTAGCGAACGAGAGTGGCTATAGTTCGAGTGTCATTATCAGTGATCGGAAATAGGTGAGCTAATTTGCCTAAACTTGATGCATGTTCATTCAATAATGTATTCCCATCTCTCTCACGCATGAATGAATATGCGTCAAGTTTAGGCAAATTAGCTCCACCTATTCCGATCACTGGTCATTAGAGTTGTGCCCGCTCGGTCTTTAAATGGAGCGCTCCGATCTCGGACAATCGGTCAAAGGAACTAGTTCGGTCTTTTAGTTCCTTTAGGTCCTTTAGCTCCGGAGCAAGTTTGGAGATCTGAGCACGACACGCTTTGAAGTAGGTACTATTAGTCTCGTTCACATCGATTGCGCTCTTTACTCGTTCGCTCTGCTTCGCTCATACGTACAACAATTGCTACTGACCTAAAGGACCGAAGACCGATTAAGATCGTTCACGAAGAACTAGCTCGTTTCGGTCCGTGACGGGAATTCATTCCTTTTAGTTCTTAGTTCCTGACCGACACAAGCCACTGGTCATTATGGTTGTTTAGTTTCGCGTTAAACACTCTACTTCACTTTGAATACGACGAAAAAAAACTACGTTCTATACAAAATTGCAATATTTAACAAAGTAACAAAGTTTCTGACAAATTTGTTTCGCGGTTGTCAGTTTTTGCTTGCTTATTTAGCCAACAAGCTTGAAAACTTATATAACTTGTATTTTTGCACAGTTGTCATTTTAAGGTTATTTCCACGCCCTAAAAATGGTCCATGCATAATCACTGAAAATTACGATAATCCTCCATTCACAAACACCGTGATTTGGGGGTTTCCAAAGTTAAAAAAAAAAAAAAACTTTAATCCCTAGAGATTAATAAGGAGCTTTTAGTCCCGATGTGCAGAGATTAAAGTACTATTTTAAGAGCATGAGAAGTGAAAAAATATTTATAATAAAGATGTAAACTCTCTGTTTCATCTAAGATGATTCCTGTGACAGCTCATATAAACACGTATTACATTTGTTTCTTTAACTCTGCGTAAATACTACATTGTTACACACCTAGAGACGCCGTTCAGCAACTTAAATAATTAATCGCCTATTTTTAAATACCTCGGATCATGTGAGTAAAGTAAGTGATTTAAATTACGAAATACGGCTTTCACAGGAATCATCCTAGACGAAACAGATTAGGTATAGATACATAGGAAACATCCCAGATTCATTAAATTTAAAATTTCTAACCTATAAATTTACATTTAAACCAAAACAACCAGGTTTTTTTTTAAAATAAAACCTAATCAAAGTCTCAGACCATAATTGGTATTAAGTAGTATTTTTTTCTATAAAAGAAATATAAATAAACTTTTTTTACACAATTTGGTGTTAGAACAAAAGAATGAGGCAAATGAGCATTGCAAAAAATTAAGTAATTGATATCAATATCGCCAATTGGCGCTTGATTGATATGGTTATTTATAAAAGGATCGAACGAAATAAATGATAACAAAAACAATTACATAACTTAATGCACAGTTTTCTTTAAAAAGTGCACATACTTTTCGAAAATAAGTAGTTATAATAAAACAATTAAACATATTTTACGTAGGTTAAGCAATAACTAAATAAGGATTAGCAAAACCAAACGCCAAAGAGATGACTTTTCTGAATTCCTAATTAGATAAGTAACATTATTTGAATAATAAAGAAAAGCAAAAAACGCACGAAACATGTAAGTTAATTAATAATAAAATCAAATTTTCACACAACGAATAAAAACACAAAATCAAATTATTGAACGCGTCTTAAATTTCCCGCCAACTCACCGCATAGCCCCGCTAAATATTGTATCTTTCTATTCGTTTGCTGACTCATTGTCACGAAACAAAGCACTGACGCGATTCGATATTTGAACTTATATTTATTTTATTTTTAGAACGTGGCGTGAGCGCTGACTCCCGTCGTCATAACGCCACCGAGCTACTAGACTAACTAATACGTTGTTACTATGAACGTAATTTTCTCTAACAAGCGTCTTATCAGAAGTAAGGTGTCATCGCGCGATCATTAACATTATCACTAAAAGGTCCTTGAATCGTCTGTCTATCTATCCGAAGAAATGCGAATTTTGAAATAATATCTGTTCTAAATAAGTAGTTCAATAAACTCGATTGCCACTCCGCTGCGAATGACAAGTAAACAAAGACTTTCGTTTTAATACCGTTTATACGCCTGTTATATTTCATTAGCATTGGTGTTTCAATTCGCACTACGTTATCTATTTTTTAGGCACTTTGAGACCAAAACACAAGCTACTTTTCGAAGCATGGGCCGAGTGGGAGAGATTTGTGGCCTCCCCGTTCTCCCGACCTATTCCCCGTTACGGTGTTACCATTTAAGTTTTATGGCTTTTTGTATCCGTTTCGACCATTACAGAGGCCCGTTTCACGAAGCTACAAGTTACAAATTACAAGCGGAAGTCTCTTTCTAACTCCTTTTGCTAGAAAGAGAGTTCCGCTTGTAATTTGTAACTTGCAGCTTCTTGAAGCGGACCACAGATCGTTGACTAACACCAGTAACTTTCCGTTGCTGCGAGCAGTGAAAAACTGTATCTGCAGGGTACACGTGCTATGTGGTTTTCAAGATTATTCTTTTACGTAGAATTAACGTGCATTGCAGTCTTCCCTGTTTCTCAGCAGTGCATCGGTTTTTTTTTGTGTCAAGGAGACGGCAAACTAGCACATAGGCCACCTGATGATAAATGGGATCTGAGACCCATAGATATTTTCATTCTTAATACAAGACCACAAGATCATAAGATTGCAATCCTAAGAATGCAAATATGTACCAACCCTGAGGACTAACTAATTTGGAGTGCATCTACTATGCTTGTAATTTTACCGGTTGAGTTATCCCCACACTATCTACACTAGAACACATAAATTTGAACACTGCTTCTTAGCGGTCGATTAAACGGTAAGATGGTGGTAGATAGCGATCCGAACGAACAAGGTCCTACCGCCACTAAACTTTTTTTTTTTGTTTTATACCTTTTAATACCATTTTTTTAAAACCGGCCGAGTCTACTCAAATATATTTTTTATTCTGTTTTTAGTATTTGTTGTTATAGCGGCAACAGAAATACGTCATCTGTAAAAATTTCAACTGTTTAGTTATGGCCTATGACGGTTCATGAGATACGGCCTGATGACAGTCAGACAGAAAGTGGAGTCGTAGTAATAGGGTCCCGTTTTTACACTTTGGGTACGGAACCCTAGAAAGGAGCAGGTTCTTTCGGTACTGTTTTTTTTTGTTTTTTTTTTTACCTCGGAACTCGATCATTTATTAATAGACGCGTTATTTCGTAAATGTCTATCCATATAATATGTGCATATTGTGAATCTACTGCCGCTTTCCGAGCGTTTACGACGGTCTCTTAGGTATCATTTTTGGCTAGAGAAGCTTGCACTGCTGATTGGGATTCTGATAGATAATACGGCGGTAGGTAGTTGGAGCGGTCTTTAAATTATAATTAACCGGCGCGGCGCCTAGATCTCCTTGTCCCGCAAGGCCCATTGTGTCCATATTTTTCCAAAAGCAGCATTTATTGCAGGTTTCTCTCTCTTGGCTGGCACTGTCTAGGAAGTATAGCTATCTATGCAATAATAAAACAGCAATTATGAAACATGGCTAGGCACTGCAGCGCACTATTTGAGAATTTGATAAAACTGCTCGGAGGCTGGAAACTATCTGTATTTAACTAGTCTGTGGTCAATCAAAGCTCACACCACCGCCTCACAATCACAAGTAGATTTAAAAAAAAAAGAAGCAAAAAGCTGTCAGTTCATACATAATGGATACGAAATAATTAATAAGAAATTTGGTGAATTTCTAACAATAATCACGTTACTGTTAAGTTAATTAACTAATAAAATGTCTCTCAATATAAATTGGGATGTTGAGAAATACCGGGAAGACCATGAATGCGAAGAACACTGGGAATTACGAAAAGCGTTCATCGAACGATGGAAACAAGATTATTCGGAAGAAAGACTCATATGTCTGGCTAAAGTTTTCTCAAATATAGAGTTTATGGGTTGCAGATACCCTCCGGAAGTCATGCAAGAGGTCGCAAGGCTTTCTCAAGAGGTAAACTTATGTACAAAGTTTTGTTGTCATTGAGCGTACGCTAGCTGCAAAATTTGAATTTACTTGATAAATAAACTTCATTTTGAGGTTTTAAAGTATGATTATTTGTAATGTAATACACTCATCTGTTCGTCGTATCATGTTTCAGGTAGCAAAAGATTATAGACAATCTAGAAAACACAAGCTTAAACGTACATTCGTATCAGCATCCGACGCGGCAGAGGATCGTGCAAGGGGCACTAAGCGCGAAGGTGGTATCGTTGTAGATGCGCCTGCAGCCAAATCTAGTCGAATACAGTTTGTTAAGCCAGGACAGATAATAGAAAGTAATCCAGTTAAGGAAGAAACACATGAAATAGCAGTAGTTCCAAATAGCAGTAGATCTAACGAGGATATAAAGTCTCCACAAACCGTGAATTCTAGTGAATATTTGAAGGACTTGACAGCGATGCAGTGTTTGGACCCAAGGGCCTTTGATGACAGCTTGTTCTTTACGAGATTTGGACAGTTGGTGCTTTTGGTTCGACCGTGGGCGGGCAAATTGTGGAATATACAGGGTAAGACACATTTGATGCACATTAATATGAACTCTATTGTAACGAGGATAAAGTTCATTTTTCTTTGTTACCAAATCGAAACTGGTATTTTAAAGCAAAGGTTATTGAACTTTATTTCCTTGTTGGTAGATTCAAATTTTCGCTCACAAAAATCTACATGTTTTTTAAAATCATGTCAAAAAATAAACACACCTTTACTGCCCTCAAGTAAAATTTTCTATCTAAAATTTTTAGGGCACTTTCCCTCCAGGTTCAAGGTTCAACATTCTCTAATAGATATTTGAACATACTTGTTTTGTTCCAGCCAGTTGCCAAGCATGTGGAGTGCCGGTGTCAACCTCGTTTGAGAACGGTCTGATGCGTCTGCTTATAAGTGGAGTCACGGTGGCGCAGGCGTCCGGTTCCACCAAGAGCGATGCCAAGAATAATGTGGAAAGGCTTGCGTGGAATGTAAGTGCCTTTTTCACAGTAAAATAACTTTTGTTGAGTGCCTGCCTTATGAAGGCGGTTTATCATGAGAAATTATTACCAGTGAAAGGTTATGTTTTCATCTTTCCGAGCACTGTGGCTTTTGCAGCCCAAAATACAACAATTCAGATGACATGTCTACGAAACCTACTTACGAAAACACAAAAAACAATAAAATACTCAAAAGCAACAATACACTCCATTGTTTGGCATCAGCAATATTTTGGAGGTTTTTTTTTTTATAATGGCTTTCACATCAGCCAATTATTGGCACGACGTATTTTGCCAACGTCAGAGTAGACATCGGTCACGTCCAGAGTATGTTGGGTGGATAGAATTTGGATGCTTAAGGGAGAATCGGGCGGGGATCCTAAAACAAAAATACATAATTTTATGGACAACACTGACAAAACATGACGTTTACAAATACGCGAAGCGAGTTAAGTATAACAAAAAAGAAGGATGGGAGTTAGAAATTGAAGGAATAGATATATAAAGTATATTTACGTGTAGAATAAGGTATTATAATTTAATGTCATGCATTTGTACATAATTCAGAAGATGTTTTGTCAAAGGAGTACCAACAAAAGAAAGGAGAGATTGGAAATTAATAGGACGCGGAATATAATTTGGAAGAGTGTCATAAAGAGAAAAATTAAGTTTAGGACCGTTAAAAAATATGTGCTCCGGGGTACCGTCCTCTAAACCACATTCGAATAGAGAGTGATTCCTTATCCTAATCTTTGCTAAAAATACAGGAGTGCAGGCATGGCCCAGGCGGAGGCGGCAGATAGAAGATGTGGACCGCTTGTTGAATTTTTTGAACCGGAAGAACCAAGGTTTATGTGGTATAACCGGTTGTATCTCGCCATAGTATCGACCCTTGATAAGCCTAGAGGAGTCCCACTGTTGTTACCAAGAATCCCTTTCATCAGACTGAGCATTCATCAACATGTCGGAAGCATATATGCTGGGGTACCCCTGGGAGCCAGACACAGTGGCGTCTTTGGCCCAAGAGTCTGCCCATTCATTACCTGTGATACCACTATGTCCCGGGATCCAAGCAAGAACAACTTCCAAACCTTTATTTTTACATTTCAAAAGTAATTCTTTTATTTTAAGCACCAAAGGGAATTTTGTTTTTGCCTTAAATTGATTCGACGCTATAGCCTGAAGGCAACTCTTGCAGTCTGAGAAGAAAATGGACTTAGCAACACCATGGGACTCGGCATAGGTAATTGCTTCAAGGAGGGCAATAGCCTCTCCAGTGAAAACTGAGGTCTGAGGGGGGCATTTAAAATTTAAAATAATTTTGTACCTAGGAATCCAAACAGCTGCACCCACACAACTGTCAACTGATAGTTTGGAAGCATCCGTGAACACCGGAAGCCAGTCCTGCCACTTATCTAAGAGCTTGTTGAATTTGGCATTGGCTCCAGGGTCGTCTTTAAAAATCCCAAAGTCAAGGATAACTTTGGGGCTATGGACTAGGGCATAAAAATCGGTCTCAAAGATAGGGTTTATTGCAGTCTGATGGAGGGGATTTATGAGGTTCTGGGTTTTTAGGAAGCTAGTAACTAATCTTGGGGTCTCTTTGTGAGACCAGTACCTGTTCACAGCGACGTCATTGGAGAGAGCTTCTAGGCGCGGAAGGATAGGGTGGTTAGATAATGAGGCCGCTTTGAAAAAATAACGGTCAGACAGATATTGTCTGCGAATGGAAAGTGGGGGGTCCATACACTCGACCTGCATTGCATTCTTTGGAGATTATTTCATAGCCCCGAGGATTATGCGCAGACATTTGGCTTGGATCAGGTCGAGTTTCTTTAAAGCTAACTTACTACATGGTTCCAGAACAAAAGCCCCATAATCAAAGTGGCTACGAACTAGGGCATTGTAAATAAATTTCTGGCAATATGGATGAGAGCCCCACCAGACGGCAGAAAGAGCGCGGATGACGTTAACATTTTTTTCGCACTTACTGACTACATAATTGAGATGTTGAACTCCCGACATTTTTGAATCCAAAATAACTCCTAGGTATTTAACTGAACTACAGTACGGAACTACATCACCCTCACATGAAATCCCCACGGCTGGGGCTAACCTTTTTCTTGAAAAGGTGATAGCACAGCTTTTCGATGGGGAGAGGGTTAAGCCATGTTCATCGAGCCAGTCCTTAAGGTAACCGAGAGCGACGCTAAGGCGTTCAGTAGCCATAATCAAAATCAAAATCAAAATCAAAATATTTATTCAGTAAATTGGCCACATACGGGCTCTTTTACACGTCGGTAATATACAGTGAATCTACTAGCGCTTCGGACAAGACCATCATTGCGGAGAAGAAGCGCCGCAAGAAACTCCAGCAGAAGGTCATTTTTTCAAACATAAAATACAATAATACTTAAAAGTAAGTTAAATTACAAGGTAATAAAGCAACAAATATAAATTATTAGAACTATCACATATAAAAAAATTACAAATTCAAAATTAAAAACATAACAAATAAATGTAAAAATTATCAAGATTACATGTCAAATACATGAAACTAAAAATAATGACTAGGAGAACAACACGACGAGGTCTCTACGTCAAAAGCCATAACTGGAATCATTAACTGAGCAACAAGTCCTTGCAGACGTGAACAGACCGGACCCCACAAACAGCACCCGTTCACGAGTATGACGCATATCTCAGCCATCGCCTCCTAGGCATAACAGCAGACTTTGAAGAGAAGTACAATGTCAGGTCATCTGCATACTGGAGTACCTTGCAAAAAGGGGAGACTGTCTGTTCCAGGTCGTAAGTATAAATGTTGTAGAGGAGAGGACTAAGGACAGATCCCTGAGGGAGGCCTTTCCAGACAGTTCTAGGTGGTGAGTACGAGCTGCCATACCGGATTTTGATTGACCTACCCATGAGCATCCTACTTACAAAATCAACAATCTTCACAGGAACACTCAGCTGAAGCAATTTAGCTCTGAGTATCTGAATATTGACGTTGTCATAGGCCGCCGAAATATCTAGAAAGCAAGCTACCAAGTCCTCGCTTGCTGAGAAGGCAAGACGAATATCAGTGTT
This sequence comes from Acleris literana, assembly GCA_946894065.1. Classification (NCBI taxonomy): domain Eukaryota; kingdom Metazoa; phylum Arthropoda; class Insecta; order Lepidoptera; family Tortricidae; genus Acleris; species Acleris literana. The sequence goes on from OX335696.1 coordinate 3,708,745, forward strand.
TAACACGCTCAAACAGTCCATTGTGCTCTTACCTCTACGGAAACCGAATTGGCTGTCCGCAAGGATCCTTTTGCTCTCGACAAACCATTCTAACCTGTTCTTCACTAGATGTTCCAGAAGTTTACCAATTGTTGCAGATAGAGTGATAGGCCGGTAGGATTTTGCATCCTCTGGATCTTTATTAGGTTTCAGAATCGGTAGTATGATTTGATTCTTCCAAGCCTCCGGTATCACTCCCGTCAAATAAAAGCGGTTCAGGAGCTTAACCCATTCATTGCCGAAGACGCCAATTCACGTCCCATGTATGTGTAATCGTAATGCCGAAGACGCGATTTCACGTCCTCGAGTTATTTGTTTTTTTTTTGCTAGAAAACAACTGTACTTAAATGTTGATAACAAAATGTTACTGTCGCGTGGAAGGCGGCGGCACTGCGTGATGAGTAAAAATATGAGGCGAAGAAGGAACTCTAGTGCTAATATATTGAGGTAGTTAACAAAACAATATGGAATACCATCCTCCCCTGGGGACGTATTACGTAGCCCGTTTAAAACGATTTTAAATTCTGATATAGAAAAAGGTTCATCAAAGGGGTGGGAGGGGAGAGAAGGGGGTAATAAGGATACGCAAGACTCATCTGGAACAGTACAGGGGGCCAACCTATTAGCAAAGTCCTGTATCCAAAGAGAGGAGTCATAGCTACTAATGGAGTCTGGGTTAGAAGAGCCTCTAAATTTTTTAACGTTTCTCCATACTTGTGAAGCGGGGGACCTAGGGGATAAAGACTCACAAAAACCCTTCCATCCTTTTTTTTTCTTTTTGGATAAAATTCGCTTAGTACGGGCCGAAACTTTTTGAAAATTTATAAAGTTTTCCAAAGTCATGGAAAGGTTATAACTATGCACGCTCAGAGTTATCTCTTTCCTTGACTGCAGCTGTACAAACGGAATCCCACCATGGGGGGGAAGAGAGTTCAGGGAATGGATTGTATTTTTTGGTTGGGATGAACTTATTAGCTGCGTCATACAGTAATTCAATAAATTTAGAATACAGAACAAGAGGGTCGTTATCAGAAAAAAGGTCAGGTTGTTCTAATTTATTATCTATATAGAAAGAATATTTCGGCCAATCAGCTTTATCAAGTTTGTATTTAAGGAGAGGGGGAGGATTTGGGGAGGGGGCAGTGGATGAAGGTTTGGAAATAAGGATAGGGAAATGATCACTCCCCAATGACTGACTTAAAACCTTCCAGGATAGTAAAGAGGAGAGACCAGGAGAGCAGACAGTTAAGTCTAGAACAGACTGTGGGTTTTGACCAGGATATACCCGATGAGTAGGGGAACCATCATTAATTACACAAACATTTATATAATCGAATAAGTCAAGGAGAAGAGAAGAGAAAGAGTCTGAGTGGTATGAACCCCAAGAAGAGTTATGGCAGTTAAAATCCCCTAGGATAATGAGGGGAGGTGGCACGGAAAAGAAAAGGGTTGAAAGGTCAGGGATAAGGTTTATATTAGGACGAGGAATATAAATTGAAATAAAATTTATACCCATGACTTTAGCAGCCACAGCGTTAATTTGTGATGAATGAGGAGGGAGAGGAATTAAGGAGAAACTAAAACAACGTTTGATTAAAAGAGCGCACCCTGCGCGACCATCGTGACGGTCATCTCGGAGGCATGCAAACCCCGGGAGCCTGAAGGCGGACCCAGGGCTAAGCTATGTCTCCGAAATAGCCGCGACGGAGACAGAGTGATCGTTAATCAAGTTGCATAATTCAAATTTTTTGGAAACAATACTTCTAGTGTTCCATTGAAGAAAGTGATTGATCCCTGAAGGGGCCATTGGTAACTGACAATTTTTCAGCAAGCGTGATCATTAACGGGGCAACGTCGTGCGGTAAGACATCAGTCCATTTGGAGATGATGTTTGTAAGAAGCTTAAACAATAGCTCCAGCAGGTCCTCATTTGGAGTGACCCGTCCAACCCTCTGGGCCGGATCAGAGAAAGCATGTCCATTTGGGAGTTGAGATAAAGGGGACTCAATAATTTTGTGATGGGCATGACGGTCGTACCCTTCTGACAGGGGGGACCTAGCTCGGGGGAGACGGGTTACTGTTTTGCGGTAAGAGGTATGTTTGGGGGGGAGGAAGGGAAAGAGGGGACTGCAAATGCCATGGAGATTCTGGGGCAACCGGGGCAAACATGACTTTTGCCACATCGGCATATGGTCTCCGAACATTGGGAAAACGGGCAGCAGCATCAGCATATGAAATGTTCTGTTCCGACATTACAAGTTTGATTGATTTTTGACGAGTGAACTCAGAACAACAGCGGTCCGTTGCAAAATGTCTGCCTGAACAGAACAAACATGAAGCATTATCCATAGTAATTTCACAGTCATCACCAGAATGGTTTTGAGCACATTTGTAGCAGCGAGCCACAGAACGGCATTGGGTTTGTATGTGGCCAAATCTCAGACACTTCCTACACTGAATAGTTGGCAGTTGGTAGGTTTCAACAGTGAGGGATGTGTAAAAAGCATAGATTTTGGAGGGCAGAGTCTGACCCTCAAATGTTACTACAACCGTTTGTGTGGGAACCCAAGAAGGGGCTCCTTCTTTAAAAACATTTCGCTGAAGGCGGCGCGCTTTCAAAATTTTACCATTACCTTCTTTTAAGTCAGTAGCGTCCACAAACACTTCCATGGACCACTCAACAGGAACACCACGGACCAGACCCATACGGGAGACATTATAGGAAGGAATGGATACATTTAATTTATTTTGTGCAAGGCAGGGATGCGATATCAGAGCGTTTGCTCCCTCTGCAGATCTAAGCTGAACAGCAACTCTGTTACGTCCAATCAATTTGACACCGTCTTTCTTGATGTTTTGAATACTATTTGATTTTAGTTTAACACCGACCGTAAGGGGGCGGAGTGATGTGCCAGAATTGTTTTGTTCTAGTACACGGGAGATGTGTACCACAAACGGACCCAAATCGTCTTTGCCATAACAACGGGAATCACTTTCCAGCGAAGGGTGTTTATAGACATTCGCGACTGATGGACTAGCGCCGTTTGGATCTGTTAACGCTTTTTTAGGAGCAGATTCAGGATTGCTAGGGGATAGCAATGTAGCAATTGGACGCTTCCTAGTAGTAGCCTGCGAATCCATCGTAACACCATCACCACCACCTTCGTCAGGAGGTACGTTCCCCTCCATCTCCCAAGTGGCCGGAAGGGCCAAATGGGCAGAAAAACAAGAAATTAACTACTTACTTACCAATGCGGTAATGGGTATACTACCACCAACACAAAACCACAATATAAATTAGGGATTTAAACAAATATTGGGAAATTAACCTAAAACCACAACAGACTCAATCAACGCGCTTCTGTCACTCCAGCGTTCAGTCAGTTGGTCGGTCAAGTCAACGGTCGGTCGGCGGATCATTTTGGAGGTTATGTTTTGTACTATGTTGACAGCTGTCAAATCGTTCCTCATATAATGGCGCAACTATAATCGCCAGTTCGGTTCTGCCCTGCTAAAACAAATGGCAGTATCTCAGAACAAAGAACTCCTGTAGAAAATGCAACATTATTACTAACGAGAGAGGATTGAATTTGCTCTGGCTATTGAATTTGAGATACTGCATATTGGCCTAAACCTCAATGTCTTCTTGTTCTAGATACTTCGGCAGGAAGTGATAACAGTTCTCGTGAAGGAGGCGTGGATAGCGCAGGGCTCCACGATCACAGTCGACGAGGTATCGGGCCGCAGCCGGCGGGCCGACGAGTTCGGCACGCCCGTCGAAACCAGCGTTGCGACCAAGTTTGTACACAACTGACTAGTATAGATGTTTAGCTAATATTATAGTACAAGTACAGAAGGCCAATTACTTTATACCTTACTACGCACTACTACCTTACTACTTAGTAAGGTATAAGGTCTTTGCAGAAGGCTCACTCCTAATTGATCTTTACAAAAGCCGCTTTTTTCTTAGCCAAAACATTATGATTTATGGCCCTCTGACGTCGTCGACTCCAGCGCAAGCCAAACGGAACGTTAAGGCTGTGTACGAACGGTAAAAATGAATTGGCTTACTGGCCGCGTCGCCGATAGTGAGGGCTGTCAACAACTAAAAATAAAATAATAATGTGTTGCCCATTTATTTATTGCATTGAATATAGAGAGCAATAAATGTATATTCTTCATACATAACATACATTATTTTCATTATATATCTCTAAAATAATAAATCTATTAGGTACCAATTACTGACAGTTGCTACATTACCATATTTCTACAGATAAAGACGGAAATCCGTAGCGAACGCTATTGTTAGAATGAGATAAATAGTTGTTTCAAATTGCGTACCCAAGTGACGCGGCGTGCCTATCTATCATGGCGGCCAATTAGCTACCCGTCTTTATCGCACTCATATAAAATTGGTGGCAGCCCCTGAATAGTACCCATCAGATGGGTAACCGGCATGTACTCGTTGCGATGAACGTAAATCGCGGAGTGAGCTGCGCCTGCTATTAGGGAGCTAGGTCAGGGATCGGAGTTTTCATAGTATTGTAAGATTAAAGAGAGATAAGGAGTCGACATTCATATTAAAATCGCGTCATACTCATACTCATCTTCAATAATTTATGGCATTCTACAATTTATTTAATATCATTAATATAGAATAATTACTTTTATCTTATCACTAGCTTCTGGCCGCGACTTCGTCCCCGTGGAATAGTTACTTGGGGCTAACGCTAACTTTAACCTGCCGCTTTGTTAATGTAGAAGATTGAAACATTCTTCATTGGTGCTCTGCTCCTATTGGTCTTAGCGTGATGATAGCCTATAGCGTTCCTCGATAAATGGGCTATCTATCACTGAAAGAATTTTTCAAATCGGACCAGTAGTTCCTGAGATTAGCGCGTTCAAGCAAACCTCTCAGCTTATAATATTAATTAGTATACATTTAAGATCCACTAACAATTTTTTTAACAAAATATAACTTTATGATAACTATATTTCTCATAACTAGAGATTGGACAAATGGGACAAAAGTAATTTAATTTGTTTAATTAAAATCTTTGGAGTCATATCCACATTATTCTGAGTAATGACGGCCATTTGTCCGATCTCTCCTCATAACGTCATGATGTTTATGTTACGATGATGATGATGGTGGTATGTTGATAGGATGATGAAGATGATGGGGTGGAAGGGCGGCGGCCTGGGCGCCGACGCGCAGGGCATCGAGGAGCCGATCAAACCGCATTTGCAAATGGTAGGTGACCTGCCTATTTCACCATCTTGACAATAACACGTGACAGGTGACAATTTGGTATACATTGTAAAGTTAACATGCTGATACATCACTGGGTTTCATATAAGCTGCGCAATGAACAGTCAAGGACTTTAATTGTTATGCCACTATGGAACCCTGTCATAATGACAGCGTCAAACCACAACAGTAATTACGCTTCCTGTTTCACTCTATGATTTACTTCCTGACTTCATTCCCCGTCCCGCTAATATGAATTTTCTCCTAACCTATGTTCCCTCTCCTTTTGTCTATCGACTCACCAAATTTATTACAGACTTTAAAATTAAAGCTAGAAACAAATTATCGGACGCGGCTGACGGCCGCGACTGATAAGTGTGCACAGTCGAACGGGACGTGGCTTGCGAACGCGCAACAACGGGAAACACATTATCGGACGCGGCTGACAGACGCGGCTGACGGACGCTTATAAGATATGTCTATGACGCGTTCCGCACCCCGTGCACACCGTCCGCGGTAAATTACTCTTTCAGGTGAATCGGCAAGGCCTAGGCAGCACAGCAAGCGGCACGCAGGACCTGCGGCGCTCCGCCGGCGCCCTGATGCGGCGCTACCTCGCCTCAGACTCGCTCGACGTGGACCTGGTCTTCTGCCGGGACTTCTCCAAGGACGAGAGGGCCACGCTGCATCAGCTCGCGCAGAAGATGGGGCTCGCCACGAAGAGCTACGGGAGCAATGAGGAGAGGTGAGGAGTCTAGAAGGCACTGAGAGCCTCATAAACAGTTTAGGACAATCAATAATTCGGAAAAACGAAGTGTTAGGCATTCCGAGGAAACCCCGGCAGTTGATCTATATTGGAATCCCTAATAAATGACGATTAATTGAGAAAAACTAAACCGATAATAGGTATTTCAGATGTATTATAAATGTCTATGGGTCTCTTCTACTTACCATCAGGTCTGTGTGTTCTCTATGCCAAAAAATAATAATTTTATTTGTTGCAGGTTTCTAGTTGTGAAGAAGAAGTTGGACCCTTTCTCGCTCGCTCGTGCCGTGATAGAAAAGGGCGGCAATACACCCAAGTACCAAGTGTTCATACCGTGCAGTATCAACCCACAAAATAGAAGATAATTCGTATATAGTTGACAAAATATGTATGCTAATAAATGATTCCATTGATTGATTGATTGATTGATCTACTCCTGGGAAACGTTGGTAGATTTTTGACGTGTAAAAGTGCCCGTGCGGCCTGCTTACTGAATAAACATCTTTGTATTGTTATTATTTTTATGTCTTTCCTAATCACGGGACTATGGGAGTCCCGGACCTTTGGAAGGCGTACATGGAGCCGAAGCCAACACGCAGAGGCCCTATAGACAACTTTAATTAAGTAAAGTGTCCCTGAGTTCACACTATAGAAGTATGTTCCCACGGACAACCACCAGAGGCACGTTTCACGAAGCTACAAGTTACAAATTACAAGCAGAAGTCTCTTTCTAACTCCTTTAGCTAGAAAGAGAGTTTCGCTTGTAATTTGTAACTTGTAGCTTCGTGAAACGGGCCACAGCAACAGGCCCTAAAGGCGCTGTTGTTTGATCAGTAGTTAAACTAACTAATTGCTAAAATTCGAAAAAGGAATGAAAAATTTGACACATTTCCTTCAGATTTTAACCATAAGGCCCTGTTGTTTGATCAGTAGTTAAACTGACTAAGGGCTGAGTTCACCAACAATTAAACGGACGGTGAGCGGTTTAACGGGTGTCAAATGTATTGATTAACAGCTGGTTAAGATTTAACCGTCTGTTTAATTGTTGGTGAACTCTGCCCTAATTGTTAAAATTCGAAAAAGGAATCGAAAATTTTACACATTTCCTTGAGATTTTAACCATTAGTAACGTTTTGTGACCATTAGTTAGTTTAACTACCGATCAAACAACAGGCCATAAGGGTTCCTAGTTTGAATACCGAATACTATCTATTACGGTTGAAAATATAGAGCTGTTTAAACTTAGGACGGACAGGCGTAATGGGGTCCCGTTTGGCTGCGTTTGGGTACGGAACCCCAAAAACCACTGGGCCTACCAATAGAATGCCGATCAAATACCTTAAGCCTTTAAAAATGTCGCAAACCGTCGATGTAGGTAATTGATATGTATCAATTAACAACCCCCTATTGATGCAAGATAATTCTGCTTAAAATTCTGATCAAAGCACTGAATTAGATAAAAATCTTCAACTAGGTAATGCGGGAGAGATCGAAACAATTCAGTATAAAACTTCACGACAACTTCCAAACACCATCACAAACTTTTTAGCAGTCCAACCTTAAACCTAACGTTCCCACCATTTTTGGCAGCTTACATTTTTAAAATGCATTTCAAGTTAAGTTTCGGCATCGTGGTTTTTTGCCTTTTTTATTTTTTGATTGAAACTCAAGGGTCGTTTATTAAGGGTAAAAACATTCCGAGGGTCGGGAGAAGCAATGAAGCGGATGGTCCCTTCGCCTTCGATCAGAGCTCCATGGGTTACGTCATCAAGACGACTCCGGCTAAGCAGATACCGCGTATGGGCAGGAGGAACTACGATTCGGTAAGATTTTTACCCTTTTATCAGTGTCTGTTATAAGATACCATAACGGACACTGACTCTCATTAGGACTTTGTCGCAGTAATTCAATAATTGATGATAGTGTAATTTTGGTCATGTAATTAAACATCTCGTTATTAGGATAAGGTTCTAACAATTGTCGGTTGGTTTTGACCATGCCGATGCTATCGGTCAAGGGTTCGATTCCCGGTAAGGGCAAATATTTGTGTTAAATGTTTCCAATGTAGGTATTTCTCTATACATTAAGTATGTATATTTCTCGTACCCAAACAAGGACTCAAACAAGTTTAGAACAAGGTCAGTTTTTTGCCTCCATAAGTGTATGTAAGCAATCCAGACTGATATTTTTCTTTTTCTTTTCAGCAAAACCGTTACGATATTCCGAAGTTGTATCAATTACCTGCGGAAAACATTGAATACTATGGAGGTGAGTAAAAAAAGAAGCATTATTAAGTATACCTATCTGTCTTTTGTTTAAGGTTTTGCATTTGTTTCGCAAATTCACATGGTCCTTCAAAGCCGGATTCTTAGATCAAATTAAATAAAAATATTATCTTATATTGCAGATGAAAGCCAGCCAAGTACTAATCATGAGCAGATGGAAGCTTTTTACAGTAACCAATTGGAAAATATGAAGAAATAAAGATATTATAACTTTATAAAAATGACAATTTCAAGATTCAAAAAACGAATTTATATTTTATTTGCTTCTTACTAACATATTATTTAACAATTAATTAAATGAATAAATAAATGCAGCTCATACATAGTTTTTTATTTTGTGATGAAAATGTTGGTTTTGTAATTATTTTTAGATACACAACAAAATTTTAAAAGCAAGATCAAAGAGCGTTAAACGAAACGTAAGATCTGCAATGACAACGTCAAAAATAACTCCAATAAATTAAGAAGTCTCGATTTATATTGAATAGTATTTCTCACTCTTTCGCGCTTGCTATAAAATCAACACCTTGTCTCGGTCACAGAAACTCTTTAGTTCCGTGTAATTTAGTCGTTTTACTCCCTCAGATTTCTTCCACGGACTTTGTGGAAGAAATAACGCTATAATTTTCGATAATTACTTTCTAAATTACCAGTGCAACCTGAAACGAACAATATGGTATTAACTGCGGACGTCCATTTGCCTGAAGAGTCAGAATTGACCGTACAAGAGGTCAATTTATCGGGTTCTACTTTGACGGCAGCTTCTTTCCATCTCGGAAAATATTGTGAACAAGTTAATAATGTAAGGAATAGTTTTCATTTACGGAGAAATTAGTCAAATTCTTAATTCATTAACTAAGCATGCCCTAGTTATTGTTTTGGGAGGTTTTATGATTGCATAACCACAGAAAATAGGTTATGTTTTGATTTGATATGCACAGTATTATAATTTCTATTTAGAGGCAATTTATTTAAATATTCCATAACTTGTCAACTATTTGGCTATTGTGCAAACACTTCTCACAGAAAATATTTGTAAACAAATCCAAACATTTTTTTCAAGTATGTTTTCCACAGATAAACATTGATTATTATGTCTAAACATAGAACAAAACAGGAATGAAAAATACATATACATTTGTACGGACCAAATAATATCAAAGACACGAGTTTTAAATGTACTTAATATCTGTTAGATGATATATTTTACATAAAACTTTAAATGGAATGCCATTGTTTTTCATCAAATTTGACTTCACTTATAATTAAAGTTCTATTGTATTACACGAAAATCTGCCTATAATTGCAGGAGTTTATGCTCTGTCGCCTTGAAGAGAACGACCCCCGTAAGTGCCTCCAGGAGGGTAAGGCGGTCACCGCCTGCACTCTGGAGTTCTTCCGTAAGGTGAAGCGCTCCTGCCTTAGTGAGTTCAATCAGTACGCCAACTGCATTGACAAGAGTTCCGGTGACTTTAGCATGGAATTGTGAGTATTGCATTTTAAAGGGTCTTTTACGGTCACTGAATATTCTGCCCTCGTACGGCAAAAAGGCACATCTACTAAATGAATTGTGCTGCACTTTCAACCTTATTATAACCAATGAGAGTTTTATATGCTTTTATGAATTAATTGCACTTGTGCCTTTAGGGCAGTATTATTGTCCCAATATAATTTGTTTTATTTATTTATTATTAGAAATGGCAGTATCTCAAAACTCCTGTAGCAAGCGCACTCTTATTACTAAAGGAAGAGGATTGAATTTGCTTTGTTTATTGAATTTGAGTTACTGCCATTTACCTTTTGAGGGCTGTATATTGCAAGCAATAAAACCCAGCAAGGGATGATAGGAATTGATTTATAGTTTAACTTTCTTTTTAATCACTAATGCAAATAGAGGAATGTTGAAGTTAAACATGTGTATTTGTGTGTCTGTTTGTGGCATCGCAGCTTCGAAACTAATGGACCAATTGGAATGCGGTTAAAAATAAAGCTTATTTAAAGGTTAACTGGGTCGATTCTTAGCCAGTTTTCATGAAAATTGGTTGAGGTAAAAGTTCTGGAAGTAGGGGTCACCATTATATTAGAGGTATTTATGTATTAAAAAGTTATCTTTCTGTCAGTTACTTGTGGTTTACTACCATTGTATCCTTGAAGCTTCCACCAAGCAGCAGTAGTTGCATTGTTATGATCCTGTGTGGATAAGACAACTGCTGAAATTACTACTGTGGTGACCTAACGGCAACTTGTATCAACCAACTCGGCAGCGCTACGAGCGTCAGACAGCGGAACTAAAGTGTTCTACATCGCGCTAAGGTAGTTTCTACAGTCGGTTGACATATATACCACTTCCAACTTCATCCCCATGGACTTCGGTCCCCAGGCGTAACACCTGCTTGGAGAGAGATCATTCTATTCTCCTCTCTTCCTGCACTACCATAGAGGCATTCCCTCTTAGCATCATTCCTCAGGGTTGGCAACACCTTTGCGGTCTTCGGATTGTAGTTGTCAGAATGCAAATGACTATGGGTCACAGTTCCCACTTACCATCAGGTGGCCTGTTCCTTTGCCTTGTCCATACCATAAAAATATATTTACGAGTTTTTATTGTCCTCAGCTGCCGCACCACGCAGGGTGTCCTGGACAAGTGTATGATGGACAAGATGAACCTGGAGCGCCCGCCCTTCGGGTACTTCTGCCAGGCTCGCGTGCACAACACCAAGAGGTACTTTTACTTACTCTCCAGAGTCCCTGAGACCTTCTCAAAGAACACGTCTTCTTTAAGTTCTGAAGTTTGCAAAATGCTACATGTCAATGACTTAGCGTTCTTTTAAGACTTTTTACCCGACTGTCTACCTGCCTACCTGTATGTATGTATGTATGTATGGTTCTTTGTTCCCTCGTAGAGACTGAATGGTTGGCGATTTCCTGTTGTCAGTTCAGAAAAAAAACAAATTAGCGAGAAATTGTCGAAAATAAAAGATGTATCACAATTGACCATTTTTAGGGTTCCATACCCAAAGAGTAAAAACGGGACCCTATTACTAAGACTCTACTGTCCATCTGTCTGTCTGTCACCAGGCTGTATCTCATGAACCGTGATAGCTAGACAGTTGCAATTTTCATGAAATGATGTATTTCTGTTGCCGTTATAACAACTAATACTAGGCCGACTCGCACTTGGCCGATTTTTAGGGTTTCGTACCTTAAAAGGAAAAAACGGAACCCTTATAGGACCACTTTGTTGTCCGCCTGTCTGTCTGTCCGTCTGTCCTTCTGTCAAGACCCTTTATCTCGGGAACGCTTTGACGTATCGAATTGAAATGAAAACCATATACTTCGGTCTACAGTCCCTTGAAGCTGTGAAAAAATCAAACTTCTAATATACGTAAAAAAAAACGGCCTTTTATGCCGCACAAAACGTATATTTCCACACTCTCGAGGGAATCAAAATGTATAGGGTATTTTCCGTTGACCTAGAACTATGAAATTGGCAAGTAACACCGTCTTTCGCTACAAGACTAGGGAAAAATCTGAATTCTGTACATTATTAATTAAATCACAAAAAAACAGGGTCTTTATGCAAGGAACGGCGGTCCAAATGTTGAATTGAGTTAACCGTGTCATGTACGGAGCCCTCGGTGAGCGAGTCCGACTCGCACTTGGCCGGTTTTTATTTCTGTCAACTTTATGTTTTGTCGATGAAAAATAATTCCGACAACTAATACTGATCTCCGATGTTCCAGACCAAAGCCTCTGGAAGAGCCAAAGGCGGTATACCCGGATGCCACGCCGGGGCTTCCGGCCGACGCCGAGCTCCCGCCGGCGCGCTTCGGCGCCCGCAACTACTGGACCAATGAGTAGACATACACACGTCGCGATACGTCACTCAGCAACTAGATGCAGAGGACATACTTTGAAAGTCGAAGTTCGAAGTTACGTTAGCTCTATCTCTTTCTCTCGATTTAGTCTCGAATGACGAGTGATAGGGACGGAGTTAACGTAACTTCCAACTTCGATTTTCAAAGTAGGGTCTCGGGCTGCATAAGCCATCGCAGCGATCCTATAGCATATGTATAAAGCGCGGGCAAGAACACAAATTTCGTGCTGACTCACCATTATTTCGTCAGTGATACTGCTTAACCGCGTAACTAACAAATTTATGATAGGGCAAAATAAACCTTACTAATTTATTAAAAAGGTACATTTTGATCCTTATTAAAAATGTTACTTACGCGGTTTTGCGGTTTCACCGACGCTTTGTATCCTCGCGCACAATGAAATACCGTCGCGCTCACACAGAAATTGACAGCTGTCATACGACGCCCTACAGTAAAGGTCAATGTACGGAATTCTTCGTCGTCGGTGTCCGTGGCATCGGAAGTCAAAGGACCGTATAATTCCTGAGTAAAAATTGGATCATGTTTCCAATTTCACTAAAACAGCTGCCTTATTTTTTCCTATTTATTTTTTACCAAGCTATACATACAAGGTAAGGTGTGCGTTAGAGCGAGAATGTCTGTTCTCTGTCTATTGTTTGACCACGGTCCGCAAAGTCCAGCAGGATCGTCGGTCATAATATGTAGCTTTGAATAAAAAATGGCCAGACACTGCCAAAAAAAAATTGCTGTCAAATTTAACTAAAAGAGTAAGTAAACTCAAAAAATGGCTAAAGGACCTGCCTCCGAAATCGTTAAACCTATGGTATGGAAAAAATTGGGAGTGACGTATCTAGATGTTTATATACATGTCCGGTTCCTAAATCAATGATCAAAATGTATTTTTTTTACTGATCTGACTTGAAATATCCTTACATCATAATCAGGTTGGTCTAATAAGATGGAAGCTATCCCTTTTACTCTACTGTTTCTTTACAACTGAAAGAGCGGAACGCTTAACGTTGGTAATTTAAACTTCGTTTTTGAAAGTTTGAACCAGTGTAATACAGATAAGATAAAAGTGAAGATCAAATTGTGTAGGAACCGGAAATGCTTGTCAAGATTCAAAAGTTTTGCAACAGTTTTTTTAAACAATATAATATGGTTTTAAAAATAATTAACGTAATTATTATTGTATAACTTTTGTATTTTGACTTTGTAGTGATTTTTTTGTGTAAAGTAAAGCATCAGAGTTTTTAATTCTTTATTTAAGATCAATTTTGTTGGATAGCAGATAAATCATGAATAATGTTTAAGTGCAACCTTTTCTAATGTATTACTTTATGCAATAAAGATAGGTGGTAGAGTAATAAAGTTGTTAAAAAAAATGATCTATTTTTTAAAAAAAATCCCCTGGACTGGTTTGTGAACTATCTATCCTCCTGACAACCAGACGTTAAAGAACTTTAGTAATAATTTCAACGCTATTCAAATGTTATTAAGGCGTCATATTGTTTGATTTTTATGTACTTTGTAAAGTACACGAGTCGTCACGAGGCTATGAGAAAAAAATACACAAATCCGATATCCCGTTTACGCGTTAATGAGAGACGAACTATCAGACAGGTACTTAATCAGTAATCACAAACTATTACTTTTTTTTAAATAAACTACTATATATTTTGATATTACATTAACTCATAAACCGATTTTCTTTAGCCTAAAATTAATAACTAATAAAAAGAAAACAGCCAAGAGCATGTCTGACCTTGCTCAGTGTAGTTTTCTAACTTAACCTTTTGAACGCCATACGTCGAATACAAAATGTGCCACCCGCACGCCAAACATGTTTAAAATTACACCTTATTGCTACCAAATAAAGTCTCTTTTAATGTTGAACTCTTGTCGGCTGTAGCCGACGTGGCGTCTGTGGCACGACTTTTAGTTGACGGCCAGAGCCGACTGTGGCGTTGAAAAGGTTAAGTGTACGGTGAAGGAAAAACATCGTGAGGAAACCTGCACATTCGAACAGCTGAGTGTGTAAGAGGGTAATTGCACAAAAGATCTAAAGGATCGAAGTGTATCCGTAAGGGCCCGTCTGTAAGATAAGATAAGATAAGATGCTAAGTGTAGGGTTCCGAAGCCGTTAATATACAAAAAAACAACAAGTATGAACTAATTTTCTATTGAAAGTTATTTGGTGTTGTAGTTTTCCTTTAAAATTCGTTAATGTGCATTTAAGATTCAGATTTTTAGTATTTGTAGTTTTGACTGTAGGGGAGGGACACCTTGAACAATCTTAATATTTCACAAACGGATCCTTTAATCTAAAGATTTCTTTATGAAAACCCGCAATATTTTTGAAATACCTATCCAACGACACCCGACACCAACGGATAGACGAGAAAATATAATTACATCCCCACGTTCCGTGTAGGGGAGGTACCCTAAAAGATATTTTTTTAGATTTTATTTTACCACTTTGTCAGCGTGGCTAATATGTATATTCATGCCAAATAAAACAGCTTTCTAGTACTAAGAGTCTCTGAGCTAAGCTGCGGACGGACGTGGCGAAACTATAAGGGTTCCTAGTTTGACTGCGGAACCCTAAAAACACGATGGAGTAAGCCGAATTTACATTACGAAATTAGTGTCATGAAATTGGTTTCGTGACATTAGTTTTACCAACAGTTTCACGTGTAATTTAGTACTTTCGCGTATATCGAAACTACTTTCGTAAAATTAAACTCAACTTGCATGACACTAATTTCGTAATGTAAATTCGGCTGTAATATTGACCAGATTCCTATACCTACCTACTATTAAACGAGCAATATTTATACATACTAACAAATATATAGACATATACGAATATATTTGTAAGAAAATCACTTTCTCGAAAACGGCTATAACGATTTCGATGGAATTTGCAATGTAGGGGTTTACGGGGGCTAAAAATCGATCAGTCATGTGGTCATCTTCGGGAAAATTCGTTATCAACCCGAGCGACGCGCTTAGTTATCCTGGTAATTATTTTATTAACTAAGGTGCCTGAGCTGAGTAGGTACCTACACTTTTAAAATAAATTATGTGTAACGCAACACCATTTAATAATAATACTAGGGAAACCTTATTAGGTTTAAAGCCACAAGCTAGCAACCCCAAAGAACGGATCAATATAACGCGCCCCCCGGCGACGCCCCCTTCTCGTACGTTCAATAGGCGCTCTAAGAATCATGGTTGGCAATCGCCTCCCTGTAAATTATACAGAAAAATAAAACTGATATAAGATAATTATTTAAGTAACTGATCAAATTATGGCCCACGCATATTGTGCAGTGTTTAAATGTCCATCTTCATCAAGAAGACATAAAGAGGTAAAATTTCATAAGTTTCCGCGCGATCCGGAAAGGTAGGTTGTCGATTTACGCGGTTTGTTTTGTTCGTAGATTGTTTTTTTTTTGTGATTTTTCACAGACTGTACAGACAAGTTGCTTTTTACTTCAGGGTACAATGGGCTTAGTAGCGCCCTCTTCTGTGTATAGTACGCGCTACATTTGTTTTTTAATTTGATTGTAGCCATGTGTATTCTGTTTTAAGCATAATCGGTACTTGTACTTTACTTTAACGCTTTTTTGTTTTAATGTAATGCCAGCACCACGCTTCGCTATTCCCTATTCGCTATGTGGCTGCGCCGTATTAGTTAAAATATTTGTTATGTGTGCCAACAAAAAACATGCCCCCCACACTTCGTGACGGTATGGTGAACATGCCAAATATGTGTGTTGTTCGCGCAGCGATACCTACCCTTATCTGTGGTAGCGATGGAGATCTGATATAATTCTATAAATCGTATTACTTTTTCGTTCATTCACTCCATTTTTATATTAATATTAATTACTAGCCCGCTAAACAAATTTCAATCAATCAGATTCCATACGACGGATAAAAACTTAGAAAATCACGTCGAGACACCACAGATTATAATATGGGGGCATTAATGAGTGAACGAAGTGTGGGCAGTCGATGCGCTATTCGAGTTATTCGTGTCCTTTGATGTGTGCCAAAAAACCGACAAGTCGACGGACACGCGTATTCGCTATTCGCGCTTATGCGTTATGCGTGCGAATAAAGAAACATAGACGAATAAATCCTCCACATTTCGTCGAATGTAGGCGCATAAGCCGAATAACGAATAGCGAATAGCGAAGTGTGGTGCCGGCATAAGACAAAATGGCAAAGTTTATAACAAACTATGATCAGTACAGATTCGTTACAAAATGTTGAAGACTAAACTTTTTAGTTAACCAATATATTTTCCTCTAGAGCCATCACACACATATGTCGCAATAATACTTTGTAAGTAGATGGAGTGACGACCTTGTAAAGATCGCAGGAACGCGGTGGATGCGAAAAGCACAAGACCGGTCTGAGTGGAGAGCCTTGGGGGAGGCCTATGTCCAGCAGTGGACGTCTTTCGGCTGACATGATGATGATGATGATGGAGTAGATGCCCAGTATTTTAACAACTTCATTGTTCCAGGCGTGAGTGCTGGGTAGAAGCATGTCGAAGACCAGAGTTGAGGAAGAAAACCGTTAATCAACTGTGTAACATGCATATGTGTGGGTTACATTTTGAAGATTACATGTACGGAAAGAGCCAGTTGAAAGATACTGCTATTCCTACTGTCAATTTGCCGCTGGCTTCAACACATTCTGTGTACACCCAGACAGAACCTTACTTTATAAACACAAAAGAGAGAGAAGAAAATGAGAAAATCGAAGGTTTGAAAATAAAAAAAGAGCATGAAGAAAACGGAATTGAATATTGCGATCATGATGGGTTTTACATGCAAGAACCCAGCCCTAAAATAATAAAAACTGAACACGTTTTAGATACTAATGTATCTGAAAATAGTTTTGCACTTGTGACGCTTGCGCAATTTCAACAAGGCTGCGAATTATATTTGTCACCTGAGCTATGTCAATATGTGAAAACGCAAGTTAGAATACCGGATTGACGTTCGGTTTTGATTTTGATATATCGATTACAGTACCAATTGCTTGGATTATTTTGTATTTCACCTAATTAATATTGTTGATACGTCTAAAAAAGTAAGTCAGCGTGAATAATATTACGATAAAAACAAAATGCAAATTTCATTTGTCTTAACTCTCCCCTTTCTTGCCTCTTGCCATTATAAGTTCCAATTTCCGCCACGTGCTATAATAGCTTTGGCGCTTGTTTGGCGCACATCATAATCATACATATCTAACATTATTTATACTGTCAAACATATTTATTTATAATCTGTTATGAAGGAGCTTAAACTTAAAGCTTATCAGTGATTAAAAAATAACAACAAAAAGCCCGAACGCAAGATAAATATTGTTAAAGTGTTAAATTTGAGCGTATTTCGTTCGGGATGGTTACGTTCAGTGTTTAATGTAGGTACCTACCTAGTTCTCTATTGCAATATTTTCAAGTATTTTTTGCAATTACTTCATAAGTTACAATTTTCGATTTATTATTGCCTGGTGTAGAATGATATCAGCTAACGAGGCCTTTGTTAAGGACGAGGTTTTGTCTGACGACGACGACGGCGCCAGAGAGAGAGTAAGCACAACAATGGACGAGTCTTTTCACTTGTCCGAAAACGACAACAGTCAATGTATAGAGCATTCTGCAGGCACAATGGGCAATGGTAAGTTTTCAAACTTATGTATGTCTCAAAAGCCAACGCGTCTCTTGGTGTTGCAGGTGTCCATGGGCGGCGGTGATCACAAGGGATCGGAAATACGGATAGATATTTACCTATACTTTGGCGGCGGCGTTTTTGTTGAGTTGTGTGGAAGCAGACTCAAGTTTTTACTTGATTTCTTGTAACTCATTGAACTAAGGAAGTTTATGGAGCAAAAGGACGTAAAGTTTTATGCTAAATGTAAAATAACAAACATAAACATTTTGTAAAATCCTGGAATCCCGGAACTTATATCATTAAAATAATGTATTTAACAAGTCAACACAATATTTTCTTACCTTTTGCCAGAATTTTGCTAACTTTAGGTAAATATCTATCCAACGATCCCTAGTGATCAGTTTACCTTACGTGAACTGCTAGCTCTTTTGCTTTCTCTAGCGTACTAAAAATGTCCTAGGTACTGCTGGATAAGGGTCTCTCTCCCTTTCTTACTAATGGTCCTTACCGGATCCCTACGTTGAACAGTCTCTTATGTTTACCAAAGGTGTCAATGAATTCATGACCCATTTGGTACATCCCTTGGGCTACCTGCTGTTTAGTTTTAACATTTTAAATATTAAAACATTGAATTATGGGTGAAGACCAAAAGGTTGGATCCAATTAACCCTACAAAGAAGAAAGGCGAAAAAGTGCTGTTGTGCGGTGAAAAGTGTCCATACAATCGTATGGCTAAAATTATTGATGCGCAACAAAAATTGACATGGAAAAATTTAATAGCATGACTTATAGTATTCCTAACTTTTTGGTTCTCACCCTTATCTATTAGTCCTTTAGGTGTTAATATAATGTCCTTTTATTTTTAGATACAATGAACAACTTACGATTTCAACGCACCACTCATAACCAGTTCTGTCTTATGGTAGAGTTTATGGAAATGTATGTATTATTTATATTGTGCCTTTGCCTACAATATTGTCTGCTTGTGTGCTGAATTGTGATCGAGTTGATGTCTGCATGTGTGCTTAATTGTGATAGAGTCCCAAACGTGCAAGTAGAATTAACAAATAACTAGCTATGCAAAAGTATTTTTTACTTTTTAGAATTGGTATTTAGATATTTTACTATTATTATTATTATTTTGGTTTTTATAGCACAGACCAAAGCAAGATATGGAGTTCATAAATGTTAATTTTAACGTGTCATGCTCATATTCAATTTTTTATTGAATTCTGCAATTTAATTAATAGTAAATTGTAGAATTTTAACAGCTGAATGAATCTAGATGAAATTTGGCACAGATATCGATTATAGCCTGGAATAGCATACTACACTACTTTTTATAAAAATGTTAAAAGAGTGATAAAGGACTTCTACACGGATGTAGTGGCAGGCAACAACTAGTTTAACAATTATTTCGGAGAAAAAATAACATGACTTTTACAAATTAGATCTTTGAGCTTCAATTAAATACAAATGAAGAATGCCATTTATATTTTAAATATAAATTATATAACTGAAATAACAAGGCCTAGTGATTTATCACTTTACTTGTGACATGTGAAGGAATAGGCAGTAAGTATAGCATTGTCAACAAGCTAGAAACTTCATGGGTGTGCAATGTGTCAGGATTAGGGAATGGAAATAACCAGTTATAACTGGTTTTACCCAGTTATTTTCATATAAAAAACGGTTTATAACCAGTTAAAATGCATTCCCTAGTCAGGATTGACTTCTTATCTGCCTATTATTGTAATTATTTATTTTAGATCTCCCGATCTGATAACTGAACTCACTAATTTCAGCTTTACTACCAAAATATCTCCTACAAACAAACATACAGATGACTTCACCTATTTATAATACTAGCTGTTCCCATGCCCACTTTGTTAGCCTATGACACTCATAAATAACATAGCTTTCTATGTTTAAAAGAATGATCAAAATCGGTTCAGTCGATCCGCAGATTACCTTCTACAACATCACAAACTTTACCTCTTTATAATATTACTAGCTGTTCCCGTGCCCACTTTGTTGGACAATAAACATTTTTTTGGGTAAATATCTAGCCTATGACACTCACAAATAACGTGGCTTTCTATTGGTAAAATAATTTTCAAAATCGGTTCAGTAGATCCAGAGATTACCTTTACAATGACACAAATTTTGCCTCTTTATAATATTAGTATAGATAGTATAGATCAGTATATTAGTATAGATCAGCTCCTAAAACACTTTCTCGGTTTTTTTTAGGCATGGTGACCTTAGCAGGCCAGGGGTGGACCGGCAAGAGGTTGAACGGAAGTGGAAACAGCTTGCAAAAAAGCTTAATGTAAATGTAGCAGCGAAGAAGCCCTGGGAACGGTGGAGAAAAGTATGTATGATGATGATGAGCATACGTGGTTAAGTTAGGTTAGGTTAGGAAGCTAGCAGTCTCTGGTAATGTAAGGTATTCTGAAAAAAAATGCTTAAAAAGGTTTGTCTCAAAAGCATATGAAGTAATTTTTTTCGTGCCTGTTGTGCTACCGATTTATGGTGCCTGTATGGATCAAAATAAATGACTCGGACAATATTACAAACAGACACCGGAATCATTTGATTTGAATTTGACTAGTAGTGATTTCGCAAATCGATAAAGCCACTTATCGATATTTGACACGTCGCCTAGTTAATACTTCGAGTTTTTTTTGTTAAAGCATATTATAATAATCGTTAGAATTGTAAATAATTGATTAAAATAAAATGTTATTTAGAAGAAGCTAAATAACTATTGGGATTGGGATTGGGAGGATTGGGATGAATTAAATTTATAGATACATTAAATCACGCCTGGTTCCCAGAGGGGTAGGCAGAGACCACTTCAAATAAATAAATATATATTCTTGATTTTAAATTTTATATTATACCATACCCATTGTGATGCAATGATATTTTATATTTAGATACGTTATGCTCATACTAAACGCATTCGAAAACCGTCGCCAATTACTGACAGCTGCTACGTCGCCATATTTTTTACAGACAAAGACGGCAATTCGTAGCGAACGCTATTGTTAGAAAGAGATAAATAGTTGTTTCAAATTGCGTACCCGAATGACGCGGCGTGCCCGCTCATGGCTGCCATATAGCTTCCGTCTTTATCGCACTCATGCGATATCTAATTGTGTATCTCATGTTTCACAGGTGACAGTGTGACGCCACCGGTGCAAATTAAACAAAGTATGGCGATGTAAAAAAAAATGTTAAAAAATATTTACGGTACTTACGAATGAAATGGGACATCCTTTCTTCCTTTTATAGTTACAGTATAATTTCGGCAGCCTCGAAAAACATAAGACGGCATTTTTTGTGGCTTATATTTGTTGCTTACGGAAATAAAACTTAACTGTTTTTGTCAGCGGCCTCGGTGCGACTGAACGACCTTCCTTTTCGAGGAACGCTTTTGCGCGCAGATGACGTATCTTAATATAAAATATCATTGTGGGTGATGAAATTATGGGGTATATTCTATTTTGAGTGACATAATCCTAATGTAGGTATAGGATGGTCGAAAATGGTTTTTACAATTAAAACGGATTTTTTCTATTATAATAAAAATCTAACCTAACTAATCTACACAGTAGATTTTTATTATATCTTGGTTATTGTTATAGCTATTCAAAATAATTATGTTTTTTTACAACCGTTTGTTACATGAATCAGCTTTTATTAAAGCTGTGGATGTCGTCATGAATATTGCCTATTTCATTGATTCAGGTATGGGCGGACTGGAAAGCTAAAACGAGGAAGAAGGCTGTGACCTTAGTAAATGATCCTGGAAGTAATATCGCGCTAACCCCTCTGGAACAAAGGGTGCTAGCTTTTCACTATGGCGTGAGTAACATTATTCCAAAAGATGCAAAGCGGACTCTAAAGGTGAGTAATGTATATTTATTTATTTCTTTAAAGACATATTAACAAAACGGGTCTATATTGTTTGGCCTTAAATTATTTGGTCTAAACACACAACTCAACTATGTTCTACAATTTCATAATCTCTAACGTTCAAAATATATAAATACATTTACCACATATGTCGGGGTACCCTCGTTTGGTCTAAAATCAAATACTATAATTAGATCCTACTAATATTATAAATGCGAAGGTTTGTGTTTATTTGTTACTCCTTCAAGCTGCAACGGCTGGACGGATTTGGGAGATTTTTTTAATAAAGATAGCTTATACTCCGGAATAACACACGGGCAACTTTTCATCCCGGAAAATATAAAGTTCCCACGGAATTAAAGAAAATTGATATGTACGCGGAAGAAGTCGTGGGCAGAAGCTAGTAATCATTAATTTTATTTTCTGTATTTACTAAGGCTTACCACGCTAAAGTGTCGTCAACAAATAGTTATTGGGCGTTTTGTAACACCATTGTATAGTTAACCTCGTGAGGCCCAGTGTACAATAGGATGTACATAATCAAGGCAATTTAATTTGAACTGTGTTGCAATTGGAATAAGGTTTAATTTCCTATGTTCATAAACTGAAAATGACTTTATTGAACAAACGTAATTGAACTTTATTGCCTTGATGGTAGATTCAAAGTCCCACTTACAAAAAACTCCTTGTTTGCAGTATGGTGGGCCTTACGAGGTTAATGAAACTAGCTTTATGAATTCGCGCTTCATACATTTTATAGGGGTATCATTATTTGTAGGTTACGTTTTATAATATTATGCAAAGTGAGATTTATATCAAACTAGGTTTTACGCAAGCGCGCTAGCTTCTGTCCAATTCTCTAGGATAAAAAAGCCTATGTCCTATTCCAGATAATAATCTATTTCTGTGCCAAATTTAATCCAGCTGGCCTATTGCCTAACGCACTCATAATCGCAATCGACTTCAAAGGAGAACAATTGTTTTCATTTTGTAAACAAACTCACCTTCGGAGTGTCAAAATGAAAACGATTGCGATTGCCAGGGCGTTAGGCAATAGGCCTGCAGATCCGTTTAGCCGTTCTAGCGTGATTGCGTAATATCCAAATCCAATCTTGACCTAAAAATACACAAGGATATCGACCTTTTATTTTCTCAACCTCATATCTGATCGAATAGTTACATAGGAAAAGCACTCATGTTCTCTAAAGAATTAAGACTACTTTCCTATCTAGCTATTCGATCAGATACAAGGTTGAGAGACTAAAGGGACGATATACTCCCCTTCGTTTTCTATAGTATTATAATATTTAACTCAATATCGTGAATATAATTAGCATAATACCTTTTAGAAGCTGGAACATATCGCACCTCCTCCAATTGTAAAACAAGAAAATGAAAACAGTAACGAGACTACATACTACGTCGTAGTACAGGAAGACGAGACTCGAGGTAAATATAAATTATTTGTCACTGTAGTTTATTAATTAATTTGAATACTACAAAGCAAAGACGAAAAATATCTAAAAGGAAAACTATCACGACTAAGTAGACTTGATTGGTGCCTGAGAAACGGGCGACTAAAATGTTTATACCTTAAAACCATACCAACCAGACTAAAAACCATCTAAGACAGATTTAATAGAAAATTTAGAGTATTTTAATAGAAAATTCGTAAATATACCTGTTGTTTATCGAGATATTTTTTCCTGTTTGTTGTGGCATCAGAAGCACTCTTATCATAGTTTTTTCATCATTAAATGTTTGGTTTTTAGGCCAGCTGTCCCGAGCTCGGTCGCTCCATACAACATCCCCTGCACCACCGTCGACACGGCCACCGACTAATCGATTATCTTCACCTACTGAGCAGCCACCTTCCCCTTCATATCAACCAACTTCCCCTCCATATCAACCACCTTCCCCTTCATATCAACCGACTTCCCCTCCATATCAACCACCTTCCCCTTCATATCAACCAACTTCCCCTCCATATCAACCACCTCCCGCTTCATATCACTCAAATTCCCCAAGATATCGACCAACTTCCCCTTCATATCAACCAACTTCCCCTACATATCAACCACATTCCCCTTCATATCAATCAAATTCCCCTACTTATCAACCACCTACCCCTTCATATCAACCACTTTCCCCTACATATCAACAAACATTACCTACGTGTCAACCAGCATTACCTACTTCTCCACCCGCGTCGCCTCCTCATCAATCCCCCCCTCCTGTACCCTCCACTGAGGCCCCCTCACCTCCCGCCGACCCAGCCCCACCCACACCAACTCGTCTGCGCCCACATGCCACCCCCCGCCGTCGCCGCGGTCAGTGCTGCCAGCAATCAAACCTTTTCATAGCTCTAGAACACCGCCGTCTTAGGCTGGAGGAGCTAAGAGTAAGAAACCTACATGAGCGCGAGCGGGAGCGGGAGCGGAATATCCACGAGCGAGAAACTGAGCGACTGAAATTAGATGCAAAACGTTTAGAACTGGAGGCGAAGAGGTTGGAGCTGCATGCTGAAGAAAGTACTGTGATGAGACGTTTAAATGCCTGGTTAGACCGCGGGCCTAAGTTATAGCCATTTAGGTTTTCATAGTAGTGGGTCATTGCCGTGACCACTTTGAGGACGTCA
Source organism: Acleris literana (assembly GCA_946894065.1). Lineage (NCBI taxonomy): Eukaryota > Metazoa > Arthropoda > Insecta > Lepidoptera > Tortricidae > Acleris > Acleris literana. The sequence goes on from OX335696.1 coordinate 3,733,225, forward strand.
TTCGTGTGCTAGTGTGCCTTTTCGAGTGAGTGTTTTTCTCCGCTGTTTCTCGAAGCGGAATTTCTCCGCAAGAGACTTCTGGCAGTTGATTAAGATCTTCATTACCGTAAAATGTGCCTACTTTGCTCCAAATTTCGAAATCATTTTATTTTTTTGAAAATAATTATACTGTGGTATATTGATTTATGTATCTTTGTAAAGAAGAACATCCCCACTTTCATCTTGTAATCTTAAATGACATCGAAATATTGTTTTGATATAAATATATAAACTTTAATTTAGGAGCAATGTTACCCAGTGTTTTGGAAACTTTGCCCCTGAATTAAATTTGCTTTAAAACTTGTATTAGAAAGCGTTTGGTGCAGTTTCTCACCGTCGTCAGTCAAAGTATGCTCCAGTAACAAGCAAAGTAAGAAATGAGTTAAGTGTTAGGAACAAAAATATATTTGTTTTTACTTAAAGTTTTTTATTTTTAATATAATCACAATATTGTTCAATCTTTGTATTGCTTCACTTAGACAATAATCAAAAGTAAATAAAAGTCTTCTGAAAAAGGGTACGTACCTCACTTTACTTAAGTAAAAAGAAAAAAGGTAAAAAAAAGCAATATTCAACAAAAAAAAATTGTCTGAAAGGGTATCATAACCCTGTTAATTAACATTTTAGGATATAAATAATCTCATGCTGTAATGTTCTCATATACCCTATCCCCAAATTCGGTTTATTTCACGAACTGCCAAAATTTCAAGTCGACCATTTTTTTTTGGTGGATTTATGGAGTCTAAAATGTCATTCCAATGATAATGGATTTCGTTTTTCGTTTTTGGCCACTTTCAACATTTTTTCATGGAAGATATATAACTATATTCCTGGATCAAAGATACCCCAACACGTGGAGCAAAGTAGGTACGTATATTTATTTTTTAGATTATGACTTGAAAAAGCTAAAAGCTACTAGAAATATTGTTAACATGGAATAGCTTATTATATACAGGAACACATCAAAACACACTAACCGTGATTGTATGAACAATTGCTGAGATGGAAGTGACTTTTCCTCATAATATTTTTTTATTAAATTTTCTTGTTGGGACTGTGCGACGCCTGACAGTAAACGGAAATGGCAAAGCGAACAATTCACGTTCATTTTTGCCTCTTAATTTGCGAATGTATCGAATGATTTTGGCAATTTTGACGAATTGACCGAAGACTTTGACTTATTGGCCAATGAAACTAAATACAGATTCTGAGCAAAGTTACCCAGTAAGGAGCAAAGTAGGCACATTTTACGGTATCATAAACGATGGCAACCAAATGTTAGAATTTAGGAGTTACCAACACGGTCAATAGGGGCTCGTTGATGTTGTTGTAGCTGGATAAGTCACTGGGAGTATCCGGTTCCAAGGACCAAAATAAGCGAGCTGTTCGCCTGTAGAAGTTAATTACATAGGTTTGTAGATTGTTCTAGAATGTAAAATGACGTATGACTTACTTGAGTGATTTATTAGCACTGAAAGATAAACCTATTCTCATGATATGTGTGCTAGTAAACAACTTAATTAGTCCACCAATGCGCTATATTACGTTACGTTAAGTGCAACTTGCTTGTATAGAGATTGTCATTTTGCCTTTCAGATGTTTTTGATAACAGTCATTTTAAGATTCAGTTGTATGAGCATTCAGGAAATTTGGGCTTTATCATTCAGGTAATTTGGGCTTGGGCATGAGACCAAGTCTATTTAAGATTTAGGCCAATTAAAAATCAGGGCATTATTGTCGTAATGAAACCTACTGGCCTTTTCGTGCTACCTTCTTGAGCTTCAATAACATATCAAACATATGCGATACTCTAGCCCGACTAATTCGTGCTCGAGTGCCCCGCGGGGGACCGACGTTGGGGGAGGGGAGGCTTCACTTCCCCGCTAATATATTCAACTCAGGTTGACGTAGTGTTTTAATTACTAAGTACATTCAATGTTGTCGTAAAAAATACGCTATTAATAGTTTGTAAATAAAAGTATTTTAGAACTTGAGTGTATTTTTATTTCATAGTATTAGTTCTTGCATTACAGTTTAGTGCGGGTACGGCTGGGGCCCGTTTCTCAAAAAGTATTAGTCTAATAATATTAGTGTTTTGTCTCAGTTTTTAGTTTTATTTATGAGACAAAACACTAATATTATTAGACTAATAATTTTTGAGAAACGGGCCCCTGATACGTGGATAATAGCTGTTATTATTACGAGTCTAGTGACGAACAGCTGCAATTTAAGTTCGATTTAATCGAACAAAATTTTCAAAGAGGTTAAGACCGTAACTCTTGCGTCATTGTTAAACAATTTAGAACCTAAAAATATTTCCATGTCAGTTAACAAATATTCTTTATAATAGTCACACTTAAATCTACTACTACTCTTAAATACTGTCGTTGCGTGCATTGGACAAAAGTGTAGAAAGTGGGACAACAACATCACAAAGACTGTCCTACGTCGTGCGATTTGATATAAACCTTCAGTCATGGTAAAATGTCAACTGACTACATTTTAGTAAAGAAAATAGTATGTAACTACTATAAGAACTAAAAAATATCTATTTATGACGTTGACTATGGCTCGTTTTAGGTCTATATTCAATATCGACATATCTATCGTTGCACTATGTCCCATCACTAAAACCGTTCGATGACACGCAAACCATGGTGCGACGCCTATTTTTATTTTTGAATTTATTTGCAAGTAACTTAATGGTAAGGTAATTGTTTCGAACATAATTTTTTTTTAAGAATCAACTATTTCACGTCAGTGATATTTATTTAACACCTATAATATCACCCCATGTTTTTCGGCCGCGGCAACTGCCACAAGTATAAAGGAACGTTTTGCCAAATGTTCTATTTAGCTAGGCACATGCTAGGCACCATAACTTCATTTTATCAGGAACTTGAGGAACTATCCAAGATTCCCATGCAAAATTATCTTGAGTTTTTATTTTATTCAGGACAATATTTTAGGTATAATGCTGTCTATAATAAATATTTTTTCATCTATTTTTTAGTTTCGTAACAGATTATACAGAGAAGTAGCTTTGGTACTTACTGTGATTTTTATTTTATTGTCAAGTTCGTAGAGGGAGAATAGATTCTATACTCTGTTTACGGTCAAGTTATTGTCTAATCTGTGTATCTGTGGCTAAAATAAAAAAAACAAAACAAAAATCAATCAAAACAATGAGCCGGCCGAGCGCGAGATAGTAAATAAATTGCTACTTCTCAGTGTTGTTTATTTAGTAATTAAATCTGTGCTTATTTCGGTCAAGAAGTTTTGTAATGTTTAACGCACCTAACTCTTCATTTTCGCGATAGTGCGCCTCATTTGGTTTTTATCTTTAAAGTATTATTTTCATATTATGTCGCTGTGATTTACGACTGGCCACTGGTTGAAAATGTCCGCTAACCATAAAGAGAAAAGAAGAAGAAGAAGAAGGAGAATGTCGGTTGAAGTGGACGAGGCTACTGAAACTACACCACTGGCGGAAAATGGTAATATCGGTAGATCTACGGAACTTCCTGAAACGGTCGACGGCAAGTTATTAAACTATTATATTTACTGGATAAGATTACTTACTAGGTATGTAGATTCTCCGTCGCAACGACCCCAACTACCCAAAGTATTGGCCTCCGAACCTAGTGAGCGAGTCCACGGCACGGTCTCATACTTACTGTTTTTCGCAAGTCGCCACACAGTTGTTTCTTTTTTTAAGTATCCCCTCGTTCTAAATCTAATGATTGATGATGACTAACTGATCAGTGCAAAATAATTGTTTTTTTTTTTCTTGTCTTTTTTTTCTTTGCAATTTTTTGTATACAATCTTAATCTAAAGAGACTGGAACTTTTTTCCCTACAGCAAATATACTAATGGGTGATGTCCTGCTAATCGGCAAAGGCCTCTCACCCTTTCTGCCAATTGTCCTGCCTTGTGCAGTTTCCCTCTAATCTTGATTGAAGGCATCCAGTTCACCTCGCTAATGGCACCTTGGTTTATTGCAAGTAAAACAAATTTGTTGCATCTTAAACCCATAAATTGTTGGCATGAAACAGTTATGAGTGAGGTTTATTGGAGTAAAACAACTTTCTCGTTGGATCCTAGCAATCATGTTACAATGCTGGCAAGGGCGTAGCAACTAGCAACTAGCAACTAGCAACGGACAGGGGGGGGGGGGGGGGGGGCAGCTGCCCCGCCTAGAAGATGCAGCAATGCTTACAAACTGTAAAGTAATATTATGCATGCAGCATTTACCTTAGATTATATTCTTGGTTTGTGTATGCAACACAAAACCAAATCCTAGCTACGCCCTTGAATGTTGGAACATTTATCTGCATTCAGCAGACCGTTTACTGTTATTGCATAATGCATAAATGAGAATAAATTAATCAGTTGTAAATGTTGTAACATACCATAGACCAAAATAATGTTTGTTCTATTAATTTTATATGGTCTTGATTTTGCCACAAGCATTAAGATCCCTCTGGCCACATGGTCCTTCTGCCTTTGTCCTAAAAAGTTCATGTGGTTCGATTGGTAGGCCAAAGGCAGTAGGACCATGTGGCCAGAGGGATTAACCTCCAGCAAAAATATTTTTTATTAACAAGGGGTATTTTTTATTTGTGAATTTTACTTTACACTGCACAAAATTAAGTTTACATTATTTATGTGTACGTTATTTGTGTGTGACAGGCCAAAGACGGGGTAAAATGGCGCTGACGGGGGAATTCCTATGACCAGCAGTGGATTGATACAGCCCAATGATGATTTATGTGCAGTGCCCTCAATTTTAACTTATAGCATTTGTAACAAGTCCTGCACTGTTAGTAGGCCAGTGCATAACATATTTTACACTTAATAGTTGTAATTTTTATTTTTAGGTTTACCGCTACAAATGCGCCTTCAACGCACCCAGTGTCAACAGTACAATACCATCTTAAAGTTTATGGAAAGGTATGTTGTAAAAAACAACATATCTTTAGCAGCAAGCTTCTGATAACCTTCGACTTTGACAAATTTATCTTTTTTTTATTCTTTCGCATACAAAGTAGCTAACTTTAGCATACAAATAGCGGAAAAATAGTTTTCCGCTATTCTCCCAATTTCTTTTAGTTGGGAGGCCATTTTTGAATAAACCTCAATTATCGCATCCCTGGAGAACCCTACAATGATGGCCTTCCAATTGACAGCGGAAATTTCTAAGATAGCCATTCACAGAAATTTGTTTAGTTATTTTCTCAGTAAGTAAATACAGAAAATATTTTTTTGAATACAAAACAAAACAAAATTTAACATGGAGTTTATATGGCCGACCTGGTTCATGACGTGTCCCAGTGCATATCGGATCTCTCTGTCTAACTAATCGCTCTCTAATTAGCAGTTTAAAATGCTTATCATTCGTATTTCTTGGCCGATTTTAATTTTAATTTCACTTTTGGTGATCTCTTATAAGGTATTTTCATATTTTGTTGAGAAATGCGATTTAAAAAATCCATGCTGTTTCCTTATTGTTTGTAACGGTTAAGTGAGTGCGTTAATAAAGTCTAGCTCGTATTTAGCGGTGTACATGTGTATTTCTATCAGTTACTGAAGGACTTCCCTGGTTTTGTTATAGGCACGGTGACCTCAGCAGGCCTAGGACAGGCGCAGCGGGCCGGCGCGAAGCTGACATGAGGTGGTTAGAGCTTGCAGCCATATTGAATCAGACCGAAGTGAAGAAACCTTGCGAACGGTGGAAAAAAGTATGTATGATTATGAGGGCCAAATCAAAATACCGTTAAGTGGGGTCACTTTAGAAACGAGAGGAGACTTTGATATTTTTTTAAATCATCGGTGTGGTGTAATGTGTGAGCTACTATTTAGCTTTTTAGAATAAAATAGAAAATATATTTTGCTTAATTTTTAGGGTCCACGGGACCCTATTATTGATATGCTTACGCTGCGCTGTCCGTCCGTCCTAAATTTAAAGAGCTTATCTTTTGAATACCGTAAATAGATAGCGGGTTTTTTTGGTAGGATAGGTATAGTATAAACCCGGAAGAAAGGCAAAAAATATGGGCTGCCTCGCACCGAGGCCCCGAAGTGGAGACGCTGCCTCAACCTGAGGCACGCCGCGACACGAGGCAAATTCGTCGCCGCGAGCCGAGCCATATTTTGTCGGTTTTTTTGCCGTGCTCAAAGGAGCCTCAGTCCGAGCCTTGCATTTGATGGAGACGAGCGTATAAACTGCGCACATTGCGGATCAAGCTGAGGCGACTCGCTTCGAGCTGATCCGCAACGTGCCTCGAGCCTTTGCCTCAGAGCGAGCAGCCTCAAACTGAGGCTGTTTGACTCAAGTCGAGGCTGCTCGGCCTGAGTCTGCTCTAATGGATACACCGCTTAGGATAACTGCTTCGGACTGAACCCTACACTGCGCATGGTCCAATATGCTCTTGCCTGGTTTTTAATTTTACTGTTTTAGGTTTGGGCAGACTGGAAGGCCAACACGAAGAGGAAGGTTTGGAAAATAAAATCTGATCCTCACAGTAGACCAGTCCTGAAACCTATGGAGAAGAGATTGATGGCTATTCGTAGCATGGCCAATGTAGTTTCCCAGGAACTCAAAGGCAGAAAGCAGAAAAATCCAGTAAGTAATGTTAACTTGTCATAAAAAATAAAAAATACTTTCATAACTTTTCATGGTCAAAAACATGGTGGTTATAAGTAAGGGGGTTAAATATCAGATTTGGATGCGTTATATAATTTAAAAAAATTAAAACTGTTTATTAAATTTGGGTGAATTAAGATGGACGCTAACCTTAGTCCGTCCCATATTGAAAAAAGTGACAGTTGTGCCATTGACGGCTACCTTGTCATAATAAAATCTGATTACCTACCAATGAAAACATCCAAGCATTTGGGAGTAGTTCATCCCAATCTAATAATAACTTCAAATTAAAAAAATATTTCTGAAAAAATATCGACAAGTATGCAATGAACGTTACAGATATAAAACTAGTAACTAGAAAATTATAACGTTAGCATTATGCTGGGGGCCTAGTGAAAAAGTTATAAGTCGACTTAACCCGAAATGAAAGAGGGCATATACTTATACGGAGTATAGTAGACTTAAGCCCTTTTCCGCTTGATCTTCAGGAAATTTATACCCTTTTAAACTGGGACTCCAGTTAACGTTAGAAATATTAAGAAGGTTCTCTTCAACCAGCCGACGCACACCATGGGTTCGTCAGAGGCGGAGCGTGTCCTCACAGAAACTCACTACCCTGACCGTGTCATATCACAGTCGAGCAGCTGCATGACCAAAGACCCTCCCTCTCGCACTACGGAGGACTGGACCTGCAAACCGACTCCCAAGGTAATCATATTCAATCTTTTTTTATTTATGGCATCCGTCGCTTAGACAATTTTGCAAATGTCAAGTGAGTCAGGGCACGATGTACGGTATGAGGCCAAAACAATTTCACCAACAGATGTAATCATAATTAATATTGAAGTCATTTTTTTTATTCCGTATACTAAAATGACATTTCATGTTTTGCTTGTTTTTTACAACTCATAAATAGTGATGTGATGTGATACAACCTTTGTTTATTGATATAAAAGCGTCTGTAACGCAATCAGGGGATAATCCGTAAAGTTTCAAAATAATACAATACTTTACGTAAAAATGCAAAAAACCAAATGGCGATGCCTTGGCGTCACATCATTGTAATTTTTTTCTATGTTGGCAGTAATTGTCCAATAGTAGGTTAAAGGTTAAATACAATGTAGATTTTATTTTTTATCTCCTACCTTTTTTTATGTACATTTTTTTTTTATTATATCGGTTATTACTAATTGCACCATGAACCGAAACAAAAGAACAGCACTGTTTCTTAAAAGCTGGCCACATTATTTTTACGTTTGAAATTTGTAGCTGTCATTTTAGTTAATGGAATAAAATAATACACTTTTAGGTCCCGTTATCTGGAGGCAGTGATGGCGCTTTTTTTGTAGAGATTGAATGTTTATTTCGCTCTGACTCGTGGTATAACTGCTATGTTCAACTGACCAATGAGTTCTAGTCGGCTGAGTTCCGCGAAAGCGGAGCTCCTATTTCTGAGTTTTTGGCCCTTCGGGCCAGCTGAAGCTCTAATATAACCTAAATCTACGTCATATTTATGATACTAATTTTGGTTAGTTGAACAAGGGAAGAAAAACATTATCCCATTTTGTATGTTTTTTTTTGCTTCACAATCTTCTTAAGTATGTTTATCGTTGTTTAGTACTTATAGTACGAGCCTAGATCTTAGTTTGGGACTCAGTCATTTGGTGTGAGGTTGTTCCTGATATTTTTTATTTTTATTTTAGTTGGTTTGCACATTTAGATATAATACCAACTAATAAATCGTTCCATTATTAACCAAAGTTAAAGGAAAACTAAACGGGACGTTACTAATAGTTTTTACAACGTTTCAGACTGTTGTCCCGCAAGAACCGGCTCCTGCAAATACTCTACAAGAAAATAGTGGTGATGTCAGCTACGTTTTGGCAGTCGTAGTAGACGGTGCGTTTTTCTAACACTATAATATTATTAAATAACAAATAATTGTCAAAGCTCGCTCCAAAGCCCCGGTATGTCTTGTCCTTATATTGGTAAACAAATTCAATGTTAAAGTGGATACAATCAAAGTTTGGTGATGAAACTTCCTGATAATTGCTCGTTTTTACAGAACCAACCGATTCCGAATTGTTCGAAGAAAAACATAAACCGCTCCCCCCACCGCCCGCGCCGCCCACGACGCCCCCCCCTCCGCGCCCCGCGCCCCGCCGGCGCCGGCGCCACTGCTGCCAACACCCAAACGCCTTTATCACTCTCGAACACCACCGGCTGAGTCTAGAAGAATTAAAAGTGCGGAACCAGCACGAGCGCGAGCGGGAGCGGGAGCGGACCCTCCACGAGCGGGAGACCGAGCGGCTGAGGTTGGACGCGAGGCGTTTGCAGCTGGAGGCGAGGAAGCTGGAGTTGCACGCCGAAGAGAGTGCCGTGATGCGCCGTTTCAACGCCTGGTTGGACACTTTGGACAAGTCTAAGTGATGAAGCATTAGAATCATTGTAGACTTCAAATAAATGTAGGTTTAGTTTCTAGGAGGTTTTCAATTCGTCGAGATGGTTCTGGGCGAGACCACAGATGGCCCCCGGAACTCCTCAACGGTACCTATTTCGGGGTTGGGGATTAGATATCTAGATTAAAATAGTTGAGCGCCTGTGACAAAGAACATTGAAATAGTTTGAATATATGCACTATGATGATACCGCAGCGTTGCTCGCGTCGAGCTCGAAATTTCCTTTAGTTTCTTGATTAATTGAGAAGTGGAATTACAGAACAGCATTATTATGCTCAAAATGTAAAAAACAAGTTTAAAAAAACGCCTTCAAAAACGGTTTAAAGGCCTTTTTTTACATTTTATTTATAAGATATAACATTCAGGCTGCAAGAGTGCTCTTTACATGTAGCTGATGTCACCAATCTTGCTTATTATAAGCGTAACAAATACTCCGACAAGTTCAATCACGACCGTCCCGCGGAGAGTCTGACCTTGGGAGAGGGGAGGCTTCCCCTCCCCGCTACACCGCGCGCACCGCCGCTGACGCCTAGGTGTTTCTTCGTTTCCCTAGCGATAATTGATTTGATAGTGCATTAATCAGCACTCCACCCCGCATTTTATAATAGTCTATGCAACTGATGTAAATATAGTAAGTAATAAATATAATTACAAATTATTTTTGTGTGTAGTAATAAAGTATATGCAAACACAAATATGTGGCCATTTAGTGTAACTGAACCTATGAATCCTTTGAATCAGTATCTATTAAGTACATGAAATTAATTATTAAGTATAATAATATGATAAATCAATTTATCCCTTTTTGGCATATGTGAAATTATTTGCTGTCAATAAAAATAATATTTTATCAAGTGTTTTTTTTATTTATTACCTATTTCCTCAGCAACTATCCTAGATCCCAGTAATAAACTATGTACATCTAAATCTTTCAGCCGTAGCTTTTATATGTGCTTGAATTATCAATTCGAAGTAATCTTAATATGATCTCGAAATTTCATGTTATAATTACAAATGGGATGCAATCTATGTTGGATTATGATTTCTATTATTATGACTAGGGTTAGGACTTTTGGTGGCATATCTTGGTTCTAGAATCTATGGAGTCGCTATTTCCTAATTATTATAATACGTGTCACTTTGATTTTGACCTTCAGTATGGTCATATTTCAAAACGAACTAAATACATTTTTAGTTCGGTTATTCCATACCTACTAAAATTTGCTTGTTTGTAACGCTTTCACAGCAGAGATATCCTCCTTGCCAAAATCAATTTAAATTGGTTTAGCGGTTTAATGAATAAATGAATTTTGAAATATTAAAATACTGAAGGTCAAAATCAAAGTGGTATGTATTATAACAAATAGGAAATAGCGACTCCATGGATTCTAGAACCATGATTTGCTACCAAAAGTCCTAACTCTAATTATGACAATCCATACTCCATTTCATAACAACTAAATGTGAGAATTTCAAGTCATTCGATTTTTCAGTTACAATCGTTCTGAGATATGTTTCCATAGTACCTATGTTTCTAAAGGGACTAAAAATAGACGAGGCCTGACACGAGATTTTTTACCAAACGAGGAAAGCCAGGGTGGCTAAACGATCCGAGGGGGCCTTAGCTGCAGACGATAGAATTTGGTGCAGGCCGGACGTGGGTTCGGTTCAGCGAACCAAATCTGCTGTTTGGCTACAGACGGAAGAACCTTGCCAGAGTTGCCAGTCGTCTTGTTGGTATATATATATATATATATCTCTCTTTATTTAGGAGCCATGCTCTTATCGGTGGAGTAATCGCCAACCGCTCCGGTCCTCAGTCAACTGCTTGAATTTCTGGTACGACCAAAAAAAAATAACTGCTTGATTTTACATTTTTATTCGAAAGAATAGGCTTTTATAAGAATCTAATTAGAAGCATTTCATGATTAAATGTATTATTGATATTTAAAATAATTGTTATAGCGGCGACAATGAATGCGCCACCTAATTCTTCGAGGAAGAAACAAAAGGAATGGGCTGGACAGGTAACTCGACCTATTCTTTGAAAGATTGCTTGAAATACATGGTTTATTTATACTAGAGCCAAAGACATTGAAAATGTACTTAGTAGGTTTTCTGTCTTTATTTTTCCGTGCACCACTTTTGTTAGTTTCTGTATGATTATTTGGTTGACCGATAGATAATGCCATTAGGCATGAAGTTCGCCATTTCTACTCTATTTTTGTGCCATAAAGGTAAAAAAAAAAACTAGTTACTTTGGATTAAAATTTGACATATTTTGTTCATGGGAAATGTGAAATCCGCGTTATAATTATAAATATTTAAAACGAGCAATACGAAAATAACCAAACCCGCGTTCTTAATCTCTAAAAACGTTGTAAAATGTATTTTTCTACTCTGGTAACATCGTCTGCTACCGTCACTGTGACATGACATCTATGTTGTCTCTGTCTGTGTTTTTTTCCAACTGTTGTCGTACGTCGCAGCTCGAATAAATATTGAATGAAAATCAAATTAACGAAGCTTAAGACGACTAAACTTACCGTAAAAGAAATGACATGCTCACCCTATTTCTTTAAAAGTAGTGTTTCTATGGCAAATCGTTTCAATTTTCCTCTAACGGACACCTGAACCCGAAAAACCTTCGGAGTTATATTTGTGTATAAATTACCATTTTCTTATGTAAACAATAATGGAAAACTGTTGGGGAGAACCACCGCAGAGCTCCGGGGACTATTATCCGCATTACAGTCTTTTTCAGAGCTCTTTATTTTATGATACTGATAATATTCGAAGAGCTTCTTTGGCATGTAAATATGATAGTTTCACCACTGAATCAGGAATCAGGAGTTTTGAGTACCGAAAATCGTCAGCTGAGCTTGATGACTGCCGCACTGAGTCTGAGCCTAAGTGTTCTGAAGACCTGGCATACAACGCAGAGCCTACGGACAAAGAGGACATAAGAGGACATGAGAGGAGATGGTGCTCGCGGTTTGGGCCTAAGTGCTACGAGGACCTGACACACAGCATAGAGCCTCCAGACAAAAAGGACATAAAGAGCTGTGGCGCTGTGTCTGGGCCTAAGGACCTGGCACACAACGCAGAGCCTCTGAACAAAGAGGACATAGAGGATGGTTACACTCTATTTATGCCTAATTGGTCTGACAACCTGGTACGCAGCATAGAGACTCCAAACAAAAGGGACATAGAGAGATGCCGCACTGTGTCTGGGCCTATGTGGCCTGTGGACCTGGCATGCAGTGCAGCGCCTCTGGACAAAGAGGAAACAGAGTTAGGGTACACTCTGTTTGGGCCTAAGTGGTCTGATAATCTGGAAGGCCCAATAGAGCCTCCGGACAAAGAGGACATAGAGAGCTGCGGTACTGTGTCTGGGCCTAAGTCTAAGGACCAGGTAAGCAATGCAAAGCCTCTGGACAAAGAGGATATAGACGGAGGTTACACTCTGTTTGGGCCTATATGGTCTGACGACCCAGTACGCGGCACAGAGCCTCTGGACGAACAGGATACAGAGAGATGCCTCACTGTGTCTGGGCCTGAGCGCTCCGAAGACCTGGCATGCAGTGCTAAGCCTCTGGACAAAGAGGTTGAGAAGGATGTGGAACCTGAGCCGGAAAAACGAATCATAACCAAGAAAGAGTTGTACAGAGATCCTGATCTCTTCCAGAGCAGGAGCGAATATGTGTAAGTATTTATATGGTACAGAAAACAAAATAAAAATACGATTAAATTCATGGGTAGGTCTGTGACCAACAATGGACTTTTTTTGGCAGAAATGATGATGATAATGATAAGCGGCAAATGATATTGTAGTCATATCTTCATTTCTGCTACAATACCAAAGAAGGCGGCTAGCTGCAATTTAGTAGTTGAAGCATTACACTACAGGGCGAGTTGTGAATCAAAATCAAATTTTCTAATAAAGCCGCCTTAGGCTAATACAGAGCACTAGTGCTAATGGTATTTAATCGTCTCCTTGATTAACTACGGATCAAAAATGATTCTTGCCAATTACACAAGTACTCATGGTTACCCTATGGCCCATGTGACTCACTTCCTATGTCTTTTGAAGTCGTTTCTCTGCTGATGTTGTAGGGCAACCATAAATTAAACTATATTAAGATGAACCAAACTAAAATTGCAAAAAAATAACTTGCATTATTTAAGATAAATATTGAATAGAATAGAATAGAATAGAAAACATTTATTCACAACAATAACACATAAATAAATAAATATTGGTGCAAGTGATTGTTAGTTGCCAAGGAATTAGAAAAAAATATAACGATTCACTATTTAGATTGCATCCTGTAACATGCTTTATCCTTTATACCTTTTTTTCAACATTGTTCACTTTCAACGGCAACACAAATGACATATGCGACAAAACAAAGATACATACATCTTTCTCGTGCTTAGTTTTGGTATAAGCTTTTGCTTGCGACTCTATCCTCAGAAACATTGTTGATCTGTATTGCTTCAGCAACTTTTCTGAGATTTGATAATAGATTAATCCATAACATGAACCATTTGTGGCCCGCATTTCTCACAAACTATCACAATTATTTTTAGCGTTAATCAATATGGTACATTTGTTTTATCTCAAGAAAGTCGATTTGCCATACTTGTATGTGTAAATGGACGTGCACGTCTCGATAAGCGACGCCGTAGTGTGCGTGTCTCAGCGTTGCCCGAATTTTTTGTTGCCTATTCGGGATTTTGAAACTTTAGGAGTGAAAAAAGCAGGATTCTTTCGTCGAAAGCAGGACTTGGTAAAAAAACGTATATAACCAGAATTATTTTACCCTATCCTTAGGCAGTAGAGTCTTCTTCGTCTTCTGAATAAAAAAAAATCACACGCGCGGTCGAGTTATCTCCGAAAAGCAGGACATAACAATATTGAGTTCCTTCTGTTTGGCATAATTCCGAATGTCCAATACGTATAACATTTAGCATAATAGGTTTTTTTACTGATATATGGTCTTATTCACGTACCAATAAGGTTCATATTGCCAACATTTATAATTACACTCATTACGGCATTAAATACTTTAGGAGCAGTGGCGTGCCTAGGGTTTCAGGATAGGGCAAGCCGAGATATATGATTTTGTAGTTTTTAAAGTTATTGTGGATAAATGTCTCAATTCGCTTTTTACCAAAATTACTAAAATCGTTCGTGTCTTTTTGGAAATAAAATTCATATGTCTTTTAATCGTGCCAGCTAAGTTATTTGATTTTTCATAATCAGATAGGTACCTATATTCCAAACTTTGTGTCGTTCGATAATAATATACCTACAACAGCAGCAATAAGTATTGTGTTTTTTACACTGATCTAGGTATTAAACATTAAACCGTCTTTTACTTATGCGAGAAATGAGAAATAGGTACTGAAAATCGGATATTTTATCAGCAAAGTTTAAAGAGTTTACCTTTTACTCGCCAAGCAAAATTTGTGCACACTTTAAATAATCACAATCACAAGATTCACAAGGGAATACTTCCTCCATTGCCAATCCAATTGAACAACACAACAAACAAAATACTTAGTGACCGCAGTTGACTCAAACAAAACAATTCACAACAAACAAAACAAGTAAAATTACTGAAGTAAGCAAGCAAATAAATAGAAGTGAAGTCGGCCGTCAACGCGGCTCAACACGCGCATGCGCGAATTTCGCATTTTACTCGACTCGCGTACAACTTCAGACGCATGCAGGGCTTAAAATCTCGTACTATTTGCTATATGAACCTATAAATAGTTATATCTCATTATAAGGCAGTTCTAATGCGTAAGAAAGAGATATACCGGTTAAGATAGAAGCCCGCCTGCAAGCCACCGCGTGCGAGCGGGATGACTAGCCGTGACTCAAGCGAGTTCGGGTCGTCGAAGCGCGCAGCAGTGCTGCCCGCCGTGCGGCGGCGGAGCGCGATCAAATTCGGTACTACACTGCTGTTGCATTATTTGAAAAATTTAATGAGAGCGCGAATTGAAATAGTTCGTGATCGTGACCTTTGATTTTTGATCGTTGTTATATTTGTAAGGCAAGCCCGGCTTTTGGGCTTGTATGGCAGTACCGCCACTGTTTAGGAGCTGAACTGTCAAGCGATATTTGGGTGAGGACCAAAAAGTTGGACCATAGTTAAGCGTTGTTAACCGTACAAACAACGAAGCAGGAAAAAGTTCCGTTGTGCGACGAAAAGTATCCCTACAATTGTATGGCTAATCTTCGTGTCACAACGGAAAAGTTTCATAGAAAATTTAATCCGTCAGTTACCGTCCTTACCCATATCTAAGATGACGTTTGCGAATATTTCGCACCTTCAGAACAATAGTGACCTAATTCAAAATTTCTGCTTTCAAACTTCAAGTCATAAATTTATTATGATATAGACCTAATTCGAAATTTAAAATTTCTGAATTACGTCACTATTGTTTTAAAGGTGCGATTTATTTACGATAAATACTATTTCCAAAGAATAACTTAATAAACTAGTTTGAATTATTTTTTCGTGTCTCGTTTAGGTAATACTCTGTTTACGATGCTGAGTCGCCTTTATGTATGTATGTATGTAAACTCTTTAAGCCAGGTACTCACTAGCAAGCCGTAACTGTAACCGTAGCAGTTACAGTGACGAGCTTCTAGTGGAGAACAGAGGCCCTGCCAAGATGCATTGCGCTAATTAGCGTTTCTATTCGTTTCGTTTTTAAACCAATCGCGTCACTGGTAGATCACATGACTTTTCGTATCATGACATCTACCAGTGACGTGATTGGTTTATAAACGAATCGAATAGAAACGATAGTTTGCGTAATGCATCTTACCAGGGACCTCAGGCTCGCGAGCCGCGTACATCACGATATTACGTGCAACAGTTAAGCCGGGTACTCGCTAGCAAGCTGTAACTGTAACCGTAGCAGTTACAGTGATGAGCTTCTTGTGGAGAACAGGCTCGCGAGCCGTGTACATCACGATGTTACGTGCAACAGTTAATCCGGGTACACATTAGCTAGCCGTAACTGTAACCGTAGTAGTTACAGTGACGACCTTCTTGTGAAGAACAGGCTCGCAAGCCGTGAACATCACGTTACGTGCAACAGTTAAGCCGTGTACTCACTAGCGAGCCGTAACTGTAACCGTAACAGTAACAGTGACGAGCTTCTCGTGGAGAACAGGCTCGCGAGCCGCGTGCATCACGATGTTACGTGCAACAGTTAAGCCGGGTACTCGCTAGCGAGCTGTAACTGTAACCGTAGCAGTTACAGTGACGAGCTTCTAATACCTTTTACAGTTAAAGTTATAATCCCTTTTACAATAGGGGTGTGTCTTGGGTAGAAAAAATCTAATTAGTCCGTCCGTAAGATTATCAGAAAATATTGAACACGTATTTTTTGCTTTTTCAAATCAATCACAATTGAAAAATATAACGCGCATCAAAGGGGCTCGTGACGTCACAACATGGTATAAAGTTTGCCACGGCGTGAAGTCACGCGGAATTTCAACGCAATTTATATTCGTCATTTTTTTGTTACATTGACAAAAAAAAACAATATTTTTTGATAATGTAAATGACCGACCTATTTAAAAAAATTTATGACCCAAGCCTATTATTCAGAAAAAGAACTATCAAACAATGCCCTGTTATGAAACCTTGTTTTAGTGAGCCAATCGCACCTCAGCCGAAGAAACCTAAGCCCTGGGGCTACTACGACTGGACCCGGCAAATCTGGGTCCATAAGGACACCGGGAAACGCGTACCGATGAATAGGAGGGAGGAGCTGGATGAGGAGCAGAGGCAGGCGTGGGGGGAGGCGTGGAGGGAGGAGCGCAGGGGGGAGTGGAGGGGGATGCGCGGCGGCAGCCAGCCGGGCCACCCGTTGGCGGAACCTCCCAGGGTCCAGAGTGGTGTGGCAGAGAAGTAAGTGGAATTTTCATGTTTTTTTTTTCATTATGCTTGAGGAGGTAAACTGATTTAGATATAGTGATCACCGCTGCCTATGGCATGCAGGTGTCACCTGCAACACGACGTTGCGTTGGCCTAGTTCGGTAGTGACTCTGCCTACGAAGCTAGCAGCCCTTGGTTCAAATCCCGGTAAGGGCAGATATTTGTGTGATGAGCTCGAATATTTGTTGCTGAGTCATGAATGTTTTCTATGTATTTAAGTATGTGTTTCTTTATATAAGTATTTATATCGTTGTCTAGTACCCATAGTGCAGGCGTAGACCTTAGTTTGGGACTAGGTCAATTTTTAATCATTTTTTTTGGGGTAATGGTCAATTTTCGTCTTCTTTCCTGAATAAAAACAAAACTATTTTACATAATAACAAAAATATATTTGAGATCCTCATAACGAGCCCTTTCATTTGATACGACACACTAAGGATTGCAAAACTTTTTTTATTTGTCCCCCGAAAATGACCCTTATTTTAAAAATAGTTTATTTTCTTTGCACATCTGTGTTTGGGTCATAGGATTACACCATCCTACCAAATTTCACCTGATATGGTCCAGTAGATTCGGAGGAAATTGGCTGTAACAGACGGAGGGACCGACAGACACACGCACGAGTGATCCTATAAGGGTTCCGTTTTTTTTTAGCTTTACGTACGGAACCCTAAAAGCACCAGGAGAGGAATCTCAGATACCTTCAAGAGACGAGCATACCATTTAGAAAAGAGTATGCTCGTCTCTTGAAGGTTCCCGCATTTTGTATGAAAATTTCAAGCCTCACAATCCTCTTAAGTACTATTCCCATTCTGATTGCGGATTGACATGTGTATGTCCCTCGCAGCATGACACAGAGGGTGGGTTGGCACGGAGGCGACCCCGCCCCTCGCACCATGACGCAGAGGATGGGGTGGCAGGGAGGTGCCCTGGCAAGGGTCGGCGACGGCATCCACCATCCATCCATGACCAAGGACCTGAATAACGTGAGTCTACCCATCTGGCATGTATATATGTATTTCTAAGAAGTCCGAATGGTTATAAAGAACGTATCTTTAGCAGTTCTTGGCGATAATATATGTATGTCGATTATGATAGTTGCGCAAACCGGCGGACGGGACGTCAGAGGATATTAAAATGATCAATGCATACTTTTTGCTATTTCAATTGAAATAAGGTATAAATTTCAATGCTTTGAGACCGACCTCGCGGCATTGAAGAGCAAATTAGAGGATACCGCGGCGGTAGGCGCCGGCATGCGCCGGTGTCTACCAGTGTGCGCCGGAGTAGCGCGGCCTCGGGAGAGGAAGGCCCTCTGCCTTCCCGTCCGCCAGTGTGCGCTGGGCCGGAGCACAGACAGGGGCGCACTCTGCAGTCCCGGGCGCCGACCCCGCGCTGGCGGACGCTCGCGGTATCGTGAGGGATTTTCCCTCATCAGTGTGCGCTGCGGCGGAGGAAAAGCTTTTCGATGCTCTCCCCTGCCGTCCGCCGGTTTGCGCTGGCCTTGACGAAGCGCATTGAAATACATACATATCTTCACGCCTGTAATGCCAGAGTGGGGTAGGCAGAACTACAGAATCACCAACAACTCTAAAAACGATTAGATAATCTTGTAACAACATTTTGCACAATTAGACTAAGATGTTTACCAGCGTATTAGAGACAGGCAAGCCCATCGCCTAACAGTACTACAAGCCTTTATTCCCTTAGTAGCCTCTTACGATATCCACGGGAAGACATGGAGTGGAGTAGCATTATTCTAACCCGGCAACCACACAGGCCATTTTTTATGCCTATTCATATACTTCTAATCGGAGCACGTGGAATGACCGTCGTAGCCCAAGTAGCTTAATTGTCCTCTTAACTTGGTATAGATATCATGAAGACAAAGTATTAATTCATGTTGTTCTCTTGAATTAATCAAATTTTGTCTATTGGAAACCTTGAAGACAGAGTTTAGTAAAAATAGGCACCGTTTTTAAGAGCAAATTAAGAGGGACTTAAGACTTCTTTCAAGTAAGACTTAAACCTTTTTTAAGACAGTGGTATTAATAAAGGCCTTAATTGTGTTTTCAAGACATTTAACAACCACTCGGGTCCTATAATTTCTTATTAATTAAGCACATAATAGCATGATAATATTATGTTATTTTTAGAACGCGTTTTCGAACAGTAAATACGATTCGAAAATGTGACGATGATTGTAACGTTCGTGCTTAAGCTTCAGAACCCTTAAATAACCTTGTGATGTTGTACAGGCGTCCCGTAACGCCGGTTTCGCTAAACGGGCCTCTGCTAAGCCGAGGCCGAAGAAGCTCTCGGCGCGCGACGTGTTCCGCACCAACGTACTGCTGTTCATCATGGAGTTCGTCAAGGACGATACCGAGGTAACTGTGACAATAGGAACTTTTTAAAAGGTGTTCTTTTTAAAAGGTATGCTTATAGAGGTTTGTCTCAAAAGCATACTATTTTATTCTTATTATTTACAGAGAAAAAAAAAGTTAAAACTAGTTTTGGGGAAAATACTGGATTTGATAAAAACCGGCCAAGTGCGAGTCGGACTCGCACACGAAGGGTTCGGTATCATTATCTATACAACATTAGACGACTAAACATTCTGTGAACATTTCAAGCGTCTACCTGTTGCCGTTATTAATGTTGAGCAAAAAACGGCAAAAAAACAACACGCTTTTTGTATGAGAGCCCCACTTAAATATTTATTTTATTCTGTTTTTAGTTTTTTTGTTATTGCGGCAACAGAAATACATCATCTGTGAGAATTTCAACTGTCCTAGCTATAATGGTTCATGAGATACAGACAGACAGACGGAAAGTGGAGTCTTAGTAACAGGGTCCCGTTTTTACCCTTTGGGTACGGAACCCTAAAAATAATTAATATTGGGGAAGGAAATAGTACTTAATCATCGATATGTCGTTCTACGTTAGATTACTTCTACCGCTTTAAATATGCACCCATAATAAGAATCGTTGTTGAAAGATCATTTAGTTGGTTGAAATTGATATTTTCTGCACGACGCCGCAAATTAACGGTTGAAAATTTAGACAACAAATCTGGTCATCTATTACGAAAATCACATAAAATACAACAAAAAGTAAATATGTCAAAAAATAACATATTGCTTCCTTATTATTCAAGTTGACACGTCGACTTATAGGTAAGCGTTTACACAGTGTAAGACAAGTTTGATTGACCTTGAAAACTTAATGCTAGATATAAAGAACTTCTTAGAGGCTTAGAATGTATAGGTAGAATATTCTGTTTACACTAAACAGACATTCTATATTATTTGTTTTTATTATATGTGTTCTTTAATAGATTTATTAAGGTCTGTTCATTCTTACTTGTCTTATATATAGTAATCAACTTACTTGTCTTATATATAGTAATCAAAATGAACCTTTTTAGGCTAAAAGCGCTATTTTAAACAAAATAAAGCAATCACAGATATTACATTGGCCAAATGAAGTCCAAAATGTTTATTCAGTTTACTTTATTTACGACATAAGAGCTGTATTAGCCAAAAATGATCATTTTGATGTTAGAAAGTTGTTTACTATATAAGACAAGTAAGAATGGACAGACCTTATGGCCGTATTAATAAAGTCGCCTTGAATGAGATGCCTATCTCGAGAGACGTCAAAGTAAACGTCAACCCATAGAAAGCTGTCATTTTCTCAGCCAAGATGAGTTTATTAATACGACCCTTAATCTGGTCGAGATTCATCAAACGCGTATCGATATAATTATGAAACGTGACGGCCGGCACACCTTTATTACAAGCCTCCAAACCATTTATTACAATGCTCTCAACTTTCAGATACAACTTAATTTCGACGAGACGCTCAAACAGTGCGAGCGCCGTCAAATAAAGACCATCGTCAGCCAAATAATCACGGCTGGCAACATCGAGCTGCTCGGAACCATCGGGCAATATGACCTTGTACTGGATATCCAAAGTCGCAACCAGTACCAGATCTCCGTCGTCTCCGAGGGAGACGAGGTCACCCGGTGAGCATTGAATATGGGAATATGCATGGATTTTTAAAGTGATAACTTCTTATGGGAGGGTAAAGGCCCAGCCACACCGCTTGCGTGACGTGTGGCTCGGCCTTAAACCGCTTAGTTACGTAACGCATTACAGCGCCTGCATAGAGCTAAGAAAGCATAGAGGGAGTATAAAAACAGCTAATAGAATACTACTCTTCGCACCTGTTACAAATGCCCTTCGTTAAAAAGAGACGTCTATATATGACCTTTTTCAATAGTGTACAACTTTTTTGTTAGTGTCTGCATTAGTGAGCGTAAGCTGCGTAAGTTTGCAGTCAGTTAAACAATTTCGATATCAAATAGTTCAACTTAGATTAGTTTAAGTTATCACTTCTGTCGGGCGTCCCGAGACGCACACGTTTTTTTTTAAATGGCATTATTGAACAAAAGATGAAAATAGCATAAAAGTGAAATTTTAATTAAAATCGGCCAAGAAATACGGATGATACACGCATTTTAACTGTTAATTGGACAGCGAATCGACAGTGAGATCCGATATGCGCTGTGACTTCATGTAACACGTCGAGTGTAGACCATATAAACTCCATGTTAAGTTCCGTTTTGCTAAAAAGCGAGAATTTGAACTTTTAAAATAAAACAAAAATCAGGGTCTCAGTTATTTTGGGGGTTTCTATCCTAATATGTTATTCTTGTACTTATGTGACCATACAAATCCATTTTTTCAGTTGGTTAAGTATCTATAAAGAGGCCCCAAGTCATGTGTACTTAGTGACGCCAGATGATTTCCTACCGAAGGAAGAGGAAGACGAAACAGATGAACAGTCATCGGAAAATTCAATCAATCAACGATCAAGGGATCCGGATGACGATGACAATCCATTTTTAAGAAGCATAGAGAAAGGCCTCAAGAAAAAATTCGAAAAACAATGCAACATCAGTGGAACAGAGAAACGTAAAGAATCGACTCCCGAGGAGAAGATATTGGAGTTTTTCCTGGAGTTTGTCGACTCCGAATATTTTACCGAGATGTGGTTTTTGGGTAAATTTACTGAGAAACAAGTTCAGGTCATCAACGATCTGTTGAACGATCTGTCGACTTGTATGGACGACTTGGACAGTTTCGAGGGGGATAAAGAAATGGCGAAGGTTTTCAAGAGTGGGGAGGTGCAATTTGAGCTGAAGGAAGGCAGCAATGGGACAACCGAGTGAGTGCTTTTGGATTTTAACTATTAAAGAGTTTCTGTAAGGGGGCGTAAATTGAGGTGTTCAGGAGGGGAGGGGGTCGAGCCGAATCGCATCTAATCTTCCTTTGGGGAGGGGGGGTCTCGGCGAATATCACGTTTTTTTTTGCTGAAATGTTGCATACATGTGTAAATTGGATGACAATGCAATACTATTATGACATGGAGCTGATCTGATGATGGAGTCAGAAAGTTGCGACAGAATCTCCGCTATACTTAACATAGACCCACCGTGTTGGGACTCATTTGTTTGGTCTTGATAAGCAGATAATGACTCAAGAAAAAAAAGTACAGTCGGCAACGAAAAGCTTGTCCCAAGAATGAAATTTTTGACAGAAACTTTTAATATAATTGTTTCAGAATACACAAAGTATTGGCTAATCCACGAACAGAGGAGCAGGTGACCAACCAACCAGGTGCCCTAGCAGGTCCGTAATTATAAGGTAAAATACCATACATATATATCTGACTAAAGATTAAGTGTGGGTCTCACTGTGACTATCTAAAAAAAGGAGGCGATAACATAAATGTATAACAACTTAGTATTGCTAAGTTATATTTATAAATACTTAAATTTTAGAAGCATTTCGTGATAATTCACATAAAGCCTTGACACACTGGCTTTAGAAATTTTTAATATTAGCCAGTGTGACAGGGCACTTAACTTTTAAATATTTTATAAGAGTCTTCTATGGAAAGATCCATAATGTATTTTGTCTAATGGTGCGTTTAGACAAAACGAATGACTAGGACATGTTTTGTGTCTAGTTTACGTAATAAAATGTGGCTTTATCTATGTAAAGGGACCTTATTGTCGACGGCGCTTACGCCGCACTGCGTCACGCGACGTTGTATCTATATCGGAGCATCTTTAATAATGGCGGAAGCGCCATCGACAATAAGGTCCCTTTTTATAGATAACGTCACCAATGCGTTGAATTGTTCGTTCGCTTTGTCTAAACGAAGCCTATTATGTAACATTTTTGAGCATTTGATAGCTGTTACAAATATAGCTTTAAGACTTCTTTAGATAAAAAAACCGTTTCACAATTTACAACTTGATAAATTTTAGTCGGTTAGGATTATGTTCTTATAGTTAGTTTTACTGGTACTCAAATGTACCGGTATTGCGTATTATTTTAAATACCGGTACACGAGAGCTACCTGATAGCTTTATAGTTGGTCGTCGAGGATTATTGTACAATTTTGTACCACTTTCTATTATTAAGAAGCCTCGTGACTATAGTTTTTTTTTTAAATTAATGTGAGTTTAACATGTATGTGTGTAAGTATGTATGTAATGTATGTCCGTATGTAAGACATACATTAAACTAATATTAAAATTACTGAAATAAAGTAGTACAAAGGCGGATTTATCCCTTTAAGGGATCTATTTCAGTCTTAAAAGGATTGTGAAGCGTCGCTAAAATAACGTAGCTGTAAAAAAATCCATACAAATTTAGCTCCGGGCGATAACGTTTCTCACCCCCTAAATCAAGTCCGATTGTCACGATTTTTGAACATGTTGGAGTTATTATTAGGTCTGTACGTTTCTCTTTTTACCCGACTGCCGAAGGAGGAGGGTAATGTGTTTCACAGCCTATATATGTATGTTTGTTCCTTTGTGGCACTATAAAAACTAAACCCGTTGTCCGATTTTGATGATTCTTATGTCAATCGATTTGTCTTAATCTGTTAAGTGTCACTGAACATATGACGGTAATCAAAATTCAATATGGCGGCAACCAGACGCCATATTGTGTAAATTCAAAAACAAAAAAGTCGGCCAAGTATGACAAGTGGGGTATCATTGAATAGGGATTTAAAAATCATCTTCAGGTTTCTTTCATCATTTTTGATTTTGAATGATCATTTAGGATTTATAACGATTTAAAGTTGGTTAGCAACAGTCGGGTTTTGAAAGCTTGCTTTTTGTTAAAGTTATTATTATTTAAATTTGTATCATTCTAAGATTTTTTTTTGGGAAGGAAAACGTACTGACATATCTTTTCATGATATCTACAACATATTCAAAAATCTTAAAAATCGGACTAGGTTTAAGGGGAGAGAAACGTCATCGCATTTTGTGTGGAATTATTTAGCTTCACAGTCGTCTTAAAGTAGCATGTCTCATTCAAATACGGGTACAGTCGACGTCAAAGATATGTTTACACTTTACTACCTTGTCACTTTATTCGGGGTGCGCTTAATTAGTCTATAAAAGTTTTGTATAATTTCATTTAACTAACCACGAAAAGCATAATTAACGGTTAGCATAAAAACCAATTGTCTAATTTCATCAGGCAGATGATCGAATAACTTAACACTCATTTATTATAACTATCATAAACCATATTATTATGTATTTATAGTAAAAAAAAAACTAACTAGGTTAGGTTAGATTTGTGACCACATTAATAATAATGTAAGCCGTTAGAAATATTTATTTTTTAATTTATGAATATAGTTTTAGAAATTATGCATTTCGTTTTATGCATCGTGATTTATTATAGAGTTATCGTTGGTTTATTATAGAGATCTAAATTATGCAATTCGTGTTATGTAAAATGATCATTACCCACCCCTTTATTCGCTTTGACAATTTCATATGGCAGTTAAAACGTGACGTTAATTAGACAAGGTACTAAAGTGTCAACATATTTATGACGTCGACTGTACATTAAATGATCATTTTGTTATCATTTTAGTTGTTTTTTTTAAGTCTAAATTGTTTGTTTTAATTATTTTAAAAAAAGGTTAATATATTTATTTAGTCAAATTTATTGTAAGAAGGGGCAGACTGGCGCTCACTTGCCTTTCTCGTCGCTTATATAGTTATTTTCATTTAAAATTTTAATAAAAATGTGTAATAAGTAGGCACGTAATAGGTGGGTATATTTTTTAAAATTTTAATCTTAATATATTATATTAATTTAAGAAAATCCAATTGAGATTGGTTTTTGTTAAATTAATTCATATTTTATATTTTTATCTAGCCTAAACCTAAAGTTTTGTACAGTCGGACCATTTTATCTCTTAAAAAATAGTGTTCATTTCGCTTTGGTTTAGTGATACAGAAGACCTGGTGATTTAGGACGGAGAAACCTTAGCCGGAGATATTGGAAACTTTATTCTGGAAAATTTGAAAGTTTCCGACGGAATCTATATACAGTGGTGGTCACATAATTAGGGACACTTGTTTTTTTCCCATACAATTGCCTACAAATATGACTTTTAAATTTTGACCACCATTCAAAAAGTTATTGACCAATTTTATTACTAAATACATTTTACCTTACATAATTAACTAAGGTTTAAACTGATGTACAGTCAGCTACAGAGAAATGAAACCCCCTTTGCTAGGAAACTTGTATGCAGGGGGGCATACTTATCTCTGCAGCTGACTGTACAGTGAACTAATATTAAAAACGGACCTTATATTTTATAAGGATTTAAAAACTAAGTGCTGACGCGTCCATACAAAATTCTGCAACTTCAAATCCTTATAAAATTAAAGGTCAGATCTTAACAGAGCTAAATTGTACATACATTTAAACTTTACTTTATTAGTTAACGATAAGTGTAACTAAAAATATAATTGGTTAAGAACTTTTTGATTGGTTGTCAAAATTGAAAAGCCATAATTGTAGGCAATTGTATGGGAAAAAAACAAGTGTCCCTAATTATGTGACCACCACTGTATATACATACATTGTGGAATTTGAATAACCGGCCAAATTTTAGGGACTAACTCTGTTGGTCATACTGGTCAACTTTTATTATGGGACCAACATCCAAATCGCGAAAAAAAACAGCTGTTTCATACATTTCGGCTGTTTAGCTCTCGAAGTTTGTATGGAACAGCTGATTTTTTTTTCACGATTTGGATGTTGGTATAATAATAAAAGTTGACCAGTGTGACCAACAGAGTTAGTCCCTAAAATTTGGCCGGTCATTCAAATTTCACTCTATATACAGGGTGGAAAGTTGAGGTGGGGCTTTAAGGGCAGCTACCAGATCCCTTGCTGCCACGCGAAAATGATTTTAGGAGACCTTTTCCAACTTTTTGAGTGATGACAATCGACATTCACAGATTTTTGATAAAATAAGCTCAGTTGGTCTCAAAGAGTGTTTTAATCCTTTATGGAAATGGGTTCGAATGGCATTAAAAAAAAAAACTAAATTCTGACGATTTTCTCGCTTTTTTTTAATCAAAAATCTGTGAATGTCGATTGTCATCACTCAAAAAGTTGGGAAAGGTCTCCTAAGATCATTTTCGCGTGGCAGCAAGGGATCTGGTAGCTGCCCTTAATGCCCCATCTCAACTTTCCACCCTGTATAGAGCGACGTCTGCTATTTCTTTTACATACTAGGTTATGGTTAGCGTGAGTCTGAGTTTAACCGGTTAATACAAGTTTATAGCAGTTCTCCAATTTCGTTCTATACGTAACACCTAGT
This sequence comes from Acleris literana, assembly GCA_946894065.1. Classification (NCBI taxonomy): domain Eukaryota; kingdom Metazoa; phylum Arthropoda; class Insecta; order Lepidoptera; family Tortricidae; genus Acleris; species Acleris literana. The sequence goes on from OX335696.1 coordinate 3,760,066, forward strand.
GAAGTGCCACCATAAGAGATTACCAGACCTAGGAATATACGGGGCAAAATTAAATGACAGCTAGGGATTGCTCATATCGATAAACTCAATTATCGATGCTTTACCCATATAGGTACTAGTAATCGCTCCAAGTTTTGTTTATCAAAATAAAATTTTATTGAAAGTATGCAAATGAAACCCAAATAGCAACATTCTTAATTCTGGTTATTCTTTATTTTAAAAGAATTTTTTATACCTTCACTCATCATCATCATATTTTTTCCTTATTGTGTATTTCAGAATGACTGTCCCATTTACTATTGTTAAAATAAACTATCAGAAATTGTGTGGAGTAAAAAAAATTATGATAATGAGTTAAGGTTAATCCTTTTAAAATAAAGAATAACCAGAATTATGTTGCTAATTTGTTTCATTTGCATACTTTAAATAAACATTTATTTTGACAAACAAGACTTGGAGCGATCACTAGTATATGGGAAAAGCATCGATAATTGATTTTATCGATATAGGCAATCCCTAGCTGACATTGAATTTTGCCCCGTATATTCCTAGGTCTGGAGATTACACTGCACTATAGTTGAGTGAATCCTGAAGCTAGCGGTCTCGGGTTCGATTCCTGTATCGTATGAAACCAGTTAAAGGAGCGACCACACTGCTGCTCTAAATACGGTGACGGTACGGAATTGCAGTGACGTGCCGTAAACGTCACGATATTACCGCATGCTCTTTACACCGCTGCCGTGACATTTACGGGGCACGTCACGGTGGCTCCTTTACACTTAAGTTGCTAGAATATTGCGAAATGGTGTCAAAAGTTATAAAGATACTTGAGATTATATTCGTAATATAAATACTTTAACCTCGTTAGGCCCAGTGTGCAATAGAATGTGCATGATCAAGGCAATTTAATTTGAACTGTGTTACAATGGTAATAAGGTTTATTTTCCTATCTTGATAAACTGAAAATGTCATTATCGAACAAACGTAATTGTACTTTATTGCCTTGATGGTAGATTCAAAGTCCCACTCACAAAAAACTCCCTGTTTGTAGTTTGGTGGGCCTTACGAGGTTATATTAAAGTAAATTTTATTATTAATAAGGATACCTCGGGGTATTCGGTGCGGGAATGATTTGAGAAAGAGTAGAGTTCAACAGATAGGTTAGTTTGAGAAAAGTCATATTATGCCTTATGAACAACTTTCTGCTAATTGTATACACACTGATACCATTTTATTTTGACTCATGTAGGAGGTACTTTAGCTTTACTACAATGCATTATGAGATAATAATAAAAATAACATTAATTAATTACCTGCAGTATTAAAGTCCGGTATCTGTGAACTATTTACTTATGAATCAGTAGGGACTTCAAGAGGTTGAAAATGACTGATCTTTTTCATTAATATAATATTATGTATTCATGTATATTTTTTTCAATTAATTATACATTAGGTAGAATCCTGCTAGAGTACATTCTGTATTTTATGTCAATACCTACTCTTTGGCTAATGTCAAACATTCCTGCACCGAAAACCCCGGGGTTTGAAGCTAATATAAATCTTGTAAGACGGTCTTCTATATCACCAAACTAATGTCGAACTAATCTCGCTACTAAGAAAGCTTATATAATTTTTGCTGTACTAAAAAGCTCAGCTATGTTTGTAGGACTTGACAAGTTATGAACAGAGGTCGGAATAGGTAGTGCTTATTAACCTAAACTTGACTCACGTTCATTCATGCGTGAGTGAGATGGGGATACGTTATTGAATGAAGATGCAACAAGTTTAGGTTAATAAGCACTACCTATTCCGACCTCTGGTTATGAAGTTACATTCGTTGAATTTTAGAACTGCACCGAGCGTTCAGTGGCGCCCTCATTATTATTATGGTGTTTTGTAATGTCTTTGAATCGAATGGCGGGTTTTTCTTGTACAAATAAATACACAATTTATAATAAAGTACCTTTGATCGAGCTCAGCTCGGTTTTTTTTTTGTAAGTTCTCTAAAAATTAAACCTAGCTATATCGATTTATCGGGAGCCCGTTGTTTCCCATAATTTTATTGGTCATAATCATACATCGTTATCGCGGGAGCAAAAACGATTTGACAGTAGTGAAAGATTATGACAAATAGGCAATAACAGAAGTGACACCCGTACGTTTATACCTACGAGTTCAAAATGTATACATTTTCTTTAAAATATCTTAGCTCCGTACTGACTTGATTAGTAGTACATATTTTAAAAGATTAGCTACGCAATCCTTACGTCAACCTCTTCAGTCACTTCTCCTGCGACTTTAGACATTTGTCATTCTTGATTGATTGGATATGTACAAAAACATACAAAAAATATATCTTAATTAAAATTGAGTGCAAATGGAAAAAATATATTTAAAAAGTTGAAACTAGTTTTGGAGAAAAATACTGGATAAAACAAAATATTATTAAAGTTGACACGTTGACTTATAAAAGCGTTTACTCAGTATAAGACAAATTCGATTGACCGTTTCCTCAATTACGTTTCGATCAACTATTAATATATGTGTCTGTTTTATTGTCACGGGATCTATATTTTTTGTTTCGATAAACTAGTGGAAAGAGTCCTCGCCGGCAGTGTGAACAGCCAGCGACCAACCATTCATATATGATCTTTTATTGACACGGATCTTTATCTTTTGTTCGTATCTTGAGCGAGAAAATAGTCGATAGCTAGTCGCTTTCTCGCCGGCAGGGTGACAAGTGCCTTAGATAACACAATAATAGTACTGAGGGCGCTACTGGACGCTCGTGCAATACCTACAAACGCACTGAAAGCGGAGGCAACGTGTTGTAGCGTTTTCTCCATTTTTTTTTAGTAAAAACGCCTCCGCCACGCTTTGAGCACACTTTTTATAACGTACCGCCTACGCTTTCTGTGTTGAGGGTTTAACGACTGTAGAAATTAAATCGCGGTGTCCGGACCGCTACGGTGAGAGGACCTTCAAGAGACGAGCATACTCTTTCCTAAATTGCCAGCACCGCAATTCCTCTTCTGGTGTTGCAGGTGTCCGTTTGCGGCGATGGTCACTTTACATCAGAGGGCCCTGCCAAGATCCATTGCGCTTACTAGCGTCTCTATTCGTTTAGTTTTTAAACCAATCGCGTCACTGGTAGATCACGTGACTTTTCGTATCACGTCATCTACCAGTGACGCTATTGGTTTAAATACGAAACGAATAGAAACGCGAGTTAGCGTAATGCATCTTGCCAGGGCCCTCTGATGACCCGCGTAAAGGATTGACGTATGTTAAAATGCGTTCGACTGGCCATTCCATCCATTTTGACAGGATTCTACAGTCGTTGGTTCTCACAGAACTTGTCTAGCCTAAGTGAAGCGCTTCCTTTTTTAAGTCAGAAAACTACCTCTTAATAAAAGAGTTATTTTTAATACATTTGGCCTCCATGATCGACATTTGCTTTTATATGTGACGCATCGTGTGCGTCACGGGCAGTGGACAGGGTATGTCATTATTTGCATAACAGGTACAAAATATCATGTTGCATAATTTCTATATCAAATGATATAAAAATTAAAATGCATAATTTTTACAATACTTATGCATAATTTCTCAATAATAGAATTAGCAGAAAGTAGAAATAGTAGAAAGTAAGCGTTACAATGCATACGCATAATAAATAATAAATGAAAAATATGCAAGTAGTTAAATTAAATTAAAGTCAAACGTCCCTAATTATAAGCGTGGAATAACCGAGAGGAAAGCTAAACCATGCTTTTTATTTATTTTTTTATTCTTAATTAATGGCTTTCACTCCTGTTAAGGTGTATTTCGCCAATGTCGAGTTATTTATAGACACTCCCATGGACTTATTAGAGAAATAAGTCCATGGATATCACACGCGAAGACAATTGTTCGGTAAAAGAGAATTTTCTCAAATGGACTAAACAGAAGCACAAGGGGTTAGCTCCACGCGCTTCTGTCAAGTCCTAAACCATGCTTTATCCTTATTGTCATTGTGACATTTGAATTTGACAGATAAGGACAAAGCATGGTTTAGCTTACCCCACAGTTATTCCTCGTTTATAAGTAAGGGCGTTAGTATTTACTTTTATCTACACTCATATCATAAGTCCTCTATTATAAGTTCAAAACCCGTAGGCAATGGCCAGCATTACCTGTGGTAGTAGGTGACAGCGACTACAGCTGTTAATTTTGAAAGATGTTCCAAATTTGGATCTCATTACCTTACAATATTCGGTAACGTTATTTCAAAATTACGTTACAGCTGTCATCGCTGTCACCTACTACCACAGGTAAGGTAATGCTGGTCATTTGCCTTTCGGCTTCTGAACCCATCTTAGAGTACTTATAATATGTGTGTAGATAAAGTATTGTACGCGACTCTGCGTAATTAACATTACAATACTCGTGTGATCTATTATGGAACTCGTCTTGCGGCTCGTTTCATAAACCACTCTCATGTTGTCATGCCTGTCATTACGCAACGGTCACGTAAACTACTATTAAGTGAGTGTTTATATTTTCACAACTTTTTGTCAACAAAGCTCCTACTCGAAGTTATTTTGCTCCTCTAACTCTACATCATGCATGACGCATACGGTGCGTCATGAATACAAACAAATTATGATGACGGGAGTTAAACAGGTGCTGTTCCATTTCTAAGCTAAAACAAATGGTTTTTTTATCAATATGATTATCTAGTATTTTCTCGTTTAACCTTTCTATACTATTCTATCAATATGGCTTTATCTTGTATGTTCTCGTTTAACCTTTCTATACTAAAGTGCCGATTTCTCTTTGCCTACCTTTTTTAAGGTATGACTTTAAAAAGCCTAGAAAATTATTTATTTTGTACCATTATTAAAAAGAGAAATCAGCACGTAGTTAGAATGGAAAGACCCTTCGGTCTAAATGCAACTAATTTTAATTTATATCGTTTTTATTCCATAGTTTAACCTTTTTAATCGGTTTATATAGCTTTAAAATATACGTGTAATATATAAGAGGATCACCTTCTTTTATAGAAAAACATTTCATACACACTATCACTTCACAAAATTTTCATTTCGTAGAAAACTATTTTCTTCTCAACCCGTGTTGATTTCAAGTTATCTTAAATATGATTCACGTAGGTTAGGTTAGGTTAGACTCGTAACCGTCACAAAATAAACTGAAATCAACACGGGCTCAGCAGAAGAGTACATTGTTGCCTAGGCGCGGAAAGTAAGGGATTTCCTGACGAGGTGGTTAGCAGGCCGAGCAACAGCGAGGCCTGCTAAAATACGAGTCAGGAAATCCTCGTTTCCGCCGAGGCATACATAATGCTTTTCTCAAATAATGCGAGGAAATTATACAAATACATGATTATAAGTATTTTTAAAAGCCTTTGACAAATTCGGAGAGAACGTTTGTTTGCGTCATACGAGTATTAGTAGCGATAGTTTGACGCACAACGAGCCGCCGCCGCCGCCGCCGCTCCGCAGAGCCCCGCCGCGCCGCCGCCCCTCCCTGCGCCCCCCCCCACAAGTTGGGTGTACGGGATTTTTTTCATGGTCCTTGCGATTTTATACGCAATAGAGAGCACTTTTGAAAAAAACAATGTGGACATGGACGGAAAGTGTTTTCATATGGTTTTTTTTACTCCTAGGAGTAAAAAGAGGCATTTTCCGTCCATGTGTTTCAATCGGAAAACCGTTATTTCCGAGCAGGTTTGAGAAAAATAGTTTTCTATGAAATAAAATTTCTGTGAAGTGATAGTTTCTATGAAATGTTCGTCTATAGACAAGGGTAAACCATAGGAGATATTTAAGTTGTGCAATTTATTTATACATTAGGTTTTACTATAGTAATACATTAAGTGTTCATTACATATTAGTATAGTTCAACTATTTCGAACGCGACCGTCCCCCGGGGTGACAGATAGGAGCGGGGGCGGGAGGGATGTTGAGGCAGGTTGTATAAAGTTAAAATAATTCCGGAAATCAGGACGTCGCTGTACTCGAGTGATATTTTAGAGACGTTTGATTCGTTCCTTTTTCGAACGTGTGTATGACGTCACTAAGGAAGGACTTGGTCGTCATTAACTGACTCGAGTGTGGCTGTATGAGTGGTTAATGGTTAACTGGCTTCGTGACATTTTTTTTTATTGATTTGATTGGCTGTGGCCACGTAGGCTGGTTCGTTTATACAGGGTGTCCCAAAAATAGCACGTCACAGTGACACCGGAGATTTCAAAGCCTAAGACGAACCAAACCAGGCTAACGTGACCGCAACAAAAGTTGCACCGTTTTCAAGATATGCCAATTTAAAGTTTTTTCTTATTTTTCACCTTTGAGACATTGTAAGTGCCCGCATTTATTTAAGTACGCTTTGTACGGAACAATGTTTAATTTCTACTAAATAGCTAATAAAAAACAATGCGAAGTGGCCGGTTAAGCACAGACTACGATATAATAAGCTAAAATTGTTAAGTATTTTAAATTATGAATGTGTGAGGTTAGGAGATATCGTTACTACTTTAAAGAACTCGTATCTAATATTTCGAGATGGATGAGTTTGAACCTAATTCTCTTCACATTTAAGTTTAAAATCGTACGTCACGAAATGTGAGATACGCGGTTTTTTCAAAGCAATGACGATATATTGGGAGGTCCTCTTGGCCCTTCCTCTAAGCCAATGGCGCTTTTTTAAAGTGCTTGTGTTCATTTTAACCTTGTTGGATATTTCTGCCCTCTTTGGATAAAAGAGAGTATATCTCATAGAACCGCGTATGTATTCTTATTTCTTAAGAACGTGGGTTGAATTTACTTTGAAAATTGAATTGCGCTTGCGTCCTTTTAATTTAGGAGGGCAGACTTGTTTTATTATAAAAAATACAGCTGTCTTTATGCATTTAAAACTATATTGTGTTTTAACTTGCAATACATTTAGATGTTTAAGAGCCTTCTACTATGTATAAACTGAATTGCGGGCTTATGGTTGCGTTTATCGCGTGACAAAATGTGGATAAAGCATCCGTCACTCTCGTACTTATATACGTGTCAGAAAGTGACGGATTTTTTATCAACATTTTATCATTTTGATGTTTTGTAAAATTTAGACTTTATATCGGGGTCTCTATTTTACTCGGTGTGACTATATTAAAAGATTAAAAAAAAAACTGTAGGTAGGCCGCACTTTTAGGTACACGTCAAAAATCTACCAGCGCTTCGAATTACCACTGTTGAGAAGAAACTCTGCAAGAAACTCAGCAGTCAGGGAGGTATAGGTCGATTCACAAGAGTTGGCACGAATGGAATGAACAGAAGTCATGTCACCTATCACTGTGTGAGTGCCGTCCTTTGAACCGATGTTCGAATTTCAAACCGAAACCCTGTTATTATTTTACACACTTGTATACTTTCGTTCACTCATTCAATCCATTCGTGCCAGCTCTTGTGAATCGCCCTGTACCACATGGCGACTTTTTGTGGCGATGCAGCAAAAGTGACAGCGATACGAAACGCGTGACTGCATCGCTAATCGCTCCAGAAAGTAGCCTTGTGCTACCTCCCTCAATCATTTTTTTTTGCTATTGACGTAAATAGCTATCATAACGTTGACAATGCGATAACATGTCAAAAGTAATATGGTTTTACCGAATGGAATAGGGCCCCTGTCCGCGATCATAAACTGAATGGAAGTTAAACATCAATTGGACGGAATTTGAATTGACAGTTATTAGAGTTTGGGATTTGAACCCGATTGCTTCAGTTTGATAGTCCCAAGGGCTGCCAGCAGGGCTATTCAGTAAGTTAGCCCACGTGACGAAACGCATCCATTGAGAAGACCTTGCGTATGTAAAGTCGTGAAAAGGAGGCCACAGCCTCCCAGGACCTCTCGCTGCAGAGCATTGCCGAAAAAATAAATGGCGAGGGCCATGGTGTGGCACTCCGAACTCCAAGAGCTGCACGCCTCGAGGGTGTACTGAGCCGTGTCGTCCGGGTCGCCGAACTCATGGTACTGCGGGCCAGGCTCCCTCCCAATTTGGTGCAGGTAATGAGCGAAACACCCGCGTCCGGTCATCACCTGCCGAAGCCGAAATGACGTAGCGCCGACTGCCCTTTCAATCCACTGGTCCATCGACGGGAGGATAGCCCCTATAGTATGTGTACCATTGGGGGCGTCCTCCAGGTCGGTTTTCCACCGGTCCCGCAGTCTCCTCGACCTCCTCAAGGCCCGGGCGTTCACCCCTCGCCCGGCGTTGGACCTAACCTTGTAGGTCACAATCCTCTGAGGCCTCCGCAGCAGGTAACGGGTTAAGTACTTCATAAGCCTTAACAAAGAGAGTAAATAAAACCAACAAAGTTAACATTTTTAACTTAATCGAAGTTTTCTTCGCTACTCTGCGCCATTCGGCCAGTCCCAGTCCGTCTTTTCTGCTTGCTTCAGGAACGCTTCTTGGGGACTTTTTCCCTGTTGAGGGCCACAGGGGTACGGATCGTCCCGTAAATGCTATACAATACACCATCCTAGCGTCCGCCCCCAAGCCCTTGTGCTTGTTGTTGAGGTTAGGTTAGACTATGACCTGCCGCAGGTGGTGAGGCACTTCGTGGTACCGAAGTGTCTCACTAATCACCCCATAGGGGAGGGTGCCGAAGGCGTTGGCGAAGTCTAAAGACAGTGCAGCGACACCCTCCCCCCTGCCCGACGCGTATTCGCTGTAAGTCCCTGAGGGACTTCAACGCGTCGAGTGTAGACTGCCCCTCCCGGAACCTGAACTGTCTATCCGAGAGGTTCGGGCCGGCACTCTCCAGTTTCTGAAGGATTCTGGAGGCCAGGATTCGCTCGAACATTTTCCTGACCTCATTTAACAGTCGGGGGGTCATCCCTCTTTACGGAGGATGCAGAGCCTTCCCTCCTTCCAAACTCTCGGGAACCACCCCTCCCTCGGGCAGACCTCCATTATCTGCCTGAGGCGGCTCCCGAGGTGTTTCACGGCAATGGGGAGCACTCGACCGGGGACCCGGTTGGGGCCCGGGGCTTTTTTGCAGCCCCGGAGTCGGTTCACCTCCCTCTCGAACTCGTCATCTACCCATCAGTGCGCATTTTATTGCTTACGCTATACGGCCGCCCCGACGGATCCCTGTCCAGGGTGGCTAGGAACGAGGCGTGCGCCTCGTCCTTGGCCTTGGCTATCGCCACCTGGAGATAAGGGGGAAGTTGACAACCGCCGGGACCACGATGCCCACCCTTTCGTCCGTCGATCCTACCAAATTAGGTAGGGGAGGGACTAAATAGGGCTACGCGACAACCGCAACGCCAATTGCCCACTCCGCCATGGTCTCCATGAGCAGATCCTGAGCTCTGGCAGAGTTGTCTTTTTATATCAATCCTGGAAAGTTAAACGGTTACAGAAAAAATGCATTTCTAACTCAAGAAAATTCTTACAAATGAAACAGTCGGTAATGAAATTTCGACCTTGTGATGTGTAACCAAATACAAGGTTAGTCATTAATTAGTACTGACGGTACTTTCCATTCGTATTCTGATCGCGGTCGGATAATACATTGTTAAGAAATAAAACATTTCTGATTTAGGTTTAACCTACAATCCGCCTTTACCTACTCTTTAATATGATTAAACCTTTTCCAGAAATGAATCTTTTTATTAAAAAAATGAAATGCAACATTATTTAAACATATTGTACATAATAAGAAAATAAACTTTTAATTTGACTTTCATTTCATTTCAGTGTTTCCAAACCATTTTGAACCCTTTTGTTTAAGGAATCTTAGTCAAAGCCTAAAGATCTAAATAGTTTGCATTTTTCTCAACGATTGTAAAAACGAGATCATCGTTCATAAGGCACATCTGACATAGGTTTTCTTACATAAATTGGTGCAAAATCAGCCCCATATTCCGCAAATGTAACATTTATAGATGACGGGTGACAATTCGATATACATCGCAAAGTAGCCCAGTCTATAACAACACAAAAAAGGCAAACATCGCAAACCCGTATGTTACTACGATTTGCTTATATGTTTTTAGGTCCGTTGTGAGTATTTAACATCCAAGTTTGCAACCCCGAAAACACTGCAACGTCCATTGCCCATCTTCGACGTGCTGTATCTCCGCAACCAATGGACATAGTGAGCTCAGGTTACGCTCAAATTGTAGCAAATTTAGTTATCTTTATTAAAGTAGAACCAAAGATTCTTGGAAAACGCTTCCTTAGGGTAATTTTTTCGAAAAAACTGAAACAAGTGCCAGAATTTCGCAGCTTTTCGAGCAACATGGGGGTAGCACAGGGGTTTCAAGGTTGTAAACTTGGGTAACTACTCTCAAGGGACCTAACAACATAAAAAAAAATGTAGTTACATGCGCGTTTGCGATCTATGATGTCGTTATAGACTGGGCTAAAGTTAACAGGTTCCTAAAACAATGGGATTCATATAGACTGCGCCATGTACCCTGTAATGTCACTTGCATAATTGGATGTAACGCCGAGGTCCATTGCCCACTCGAGATAATGGATTCTGGAAGAATAGGGAACATGCACGGATTTTTTAAATCGCATTTCTTAACAAAATATGAAAATCGTAAAAGATATCACCAAAAGTGAAATAAAAATTATTTTCGGCCAAGAAATACGGATGATACAAGCATTTTAAACTGCTAATTAGGCAGAGAGATCTGATATGCGCTGTGACGTCATGGGGAAAAAGGCCACTGGTAATATCGCGTTCGGGAAAAGCGCAAAAAGAAAATTACTCGTAACTTAAAAAAGTTTTTGGGAAAGTCAACTAACAAATCAAATGGTCGCCAGCCGGGTTCTAGTTCCAACTTTTAAAGAAGTAAGTTTTTAACTTTTAGATACTGTTCACTTTTGTCATAAATTTTAGTAGTTATTTAAGATTTGCTGTGGCAATATTAAAAAGTTATTTCTTTCATACGACTGGCAACAATTCGTGACCCCCACCAAAAAATTCCGTTACTCGTTCGTTCCATTTTCGAATCTCGTTGCGCGAACACCTCCTTTTCAACCTTTTCACTAACTTTCACACACTCCTTAGTATTAATTAGTAAAGTGTATTTGGAGGCTGCCGGCGTGAACCCAGGACATAATCGGAGGCTAAGTGCGTGTGCTGAAGGTAAGGTTGACGGTTGATCTAGGGAAGCTGAAGACTACCACCAACGGTGCATTGCGGCGGACGCCAACGATTCTGTACCCAACAGATCCGGAGTCACCAGGTCAGACCACCATTCACTTGAATTTGCATCTAACTATTTACCATATAAAACATACACAATATTCCTGATTACACCCTGTAACTCTGTCGCACCCCTTTCCCTTCTTTCGTAATTTTCATACAGTCCATTCTTTTCGTTTATCGCACATTTTTGGTCTTCGATCCGAATATTTTGATAAGTGGCCTTTGTTTTGTCGTTTTCGTAAAGTCACTTCTTAAGATTCGTTTCACCGTTATTTTTTAAATTTATTTAATATTTTCGGGTAAGCAGAAATATTGTTGTAAAAAAAGTTATTGGAAAGGTTGAATTATTCTAAGTCATTCGTTCTTCGATATTAAGTCGGTCATTTTAGACTGGCAACACTGACGGTTGTGTCAATCATTTTATTTTGCTTTGAGTTAACTTCTACCGCCAAGTGAAGGTAGTTAGTAGTTTTCTTTGTTTGTTTGATTTATTTGTGTTATAAAATAAAGTTAAAGTTCTCGGCAGTTGTCGTAACGTTTGCGATAGTGTTTGTGTTGTGTTGTGTTGTGTTCGTTTGCCATGACCACAAGTGGAAAGGATACGAGCATGGCCGAGTTAGCGGATCCTTTGCTCATCGCGAGGGACTACGCAATGATGAGGTTAGAGTATCTTTCCATGCAAGACGAAACTGAGTTGGCATTGTGCACCGAGGCAGATCTTTCGTCATTAGCAGATAGTTTTCACGAGGCACAGATGAAAATCTTGATTTCAATTCCGCGAAGCGAGCGTCGGGAAGAGTTTAATGTCACGGCGATATTTGACACCAAGATGAGGGCTGTTAGGGCGCGTATTAATGTAAAACCTACCGCTGGCGCCGCGTTGCCACATTCCAATCTACCGAAGCTGCCAAAAATTAGTATAAAACAGTTCAATGGCAAGATAGATAACTGGATAACATTTATTCAACTGTTCAATTCATTGGTTCATGAGCGTACAGACTTAGCAGATGTAGAAAAGTTGCATTACTTGCTGTCGAGTGTGCAGAACGAGGCACATGATTTAGTAAAGAATTACCCCATTACTAACGAGAATTATATGGTTGCTTACAACACATTGTATAGGCATTATAATAAAACTAGGTTAATAGCTTCCACATATTATGAGCGGCTTATTAATTGTGAGCCAGTAAAAACTTCTCGGGCTAGTGATTTGGAGCGGGTGAACCGGGCGTTCACTGAAAATTTGTCAATTTTAAAAAGTTTTAATTTACCTGATAAGAATTTTATGTTGGTTCAATTATTATGGTCTAAATTGGATAGAATCACTAAGGAACAATTTGAGCTAGAACATAACTCAGATGAAATCCCTGATTTTAAAAGTTTACAAATGTTTATTGAAAAACGCTTCCGAGCATTAGACGCGGCAGGATTTAATACACCATCATTTAACACTCAACCAACTGGTAGTAAACCAGTTACTAAGGCTAAAACTGCACTTGTTGTGTCATCTTCATTATGTACCTTGTGTAAAGAGCCACATAACCTATCGACTTGTCCATCGTTTTTAAAAATTGACCCGAATGACCGTTTCAAATTTGTTAAGGAGAATAGATTATGCATCCTATGCTTGTCGGGTTCACATTCAGTGAAGTTGTGTAAGTCAAAGCAGCGGTGTGAAAAATGTCAATTTTCTCACAACACATTGCTGCATTTTAATAAACCTGTGCCTTCGGACAAAAGTGTAGAAACATTAAATCCTTCTCCAAGCACTTCAAAGCCAATAGTTATGGTGGCTAACAATGTTGTCGGTTCTACATTGTTTTCTACGGCCAAGGTACTCATAAGGGACATTGATGGTAATTTAGTTCCTATTAGAGTGTTACTTGATTGTGCTAGCGCTTGTAATTTCATAACGGAAGCATGTGCCAAAAAACTTGGTCTTAAAATTAAATATGGTAGGTATGCCGTTAATGGCATAGGCCAGGCGGTCGCTGAACCTGCGGGCACGTTGTCGTGTATTATTTCACCCAGTACTGGTGGAACAAAAAATAGTTTTTCGTTTGAGGCATACTTACTGCCCTCTATATGTTCGGATATGCCAGCCGAGCATATTGACATTTCGTCGTGGCAACACACTAAGAACCTCGATTTAGCTGACCCTTGCTTACATTTACCAGGGCCAATCGACATGCTGCTTAGTGTAGATATTTTCGCATCATCTTTGCGTCCAGGGTTGCTCCATGGTGACCCAGGTGAACCTGTTGCCATCAACACCATTTTCGGATGGATTTTGATGGGCGGTTGTGCTACGGAGGACTGTCGCTCTCGCTTTCGCTCTCGTCGTGACCACTGCCACGTGATCACGAACTCCCTGTCCTTGGACGACTCGATCAAGAGATTTTGGGAATTGGAACAAGTCATGTCTCCGAGTGCCGCCATCTTGTCGAAAGAAGACCAGCTGTGCGAGCAATATTTTGTCGCTAATTTTCGTCGCACGGAAGAAGGTAGATTCGTCGTTCCGCTACCTTTCACTGATCCTTCCAACAAACCTTCTTTCTCTGGGTCTCGTGCTATCGCCTTAAAGAGATTTTCGTCGTTGGAGAGAAAGTTGCAGCAAAATGCTGAATTTCGCCGGAACTACGTAGCTTTTATGGATGACTACGAGAAGTGTCGCCATCTTGAGAGATGTGATCCTCCAACAACGGACAATGGACCCTTCTTCTACATTCCCCATCACGGAGTCCTGAGGCCCTTGTCGACTAGTACTCCTCTTCGTGTGGTGTTCGATGCTAGTGCCAAGGACGCACAAGGTACTTCGCTTAACGATACCCTTCTGCCGGGCCAAAAACTGCAAAAGAACATCTTGCATCTTCTTCTTCGCTTTCGTTGGCATGTCGTGGTTTTTACTGCAGATGTCAAGCAGATGTACCGACAGATTTTGGTAACACCAGAAGATGCGGAGTATCAGCGTGTTCTTTGGCGACCATCTGTCAACGAGCCGATTAGGGACTACCGTTTACTTACGGTCACATATGGTGTTTCATCAGCTCCTTACCAGGCTCTACGTAGTATCGCTCAGCTGGCTCAGGAATCGGTGGTCGAATACCCTGGTGGATCAACAGTGCTAGGCCGTGATATCTACGTCGATGACATCGTATCTGGTGCAGAGTCCGTGGGGCGGGCGCGTGATATCAGATCGGACCTTTCTGCTATTTTGTCGGCAGGTGGCATGCACTTAAGGAAGTGGACATCAAACCACCAAGGGTTCTTCGACGGTGTGCCTCCAGAAGATCTTTATTCTGAGGATTTTCGTGAGTTTGATGCCATTGGCGATGTTTCACTCAAGATACTTGGTCTCTTGTGGTTGCCGCACACCGACAACTTTACTTTTAAGGTTTCCATCGAGGATCGTCGGTGCACTAAGCGCACCATTCTCTCGGAGATAGCCAGGATATTTGACCCATTAGGTCTCATCTCGCCTGTAACCTTTTTCGCCAAATATCTAATGCAGTTGCTCTGGGTGTCCGGTGTAGCCTGGGATGACGACGCTCCGCACAACATTGGTCTTGAATGGCAAGCGCTTAAAACTCAGCTGTCGTCGCTGAGCTCTGTGGCTGTACCTCGCCGTATGGTAAAGGATTTTGTCGTTTTACAGCTTCACGGGTTCTGTGACGCCTCAGAGCGTGGATTTTGTGCCGTCGTTTATTGCCGGACGGTCGACAAACATGGCGTTGCCACTGTCAACTTAGTTTGTGCCAAATCTAAAGTGGCACCTCTTCGGAGGTTATCGATACCGCGCCTCGAATTATTGGCGGCGGTTCTTCTTTCGGACTTAATGGCATCTGTCGTAGAAGCGCTAAAGCCCTTCCACTCAGGTAGTGAAATTTTCACATGGTCTGACTCAAGTGTGGCATTGGCTTGGATTAAGTCGTGCCCGTCCAAATGGAAAACTTTTGTAGCCAATCGTGTTAGCCACATACAGGAAATCGTTCCTCCCGATTGCTGGCGTCATGTTAGGACATCGGACAACCCAGCCGACTGTGGGTCTCGAGGTCTGCTGCCTAACGATTTGGTCAACCAAATTTGCTGGTGGAATGGCCCCTACTGGCTCGTGCAACCTAGTGAAGATTGGCCTAGGTCCATGCTGTCGGTGGATGTGGATGTTCTCGACGAAGAACAGAAGGTTACAGTTCTTGTGACATCTCTTAGCGAGAACTTAGTGGACAAGCTTTTAGCAAGGTTCTCATCGTTGAGAACCCTTAAGCACGTTTTGGCATATTGCTTCCGTTTTGCGTACAATATTAAAAATAAGAAAAATAAAAATCGAATTTCTCTGCACAAGTTACCTCCGAGTCCCTTGGAACCTCATGAGATAAAACAGGCCTTGATGTTTCTCGTACGTTTTGTCCAGGAACATAGCTTCAAGTCTGAGATAGAAAAGCTTAAAAACGAATCTCCGAATACCCTCCCTAAGAGGTTTAGGAAACTGTCTCCGTTTTTGGATGACGCGGGACTTTTGAGGGTGGGCGGACGCTTATCACGAGCTTCTCTCGACTTCGATGTGAAACACCCGTTGCTCCTACCTCGCGATCATCGCCTTACATCATTGATCATTGATGAGTATCATCAAAAATTTATGCACCCCGGGCCGCAAACGCTCCAGAACTTGCTAGCTCAACATTTCTGGATATTGTCTGCGAAGCGTGCTATCCAGGCTGTAACTGGCAAATGTCTGAAATGTTTCCGTGTTCGTCCGTTGGGTGCTCGTGCACCTTTCATGGGTGATTTGCCATCTTATCGCGTTAGCCAAATCAAGCCATTTTCGAGCGCCGCCGTCGATTTCGGCGGACCTTTCGACGTATCTCTCGGTCGTGGCCGCGGAAACAAAACTTACAAGGGCTACATATGCGTGTTCGTCTGTACCTCAACCAAGGCCGTCCATGTCGAACTTGCCACTGAACTTTCCGCGGAAGCCTTTTTAGCCGCGCTTAGGCGTTTCGTAGCGCGTCGTGGTCGTTGCTGTCGTTTAGTGTCAGATCAGGGCAAAAATTTCGTCGGCGCAAGCAACATCTTACAGCGCCTTATTAAAGACGCGGCACATACGGACGAAATCCGGTTCGAATTCAACCCACCAGGAAGTCCACATTTTTCGGGTCTAGCTGAAGCTGGAATTAAGGCTGTGAAAACTCATTTGTCGCGTGTCGTTGGGCAGCAGAGGCTGACCTACGAAGAGTTTTCAACAGTCTTAAATCAAGTGGAAGCCCTTTTAAATTCAAGACCACTTACTCCACTTAGCACCGATCCCAATGATCTAACGGTTTTAACTCCTGGTCACTTCCTGACCATGGAACCTTTGTCGGTTGTGCCGGACGAGGACTTAACTGACATCAAGGTTAGCATCACTCAACGTTGGAGAATGTTGCAAAAAATGCACCAAGATTTTTGGAGCAAGTGGTCCCAGGAGTATATGCATACTCTCCAACAGCGTATGAAATGGCATGACAGGCAACCAAACTTAGAAAAGGGAATGTTAGTGCTCATAGTGAACGAGCAAACCAGCCCCATGAAGTGGCCTCTAGGTCGCATAGTAGACACACATCCTGGGTCCGATGGGGTTTGTCGTGTTGTCACGGTGCGCACTGCCTACGGCTTGTATAAACGACCTGTTGTGAAGCTGTGCCCGTTACCTGTTTAAACTTTCCTTTTACTCTTTATCGTTATTTTATGTGTTTTGTGTTATTTCTTTTGTTTTGTCGTACCTTAGTCAAAATACTAATGTATTTTGGTGGGCGGAATGTTCACTTTTGTCATAAATTTTAGTAGTTATTTAAGATTTGCTGTGGCAATATTAAAAAGTTATTTCTTTCATACGACTGGCAACAATTCGTGACCCCCACCAAAAAATTCCGTTACTCGTTCGTTCCATTTTCGAATCTCGTTGCGCGAACACCTCCTTTTCAACCTTTTCACTAACTTTCACACACTCCTTAGTATTAATTAGTAAAGTGTATTTGGAGGCTGCCGGCGTGAACCCAGGACATAATCGGAGGCTAAGTGCGTGTGCTGAAGGTAAGGTTGACGGTTGATCTAGGGAAGCTGAAGACTACCACCAACGGTGCATTGCGGCGGACGCCAACGATTCTGTACCCAACAGATCCGGAGTCACCAGGTCAGACCACCATTCACTTGAATTTGCATCTAACTATTTACCATATAAAACATACACAATATTCCTGATTACACCCTGTAACTCTGTCGCACCCCTTTCCCTTCTTTCGTAATTTTCATACAGTCCATTCTTTTCGTTTATCGCACAGATACACTTGCAGGCTAATCATAGAAAAATGCACCTAAGTTCTTAAAAATTTGCTATCATATATCTAAAGATTAAGATATCAGTAGCCCAAATCGCTTTTAGCGCGTGTCTTATCATCAAATCTATGATTGGCATGTAAATAGTTAATACCGACCCGCAATTCTTTATCACTACAAAAGTTATCAGTTGTATCTCGAACAGCGACCGAAAATGTTGTTCGTAATCCTCGCGCTCGGCCTAGCAATACTGCTCTATCTATACAGCACTAGAAACTTCAAATACTGGGAACAAAAAGGCGTGAAGCATGACAAACCTCTTCCACTGTTCGGCAACGCGCTATCCAAATTCCTGCAAAGAATCAGCCTTTCCGACATGTATTCAGAAGTCTACAGAAAATATCCTGATGAGAAATACGTGGGATTCTATCTGGCCAGCGATCGGAAGCTGATTCTCAGAGACCCTGAGCTCATACGGCATGTGCTTGTGACTGATTTTCATCATTTCCATCCAAGGGGATTGCTGCCAATGAATATAATACCAGAGCCGATGTTTAGAAATCTCTTCGCTACTGACGGTGACCTTTGGAAGCTGCTAAGACAGGGACTAACCTCAGCGTTTACGTCTGTGAAACTTAAGGCTATGTTCCCCTTGATAGTGGAACGAGCTGAGAAACTGCAGAATATAGCAGCTATGGCGGCCGAAACCGGGGCAGAAGTGGATGTAAGGGACTTGATGGCGCGGTATACCACTGATTTTATAGGAGCTTGCGGCTTCGGCGTTGATACAGACAGCTTGAACGATGAAAACTCCGTATTTCGGCGATTAGGTAAGCGGCTTTTCACCAGAACCAGACGGGATGGGTTTGTGGCCATGTTGAAGTTCATCGCGCCAGGTTTGTTCAATAAATTAAACTTTTTGGCGCCTGAAATTGAAGCAAATACTTTGTCTTTGGTGAGAAGTATCTTTGCACAGCGGAATTATCAGCCGTCGGGGCGGAATGACTTCATAGATTTGCTGTTAGAGCTGAAGCAGAAGGGGGCGCTGGTGGGGGAGTCGTTAAACAAGAAGAATAGCGATGGTTCTCCGGAAAAGGTGGAGATAGAGTTGGATGAGCTTTCGCTGGCGGCGCAAGTCCTGGTCTTTTTCGCAGCAGGGTATGAGACGTCTTCGTCCGCATCCAGCTACACGCTGCATCAGCTCGCCTTCCACCCGGAGGCGCAGAGGAAATGCCAGGAGGAGATTGATGAGGTGCTCGGCCGCTATGATAACAAGCTCAGCTATGAAGCTGTTAAGGAGATGAAGTACTTGGGAATGTGTTTCAGGTAAGCGATTTTGTTGAGGGAATAAATATTCATCATCATCATCATGCCATCGCAAACACGTCCACTGTTATTCGTAGGCCTTTTCCAAAGATCTTCACCTTGACAGGACTGAAATAAGAATCGGTTTAAAAAAAATTTACAGTCAAGTGCAAAATTATATATTCAAAGAATCCTCACATAAATATGTTACGAAGTTCTTATTACACTGGAATAAGATGCATTGGGACATATTTTTAAGATTCTGCGTACTATTTTTACACTTGATTTGAAAAAAATATCAACCCGTTGTCGGTTCAAAAGATACTCGTACAGCTCTTTAAAGGTAGGACGAACGGACGGACGGACGCACAGCGTAGGTGTATTTATGGGGTCCCGTAGGACTTCCTTCGGGGACGGAACCCTAAAAGAAAGAATTCCTTTGCGTTGTTGATCGGTACTCGTTCTAAATTAGGAAAATGTTTAATCAAATCAAAGTAGGGACCCAACGCCTTTATTAACCAAACGATACTTTGCAAATGTCTACGGACCTCGGAGCCATATGACTGCTATTTATAACTCTCGTCTTTCACTGTCTGGACGTGAGCCTAAAGGACCACGGAGCAACAGTTTGACCAACTGGCTGAGATAGACGAGGCTGTCTGTCTGTAACCATGAAAGACGTATAAAACTTTCAGTTTAGTGCAGCTATCTTATTGATGATTTTGAATTCCGGAACTGAATTTCGATATTTAGCTCCAAATTCCAGAATTCTTTTTTTTTGTGATGTTAAATTCAATCCGTCAGTCCGACTGTTAGTCTGACGTATTAAAAAAAAACTACTTACTAGATCTCGTTCAAAACAATTTTCGGTGGAAGTTTGCATGGTAATGTACATCCTTTTTTTATTTTATCATTCTCTTTTTTTAGAAGTTACAGGGGGGACACAATTTTACCACTTTGGAAGTGTCTCTCGCGCAAACTATTCAGTTAAAAAAAAAATGATAAGAGAAACCTCAATATCATTTTTGAAGACCTATCCATAGATACCCCACAAGTATGGGTTTGATTTTGTTTTTATTTTTTTCTATTTTTGTATGAAAATCTTAATGCGTTTCACAGAATACATCTACTTACCAAGTTTCAACAGTATAGTTCTTATAGTTTCGGAAAAAAGTGGCTGTGACATACGGACTGACAGACAGACAGACAGACATGACGAATCCATAAGGGTTCCGTTTTTTGCCATTTGGCTACGGAACCCTATTTACACACGGCTTTGGACTCGTGGTTGATGATTTCTGACAAAAGCGAAAAGCAGTGGGGCAAAAAGTAATCGGACCACTAAACCTAAACTGTCTTATCTCTCAGAGAAGCCTTACGCATGTACCCGTCTCCTGGCTTCCTGATCCGCCGCTGCGTGTCCCCGTACACCCTCCCCGGGTCCCGCGTGACCCTGGACCGCGGCGTGGGCGTGGTGGTGCCGCTGGCCGCGCTGCAGAAGGACGCGCGGTACTTCGAGGAGCCGGAGCAGTTCCGGCCTGAGCGGTTCAGCGCTGAGCGTAGCGTGCCCAAGCATGTGTACCTGCCGTTTGGAGAGGGGCCTAGAGCTTGCATAGGTAAGAACAGTCAAAAGGACTAATATCTGTACGGTCATCGCGCCCAATATGTGTATATAGATCTTATTACCAGTCGCATAGAGGTGTGTAGATGTCATCTCTGGAACGTGTAGGTATATATCAGAGGTCCCTAAACTTTTTTGGCTCGTAGACCACTTGGCAATTTTTTCGGTTCTGGGTGGACCCCCTGCTTACCTTATATTTACGTTGTGACGTAAAAACTATGCAAGAAATCTTAGGGATTTTTGCACGGATAACATTGGAGGATAACGTGTAATAGTCAGCTAAAAATGGACAAAAGCTACAATTTAAATTTAGCACGGAAAAATATTTTTTACACAATAAAAACTTACACGCAGAAAAAAAATAAACATAATTTATATAGATCGTTATGTGTATATTTACATATTTATAAGAAAATATTACGTAAGTAAGTAGGTGCCTATTATCTGTGTATGAATATGGATTATTCTATTAATGAAAAGCCAAAATTAAAGTCAAGACCTGCTTAAATGGGATCCACTATCGTGGACCCCCATTTTCCTCTCATGGACCCCCTTTTATTTTTTCCGCTCACATGGACCCCATAAAGATAGAGACTGAGGGTCGATATAGACCACTTTGGGGATCACTGGTATATATCGTAAAAACGTCATTACTTTGAAAAAAAACTCGTACCCTATATTGCGTGAGGTACGATTTTAAACTTAATAGAATTAAGTTCAAACTCATACATCTCGAAATATCAGATACGAGTTTTATCCAAAGAAGTAACGATATCTATTTAGAACCTTGACTAAACAGACAGACAAAGAAATGGTTTATTCCGTGCTAAAATAAAATGAGCAAAAACAACAGCAAAAACTTTTTTTTAAGATGTGTATACTAACTTAGACTACTTAATCTAAAATTAACGCCGAAAAGTTTGCCAAGAGAGAGAGCGCTCCCAATCAATCCGTGTCTGTGTGCGCGTGGGCGTTTGTGTGTGTGTCTGTGTGCGTGCCTGTATGCGCGTGGGCGTGTGTGTGTGTGTGTGTGTGTGTGTGTGTGTGTGTGTGTGTGTGTGTGTGTGTGTGTGTATGTGTGTGTGCGTGTGTGTGTGTGCGCGCGTGTGTGTGCGTGTGTGTGTGTGTGTCTGTGTACGCGTGGACGTGTATATGTTTATATTATTTTTCAATAGTAAATAAATAATTTGTATGACAAAAAATGCATATGTTAAGAAAACAGGACGTCTAGGCTGCTAAGTGTTGTTGGCCAGTTGGTTATTTAGTAAGTATTGTTTCCTTTTACACTTTAAGTTTGTATAGATAAAAAACTTAAGTAAAGCTCCTCTTTAATGTAGTTGTGTACAAAACTTATATGGAATTTTCGTCAAATTTCAAATATAGAATATCGAACGGTCTATACAGATGTGTTACTACTACATGCAAGAGGAGCTTTACTTAAGTTTTTTACCTATACCATATTTATTCCCCTATATTTCAGGCGAGCGGCTGGGTCTGATGCAGTCCCTAGCTGGTCTGGCGGCGCTGCTCGGCCGGGTCTCCGTGCAGCCCTCAGCCAGCACCCTGAGGGTCCCACTCACGGACCCCAGTTCTACCTTCACGCAGGTCATCCAGGGAGGCCTGCCGTTAAGGCTTGCCAATAGATCCAATAAAGATTGATTTTTTTTCGTTGTTTGATTATTACTGTTTTCTAAATTCCTCGAGAAGAACAAATTGGATAATGCAAGAAGCATAAGCAAAATAATTTCGGGTTTGGATAGTGTCGGTTACACTCTCATACCTCTATGCCCGGTTCACATTATTCCAGTCCAGTAATCCAGCAGGCCAATCCAGTCCAGTGCTGGACTGGATCATATCGTTTACATTATTCCAGTCATTTAAGAATTGCTGGAGTGGTAACACTATTGTGACAATGATATCTAGAACTTAAACGATCAATCCAGCACTGGAATTGGCTGTCTACACTATTCCAGTGGCGCTGGATTGGGCGAGCTGGAATGAAAAAGTAGACGATCTTTCCAGTCACTGGACTGGATTGCTCACAGGAATGGGTACATTCCAGTGCATTCCAGTGCCGGTTCACATTATTCCAGTAGCATTCCAGCACTGGTTTGGGTCGCTGGACTGGAATGCTACTGGAATAATGTGAACCGGGCATAAGAATATATTATAATTAGACCCCGTTATCAAGCGGGCAGTTTGGTGGCTACCTAACATTATAACTTTGCTTATTATGCATTAAAATTTTTAAACTCAGCCAATGAAACTGAACAAATTTAACAAAAAAAATGGAGTTTCCATACATACCTACAGCGTCGAGACTGATAGTTTGTATTGCACAGCACTAATGTTAGATAGGGGTGTCCCTTGTTTTATCGACAAACTTTTCGTCCAATTTCATTTCATCGAAAACGTTTCAAGTAAAATTTAGTTCACGAATTATTGTTTGGTGTAATTTTATTTCATGAGCAGATCATTTCATTTTTATTATTTCATAAAATAACTGTTCAGGGAATATTATTTGGCAAATTATTCATATTGTATGATTTTTAAATGGAAGAACAAAAAAACAACGAATTTCATTTGTTTTTAAATAATCGAATACACATAGCGCCACAACTACGCGGAACATCTACTAGGTCTCAACCAATCTATAGGTTAGGTTAGGTTAGAACTGTGTCAAGGCGCGAAGCGCCACAACTACGCGGAATAGGAGCTCCGCTAAGCGGAGCTCCGTCGGCTTCGTCTCACGGTCTATTGAAATGATATTACGTGAAGTAATTTTTATATTTTAACTTACAACTTAAAATCTCAAGTACCCACATTTGCATGCCAACATTGCCAACTATCTTAAATTTAAATAATATTCCTTGTAATAATTTGTTATATTTGTGTAATGTTAATTAAAAACACTTGAAACAATAAATCACGAAACGTTTTCCATGACATAATTCAACTATTTAATGAATCATTCGACAAGTAAAAATACACGATTTAAAATTACTTGCAATGACCATTCACCTTCGGCCGCGTACGAAACCGCAAGTTCGTAACCAGTTACGATAGAAGAATTTTTATTCTTTGTACGAAACTAGTTACGATCGAAGAATTAATCTTCCTTGTTGGAAACCTGTTACGATCGCAAAACTCTAGGTAGGTTAGGTTCGTTAGTTGTCTTCCGATGCCCGAAGGGCAAACAGACCAGAAATAGGGGCTCCGTCGAAACTGCTGAATTACGAAAAAAAAATCGCAATTTGTTTCGTACACAGAATAAAAAATCATCGATCGCAACTGGTTTCGTACAACGAATAAAAATTCTTCTATCGTAACTGGTTACGAACTTGCGGTTTCGTACGCGGCCGAAGGGGACCATTCCACGAACTGAATTCTCGACGAAATGAAAATACATGAAATGTTGACTTTGAAGTGAAATTCGACGAAATAAGTGTCGACAATTTGATGATAAACCGTTAGATAGCCACCGAACTGCCCGCTTGATAACGGGGTCTAATTTAAATATGGCCATTGTGAAAGTAGTCGTAGTGAATAACGCTTCCACTAATAGTTTGATAGCTAATCGATTTCAAGCTCTGATGATACACTGAGGGGTACTCGAAGAAACCCTGGGACGCTTCAGACACAATGTTGTTGCGATTTCCACGCGGACGAAGTCGCGGGCACAGCTAGTATTATAACATAGCGGCAGGGTGACGGCACCAATGATGAACACTTTTAGCTGACAGGCACCAGTAATGGACACTTCACTCTTAATTCAAATTTCATACGGTCGTAAATTGATTGTTGCAAAACAAATGAATAACCCTAATCTTCTGTATAATAAGAATCAAGTGTCCATCGTTGGTGCCTTGTCCATTAATTTATTTATATATAATTCAAAATAACAGGTTTACAGTAAATACCAAGTATTATGTTAATTTACATTACATTATAAGCAAACAAACAAACAACAACTATCACTAACGCAAATAAATATCAATATTTTTAAGCAGCGACTGCCAACTGTCAGGAAATACGTCAGTATCTTGGACCCCAGACGAGATTATAAGTGTCTAAGCTATCTCCTTTCCAAATTTCATCCAAATCCATCCAGCCGTTGCAGCGTGAAGGAGTAACGAACTATCACACACACACAAACTTTTATAATATTAGTAGGATAGACCTTATTATCAGTGGCAGGGGCGTGTAGATATTTTTGACGCCTTGAGAACGCATATATATTTATGACTTTGACTGTACACTGGGTACCTACTTTAATTATTAAAAAAATGCTTAAAATGGGGCCACAGGTCATTTAGTCCGGGCAACGAGCGCCAAAGGCAGTCCGCCCACGACCATCTGGGTGACGGTGGAGTTGGGGTCCGTAAACCTGAATTCACCTCGCTCGCTCTCTCTTTCTCTCTCTCTCTCTCTCTCTCTCTCTCTCTGTCTCTCCCTCTCCAACCTGCCATTCAAAGGGAAAAAAAAACGTACAAAAGTAAGGTCTGTTCACTCTTACTTGTCTTATATAGTAAACAACTTTCTAACCTCAAAACGAACCTTTTTTGGGCTAAAACAGCTCTTTTGTCGTAAATAATGTAAACTGAATAAACATTTTGGACATCATTTGGCCAGTGTATTTGTCTGTGATTGCTTTATTTTGTTTTAAATTGCGTTTTTAGCCTTTAGGTTCGTTTTGAGGTTAGAAAGTTGTTTACTATATAAGTCAAGTAAGAATGAACAGACCATAGTTCTATAGGTATGCGCATGGATGGTGGAACTCGTAATAAGTAATTTAGTCCGGGCGACGAGCGCCAGGGACTGCATCAGACCCATTCGCTCGCCTGGGACAACCAACAGGAGGTTCAAGTGAAAAGCGGTTTATATATCATCTAGTGCTCTGTACGCTATTATTATGAGCGAAGTTGATTCGTATCCCTTTTTTCTAGAGCCACAAAATATAACTCAATAAACCCAACTACCTCTCTGCTCTCTCTCCCTGTCTTTTTAGGGTTCCGTACCTCAAAAGGAAAAAAGGAACCCTTAAAGGATCACTCGTGCATCTGTCTGTCTGTCCATCTGTCACAGCCGATTTGCTCCAAAACTACTGGACCGATCGAGTTGAAATTTGGTGCACATATGTAAGTCAGTGACCCAAAGACGGACGCGTAACGTAAATAAATGAATTTTGGACAAGGGAGACACTTTTGGGGGGTAAATTAGGAAATTAAAAAAAAGTACCTATTGCAAACCTTATTGTGTGTCATGTCAAATGAAAGGGGCTGTTGTGAGCCTCTCAATTTTTTTTTATAATTTTAACATTAACAGCTTTTAAGTAATTTAAGAAAATTGGCGAAAATTGACCATTCCCCCTTATCTCCGAAACTGCAGAATTTTCTTAAATAACTTCAAAACTGGTTATGTTAAAGTTATAAAACAAATATATTTGAGATGCTCACAACAAGCCCTTTCATTTGACTAGTCACACAATAAGGTTTGCGAAACTTTTTTTTTAAATTTCCCAATTTTTTCCCCCAAAAGTAGCCCCCTTGTTCAAAATTCATTTATTTGCGTTACGCATCCGTCTTTAAGTCACCGACTTACATATTTGTATCAAATTTCAACTCGATCGGTCCAGTCGTTTTGGAGCAAATCTGCTGTGACAGATGGACAGATAGACAGACTAACAGACAGGCATATGGTGTGGAGACGGAACCCTCTCCACGCGAGTCGAACTCGCACTTGGCCGGTTTTTTTTTATAAGGGCCTGTAGAAGATTCCGAAAAATCATAAATCTAGTTTTCAAATATACCTTATAATACAAAATCAAAGCTTTGGATGGTAGGAGTCGTATAGGTCATTTTGTACGGGTGACGAGCGCCAAAGGCAGCCCGCCCAGGATCATCTGGGTGACGGTGGAGCTGGGGTCCGTGACGGGGGTCCGCCGGGTGCTGGCCGAGGGCCGCACGGAGAACTGGCTGAGCAGCGCCGCCAGACCGGCCAGGGACTGCATCAGGCCCAGCCGCTCGCCTGGGACAACCAACAGGAGTGATCTTAAAGCACAGTACAGCAGTTCAATACCTACACCGCATGTACCTAAGCGCTTTCCTAACTTTCACAAAGTAAAAAGCTCCTTTGCTACTAATTTGTCACAGTTCTATAACCTAACCTAACCTAACCTAACCTACGCCTCTGTTCTAGGCAGTAAAACCTAAATCGTATTTGACCTGTTGGTATTGTTTTTAACTCGGCCGCCATTACTGTCAAGTAAATAAGAGCTATCAAAACATTGACAATACGATAACAGATCAAAAATGATATGGTTTTTATCGTGTTGAATAGAGGCCCTGGATTTAACCAGATTTTTTTTTACCTAATTGACTTAAATTGCATAAGAACTAGAAGATCATTGTTATGATAAATGAGTGTTTGTTAAATGAAATTATGCTAAGAGATTTTATGCATAATAAAGGCACCCTGATTTTTATGTTCCGTGTGTGTACTTATGTTAGAGCTGACGATTGCAAAAGTGATGAAAACGAAATGATTATACCTAAAAGTTTTACATTAAAAGTTTAAAACATTCTCATATATTACATAATTGCACTTTTTTCTGACTAGATAGTGTAACTATGTGGACGAAAGTGGTTTTTAAAACTTCTCAAATCACCAAAAGAGTATGAAAACTGATTTACAACTTTTCACTTTCTCAAGGGTTAGCTGGAAGAGACCCCTGAAAGGGATAAGTTCGCCTTTATACATTTAAAAAAAATATTAATTGTGTTGTTTTGGTTTTTCTCTTGTACGATAAAGTATCTACATACATACATCGACATCGTGGGAACCATCACTTTAAGGGTTTTGGCCTTTGGGAGAAACTTGGTAAGTAACTGCTAATTGTAACTTCGAACAGCGCCCTCATTATTTCCACTCGATACTTAATGCCGAACCTTTTAGCAGATTCTATCACAAACTTAAAAGTGCTGAAAGGACCTCCCTGAACAAGCGTGGTTGGGCCATGTTTACCTATGCAGGCTCTAGGCCCCTCGCCAAACGGCAGGTACACATGCTTGGGGACGCCGCCGCGCTCGGTGCTGAACCGCTCGGGGCGGAACTGCTCCGGCTCCTCGAAGAACCGCGAGTCATTGTGCAGCGCGAACAGCGGCACCACCACGCTCACGCCGCGGCCCAGTGTCACGTGGGACCCGGGGAGGGTGTACGGGGACACGCAGCGACGGACGAGGAAACCCAGGGAAGGGTACATTCGCATGCCTTCTCTGAAACGCATTTTTATACTCTTTAGTAACGTTTCAATGGTATAGGCGTTTGCAGCCGAAGGCACAAATAAGCATAGAATGGTATCCTATGGGAATTTTGAGATAAGTTTATGGGAGTATGTAGGTAATATATGTATTCTAATTTACTTTAACGCTTTTTACCTGAAACACATCTCCAAAAACTTCATCTCCCTAACAGCTTCATAGCTGAGCTTGTTGTCATAGCGGCCGAGCACCTCATCAATCTCCTCCTGGCATTTCCTCTGCGCCTCCGGATGGAAGGCGAGCTGATGCAGCGTGAAGCTGGTGGCAGACGAAGACGTCTCGAACCCTGCTGCGAAAAAGACCAGCACTTGCGCCGCCATCAAGACCTCATCCAACTCTATCTCCACCCTTTGCGGAGAACCATTGCTATTCTTCTTTTCTAATGACTCCCCCACCATCGCCCCCTTCTGCTTCAGCTCTAACAGCAAATCTATGAAGTCATTCCGCCCCGATGGCTGATAATTCCGCTGTTCGAAGATACTCCTCACCAGCGACATGGTGTACGTTTCAATTTCAGGTACTAAAAACTGGAGATTCTTAAACAAACCCGGTGCTACAAATTTTAACATCCCCACAACGCCATCCCGTGTTGTTCTGGTAAAAGATCGCTTCCCTAGTCGCCGGAAAGTAGAGTTTTCATCGTTCAAACTATTAGACTCAATACCGAAGCCACAAGCTCCAATAAAATCTGTGGTATACCTCGCCATTAAGTCCCTTACATCCACTTCTGCCCCAGTTTCAGCTGCCACAGCCGCTATATTCTGCAGTTTCTCAGCTCTTTCAATTATCAAGGGGAACATAGCCTTAAGTTTACCAGAGGTGAACGCCGGGGTAAGCCTCTGCCTCAATAGCTTCCACAGATCCCCGTCAGCGAAGAAGAGGTTCTTCAACATTGGCTCTAGAACGTTTTCCATTGGCATTAGCCCTCTCGGATGGAAGTGTTGAAAATCCGTTACAAGTACATGTTTTATGAGCTCCGGGTCTCTGAGAATCAGTCTCAGATCATTGGCAAGATAGAACCCGACGAATCTTTCATCAGGGTATTTTCTGTAGACTTCTGAATACATGTCGCTAATGCTGATTCTTTGCAGGAACTTGGGCAGAGCGTTTCCAAAGAGCGGTATAGGCTTGTCATGTTTCACCCCTTTCTTTGCCCAGTATTTGAAGTTTCTAGTGCTGTATATGTAGAGGAGTGCTGCTATGCCGAGCGCAAGCGGTATCAGCAACATGTTAAGTGGCAGTGAAGAGATCGTTGCATTGCGATTTGTGTCCACAATTGATAATGACTACCTAATGGGCTGATAGTGGTTGGAGATAGCAAGCTGTTGAATGCACGCGTGTTTGGTCGTGGGTTCCGTAGACATATGAACACTAAGTTGTTGTGCATAAAGCTAACCACTTATATTGTAACCGAAAGATCCACTCGTAGAAAATATACTGTAAAATGTGGAATGCAATATATATATTGAGTATTGAAACCTAACACATTAAACACATCTTGCCCTTATCCAATCATTCTGGGTCTTCACAGCGCGACTTTTCCTTCCAGACATCCCTATAAGCCGTCATCTCAGTAGGATTTACTTCCTTGTATTTAATATCGCTCTTCACACACTCCATCCATTTCATCTAACCCCACACATTACCCTCGAACCCTTCAACCCCCCACATCTCAACATACATATTTAAAACTCTTCTCGTGACATTCCTCCTCAAGACATGCACATACCATGACAATCTTCCAATTTTTTTCTCTCACTGGCGCCTCTTTTAAACTTCCTCTTACATAGTCGTTCCTAATTACTCTGTAAATTAGAAATTGATTGAATAAATAAAAATAATCCTCTCCATTCTTGTGACACCCACGGATCCACCACACAATCATCTCAACATTCGCATTTCGGACACATAATGTTTTTCCAGCCTTATTTGCAGCCCATAATTCTATATTATACCTATATATATATACTCGTACCTGACATTAATTCAAATTATCGTAAATTCCTTTAATAACTACCTTTTTTATGGCATGGAGCAGACAAACGATCTCACAGGTCACTGATGGTAAGTGGGATCTTAGACATTTGCATTCTCAAGACCACAATCTTAAGACTGCAATCCTAAGACCGCAAATGCATTGCCAACCCTGAGCTAAGAGGGAATGCCTCTATAGTAGTAATTTCACCGGTTCCAATAATTGCACATTGCTATATTTTTAACCCCTGATAGGATGAGAGGATGAGAGGGGTGCTAAGTAATATTAAAATGTGTAACCGTGTCTGTCCTCTCGTATCTCCTAGACCGATAAGAACGCTGTTATTCACAAATGAAAGCTGGTTTAATAGAAAGACGCTGTTCATGAAAATCAGCCCTGAAATTCTGGGGTCCTAGACTCCTAGTAAAAAGGGTATAAGTCACCTGAAGATCAAGTGAAAAAGGATTTAAGTCTAGTACTATACTCCGTTGTGTATTATACCCTTTTTTATTACGAGTTAAGCCGACTTATACCCTTTTTCACTAGGAGCCCTGAATTAGGGGTCACCATTGTATCAGAAGTTTTAATCTACTTAATGCAGATATATATTATTTATGATTTCATTTAGAGAACAATAAATTACCGTAAGGAGATCCGCTTCGTTAGATAAATAATAAGCGGGTAAATTGCATAAATGCGATAAAAGATAAAAATGTCTTGTGTACGATAAGATTAGCTTTAACACTCAATGTCAATAGTGCTATGAAATGCACTTCGCTGGGTGGACGTTCACGGTCAATCCAATGGTCGTCTGATCGTAGTGAATCAAATGGACGGACAATAAAAAAAACCCATCGCGATGTCAGTCCAATGATTTTTCTTTTTTATTTATGGTAGGTATATGTTTCTACGTATTTATGTGCTATTTATATTTTTGTCTTCTGTTTCTTTAATTGCTGTAAAGTTTTATTTGATATTTTCTGTTTGTGCAATAAAGAGTTTACATACATACATACATATACATACATACTATGGGCTGAAATGATGAAATCCATACACGGGCGGCTTACGGCGCAAGATTTTTTAACTCATGATCATAGATTGATAACCAAGGGTTGAAAGTGGCCCATTTCACCAGAGATATTTCTGGCGCTCGAACGAAGTGAGAGCGCCAATAGTTCGAGGGGAAATGGGTAATTTCACCCGAGTTAGACAATCTACTTTTCCTTTCGACTGTGAGGAAAGTAAAATACTACACGCACATTTTATAAAAGAGATGGAATATATTCGTAACGTAATAAAGGTCAAATTTCTTGTTTCGAACGGATGTTCGGCGTTCAACCTCCACTGTTGTATATAAGCTCCTTGGTCGTGACAAGCAGAGGAGAGATGAAAACGAATGTTGTACGAAGTCGTCATCAGCCTAGTTTTGATTCGCGATCTAATTTGGCAGCACGGAACTGGTCTTATTCTCTATTTTGTAAAAGTTCCGTTAGCTTGCGGCATGGCAGTACAAAATATTAACCTACCTTAAATATTAACCCTACCTTACATTCATAATATTACCGTTTTTCCCCCAAAGGGTATAAAACGGATATTTAGGTTTCAGCCGTAGCTTGAACCACATTGAGATTACCCTTCCTATATTCACAGCTAACATCACTCCGTTCTCGTTCAAATGTTCGTGTGTGAGGAGCACCTCCGATGTTCATCTATCCCTGTCTCTGTCTAATGCCTCACAGGCGGCGCGCGGCGGTAACTTACTTCAGTACGTAAATGAAGCCGGCAAGGCGATTAAGGTGTGGTTCAAGCTACGGCTGAAACCTAAATATCCGTTTTATACCCTTTGGGGGAAAAACGGTAATATTTAGGTGTTCGAGCCTATGCTTGAACCACATTGAGACGTGTTTATTATCTGCCGGCGCCACTAGCCTCATACGTGGGGCTAGTAAGCGTACTGTGAGGTCAAATTAGGGATGTATACTCGTGCGAAAGGAAAAAACAGGGTTGATCATAATGTTAATTTTAATAAATCAGTCGTAATGATTCACAGCCATGACTATCATAAACATAACAAACAAGATAATTTATTGCTCCCTCTTCTTGAAGCCAAAATGATACTACATTTATCTAAGTAATAATTAAAGCAATTAACTAAATAAGTAATTATATTGCGTCTGTCTCGACTCAGTCTTGATTCTCATCCTGATTCTTAATTTAAATTGAACAAAAACTATGCCTTAGCGCATTTGCATTGGGCCCTGATTGAGCCTTTACTTCTTTAAGATAAAAACGAAAGAAAGTATCTTTTGATCTCCAATTACCTCTTTTAAGAATTTCATCAATGCTATACTGATTGCTGGTCCAGTTGTGAGAAGCAACTGCCGCTCTAAAACTCCCCGCTGAGGCTGAAATTCCTGCCTCCTTAAACAATGTTTTTATCCAACCTGCAATAACTGTTCTTGACGCATTTTTTACCGGGCCTCTCGTTGTGATGAATAAATTGTTCGAACGCCCAGAATCACGACAGTTTTTAGAACAAGAAATATGCTTTCGGACATAATAAACTAAATCAAATCAAGCTTCAGTTTCCTGTCCCCTTGATAAAAGCCAACCTGATTGTCTGTAGGAACTCGAGTCTGTTTTAGAACCAAACTTAGGCCAGAAAATCATCTCATTGTCATTGTCCTCAAATGCTCCTCCCTTAATGGACAACAGCGTCAGGTCGTGAACTCTCCTACCTGAAGCTAGCAGGAGCAAAACAGCCGTATGCCTGGACACCGCGAAAAGGTTTTCTTCATTAAATTGGTAATGTCTCAAGAACTCCATGAGGTCCTCGATCTTCCATGAAATAGAGCTTTTTACTGGAGGTTTACTATTAAATATACCTTTAAGAACTTGTTTAACCAGAACGTGGGAGCTCAGTTCTTTAGCTTTAAGCGGGTTACTAAATTTAGCCACCACTGACTTATGCAAAGCTATCGTCTTAGGGGCTAGTCCTAATACTTTGTAAAGATGACATAGATACTTAGCTAGATCTTGCGCAGTGGGTTCATTTGGTGAAATCCTATTAGCACTTGTCCACGATAACCATCTTTTCCAGGCCGGCTTGTAAGTTTTTAAGGTGGATTTTCTCCACGACGACTCTAACAAATTTAATTCGTCTTGCGACCAGGCCTCAACTTGACTGGCCCAGCCCGAACCAACCAGACCCCCAACTTCAACCGTTGTATTTCTGGTGGCGGGAGACCTGTCCGAAGATCGATCATGTTTTCGTGCAAGTCCGGAATCCGAAGAGGCGGTCTCTCCTTCCTTCCGTTTAACTCTGGTATCCAGAAAGCTCTGTCCCATATGGGAGCTATGAGAATATATTTTCCTTCTGATGTTTGGAAGTGACTTAGGACTCTCGGAATGAGAGCTGGAGGTGGAAAGATCCAACCGAGACTGTAATGCCATTTCTTGCTGAAAGCATCGGTGAATTGGCTCTCTGCATCGGTTGCATCTTCGCTTACATAATTGGGGACTACTGCAGATCTTCTCGAGGCGAATAAATCGATTTCTGGAGTTCCGAATTTGTCGAAGATCCATCGCACTATTCGACTGCTGAGATGCCATTCCGGTAAAGATTTCTTTCTGGACAGGCCATCCGCCGCTCCGTTGTACAGTCCTGGAATATGTCGAGCAATCAAATGACATTGCATGTGTTCGCAATACTTGAGTATTTTCGTCGTTGTCGCAAGCAATTTCATTGACTTCGTCCCCCCTTGTTTGTTGAGGTATGCAACCATCGTTAGAATGTCGGATTGCAACATAACTGTTCTTCCCCGTAACTCGGAGCCCAGACGACTGAGGACTTCGAACACTGTCCACAGTTCCTTCAAATTGCTGTGCCACGATCTCTGGTGGAGAGACCAGCTGCCTTCCAGCCGACGGCTGTTTGCGACAGCACCCCAGCCCGTGTCCGCAGCGTCTGTGGTTACAAAAACTGAAGGGTCTTTGAAATGAATCGGGGAACCTCTGTGCGCATTGTCTAACCACCATTCCAACTCCACCGCCGCAATTTTGGGTAGTAAAAATTTCCGGTGTGGGGTTCTCCATGGAAGTATTTTGGAAGCCGTCTGTAGAGATCGGCAGTGGAGGCGTCCAAGAGGGACAGTGAATGCCGCGAAGTTTAGTCTGCCCAGTATAACTTTCGACTCGTGCCAACTCCAGCGACCCCTTATTAAAATATTCCGGATGCACTGCTTTATTCGAGTGACTCTTGCCTCTGACAAACTTTTCAGATTCGTATCGGTGTTCCACGTTATTCCCAGATATTCCAACTCCATCGACGCTTTTGTCGATGATTTTACCTGGTTTAACTGCCACCCCAAGCTGTGAAGGTACTCCATAGCGAAAGCCGTTTGCTGTTCCAGGACTGATGGATCCTTGTGAATGAATAGGAAGTCGTCTAAGTAGACTAGGACACGCATACCCTTCTGCCGCAGTTGTTGCGCGGTCCAATTGGTGATCTTTGCGAAGGCTGAAGGTGCGCTGGCTAACCCGAATGGGAGACAGGTCATCTCGTAAATGGACTCCTTGTATGCTATAGACAGGAAGCGTTGGTGGTTCTGGCTTATCGGAACATGGAAATAAGCTTGTGAGATATCCAGTTTCATCATGAAATCTCCTTCCTGCAAGTGGGACGGAATGCTGTAATGGTTTATGAGACGAAACTGCGGAGCGATTACGAACTCGTTCAGCCCTTTTAGGTTTAAGATAGGCCGATTTTCCCCGCTCGTCTTCTTCCTGAGGAAAAGTGTTGACAGAAAACCTGACTTTTTCTTGCTGAGCTGCAGAGCGCCCGATCTTAATAACTTTTCTATTTCTAGCGACATTGACGCTGAAGGCTTCGTCTGGAATTTTCGACAGTTTATTCTTGAAAATCTTCCTATAGGTGGTTTGCGTTTGAAAGGTATTCTGTAGCCCTGTATAATATTTTGTAGACTTTTGGGTGCCTTTAACCATTTGGCTACATAAAGTTTTAGGCGACCCGCCACGAACGAGTCATTTTTGACCCCCTCCCCATTTTTTACCATTCTGACCTCGGGGGTTGTAAAATTTCTTGGGGGGTTCACTTCGATTCTGCTGCTGTATGGGGGCGTGAAATGGCTTTAGCCGTCTCGGCCGAGTGTCCTGTCCTTGGCGCTGCACCTGATCCCTATATTTTGGTCGTGTACCACGGGTACCGAAAGATCTGTGTGCAGACACTAGATTATACTTCTTGGGGAAGAATTTGTGAATTCCCCCTTGTTCTTTAACTGCCTCTGAAAGCGCTTTATCATCGAAAAGGTGAGTTTCCGAAGGGGGAATATCACGTAGTATTCCCCTAAAGGTCGTGTTCTGCGGTTTATAAATATCTCTCCGGTTTTTGAGGACTTCAGACCGTCGTCCGCACACATATTGAATTAAAGCATCTGATTTTTGTCGAAAAGCAGAGTCTGCCTGCACGAAGTCCTTGCCAACTCTGTTCTTTATTTCTTTTGGAAGGCTATCTAAAAGGTCTTGAAATATCATTCTTTCTTGAATAAGCCCATGAGTGATGGCCCCCAAAGCCATGTCGAATCTCTCAAGATACTCCACGGATTTCCACGTAGGCGAGACTCCGGCTACTATATTGTTGACTTTCAGAGCCACGAAAACAGGGGTAGCCTGGAATTGTTTTTGAAATTCCGCATAACGAACGTTGGTCCATCCATTTTGACCGAGCTTCTGGCAGCCTAAACCATATGCCACCGCTTTTGGATCTGCCTTTGCAATTTTTGCATCCTTTTCCGTTGTAGTAGGGCCAAAGTCAAAAACCGTATCTTCATTATCCTGTAAAGCTGCAAGTTCTCGTTGAGCGTCTGCAATCTTAGCTCGGAGCTCTTCTTCTTTCGATTTAAAGTTACGGCCTGATGTCGTCGCCAAATCCTGCACTTCTTCTTCCCCCGACTCAGTACTATCAGGTAATGATTCGAAGGACTGGTCTAGATCCGTTGAGGCGTTACTAACATCTGGAACCACCGTCCTCTGCTGGTTAGCTACTAATTTTTTCACATTTTCATTTTGTTCAGCTTGTAACGACATCATTTTATTAAAGAGTTGCATCTGTTGACTAAGAACAGCCGCCAGTAAATGATCGCTACTGCCTTCAGTTGGAGCCCTCGGTTTTTGAGGCGACGATGCCCTGGACAATCGCTTCACACCACTTGTTGCAGGCGATGAATCGCAGGTTCTTTTTCTACTAGCGCCCATTGCTTTGGGGCTCCTCGCGGCAAGCTCCAAGGACGCCTCCGTCCTTTTAGTTAATTTAGGTTTTATAACACGCACTGTATTCATAAATAGATCATAACTCGGCGCGTGTATTTTTTCCATCAAATTATGGGGCGCATACAATAAGGCCCTTCCTAACGGCCAATTAATTAACGTATGCCTAATGGCCCTGAATGCGCGCTCGGACAGCGAAGTCGCACCGGGAATGAATGCCCGTGCCAGATCAATTGTGGGAATCGCAAACCTGAGCTTCACATCCGTCGCTGTAGGCACTTGATCTGCTCCAAACAGTTCTTGGAAGGAATAGTGGTGAACCGCCTAGTCTCGCCAGTTCACCGGGAAATGTTCATCTAAAGAGGCCACGACTGCATGGAACGCCTCCTCTTCCTCGTCTGGAAGAATTTCAGCCAGATCTCCCATTGATTTTAATTCCACCATCGTCTGAAAGAAGTATTATAACTCAGATTTAGAAAAAGGAATTATAATCTGACAATTTTGTCGCTTAAAAAGAAATTCTCAATAGGACACTACGCCTTTTAAACGGCTATAACTTGCCAGCCTAAGCGACTGATTGAGACGACGCGTCGTCTCATTTAAAACGACACAAGGCGTGACGACGCGTCGCTCGATTCGAGACGACATTCTTTACTGAGACGACTCTTCGTGTCATTCGAGACGACATATCGTAAGACGACGCACGTCGCGTCACTTAAGGCGACGTGTCGCCGTTAATACGACATACTACGGTTGATACGACGCTTCATGCCAACTGAGACTCCATAGTCGAGAGGCGACTCGTCGTGTCGTGGAAAACAGGAGGGTCATTCCAGGCGACAAATATGCGCCGTGTTACTACAATACGGCGGGCAAGATGGCGTCATTGATAAATCATCGCTGGCACAACGGCGCAGAGCGGAAGCGTCGTTGGGATCAAGGCCCGAACGGGAAATAAGTAAGTAAATAATCCTTACCGAATCACATTCAGATACAAGTGATGTATTTTCGGATTTTAGTAGCAATTCGTTCCGTCTGGAGGTGAGTGTTCACTGTGAATATAGAAAGCGTACTGAAGTAAGTTACCGCCGCGCGCCGCCTGTGAGGCATTAGACAGAGACAGGGATAGATGAACATCGGAGGTGCTCCTCACACACGAAGATTTGAACGAGAACGGAGTGATGTTAGCTGTGAATATAGGAAGGGTAATCTCAATGTGGTTCAAGCATAGACTCGAACACCTAAATATAGAATAGACATATACAATAGACATGACAAAAGATGTAAACAAAACCAAACCTTTACCATTATTACACGATAATCACGTACTTTTAGACATCGCGTGAAGATGTATTTAATGAATGATGTACACGCTTGATTGTTACTTTTACATTCTGTCTAATATTAAATAACGATTAAATATACGTTATTTTAAATCGAAACTCGATTGCAGAAGTATTGAGGTTATGTGTCAAACATTACTGATTTGTTTACATCTTTTTATTCGACCAGGTCGTGTTGTATGCTATGTCTTAATAACTTATAGGCTAGTGTGTGTTAGTCTTAAATTGTTTTTCTAGTCTATGTCAAGCTCTATCCCCTCGCTCTCTTCTTTTTGGCCTGCTAATGTTAGCGCACGTACCTTTTTAACTAGAGTAACTAGAGACTGAATAATACTGTAATTAAATCCAATCTAACATTAATGATCTGTCGAGTGTTGTTTATATTTGACAATGTTATGTATCGTATATATTCTGTGAAATATACGCCGGTGCATATTGAAGAACTTGTTTTAATATCCTCGGCCTGGCTGCTGCGTAGGTTGGTTAATGAATCCACGGAACCCTCTGGGTGTCCGGCTGGTACACCAATACTTTTATCATTTTTATTGGCCCCGACCTTAATAGGTGTAACAACTTATTTGCTATTTATGCTATAGTCGCCGAAAAGGATTGAAGGAAGAACAAAACGTTTGTATACGTTGAGTGATCCACCCTATTGTCTAGCCTCGAAGGAATGACAGCTGTCAGAATTCGACTTCTTATCAGCCGGACTATAGTCACAATTAAAACACCAAATAAAAACAAGTTAATTTATTAAGAGTTTAAACGTTAAGCTTATGTGATAGTTGTAACTAGTCCGCTAGGCGGCGCCGCCGCGCGGCAGCAGGTTGCGGATGCTGAGGTCGTAGACGACCTCCTCGATCTTCTTCACGTCGTACTTAAGCGCGTCGAAGCGCTTGCGCAGGTGGTCGTTCTTTAGGTTCAAAAGCCTGGAACAAAGCAATCAATAATAACGTGACTTGTCTCTAACTGTGCAATTAATATTAGGGTGGTACAAAATAGTATGAAGAAAAATAAAGTATATCAAATGTGATGCCCCCACATAGCTTATTTTTGTTAAAGATAAATTAGTTACTTATGTGTCAAAGGACAACGCCAGATCTTGGCTTAAAACACTTTAAAAAAAAAGCCCGCGGATACGAAGGATGTTGATATGACCTGTTTTGTATGAGATTTAAATTCAGTATTTTATTACTTACACATTTAGGGAACTTATACGAAATATAGAGCCATCTGATACTTTGTAAATAAGACATCTTGCGAGTAACGTGTTGATACGATAATTTCAAAATTTTTTTTTTAGACTAGTTCTTCAGAAACACTGACACCACAGCATTGTTTTAAATATTTTTCTACATCAAATAAACCCAATTCTATAATTATCCGTCACAATTTTGTGACGAAATGATGTGTGAAGTTCTATACATTTTTATATGAAACAATTTATTTTTACAGTACGGGCGACCTGTAAAGTGTATTCAATTGCAACAAAACTTTGTATAGCTCATTTCTATGTATTTTGAACATATTTTGTTCCGTTTGTATGTCTATGTTTTTTCTTCTTTTATTCGTCTATTTATACTATGACAATGGAAATATTCGTCTTTTTAGGTACATACTTTTGTTTCTGTCTATTTTGTTGTTTGTTATTTTCCCGTTTGTACAATAGTGTTTTACATACCTACAATGACAAGATCCTATCACCAATAACAATGAGATTGTCCGGAGCCTGCCGTTTGGCAAAAATATGTTTGCCAAATGTATCGTTCCCCAACTTTTTCATTTGCCAACCCAATTTTATACAAATATTTCAGTATTTATTTCAGCACCATCATGTAGAACCCTATAGGTTAGGTTAGGTTAGTTTATATAAAATCCTGAAATGTTTACGGTTACAGAAAACAAAGCGGGTTGGCAAATGAAACGGTTGGGAAACAATACATTTGGCAAACATATAATACAGTCATTTGGTGCGAAAGATAGTGGTTACCTGGAAAGTTTTCCGGGAGTTTTGAAAATTGGTGATTTTATAGATTTTGATGTGCTGTTTCCGAATTTCAATTTTGCCACCTCGTATTTTTGCCACTTGCGCCGCCATTCCGACTCATTTTACGATAAAAACAACTAATACAAAATGAAACTAGAGATTATTGCCTACAATTTATGTTTGAACCTTTTTTTCATAAAGTCAATAGTTTTGGCGTACCAGCGCCGCAAAGTGTACTCCAACACGCGTTTTGGTCATAACTCATTCTGTTAGGAGAAACATAGT
This sequence comes from Acleris literana, assembly GCA_946894065.1. Taxonomy (NCBI): domain Eukaryota; kingdom Metazoa; phylum Arthropoda; class Insecta; order Lepidoptera; family Tortricidae; genus Acleris; species Acleris literana. The sequence continues at coordinate 3,799,720 of OX335696.1, forward strand.
TCACTTTGTGATACCAGCACCAAATTTTAGTATGTTGTTAAACATGTTATTTTATCTTAAAAACCGTTGGGACCCCACTTGTAAAGTACCTGGATCCTGGAAACTACCAAATGACTGTAGTAATATTTCGCCGAAACAAAGGTAACCCGAGATTTTCACATGATTGCTCACTAACCTGAACCCAGCGTTGAGCTCCATCACGAACTTGGATATCTGCAGCGGGCGCGCGTAGTCGCCGCGCGTCACCGAGTTCACGGCCAGCCGGGACTGCGACACAAACATACAACACAATTATCCTACTAATATTATAGATGCGAAAGTTTGTATGTTATTTTCTTACTAAATTTACTGGAGATGTCTATGAGGATGGGGTGAGAGAGGTTAGGTTAGGTTAGTTTTTATAAAATCTTCAGGATTTACGGTTACAGAAATTTACTGGAGATGTATATGATGATGGGGTGAGAGAGTAACCACTTTTTCAGTCAGTTAAAAAGGGTTTTTTTTATAAGTGGGGCGCAAACGAGCATGTCGGTTACCTGATGGGAAGTAATCACCACCGCCCATAAACACCAGCAACTCAAGAAGAGTTGGTGCGATGCCGGCCACATACGATCAGCAATGCAGCAATGGTCGAAGCAGCACACAAGGCTCATCTTAACCCTCTAATAATACTTCACGCTGCAACGGCTGGACGGGTTTGGATGAAATTTGAAATGGAGCTAGCTTAGGGTAGGGAGTAACACATAGTCTACTTTTCATCCTGGAAAATTTAAAACTCCCCGAGGAAATAACGGTAATCGAAATCGCGAACGGACGGGGACGAAGTCGCGGGCAGAAGCTAGTGTATATATGTATTAATGCTTTCAACAGTACTTCCAAATTAAAAATGATGAAAAATAAAGCATACAGTCTTCAGAAAAAAAACAATTTTAAGGTGTTCCTGCCACCATGTGCTGTTCCTTATGGATGGCAGCCTATCCTTGGGTTTCAGAGCTGTGTGCTTGATTATCTTTTATCTTGTACAGTCGAGTTCATAAATATGTGTACACTTTAGTACCTCGTCTATTTAATGTCATGTTGAAACGGCCCTATATGAATTATAACAGCAATTAAAGTGACAAGATACTAACGTGTAAACATATTTACCTACTGTATGTGCCAAAAAAAAGTGTACTTTAACGTAGTCTTGCCCAAGCATGTTATAAAGGACAATTACTACATAGTATAAAACAAAGTCACTTCCCACTGTCTGTCTGTCCCTATGTATGCTTAGATCTTTAAAACTATGCTACAGATTTTGATGCGGTATTTTTTAATAGATAGAGTGATTCCAGAGCAAGCTTTTTATGTATAATAAGTTTTGGATTATGTACGGGTATTACAGGAAACTGGCATAAACCGAAGCAAAGCGAGGGTGGGTCACTAGTTTTACATATAAAATTTGATTTCCCGGGCAGAAACTACCAAATCCAATGTCTCCTTCATTAAGAACACTGGGCAGAATGAGCAGAATGAGGTTAAGTTAGTATGTAGCACATACACACAAGCTCTTCATAGATGGAGTTGACCAGAGCTGGACCAATAAACTTTGGAAACTCAGCAGAAGAGAACTCCGATATATTATAGGAGTGTTTACCGGGCACTTCGGGGTTAAACAACTCCTAGAAAAGATGGGCCTTTATGACAACACAGATTGTAGAATGTGCGGCGAAGAGGTGGAAACAATGAAACACTTATTGTGGGAATGTGATGCCCTCGTCGGAGTAAGAATGAAAATCCTCAGTTGTGGCTACCCAGAACCAAGCGATTTCAAGGCTCTGCCATTGCACTCCACTATCCGCTTTCTGGAAGGGGTGGGGGCTGCATTGGATAAAGTGCTAAAAAAGAAGGGGTAACTACACAAAAGATCCCATAGGGTTGAAGTGTATCCGTAAGGACCCCGCCAATAAGATAAGATAAGATGTAGCACATACCAGTTCGGTGCACATCTGCAGCAGACCCACTAGGTAGTCTTCCACGTCCAGGTGGAAACCTTCCTTCTCCTCCACAGCGCTGACTGGAAACAGAAAATTCATACATTTTATATATCAACATAAGATGCAACAGTGGGTCAATACAGGGTTGTATTCTACACCGCAAATCCATAATACATTTGACACATTTTGAACCTAACTTAGCTAATGTATTGTCTGTGATTTTTTGATTTTATTTAAAATAACTGTTTAATAATAAGAATGAACATGGTATACAACGAAATCACCCAAGACTGATGCAGAAGTTTGGATGGAATTCTTTATATTGTGATTTGATGATCGGCCAGGGTAGGCCAGATTGGTTTTCCGGTCATTCCACCAAGTTATTGTGATTTCTGACTTACTGCCCAGGACTTCAGCTACAGTCTCGTGCAGGGCGAGGATCCCCTTCTCCAGCCAGATGGTCAGCGCTATCAGCGAGCAGTACCGCTGCGTCATGAAGCGCCAGTGGTCGTGGTATCTAAAACATATTTTTTGTGTGAGATGGAGAAGGCAAACGAGCGAGAGCCCGCCGTTTCCCATAATTTTTTTTGGCCATGTCATTGTTAACATAATTATTGATAGTAATTATTTCATATACTGCTGGAACTGTAAACTATTTACTCTCCCAGCCGTATGACGGCTGCTGTCAAAAAACAATTAATACTGAATATGACATTAACTCAAAATTCAAACTTAAACTAACTGTAGTTTTCTTGCCGCTTGAAGGGATATATCATAATTATCTAATGTATAGACAAGGCTACGTTAGGTAAGGTTAAGTTAGGCCTCTATCCTCGTACGGCCCAACGTACTACAAACAGGGAGTTTTTTGTGAGTTTGACTTTGAATCTACCATCAAGGCAATAAAGTTCAATTATGTTTGATCAATAATACCATTTTCAGTTAATAAACATAGGGAAATATACCTTATTCTTATTGCAACACAGTTCAAATTAAATTGCCTTGAGTATGTATATCCCCTATCCTATGCTAGTAATTTCACCGGTAGTCTTATCCCCACTTTGAAAGACAACAATTCAAACACTGCTGCTGGGAGGTAGGTTAAAAGATAAAATGGTGGTCGGGATCCAGATAGACCTTGCACAAGGTCCCACCACCATTATAGTATTTTAATGCAAATTAAATGTGTGTGAATAGCGACAAATACCATCCGAAAAAAAGACACCTGTAGGCCAGTCTACACAGCAAAATCTTTTTAGCTGTAACCTCTTTTCACAGCGGAGATAACCTTCATTATTCATTCATTCACAAAACTGCTGAACGAATTTGGTTGAATTTTGATATAGAGGATTCCTTCCAAAGCATAACAAACAATCAAATATTAGTAGGTCTGGATTAACCGAACTAAAGATGTTGTTAGTTTATTCAAAATAAGAAATTGAGAAGAGATGTTCTAACCTCTATTATAAGTTAAGGTTAAAGAGATTCTATTCTATTCTACTGTAAATCAAAATAGTAAATTAAAAAAAGGGTGGTTAATTTCATGATGAAAATAGTGATCTGATCTTATAGTTTTTTGTCATGATGGATAGACGGACAGGTAGACAGCATAGGCTTATTAATAGGGTAGGGATACGGTTGAAACCATACAGGCATGGAATCTTACTTGTAATAATCTGTTGCAGGCACAGCATCCTTGAGCTTAGCGTAGCCATCCCGCGCCTTCTCAAACAGCTCCCTGGCACGGAGGCAGGCCGGTGCAACTTGAATTTGAAATGGCAATACTCACTAAGATGGCTCCGTTTGATATCCATATAAAAATAATGTGCATGGATATTTTACAAGTATGAAAGTTTATATTTATAAGGATGCTTAGATGATTGTTTTTCAATAAAAAGCTAAACAGATTTATATAACAATCGGGGTAACAGCAAAAGCATATCCTAGACGAGATAAAAAGTATCCTGTTTTAAACCCATTCCTGATGAATAATTCTATGCGAGTACTTGACGAACTTTAATAGTGTAAACACATAAGATATAACATATTTATAAAAAAAACTAGCAGTACTGCCGTCATACTAGACTATACCACAGATTAAATAAGAGTTACTACGTAACAGATATTTCTCTGCGCGAGGTACGTGCGATAATCACCGCCTCACGGAACATAGTTGCCGATGCTAATACATGAAGGATGCCCGCGCGCGGCGAGGCCAGCTCGTTCGACTGTTGGGTTAGATTTGTTGTTGTTTCTTGTGTTGCGTTGGTGAAATTATATTATAAAAAATGACTCATTATTGCTGTGTGAGTGGATGACAAGAGAACTAAAGATAATAAAAAAAAAACATTTTTATCTTTGCCTGTGAAGGAGGAAAGCTCAGTATTTGTAATTTATTTTTATTTATAAGTATATTGAAGTGATCAACACGAAACAGTATTCATCAAGTTAGAGCGATTTGATTACCTACCTAGTTTACTTATTATAAACATTTTAGGTTGATTAGGTACATATTCGTAAGGCTCTTAAGTAAAAAAATATGATACCAAGAAAAAAAATAACAGACGCCAGTATAAAACTGTTACTTATTTTATTACAAAAATGATATACCTTTACCTTAGTGATAGCAAACTCATTAATACGTAAGTTCTTAGATGTAAGTAGGTAGGTAAGGTAGGTAGCTAACGTAAAAAGGAGGTTAATTTTTTGACCCATATTTATGTAATGTAACCACTAACAACTAGGTACTGCGCCGATATGCAAAATTCTTTCGGAAATATAATTCTTGTACTTCAGGAATGGCTCTTAGTTATAATAACTATTGAGCGACCCTTGTTAAAGTAAAAAATTAAGTATATAAGTAAGTAGTAGTAAGAAGTTTTTTGTGTAATAAATAAATAAATAACTGTTTTTCTTATAATAATGTATTCATATTAATATTTTCATTGTGTTGAAAACCCTACCGTACGAGCGTGCAAACGAAAGTATCACTATACGTTCGCAGGTAACTTCGAAAAATGAATTTTCAACACGAGTAAATAAGGTTTATTTAGGCGCGTTCGGGCAGCATTATACAATTATGTTTTATATGCCTACAATACGTTGTAGGTATTTATCGGACGTACTTTGTCGTTTTGTATAGAAGAAAAATATGCCTGACTATACACTTTTAAACTTGAGTTCAACATTATCAATATTTAAAAAAAAGTAAGTAATTTACTTTTGTTTATGTTATTCTCGATATGACATGAAAAGAGTAACAAAATAAATTCTAAGCTCTTGTTCAGTCAAACAAACATGATTAATTTTATATCGTTAGCTACTTATCTGAGTGTAGTGATGTGATTTAACTTACTGCCAGCCTCGTTGTGGTGAATAACCTGCAGAACAGTCACAGCCTCTCGAGAATTCTGATCGATCTCCTTGCATACTGCACGGATAACCTAAAAATAATTGAAAATTATTTTACAGTCCTAGACTCGTTTTTACAGTAAAAGAACGTTAACAACTAATGCAACTATATAAATTCGACGATAGACTACTAAAAGCCCGGTTCGTAGTTGAAATTACAGTTTTATATTGAATTAATAATTCCCAAGTAAATCGATCGGTTCGCGTTTTAGAGTTTACCTCTCTTAATTCTTGTTCTTCGTGCAAACCCTTCTGAAACTCTGTGAATATAGACGTTATTAAGTGATTATCACCCATTTTGCAAATATTCTCCAACGCCTTCTCTGATGTTCTCAATCGGTGGGTTTTAGATTAGATGTAAATAAACAAATTGTATGTATGTATCCATACGCGACGCAGCCGGGCGGAAATCGGAAGAACGCGCGGGGCGGTGCGGGGAAAGGATATGCAATTGACGTTTACGTTTCGTTACACGGAACGCTTGTTTTCGGCTAACATTATAAATCTTTCATTTATTACTGTACAGACAAGGCACAGACCGGATGAGTATTAGAGTTAAAAGCCTAAACCGGAAGGATCGTCGTTATTGAAGGTGGTTTTTTGAAATAGGTAAAATTGAAGAGTTACTGGGACTGCCATCTGTGGCCCTCGGGCCTCCGCTAAGTCGCGCGTAGAAAATAAGTATAAGTAAAATCCGTCGCACGCGTTCGCGCGAGTCGCGAGTTAGCGCTGCTCATACTATTTTTCGAAAGGCATGCAACCCGCTCCGTGCACCCGCGCGACCAGTGCCACATCACCAAATAATACTTTCTGAATGCAAATAGGACTTATTTGAGTTCCCATAATTACTCATTAGATCCCCTGGTCAGATACGGACGGTGACAATGGGGTCTCACCTCGGGAGTACCTAGCCTATATCAGTGCCTCACTGCTGGGCAAAGGCCCATGAGAAAAAAAAAAAAACCAAATCGGTACCTAAGCATACCTACAACCGAACATGGAACCTCATTTTAGAAGTCTGTTTTAAAAAGGTTGCTATCTATAGCGCAATTCGGACCCCTTTCAGTGTGAAATTAAAGCAAGAATTTTACTTGAATAAAAATAATTTCTTAATTTGATTACATTGTAACTTTTTAATATGTAACTGCAGGGATCGATTCGAGAAGCCTATTCTTTAAAAATAATATAGGGTGCTGAAATAGTGACTAGCAGCAGTAGCAATTATTTATTCAGAATCATTTACTATACAATGCCGGCAAATACAGGACTTGCAAAATTGAATGAAATGAGGTCAGTCAAACAAACTCGTTGAACACTGGTTTATTAGATAATTAGCCTGGAGGCCACTTCAGCTGGCGCCCTCCAAGAATGTGGATGTGCAGGTGAAACACGCTCTGAGCGCCGTTCTTGCCGTCGTTGATGACGAGACGGAAGCCAGACTTGTCCAAGCCTTCCTGCGCTGCCACTTTGCGGGCTACGATCAACAGATGACCTGGAAAAGAAGGTAAAATTAGAATAACTATGCATTACATATTATATTAGTTAGGTATTAAGGTCTAATAATTTTTAATTTGTCTTGTTATGCTTTAACCCTTTAGCGGTCATCGGTCATAAATTTGACCACCATAATAAAATTAAAATGAGTGTTATGAATTAATAATGTAGTTCTATTTTCGAAAACTGTGACAGGAGTCAATAGCCGTTAAAGGGTTAAATAGTTTAACTCTAACTTTATTTTTACAATTTTTAGTAATTACCAACTTAAGTAATATGTATTATAATTAATGTTTTTTTTTCTTTTAAATAAATACATCTCTAATATTATAAAGAAAAAGCAGATTTAGTAAGTTTGTTTATATGTGGAGGGTGCTCTCCAGGACCATGACGATTTCTTACCCAGCTTGATAGTATCACAATAATTTGAATAAAAGAATTAAAAGTAAATTTTTCAGAGCCCAACTTCATTTAGAACAGCATCCTCAATTTTCCCAACGGAGTGTTATAAATCATTTTTGATTAAAAAAAGGAAAAATTTAGTGATGGCTTTTACAATTTACCTAGTAGCTGCTCGTCTGAATCATCAGCCTTGGACAACTGAGTAATGGGTTTCCTTGGGATTATCAAGATGTGAGTAGGAGCTTGCGGCGCCACGTCGTGAAAAGCTACGCACTGAAAAATAACAAAATTATTATTTAATCTAAATATCTAAATGATCGAGAAAATAAAAAGTTGGCAACATTTACTATTTAACCTATAAAATAATGATCACAATCTTTGTTGTGCAACACGTTAAATTACCCGAAAATTTGCACTTTGTCTTTTGTGGTTTAAAAAACTTTCATTTATAAATTAATCTTATCGTGATATTTATAAATTTGTGCGAAATTCTTGCTAAAACAACTGACCAGCCGGTACAAAATTAATCTTCAAAAGTAAATAACAGCTTTATATCATTACCTGTTCATCCTCGTAGACAAATTTAGCTGGAATTTCTTTTCTCAGTATCTTTCCGAAGATAGTATCGCCGCCAGGGACAGCAGTTTGCGCTAGCTCAACCTCTCCGCCCGCCATGTTTTTCACGTTTGACATTTAGATTTACACTTTACAGATTTGACAGCTAAGGTAGGTATGTAAGGTATGTTGTTTGTTTTTTTCTATGACAGCCAACAAGTCATCGAATTGCAATCGAGCCAAAATCGAGCATTGGTGCATTACGTTCCGATTTACGTTATTAAGATTTAATAAATTAAAACATAAAAACATGAAACGTAAAAAAAAAGACCAAGCGATTTACTTTAAAAAATCAATGTTTCGTTATCTCTTTTTCCTGATTTAGTCTAGAATGACAAGTAAAGGGAACACGTTACCACCTAATAATTATATAGTTAAGTTTAGTGCATCAATAAATTAAAATAGGTAGCTACTAGGTAGGTACTAGGAATCCAGTATTTCTAAAAACCAGTATTTCCTAGTGTATATAGTAGTCTTTGCTAAAAACCTTGCACGATTTCGATGGATGGATTCCAAATAACAAATGTTCGTCTATAAGTAACAGACTACATTTGTGCCATATTTTACAAACACCATGAAAACGGAACAAACAAACAAATACGCATTTGCATTTTTAATATTTTTCTCAAACATGCTCGGAAAGAACGGTTTTCCGATTGAAATACAAGGACGGAAAATGCCTCTTTTTACTCCTAGGAGTAAAAAAACCCTATGAAAACACTTTCCGTCCATGTCCATATTGTTTTTTAAAAGTGCTCTCTATTGCGTATAAAATCGAAAGGACCACGAAGAAAATCCCGTACACCCAACTTGTGGGGGCGCAGTGAGGGGCGGCGGCGCGGCGGGGCTCTGCGGAGCGGCGGCGGCGTGCGGCGGCTCGTTGTGCGTGAAACTATCTTAACTAAGTAATTATCGTATTTTGCAAACAAAAATTCTCTCCGAATTTGTCAAAGCTTTTTAAAATAGTTAAAATCATATATTTGTATAATTTCCTCGCATTGTTTGAGAAAAGCATTATGTATGCCTCAGCGGAAACGAGGATTTCCTGACTCGTATTTTAGCAGGCCTCGCTATTGCTCGGCCTGCTAACCACCTCGTCAGGAAATCCCTTACTTTCCGCGCCTAGGCAACAATGTACTATTTAAGTATCAGGGTAAGGCAGGTTTAAAGTTGACTGGAGGATTCCCGCGACTTCATACATCGTATCCCGCTATTCGCCTGTTTATTTCCGTAAGCGATTCATTTTCGTTAAATCTCTAAGTGCACTGCTCAAGTTTTTAGCCTATTATAGATCGGCTGATAGATAGACAGTTTTTTTACGATACGGTGTCAAGTTTAGGTTACCTCCTTAATACACTCTTATCTATGGATACCTTCGAGAAAAATGCTTGCTACTCAATAACAGAAGGCGCTATGTTTGACTCTATCATCCGTTAGATGTCGCTGCAAAACCGAAACGTACTAGTTTTTCTGTCGTAAATTGTGTATTAGTTACAAGTTTCTTGTATTAAGTGATAGTTACCAAAGTTTGACTGTTTTATATACACCATATAGAAGTATATCGCTATTCCCTCAGGAACTGTCCTATTTTCCGGGTTCAGAAGTACCTACCCTCTGTCCTTCCCCGGGACTGACGCTATCTCCATACCAAGTTCCATCAAACAGAAAGACAAGAGTTACTTTCGTATTTTTAATATTAGCGCAGATATAACCACGCGAGCGAAGCCGCGGGTAACTAAGCAGTATATTCAGTAACTGTAACAACACCTTACAACGTTGTTTGTTTTTTTTTTTTATCATATTTAGTAATGACTAAACGAGGTTGACCATTACAGAGATAACGTTTATCATGTCATGTTATCAACACGATTCACGATGACTTACCTTTCTTTACCTATTTAATCATTTCACAAAAACATTAGTTATTGACAATGGCCATCGTTGTGGATAATTCCAATCCAATTAACTTTTTCTGTGTCACACGTACGGATTATATTTATGAAGATGAACAGGTAAAATCAAATATATTCTAATAAGCCTACTAGAGATCGCTTGCGGCTTCTACGCTTAGTTGAATTGGACGTAGTTAAAGAAAAAGCGTCAATCCACCGTGACTTGCACTCGAGTAAATACAGTTTGAAGTTCAAGGAGTATATAAACTATGATGAGCCTAGAGCTTAGTTTGGGACTAGGTCAATTTAGTGTGAAATTGTCCCCTGATATTTATTTATTTACACAATATTAGCCTATGGAGAAAATGAGAGAAAAATGTTTTTCTTTATGTATTTATAAAAATAATTCGCAGTTTTTCATTACTTTTCAACATATTGGGACTTAAGTGGATTGGATCCGTTTTACATGCAACCAATGCATGTAAATCAAATGTAAATATAATTCGTTATAAAAGATCCAAACCGCTTCCTTGGAGGTTTTTTTCCTAAGTAAAATATATGCAAGGTTCTATGAAAAGACAATTATTTATAACGATCCAAGAAGATTGAATCTTTTTTCCGATTTAAAATATATCCCTGCCATAGATGTGGGTTGGTTCCTGTGTGATTTTAAAATAACTTTTCCGGATCCTTTTTGCTGATACATAGTCTAGACCCTAAGGACCATCGTGGAATACTTAACTCCACTTCCAATTGTTTCTTGGATTGAGTCCTTTTCGTTTAACTACCACTAATTCGTTTTCCGCTACTCCCCCAATTTCTTCCCTCCAAATTTAGAGTGCCTAGGTCCCGGCTACACTGCTGGACCGTCCAGCAGTGTAGGCTGTGCGTTGTCGTAGTCAGTCACCAGTCAATATTTTTATATATTTATTTGTTGTTTGTTATCGCGTTCTTGAAAACAGCTCCATGTTTTTGCTGAAAATTGTATTGTGGATTAGGGGTAGGTATATACAATTTGAGCACCAAAATATCTCGTGAGAAATACCTAGGTGCCTTCCATCTTGGTTAACAATTTACGATTTCCTTTCAGTGTTTTGTTTTCGACGAATTCTACAATCCACAAGCTCCCGTGCATTATGTAGTAGTTCCTAAAACACCACTTCCGAGGTTGTGTGAAGTCAAGCAAGAAGACGAAAAGATACTCGGTAAGTTTTTATTTGTGTTTATGCTTATTAAAGCTTTTAATATATATGTAGTCACTTTGTGCAGGGTCCGTCCGGGCCGCTACGATCATCGTATCCTTTGATTTATTCGCATTTTATACACTTTCGCAGAAACTCGAAGGAGCTCCGCTGCAGCGGAGCTCCTATTTCTGGGCGGTTTGGCCCTCCGGGCCAGCTGAAGAACTAACTACTTCATATTTATGATACTAAGAGGTGCCATGGTTCCGGAATTGATATTTTTCATTAGTATAGAAACCGCGAAAGTGTATAAAATCCGAATTAACGTATCCTTTAACCTACCGCCACACAGCAGTGTTTGCATTGTGTCCCGAATGATCGCGATATGCATGAAACTTGTGAGTGAACCTCTTTAGTTCGGTAGTAATTTTTAGACGAAACAATTATGACTGGCAACACTGGGTCATATAGCTTTGGCGGGACTGGTAGATGAAAATAAGATGGACGACGGTTGAGGTATGGATTATTGACAAGTTTGTGAGGTGAGAGATAATGGTTCTGTACACTGGTAAGTGCTTATAAACTGTAATATTGACGATGTAAAGAGATGGCAAAAGAATAATATGGTTTTGGAGGCCTGGGTTGATCTGTAGGGGAGTGTGGAGGATCAGGGGGCCTTCGGGTCCCGCCCCTTGGGCTCTCCGTGCTAGACGACAGGGTCTAACCCGTAATAAGAAAGAAATTTCTCTCGGACGGGTGGCGTCGAACGCGGCACCCAAGGAGTTAACGTTAACAGTAAATTAATGCGAAGCAGATTCATATTACTATCTCTCTATATTATCATGCATGTGAGTTTGTCGCTCCATTATTACGATAATGTCATGTGAACTGAACCTAAGGCATGACGAGACATGTATGATTATGGAAAACGTGGCGACATTGTGTTCCGGGGTGGGGATAAGACAACCGGTGAAATTACTAGCATAGAGGCATTCCATCTTAGTCCACAGGGTTGGCAACGCATTTGAGGACTTAGGATTGCTGTCTTGAGATTTTAGTGTTGAGAATTCAAATGTCTAGGGGTCTCAGATCCCACTTACAGATCGACACACGTAAAAAGAGCTCCGAGCGGCTAGTAGAAGGGATATGTTTGCGCATGTTGTCTACTAACAAACCAATCATAGATAAGAGTGTATTACTGGGAACCAATAGCGTGGCAGCAAAGCGATGCGGTTTACGCTCCCCCCGCCGCGCCCACCAATTTGGTCCGTAATTTGCTCACTGCGCAGGTAGGTCGCTCTCGGCTCTTTTTACGTGTGTCGAACTGTACCTACCGGGTGGTCTCAATGCTGGTGTGCCTTTTCCTTGACATATTTTTTCATGGTTAACCTTTTGGTTCCAGGTCATCTACTACTGGTAGCCAATGACCTGGCGGTAGCCAGGGGCATCCACAACACTGGGTACCACGTCATGGTGCATGAAGACCATCGGCCTTCGAGGATGAGGGGCATCCACGTGTTCGGGCGAGCCCTGCAGCATATGCTGTGGCCTGTGGGCCCTGGGGCCAGGCTTTAGGGGTAGAATTAAGGGGTTTATACGTTGTCTGAGTAGGTGAGGTAGTTAATAATGCTTAATTTTCACCATCAGTTACATAATTTTTCACGGAAGGTTTTCGCGTAATAACGGATGTTACAGAAAGCTTACATAAACTGAAGCGAAACGAGGGATGGTTGCTAGAATAATACCAATGGACCTTTTGGAATTCGCCATGGTGGAAATGTATCATATCATATGGTTACCCAAAGATAGGTTTTCGAGTAGCCATTCGAATTTTAGTGCCCAAATGTTTTATTTGTCCTAATTTTTGTAAGATATAAATGTATTTTTTCTAAAATGTTTTTCTTTTCAGGATAGGCATAAACTAAACTAAAAATAAGTAAATTTAGACATGAAACAGTTGGAAAACAAAACCTCTGATTTGCTATAGCTTACCATATACAATCATACATATTTGAAGTTCGAGACTGATAGCTTGTTATATAAGAGTTTATTTAAAAAAACTTTTTTTACTTTGAACATTGTTTCATTTTAATTTTAAATCTGCATACATACCAAAGTATAGTTATAGTGCGAAGTTTATTAAAATATCAATTTTATGTATATTAAAATAAAATTAAAATGTAACAGAATTACAGTGGTTTTGCATATTTTTTTTAAGTGCATTTTATCTTTCACCACATTGAATACTTAAATCAATAACCATTTGTTCTATTCTCGTGTTTACGCCGACCACTAACGCCATCTCTACGCGCTGCGGTGGCAACTTTAACGATCAGCGGTCCCCCAAAATTTGAAAATTAAAACTAACATGTACGCAATGTTTTTTATGAGCTATCCAATGATACCCGTCTCGATGTGATAATGTAAAAAAAATCCTTTGCTTTACCTGTACGGGAGATACCAAAATTTTATTTTTAAGATATTTTTACAACTTTGTCGGCGTACCTTAGATGTAACTATCCTAAATTACAGCTTTGTAGTATATGACAAGAGTATCTGAGCTAGATCGCGAAGAGAGGGACAGACGGACATACGGACATGGCGAAACTATAAGGCTGCGGCTCCACTGAGGCGGAGTTGAGCGGAGTGGAGCGGAGCTGTGTCAATATTAACCAATACAATCTAAACTAACGTGCGCAAGGCGCGCTCGACGTGACCGCATGCGCCTTCTATTGGCTCAGTGGAGCCGCAGCCTTAGGGTTCCTTGTTGACTACAGAACCCTAAAAAGGATTAAAACTGAGAATAAAACGCAGAACAACAATCACAAACATTATATTACAATGACATAACATGAACTCACTGCAGCGTACATTACAGCGGAATATTTGCCGATCACAGTCTTACATAGGTTATACAATGCGACAAAACATACGAATTACTTAGTATCTATGGTCACAAATTTAATTACTTTAAGTTTTGTGTTGGAACCGCGGGCTTTGTCACCGATTATTTTCATTTGTAAATTGCAGTAATAATTTTTTTTTTTTTCACTGCGTAGGATAGCCTTACACGTTCGCTCTTATCGACAGAAGCCCTGCTGCCTAATTGAGAATGCACGCGCTAAAATGTGTTTTGTACGCTCTGACGGGACTACTCAAACTCGCCGGTGTGGCGCATTCACTCGTTCACTCGTTTGACCGCCCGACCGCGCAGTTTTTATCACCCCTGATTCGCAGTTTTATGTACAGTCAACAGCATAAATAAGTGATCATTTATGTACCTTGCCACTTTAACGTCATGTTTGAAATGTCATACAAAATTGTGAAACGATTGAAAGCGACAAGGTACATAAATGATCACTTATTTATGCTGTTGACTATACAAGCCCCTAGTCGGGGCCGCGCCGTCGCCGCGTTTGATTGCGTGCATATTAAGGAGCAACGCGTATCGACAGTAGGTAATAAAAACTACTAAAGGGCCGGGGCCTAACTACTTTTCTATTTACACTGGTGAGCTTTAGAAACTGGGTAAGATTTTAAAATCGAATCCTAACGTTATACACTATAAATAAAATAAATAATAAACCCGCGGTGTCAATAATAAAACTAACTTAGTTGTGACGTGACATCTATGTTAAATATTCAAAGCAAAGTTATATTATATTAAGTTATGTTAGTATTGTGCTCATCAAACACGATCATACATGTCGTGAGTAGTCCCTTTCAGTCTGTTTTTTTTTTAATTTAGAATTTGTGGGAGCCCGTGTTCGTACGCGTAGATATAGTTTCTACCTATTCCCCCGATTTTGACCCCTTAGGGGATGAATTTTCAAAAATCCGTTCTTAGTGCACCCAAGTAGTACACCCTCCAAATTTCAAGTTCCTAGGTCCAGAGGTTTCGGCTGTGCGTTCAATCAGCCAGTCAGTTTTTTATTTATTTATATGTAGCTTTGGATCTTTGGAATTGTAATGAACCGCAGTTTTAGTACCACCAGAGGCCCGTTTCGCGAAGCTACAAGTTACAAATTACAAGCGGAGTATCTTTCTTACTCCTTTTGCTAGAAAGAGAGATCCGCTTGTAATTTGTAACTTGTAGCTTCGTGAAACGGGCCACAGGGGCACGTTTTATAAAGCTACAAGTTACAATTTTACTGGTCTAAACTGGCAAAACTGCTCAAATGGCTGGTCGTCATTGGTCGAGGTTGTGTCAAATGGAATCTTGTAACCTGTCAATTGTAATTTGTAGCTTTATAAAACAGGCCCCAGTATACTGTTATTATATTGATTATACAAATACTCTAAACTCCTTAAGAATGCACTGACAACGTCAGTCTGGTATACACATCCAATTAAAAAATAAGGAGGGTTGGCCTAATTTTAGTGAGTCATGTTTAATTTTTTCCTATCAATTTCTATGTTCTTATAGCTAGATGTAGGAGGACCCCCGTGGCAGCGCATATAAACACGTATTACTCTTGTATTTTATCAAAAATACTACAATGATACAAAACTTACGACGACGTTCAAAAAATTAAATAAAGTAATTAAAATTACGAAATGGCTGTCACACAGAGACAATCCTACTTTAAAAATTATGTATAAATTGGCATCAAACTTTCCAACACTTTTATCTATAGATAACATAACATTTTGCATTTGCTAGGAATTCTTACGTATTTGCATTAATAGGAAATCTTATTTGTTAGCGTCCAT
The DNA here is from genome assembly GCA_946894065.1 of Acleris literana. Classification (NCBI taxonomy): domain Eukaryota; kingdom Metazoa; phylum Arthropoda; class Insecta; order Lepidoptera; family Tortricidae; genus Acleris; species Acleris literana. The sequence goes on from OX335696.1 coordinate 3,815,404, forward strand.
TGGATTGCTTAAATGGCGTTTACTAGCGCCATCTATCGTAAATAGATTTTTGAGTTTCAACCGATCGATATGTCAAAAAGAGCGCGAATTTTTATTAGCGCGAACCACATAAAAAAGGCGTTCTGTTATTATATCAAGAATGATGTATGTTACTTTGGGTTAGCTTAGCGATTTTTTTTTTAGATTTGTTAAACATTCATAAGTATCATGATAATATAAATATGATCGTGGCCAAAAGCTGATCTGATGATGGAGCCGGAAGACGACTAGAACCCCTTAAGGCCTTCGAAACGAAACTATCAAGTTTAGGCGTGAAAATGATCTCGATAGTGCAAAATTACAAAAAGAAAGCTTTAAAAACCCAATTGTTGCTAAACAACTTTAAATCGTTATAAGTCCTAAATTAGCATTCAATAACTAAAAATTATTTTTAAATACCTATTCAATGATACCCCTCTTGTCATACTTAGTAGACTTTATTTTTACCTTTTTTGGGTTCCGTACCCAAAGGGTAAAAACGGGACCCTATTACTAAGACTCCGCTGTCCGTCTGTCCGTCTGTCACCAGGCTGTATATCATGAACCGTGATAGCTAGACAGTTGAAATTTTCACAAAGATGTATTTCTGTTGCTGATATAACAACAAATATTAAAAACGGATTAAATTAAATATTTAAGGGGGGCTCCCGTATAGTAGGATTTATTCAAAATGTCGGAATCCACTTGAGAGCTAATCTTTCAAACAATGGTATTGTTTCTATTGTAAACTCCAACCGCAAATGATCAGTGCAAAATGGAACGAAATAAACAACAAAATTATTCATTTGAATAGCGACTTTGTTTCCTAAGCTTGAAGGTACAAATTGAAATGACAGCACATTCGCTACAATACTTTTTGAAATTGAGAACGGTACCCAGGTAGTATGTTGCGTTAGCAACAGTGAGATACAGTCAGTGCCGTTTGTTGTACAAACGTGTTTTTTGCCGTTTTTTTGCTAATATTGTATAGATAATGGTACGCACTTGACCGGTTTTTTACAATATGGCGCCTGGTTGCCGCCATATTGAACTTTGATTTCGAATGTACGTATGTATGTATGTACTTGTATGTATGTATGTATGTATATTTCTTTAGCACGTTCTGCAGCCCAAACGGCTTGATAGATTTTAAGATATGAGGTGACGTTAGATTCGTCTGTAATATTTTATCCTAAGTAATGACTAATGAGAGGAAGATGTTTTATATGCAGTCGGGTTTTTGTGCCTTTTATTTATTCAGCACAGATAAAAATAAAAAGCAAATCACACTATTTTGACATATGGATTGGCCGAAAGTATCAATAAATAATAGTTTTTTTTTATTTTGACAAAAATGCCACAAAGTGGTCATACCGAAAGCCTAAGAATTTATTCAACTTGGTAAAATCATATCGTCTTTGACCTGTTATGGTATTGTTATACTGGTAGTATGGGCCATTACTGTCAAGTCAATAAGAGCTACCAAAACGTTGACATTACGGAACGTCAAAATCAATAAGTTATTACCAGAGATCGGACAAATGGGCGTCATTACTCTCAATAATGTGGATATGACTACAAAGATTACAATAAACAAATTAAATTATATTAATTGATTTAAATTACCTAAAAATATTTTTTAGCCTTGGCAAGGCAGTAATAAATGCTTGTTATTGTGTAGAGTTGTAAAGCATACAAACAGTAATTAAAAAAAAACCGTGGTCGGTTTATTCCTTTTCACGGCTAAAATAAACCTATGAGGTGGAAAGCTTTTTTCGCAATCCACGAATGTTAATGGAGCAAATTTAAATAGGTTAATATTAATGGCCACTCGTCACGTTTTTGTATTATTTATTTATTACTGTCCTGCAAAGGATCAAGATTAAAGTTCAGGTAAGAAATAAATTAATGTAATTTAATTTGTTTAATTAAAATCTTTGGAGCCATTTCCACATTATTGCGAGTAATGAAGTCTATTTGTCCGATCTCTGGTTATTACCGTATAGACTATAAATTCTCTGGCCAGCGATGTCTTCAACACCAGCAGTATAGATGAATTACTGAGAGCGTGGAATTGCGTATGTAAGGTCTGTTCATTCTTACTTGTCTTATATAAAAAACAACTTTCTAATCTCAAAATGAACCTTTTTTGGCTAAAACAGCTCTTTTATTGTAAATAAAGTAAACTGAATAAACATTATGGACATCATTTGTTAAAAATAGCTGTTTTAGCCAAAAAAGGTTTATTTTGAGGTTAGAAAGTTGTTTACTATATAAGACAAGTAAGAATGAACAGACCTTAGTGTGGTAATATGTGTTTACAGGCATTCTATATTTAAATCTCCCTACTTCTCATATCAGTGTCAAATTCTAAATACTTTTTACAATGCACTAAAATATACGTCTTATTTTATGGTATTCTCGCAATTTTTAGCTTTATTTTGACTGGGCACGTACGACTGTAAGTTAAACAGTTTGCAAAAATTTTGGCAGAAAGTAGCAGTAATTTTGGTCCGATTGAAAGTCTAAGTAAACAAATAATTTTAACTGTCATAAATATTTTGAACTCGAACTAATGAAAAATTTAAATTCACCTTATACCGCTGCCCAATTAGTTGAAAAAGCTACAGGTGTTTCTCACTCGACTTTTTATAAAATTATGACTGTAACAGTGACAAATTAAGAAAAAGTTACGTACCTACTTGTCCGTCGCAGTAGATGATTTTGATCAAGAAGTCATCTCATCAGGAGAAATATATAATTTTCATCTGTCCCATGAGCAATTTCCAACCTTAAATATGAAAATTTAAACAAATCATGGCGACTAAAAGCAAAAAAGGACATACTCATTGCACTTGTTTAGGGTAATCTCATTAAATAAAAAAGAATGGTTTTCCTTTTCATGTGAACAGTACAACCACTACAAATGCAATTCCACGCGCTCGATAATTTATCTATAGCTAACTAGCTAGCTCGCGCTGAGTCTGATCCTTTTGCCGCAGCTTATGTTATAGTGTAATATGTGGCGTTATCAAAGAAAAGGGATCTTATTGTCAACGGCGCTTACGCCGCACTGCGTCACGCGACGTTGTATTTATATCGGAGTACCTTTAATAATGGCGGAAGTGCCATCGACAATGAGGTCCCTTTTCATAGATTACGCCACATATTTATTTAACCCTTGACACTCGCTACTTCGTAAACAATACCACACAGTACTTAAATTTGAACTCCAAAATTATACTATTAAGATATATATTGAAATATCGCAAAATACCTAGCGAGTAACGCCAGGTTTAGAACACAATTCTAAAGCTGTTACGGCATTAAAACATTGCCCTTTCTGTATTACTTTTACCAGACAAATACTTGGTCTTGTCTTTCATATATTTACATCTTACGCTATTTATTTATACAAAATGGGTGAATTTGTATAAAATTGTAAAATCTTACATTAAAATGAACGACTGCGATATTTAAATAAAATAAAATACGATGAAAACAAATTAAAATACAATTTTGCTAAATTAATTAAAATTAACTAAGAAGTTTTTTTTTTAATTTAGGGACTAAATAAATTGCCAAAACCGAAATTAACATGTTTTGTCAAAAAAAGTAGCTATATAAGAGAAATAATAAAACAAGACTTGAATGCATGTTACTTAATTGATATACAAAATTACATATACATTTTTGGCTAAACCGTGTTTTTATAAAACACTTCCAAAACATGAATATTTACCATTTCATTATCTAATTTAATATACATTTTAAATATTTACTTGGCCGGACTACATCTAAATTACAATTATCTAGTCTATGAAGACGTTGATACAAACTGACAATAGATGGCGCGGTTGACACTAAAAGATTGTTTCGTAGCGACATCTAGCGGTAACTGAGTCACAACCATTTAGTATACGTGCTATACAAATAATTATGTTTAGTTAAAAAAGTAGAAAAGCTATCCGTATAGTATAGTACAAAACGTATTATAATATAAAAGCTAATACTTCAAAGGGCCACTAACAGTAAAAAAAACTATAGTTTTAGACTTATGTAGAGTGTAGTCATGTCAAAATATATCGTCCCTTTACTTTCTTAACCTCGTATCTGATCGAATAGTTAGATAGGAAAGTGGTCTTTGTTCTTCAGGGAACATGTGTGCTTTTCCTATCTAACTATTCGATCAGATACGAGGTAAAAACATATTGATTTAGACATGTTATTGTGTTATTTTTAATTTCAGCGCTATTGTCAAGTAAATAACAGCTATAACTATTTTTTTTATCGCCATCGCGGTTACCCAGGTTAGGCAGACGACCTGATGGGAAGTGGTCACCGCCGCCTATGGACATTTGCAACGCCGGAGACGTCACCAATGCGTTGACAACACGATAACATTTCACAAGTCATATAATTTACAGAATATGATAGACCGCCTGAGACACGTAAATTTAACGTCTTATAAAACAAGTTTAATGACTTATATCCAAACTACGGATTGACGGGGGCAAAAATGTACCAGTGCTAATGATTCATTTAATGTCGACTAAGTTTATCGACGTCGATAAAAAGCAATAATTTATCATCATTATGATAAGTAATGGCCAAGTTTGAATACCTTTTAATAATGTGCAAACCTCTTTTCTTTATATTTAACGCAATTATAAACAACCGGTATCTGACATTGACGCTGGACTCGAATCACTTTTGACAACCATTGAAATTACATTGAATAACAAATTCATTCAGGACTTGACAGAAGCGCGAGGAGCTAACCCCATGTGCTTCTGTTTAGTCCACCAGAGTAAATCTCTTTAACCGAACAATTGTCCTCGCGTGTGATATCCATGGACTTGTTTCTCTAATAAGTCCATGGCGATTGTCTAAAACTCGATACTGGCGAAATACACCTTGTTAAACACAAGGAGTGAAAGCCATTAAATAAGAAAAAAAAAAACATTCAGTACAACAATATTCTTTAGCATTCCGACGAATTGAGAACCTTTTTGTTTTTTAAGTCGGTTAAAAATGCGTCGAAAGAAAAATGATCGTCTATCTTCATGGAAAGCTGATCATTCAGATATAGAAGTCAAAGGTACGAATTACTCTTGCAAGGAATGTAAGATCCATATGCCACGAAAAAAGTTGTCGATAAACTTAGTCGATATTTAATGAATCACTAGCACTGGTACATTTTTGCCCCTGTCAATACGGTGTATGCTTATATCACAGATTTTAGTGCAAGTAACCATTAATGCAAAATGAGAAATGTTTTACAGTTTTTGATCGACAACTGCAACCTCAGACCTTTTCATTTAGGATAATTTGTCCCCTTGTAGCGGTGGGTGCAATAGCTGGACGGATTTTATTAAACCAGATTACCATATTGTATATCTAATTTAACGACATCAAACGGCTAGTAGACATTTTAACACGTAGTCGTTAAAAAAAACTCTTCGTCTTTGCACGTCAAAAGGTCATATGTGAAACACATCAATTGGAAGGGTCGACCTTGGCGATTTATTTATAAGCTGTTCCAAAAGTAACACTACGTTTTTGATGTTTGTACAGTATATCTTATACTTTATTAAATACACGGTAGCTTGATTATCAAATGGTTACACAGCGCCATCTATTATCCGCTTTTGTATCCACACACCGCCATCTATCGTCAGTAAAGCCTCACTAACGCCCGTTTCCAATATACTAACCGCGGATAGATTTGCTTTGTATTTTTTTTAAGTAACCAATTCAGACAAACCACGACTTTATTTTATCTAACAGATGGCACTTTCGAATGCACTTCGAACCTTTAGGATTTTTTGTGCAACTACCCTCTTACACACTCAGCTGTTCGAATGTGCAGGTTTCCTCACGATGTTCTTTCTTCACCGTACGAGCATCTGGTAATGTGCTTAAGTTAGAAAAACTCATTGGTACATGGTTACCGCGGGGATTCGAACTCGGTACCTTACGATCACGAATCGACCCCACAAGACACTAGGCTACCAACGCTCTAAAGAGATAGATTATATTTCTTTGTGTTTTCTTGATTGGTTAGTGTAATGAGCAGTGATCGGAATAGGTAGAGCTAATTTGCCTAAACTTGACGCATATTCATTCATGCGTGAGAGAGATGGGAATACATTATTGAATGAACATGCATCAAGTTTAGTCAAATTAGCTCACCTATTTCCGATCACTGGTAATGAGTCACGTGGTTTTCCTTGTTTACGTTTGCTTAGCTACTTATGTCGGAACCCAATATTCAAACCGCGGATAGATAGGCTTACTTCGGATTGAAATTTGACACATTTTGTATGGGCAAATGTCAAATTTTAACCCGTAGTAAGGCTTATCTATCCGCGGTTTGAATATAGGGTTTGGCCGTAAATCAGTCAAAGTATATCCGCGGTTAGAAATTAGAATAGTGCTTGTACACAGAGCAAGTAGCTTACACATATTAAGGCACTTTGGCTGGTTATAAACATCGTGTAAAAAACGGTATGAAGAACTAGCCTCTTTGTTTCGTAGATTTGTTTTTCGGAATAAATGTATAAGGCATAACAACTTTTAGCATAAGTGTCAATAAGCAGAACGTATATGGCATAGTATTGTTTCGCAGAAATAATTACGCAAAAATTAAGTTGGTCGAATAATCGTTTTGCATAAAATTGATGAGTCGAATGTTCGTAAGTAAATAATGTTTTAGAATTAACTTTTTCAACATAGGAGCATGCAGCAAAAATTGCCCGGCTTATAAAAAAAAGACCTTACAACGTAACCTATCCGAGTCGCTTCTGCCCCGACCCATGTTGCTCCGTTGCTTAGCTCGCTCCCATTCTGCGATATGACCATTATTCAAAAAAAAAAATCGTAACGAAAAAATCTACCACACGATCATTCGAATATTTACCAATTATACTAAATATGTTTTCTACGATGTCAACGTTCGTCGAAACAATATATTACTCAATATTTTATGCCAATTACGTTTCGGACAATAATATGCCAAATACACGGCACCCAGCTAGCATACTGCTCCCGCAAGTATCTCGCGCCTATGCTCCAGCTACACGCTCCGTGTAAAACCACCATTAGGCTCGGGTAGAGTACGTGCACCTACGAGCGCCAGTCGGGGTTGTAGCCCGTCCACGCGAAGTCGGGCGCGAGGTAGATGCGGCGACCTTTGATGAAACACTGCACTATGCCGTGGTAGGCTGTCCGGGGGACGCCGCTCTGTAATATAATACTGAATATCAAGAGAAATCTCACACACTATAAAAATGGCAATACTGCTCAAATGGCTGCTCGTCATTGGTCGAGGTTGTGTCAAATGGAAACTTGTAACCTGTAAATTGTAATTTGTAGCTTTATAAAACAGGCCCCTGTATGAAAAAAAATGACTTAAGTTTTGCAGACTTCGCAAACGTCCTAACTCTTTCTATTGTAAAAAAATAAATGTTTAAAAAAACAAAAAATTAAATTTAAAATTTAAAGTTTAAAATTTTTGTTTTTTTAAACATTTATTTTATTTTATACTTTTTAGTGATCCTATTTATGCTGTTACGTAGCTCCACTTCTAAATATTAATGAGAAACTATAGAACATTTCAAGCTCGCCGCAGACAACGCCGCGGCAATGTCATAGTCATATTTAAACCTAAATGTGCTTCGTCATAGTCGCTCAACTACCTTAATCAAAATATCTTATCGCCACCCTTGAAATAGGTACCGTTAAGAAGTTCCGGCGGCCATCTGTGGTCTTCATCATCAGTTCCACTTCACCATATAGTACTTTTCAAAAGCAAATGCACGAGTTACAGTGAAAAATACCAAAATCGGTATAGGTGTGCCTATAATATTTGAGGAGTTCTCTTGATTTCTCCAAGATCCCATCATCAGATCCTGACGAGTTGACAATAGGCCCAACTAGAAAGTATACCCATTCAAACAACGGAAAAAAAATTTAAATCGGTCCAGTGGTCTTCGAGTAATCGGGGAACATACATAAAAAAAAACCCGACGAATTGAGAACCTCCTCCTTTTTTTGAAGTCGGTTAAAAATGAAAATGTCTAGTTTCAAGGTTCAGTATTTAGAGGTTGTAGAAATTGACCTCTTAGGAGCAGATTTTCAATGTTTATTATTTTTCCAAAAACAAGAAACAATAACTACCTCTCCTTTCCTGTCAACTTATGTCAAACAGTAATGATATTGACCATCATCACCATTTTTTCCGCCAGTTACGGCTTTGAGGATTCGATCGAATTCATTAAAAATTGCAATGTGTCAAAAATGAAACACCAATTGACCTAGTCCCGAACAAACCTCCTTAGTCATAAACACACAATAAACCTGTGCAAACTATCTCCATCTTACGTTCTTTGCGTGGCAGCACATAAAGCCCTACCTTTTTATTTGCGGGCCAATGATAATCAAAAGCTAGTATTTTATATAATGTAAGGTCTCCCTTACAAATATATATATAGTATAGATAGATAGTTGACCTAATAAAGGTAGCAGGAAGTCAGTGGATGCAGGCCGCATCGGATCATCCCGCTGGAAATGAAGGGGGGAGGCCTATGTGGATGGATGTGGACGACTACGGGCTGAAATGATGATGGTGATAATACTGCCCTCCTACGGAAAAAAGGCACATCTACTATACGTATTGTATTGCACATCCAACCTTCTTATAACCTATGAGAGTTTAATATGCTTCTATGAATTAATTGCATTTGTGCCTTTTCTCCGAAGGAGGGCAGAATAATACATCGGGGTTTTCGGTGCGGGAATGATGACATTAGTCAAAGAGTAGGTATTGACTTAAAAAAACAGAATATACTCTAGCAGGTTCCTTCCTAATGAAAAATTAATTGAAAAACAAAGAAGAACGGTCACTTGTGACCTAGACGCGACGGAAACGAGACATACCTCGGTTTTTTTATTATTTTGTATATATTTAAATTATGTATTTTTATATTCGAAATCAATGGCTAACACCAAAATATTGCCTTATATTTTTGTTAAGGTGTTACACTAAAAAAATACAAAATGCCTATTTACATAATCCAGCTGCATCTCCAGGTCACCTAGATATATATAGCCTATATATAGCTACTGCATATAGTCACCTATATATAGCTACTGTATTGTCATTTAGTTACATACATATACGACTTTTGGGCATTTTGTATTTTTTTGTGAAACGCCTGAACAAAAACATAAGGCAATATTTTGGTATATAAAAAATTACAAAAAACTGAGATGTGACTCGATTCTGTCCGGTCGGGGTTTTTTTCTATGAGGCGTGACCGTTCTTCTTTGGAAAAATATTAAGTATTTAATAAATAACAACTCATGATTATCAACTTCTTCAGTTAAGTCTCTATTAATTTATAAGCAAATAGTTCACAGATGTCGGACGCGTAAAGATTTATATATGACATTTATATGCACCTATTAGAACTGCCGACGTAGAAAGATCGTTCAGTTCATTGAAATGGATATTTACTGCAAGACGCCGCAGACTAACTGTTCCAAATATAGTTTTTTTTTAAATAGTTTATTCTGAAAATCGTTTCTACTACTAAATTTACTGTAGGTAATTAATTAACGTAATTTTTATTAATATCTCATATATAGCCGTGGTAGTAAAGCTAAAGTACTACATGAGTTAAAATAAAATTGTATCATAGTGTATAAAATTCGCAGAGAGGTAGTTATTCATTAGGCATAATATGAAATTTTCTCAGATTAACCTATCTGTTTATCTCAACTCTTTGATGATGAAGGTATCGGTTAGTGTAGCGTGCTCACCCGGAAGTCCTTCATGAGGCCGAGCTTCTTGGCGGCGCGCTCGTAGGTGGCGGCCGTGCTGTACGACACGCGCACCGCGCCGCCGCCCGCGCCGCCCTCGCGCGCCGCCGCCGCCGACTCGGCGGGCAGCCCGTACACGTACGACTGGAACCGCGCGTCGTACTCCTCCTGCCCCGCCACGTCACGTCACATTATAAACAGCGGTCGGACAAGATGGGTTATTCGCAATAATGTGGACATGACTACAAATATTATAATAAATAAATTTAATTAAATAACTTCAAAATTAATTTCGGGTAAAAAATAAATTAATTTAATTTTGTTAATAAATTTAAATAAATAATAGTGTGTCTATTTATAATTTTGGCTAGAAAAACGTAAACAATTTCCTAAAAAAAAACCTGTGTTACCCAAAACAAAATTTGGACATATCTTTTGTTGTTATTGGTAACAAAAAAAGGAAGTTTCCACTGTGTTAGCTAATATTTCCAGTGTGTTACCGCAAGCAAGTAGGAGAGGTTGAGTTTCGAGAACTGCACGAACTGCATGTTCAGCTGCATGTAGCGGAGATGCACGTCGAAGTACAGTCCCTTGCTCACGCCCACCTGCAAACCAAATAATCAAAGGTAAAACTATTAAATATATTTAAAAAACCTCAATATAATAGCGACCTACTTACAACCCTTTTTTTATTGAGGTGATTTCTAATATTAACCCAAAGAAAGTATAAGAAAAACCCTTTGTACATTCACGAATTTGGGGAGCAATTTTATATACATTTTTTACCAGTTTTCTACCAAAGCCACGATGACCCAAACGCTGATCGTTCGTAACTGTGTAGGCTGTGGGGAGCTTTCAGCTTTTATAACTAGAGTTAGGAGTTTTGGTGGCTAATCGTGGTTCTAGAATCCATAGAGTCGCTATTTCCTATTTATTATAATCATACGTCGTTATCGCGGGAGCAAAAACAAATCTATTAAAGAACACATATAACAGAATATCTGTTTAGTATAAAATGGTATATTATGCAATGAATGAATAGAAAACTGATTTAAAGTGAGGGCTTGATGACTCACGAGCAAGTGAAGGATACTAACGACTGAATCACGACCACAGGGAGTGACTCATGATGATTGAATCACGAGTGTAGCGAGTGATTCAAGTGTTAGAATCCTGAGCGACGCAAGTGATTCATGGCCCTCGATATAAATCCTTTATATTCAAGAGTTGCATACTATACTTTATACCATGACTACGATAAAAAGAAAGATTTACGAGAAATAGACATTTAATGACGAAAAGGTAACACTAAATTTTGTTTTCGTAAAACTAACAGTATTCAAAATGGCGCCAATTTACCTACTAATGACAGCAAATAACACAAAACTTTCTTTTTAATGCTTAACTCCTTGTCGTTAATGTCGATCAATCAAATCTCGAGGAGTTATTTGCACAAGGAGTTTGTATGTCGAGTATTAATTGCAAAGGAGTTTGTATCGCGTATTTTTTGCGCAAGGAGGTTGTATAGCATTGAGATGGATGTCGAATATATTGGTGTGTTCTAAATTCAAACACCAAAATAGAGATTAAAAGTGCTTTTTATTCACTGTTTTCAGTGAATAAAATAAGCTTTTTATAGGGGGAATGGTATAAATGTATTTAGTTCATTTTGAAATATGACCATACTGAAGGTCAAAATCAAAGAGTCATGTTATATAATAACTAGCTTTCGCCCGCGACTCCGTCCGCGTAGACGTCGTTTATCGCTGCTCCCTCGGGAACGATCTAATTTTCCGGGATAAAAACTATACCATAAATATATACAGTTGTGGTCATATAATTAAGAACGATTTGAAGTTGCAGAATATATTTATCTAAATCATGACATGTGTAGTTATAATGTTCCTTCTTAAAAGTAACTAGTTATGTTTTGAAATAGCCACATGAATAGAGCAAACGGGATTAGGAATATAAATTAAAATCGCTAACTATTTATTTTACAAATTGTATTTTTTCTCTATAGTAACAAATTCAAATAGTAATAAAGCTGGACAAATAATTAAGAACGATTTATTGAACTGCTCGAGAGTTGTATTATATGAAACTTAGACTAAATAAATCACATTAATGGGAAGTGCGTAAAGGAAAAAAATATATTTAATACATTTTAAACAAAAATTAATAGTTAGTAGCGTGTCCACGGCTTTTAATTACTGCTTTACACCGGCGAGGCATAGACTCTATCAATTTTTGACATTTCGCAAGAGAGATAGACTTCCATTCTTCTAAGAAAACGTCGTACAGCTCTCTTAAATTGCCACACTGTCGATTTGAAACCTTTTTCTTGACTTCACACCAAAGATGCTCTATAGGGTTTAGATCTGGGCTGTTAGCTGGCCAATCTAAGACAGAAACTGATTGCGATGTGAGAAATTCCTTAACGGTACGTGCAGTATGTTTTGGATCATTGTCGTGCTGGAATGTCCAAATAACCGGGAGCACGTCTTCAGCATAAGGTAACATTGTTTCTTCCAGTATATTTTTGTATTGGAATTGATCCATGTTTCCTTCTATCAACTTAACAGGTCCAACACCATGTCCAGAAAAGCACCCCCAAATTTTTACATTTCCCCCACCATGCTTTAATGTCACTTTTGTGTACTTAGGGTCGAATGCTTTATTCGGAGGTCGTCGTACATATCGTTTTCCATCAGAACATACCCTGTTTATTTTTGTCTCGTCAGAAAAAAGAACATTTTTCCACTGTCTAACTGTCCAGTTTTCATACCTTCTTGCAAATGCAAGCCGTGCTTGCCTATGACACCGTTTCAACATGGGCACCTTCCTTGCTATCCTCCCGTGCAACTTTTCTTCTACTAAACGCCTTCGAATAGTGCGTGCCGAGATTGCTGAAGGATTGTTTTCACCAAAATATTCTTTTCTCAGCTCATTAGACCCTTTAAAAGGATTTTGTTTTGCCAAACGAATGATATTTCGATCATCTCGACGACATGACTTCCTCTGTTTAGGTTCACGCGGAACATTTGAAGTAGTTTGATACGTCGCAAAGTGCTTCACAGCGTGGAAAACCATTGTTTTTGAGCATTGCAGATGGTCGGCTATCTTTTTATATGACCAATTCTTCTCGCGAAGTTTTATTATTACTTCCCTTGTAGATTTATTGCAACTTTTATTTTTCCCCATTGTTTTTACACGAAGCAATCACCTTTTAAACTCTTACAGCACTAAATGGCGCCAAAATCATACAAATAGTGACCTACAACCACAGAGCCACAGAGTGTTCTCTATTTAAATTTTAATAAAAAAATAAACCATTCAGCGTTCTTAATTATGTGACCAGCCAGTAAGAAGTAATACTAGGTTCAGATCTAATGTAAAAAGTTTGTCTATTTATTTTTTAGCCAATCATTTGTATCAGCGAATGAACCGGTAGTATGCAAAAGTTTTGCGATACAGAGAGAAATACAAAAAAATACATGCAGTTAGTTATACTTGTTAGTTGGAAAAAAACTTCCCTTTAAATAAGCGTTCTTAATTATATGACCACCACTGTAAACATACACACTTTCACATTTATAATATTAGTATGGATTAGGAAATAGCGACACCATGGATTCTAGAACCACGATATGTCATCCAAATCCGAACCCTAGTTATAACATAACATAACGAATGTCTGATATCATAAAGAAAGGTCTAACCATCGCTGGCTCTTGCTCTACTTAGAGATACGAGGACATAGACAGACACAACATACAGATACGCAGATACACACACGTTAAACTATCCTCTTTATGCGTAAGGGGTTAAATACACGTACATTTGTTTTATCTCACGAAAGCGGGTGGGTCATACTCAGACCTTTATAACGTTATGAATAATATCGTTATAATAACGTTATATTTCGTTAGTGCTCAAAATTTCGTTTAAATATATCGATATTTTTTCATAACGTTACGCTACACCGTAACGAAATCGTAATAACGTAACACTTAAATAACGTTATAATAATGTTATGAAACTTATGAACTACGCGCTGTTGCCGCTTCTTAGGTAGGCATTTTGCGTGACTGGCCGATGTCCCAGAAGGGACGATTTTTTTGTCCGGTTAGACATCTAACCGGACAAAAAAGTTGGTTGCTATGTAGCAACCAACGTCCTTTCCATTTACGTTCATATATTCCGTCCGAAAGGGACGGAAAAATCCGTCCCTTTTCAAATAGCACGCTAAAATACTTTACTTTATCACAAAAATGCATTTTAAAATGCAAATAAAAAACGCAGATTCAAAAATTACGTTACACGAAAATAACGGCTATTAATGTTTTTATAGCGCTTACCGAAGTATTGTTATACGTATAGCATTTTGTTTCATAACGTTATAATGGATACCGCTACAGGTAAGGCGTCAAATAACGTTATAGTATAACGTTATTCATTCAAGATAACGTTATGAAAGATAACGTTACACGAAAATTATTATTAAGAACATTAATACACGGTTATTAAAGGTCTTTTCATACTTGATGTTGTAACGCGTATAGACACGCACACTACGGCGACGAACACAAATATGTCTATACGCGTTACAACTACAAGTATGGCCCACCCGCTATCGTGAGACAAAACTGTAGCAAGACATACCTTCCCAAAGGAGTAAGTCCGCGAGATCTCCGGCCGGATGCACGCGCGGCCGTGAGTGTTCTCAGGGTTGCGGAGCCAGTCGTCGAAGAATCTAGAAACACCAATAAATATTGAGACAAACTTAAAATCCATACCATCTGACTTGTCTTATTAAGTAAACACTTTTATAACCTCAAAATGCTCCATTTTCGCCTAAAATAACAATATTGTCAACCATCCATGATGTAAAATCAGGAAAATGGTGTCCAAGGCACTGGTCCCTCGGCCGACGATGAGCGGGAAGCGAGTACAGCCAGTGATCAACTATTAATATTTGTGTCTCTTTCCTTGACACGGGATCTATATTTTTTGTTTCGACAAACTAGTGGAAAGAGTTCTCGCCGGCGGTGTGAACAGCCAGCGATCAACTATTCATATACGTGTCTCTTTTACTGACAAGGGATCTTTGTTTTGTTCGTTTCTTGGGCGAGAAAATCGCCGATAGCTAATCGCTTCCTCGCCCTTCGTGGGAACAGTGCCAAAATGTGGTCACTAGTTGCTTTATTCACCAGATAACGATCGTGTTATAGCTCTTGCAATTCACGATGGCGAGTGATTGAACGTGCACATGCACAAAGTGTGCGTTACTGATAGAGCGATCAGTCGCGAGCGCGCCGTCGCTCAAGTCACTTGTGCATATTGTTTCCACGACGCTAACTGCACGAAGTACCGTCAGCATGTCTAATTTCCGGAAAAAACGCGAAGTTATTCATAGCTATGTAACGTATTTTTATTTTTAAGTATGCTAAAATAAAAATAGTTAATTTATTTAAAACTGTGGGCCTGTCCGTGTTTATCGCGTGACAAAACGTGGATAAAGCATTCGTCACTTTCTGACAAGTATATAAGTGCGAGAGTGAAGGATGTTTTATCCACGTTTAGTCACGCGATAAACACGGCCATAATAAGCCCTCTGAAATAAAGACAAAACCTAGAGATAGGTTTTAATTAAGATAAAATTGTACCTAATTTTAGGAGAGAAAATACGGAGACATTACAAATGTCATCTTCGCGACAAGATAAGAGTTACAACAATTTCGTAGAAGATGCAACCAAGAAGGTCGCTACTACATGCATGACTAAATAGTTCGCATATCACGGCAAGAACATAAATAGTTTTTTTGTTTTCGATGTTTTATCTTATTTTATAGGTACTTATTATTTGTAGGGAAGAGCTATGGTCGCCAAAGTTTTCAATTTCTTCAAGAAGAATATTCTTCTTAATTAATTTTCTCTTATTTTTTTATTCTCACCATACCCACTTTCACTCTCACGCACACTTTGACAAGTATACAGATATGTGTTTACCACAAGTAAAGCCCACTCGCCATCGTAAATTGCAAGAGCTATAGCTAAAAACGATGCATTTAGAGGTTATAAAAGTGTTTATCTACATCCATATCATAACTTCAATACAATATGTTCAGAAGCGATAAGCAAATCGCCTATATTAAGAAACCTGTATCTGTGGTTGCATCTTAATGTTTACATTAAAGTATAGTGCATCGTAATGTTAACATTAAAGTGTCGGTACCTAAACATTAAAGTATCGGTAATACTGTACCACTAACTTGAAAATGCAAGCCATATCTGTACATTATAAATAAAGTTTGTTTTTTATTAGTTTTTTTATTTTTTTATTTAAGCTTTAGTGTCACTGTAGTACCAACTTAATAAAAATACAGGCCATATCTGAACATACTATAGAAAACTTATGATATGCATGTAGATAAAGTTATGTATGCGGTTATACATAATTAGGCATTAAAACACTCGTATGATCCTATTATGAAACTCGCCTTCGGCTCGTTTCATAAAACCACACTCCTGCTTTAATACCTCTTATTATGCACCAGCCACATAAACTATTATTACTAAATAAGACTAGTCATATGGTATGGACTATACACAAGATCTAGTCCCAAACAAAATGAGAGAGAAAATTTGAGGACATGTGACAAACAGTACTGAGGGTGGCATTCCACCTGTCCAATATCTTTGTCCAATGTGCATTGCGTCTAACATTTTTTAAAGCAAACTGTGAGACGCAAATACACATTAGACAAAGATCTTGGACAAGTGGAATACCACCCTAAGCAATAGAGTTACTCTTAAGTTTTTACCTATACCCAGTACTAAAATGTATGGCTACTTCCGAGTTGACCGTACAAACCTAGGCTGTCCAAGGCTACGCTAATATCCACCAAATTGTCACCTGTCAGCTTGGTAAACTATGGTCCTATATGTACTCACGCTTTGGGCCAGCGCGGGCGCAGATCGAGCCAGGTCTCGCGGCGCAGCATCCAGCCGAGCCCCGGGAAGAAGTCTGTCCGGTGCAAGAGTTCCGGCTTGGACATGTCCACCAGCTCCTTCTTGCCGTTGTCGTTCCACGCAGATACGCACCTGGAGAGGAGAGGTGCAAAGTGAACTTTAGTGTTCGACCGAAACGTTTTTTTTGCCGAAACCGAAACTTTTATAGAGTCGTTAAAATCGTTGAATATTATCACTAAAAATATCAATGGGCTATTATTTCTAGACATATTAACAATAAACTAGTTTTAAGTCCTGTAGGTATGAAATGAAACAAGTTCTCTTAAAAAAGTTAACAATTTTAACAAATCACACTCCGCCGGCCTTCAAATACTAGGTAGGTACTCATAATTTATGATCATAAGTCATCTTCCTTCTTTTATTTATTTGTCAAATAAAAATAAAAACAATTATGTAGGTAAGTTTCGGCGCGACCGAAAAGTTTGGCACGTTTTGGACCGAAACCGAACCTTCGGCCGAAACATGTTTTTATGCCGAAACCGAAACTGAAACTTCGGTCGGACACTAGTTAAGTTTGACAAGCTATAGGCATAATTTTTTTTTGGGTCGTCTTGAAAGTCACCGCATACATTGGGGCCAATTCGGGTTGCGTTCTATAATTTTTTACAGAGCTATTCCACTGTACAGTCAACATCATACATAAGTGATAATTTATGTACCTTGTCACTTTAACGTCGTGTTTGAAATGTCATACAAAATTGTGAAACGATTGAAAGCGACGAGGTACATAAATGATCACTTATTTATGCTGTTGACTGTACCTATATATTTTTTATATGCATGTTCGTCGATTTCTCTGTCAATTATGGATCGATTTAAAAAAGCTTTTTTTGTTTAATAGTGTAAACTTCCAAGGTGGTCCCAATTTCAACAAATCTGATGAGGGGATCTGTGAGGAAATAAGGGAACTCCTTAAATGTTATAGGCATACATATATCGATTTGGATATTTTTAGTAACAAGTCCAGCATTTGCATTCAGGAAGTATCATTTGGTGAAATAGATCTGATTATGATCACCACAGATGGCCACCGGAACTCCTCAATGGTACCTATTTCAAGAGTGGCGATATGATATCTCGATTAAGATAGTTGAGCGACTATAACGAATATTTAATTTATGCCATTATTAATTTTGAAAAAAATATAATGAACTTTAGAGTCATTAAAATATGGTTTAAACTTAATTGTCTTGATTATGTACCTTATATAGCGGGTCGAGCCTATCAATAAATATTTTACTTTGCGTAGAGATCCACAACTGAATTTATTTTTAATAACCTTTGACCTTTTATCATATCAGTCATTGATATAACTTACCATAACGTAGGGTCTTTGAGCAAAAGCGGGTACGTGCCGATGAAATACTCGTAGAAATCAGGCGAAACGTCGAGATCATCTGCAAAACAAGGTTCAGATGAGCTTTTGACCTTGACCTTGACCTAGAAATGACAAACTGAAGATAACAAGTCGATGAATTTACAACGCTAGGCGCCACATCGAAGCGCTAGGCGCCAAACCTATTTTAATTAGCCAAGATATTAAGTATATGTAAATTAAAATATGAAAATATTGATTGTATAAGTAACACATTACTAAGAACACGAAAGGGGCGGTTCTTAAGTGATTTCACCAGTGTCAAGTGAGTGAGTGGATAATCATAATCAATAAATAAAATAATCAAAAGTAAAACCCGGTCATTTTTCAATCGGCCGTCTTCCCTCGCTAACGGTTTCCGACAATACAGTCGTTGTTTTGGTTCATGTAGGAAAACATATCGAATATAATTTATGTACGAGGGGCGTTCAAAAAGTTCTCGTTAATATCTTTCAACCTTTTTTAGTAAACTTTTTAATAATGGCCACTCAGAATAATTTATTGACGTAAAAAAAAGTAGCTTTCAGATAAATAACGTATTTTGTTGGTCTGCAATTGCCTAACAAACGTGAGCGTCATGACCGATTTTAGAATGGTAATTAAATTAGAGCACCGAGCCGTAATAAATTTCTTGACCAAACAGGGAAAAATAAAAAGACAATAAAAGAAGAAATTGATAATGTTTACCATGAATCTGCTCTTTCATTATCTACAATTCAAAAGTGGCCAAGTGAATTTAAGCGTGGGAGGGAGAGCATCAAAGACGACCCTCGACCTGGTGGGCCTGTCGAAGCTGCTTCACAGGAAAATATAAAAAAAGTGAAGAAAATGATATTGGGAGATGGTCAAGTGAAGATAAAGTCAATAGCTCAAACAACTAACCTTTCTATTGGCAATTATATAATTCATGACCATCTTAACATGTCAAAAGTTAGTGCGACATGGGTGCCACGAATGCTGACACGGTTTCAGAAAGATACGCGTGTTGCTTGTTGTTCTGACTTTATTGAAGCGGTGAAAATCCTGACGAGGTCCTCCAAAAGATTGTTACTGGAGATGAAACCTGGGTTCATCATTATGACCCAGTAAGCAAAAAAGAGTCCATACAGTGGCTCATTAAAGGAACTCCTCATCCCAAGAACTTCAAGGTCGTCCCCTCAGCTGGCAAGGTTATGGCCACAATATTTTGGGATTGTGAAGGAATATTTACTGATCAATTATAAAGATAAGGATGTAAATATCACAGGACAATACTACGCTAAAATTTTACGCCAATTGAGGGAAGCAATCAAAGAGAAGAGACGGGGAAAATTAACTAGTGGTGTACTGCTTCTGCACGACTACGCCCCTGTGCATACTGCTCATATCGCTAAGGCTGCTGCTCTTGGATCTGGGTTCGAAACTATTACTCACCCACCGTGTAGCCCAGACTTGGCCCCCAGCGACTTCTTTTTGTTTCCTAATCTCAAAAAGGTTCTGCGAGGAAATCGCATTCTGATGAAGAAGCGTTGAAGGCAGCAGTCCAGTCCAGGAGCATTTTGATACCAAAGATAAATATTCCACTTATTGTATTATTTTGTCGGATAAGTTCCTATTGATCTTGCTTTCTCAATTAGCTTATCGGTGGGTACTAAAGTTAACTGAGACAGCAAGATAAAAACGAACTTTTCCGACAAAAAATTATTCACTACATCTGTACCGAGAATTTACTGAACGCCCCTCGTAATTGCCTCACACCTATTTATATTATTTTCAAGTTGTTATCACTTTCACGTGTTTTCCTGCAGAGCTACGTATTGTTGTTTAATCAGAGCTCTTAGGTTAAGGATTATCATTGTTATAAGAAATAAATATATTTATAAAAATATATAGAACATGCGAGTTCTTTGCGGTACTTCTTCTCGGTAGTGGTCAACTATTAGAAAGGGCTGGTAGGGACGAAACTTGAAAAAAAGTGCCTACTTGCGAAATTAAATATCATTTCATCCATTTACTGTTTAAATTGAACTTGAAATTGGATCTGGCTGACCTTGACCTACAACTAAAGCCTAGTCACAAAATATACAATAGTATAAGTACAGAACAGAAGGCTCTTCCTCCCACTTAAACCCCTTCTACATAGTCGGAAAAACCACCCTACTGAACCAAGGTCAAATTTGTCATCTCAACTTCAATTCTACAAGATTCAATTCTAACTTGAACTTGACTTGAGTGGTGATTATTAACATCAGGTGGCCTGCCCAATAAACAATTTGGTCATATAATAAAACGTTTTTATGACTTTGAGTTTTATAAAAGTTATATTACAGTAGTTTGTCTGACTCTTCGTCATGTATTGGTGCATTATGTGTCCGAATAGTCATATACATTTCTTGTCATATAATAATGTCATATAGACGTTCTTTCAACATTTCTTTACGACCGTCGTATAATAGTGTCTACGACGACGTTTATAAAACTTACTCATATAACCTTTTCGTCGTATAAACGTTTTTGTCGTATAAACGTGAAGATAGTGTCAATTTTGTCATGTAATTACCTTTAATATAACTGTTAAACGGACAATAATTGTGTAAATTCAAATTAGTGATCGTTATATAAAAATCGAATAAGTGTTACGAGTGCAACCTGTATACGTCTTCAAGTATCACAAACATTATAATACGACCGCTATTTGATTAATACTCATGTTAAAGTTTTATAATAAACTTGTATATAACTTCCACCATTTTGAAATCAAATTCATCACATTTAATTACTCTTTCTAAAATGGATCCAAAAAAGTGGAAAAGGATTAAAAGAAGTGGTGCATTCAAAAGAAAAGTGCAAAAGAATTATCATTCGCTTCAAGCACGCACTTTAATACAAAGTAATAAAGCAAGAGGTCAAGCTGACAGTGAGGAAAATGAGAATGGTTCCGTATCACGTTTAAATACAAATTCTTCACATTCAGCAAGTCCCTTGTGCAAGTTCCTTGCGCAGTGGTTTCGAAGCACTCGAATACCCTGCAGTTCATTTGCCGAAGTTCAGGACAACGAAAAGAAAGGATAAAATGAGTGAATGACCACGGCCATTTGTAATGTACGCGTATCATTTCCTTGATGTCCGTCTTTGACAAAAACTTATCAATATCCGTATAATTGTAAATCATTTTGCCATTTTCCTGAAAACAAAAATATTATTTTGACTTAATCGAGAAAAAATAATATTTAAATTATAATTTGTCACTCAAATCCTTCCGTTCTTAAAATATAAATTCTTTACCAATAGTATATATTTAATGTAAGTCAGGCGTTTCATTATTTTATTACTGAACCCTAAATCTACTGTTATGGCGAACGTTCCATTTTGAATAGGTACGCAGTTATAGATCGGGAAGTTATATAGTGGTCACATAACGCAGTTACCTATTAAATTATTAATAAAAATATATCAATACTTTAAAATTTTAAATGCCCATAAAAATTTAGTTACCAACTTACTTCACATTAATCAGTAAACTAGAGTGTACAATAGTTTACAGTTGATGAATATGGTTTTTTCACCTCAAATTATAAGTAAAAAAATGCAATAATTACGGCCTTTATTCCTTATTGTTATGTCACAAAACACGTTAGGACTGTTTATGAGGAGGTTACCATCGATATCTTTAAGCGACAATAAAACAACCATTACATCATATAAAAGTCAAATTGTGCACCATTACTCTATACGAAGTCGAATACACATTGCAGCAACTAATATTATATAACATGTAGCCAAATCGCCAACGCGTATATGACGACTATGCGACTAAGTAGGTATTCATATGACGGTTACACGAAACTCTAACGACTTAAAGTTGAATTAAATGGGCCCTAATGCCGTCGAGTAAACGTCCTTATGACATTTATACGATTATACTAAGTAACATAAAGTTGAGACCAAAACGTCTACTCAACCTCGAAATGTTTATTGGGTGTGTACTCGTTTGCCTAGTTCATACCATAAAAACGTGTTTAAAACAGTCATGACCTTGACCTTGACTTTTGACCTGACTGACCTTCAACAATAACCACAGCCTCGTACCGCAGCGTTTCTAACACGTGCGTGAGCGCGAACTTGAAATGCCGCGCGATCTTGTAGTAGCCCGCCATCTTGACAGCGATATCAGAGAGATCTGGCTGTTGGATGAGCGTGATGGACGGGTCCTTGTCGGTGAACGCTTTGATTGTGTGGTAGGTTGCATTGTGGCCGCAGTCCTGAAAGTTTTAGGATTGTAGAGTTTTAAAAGAAATATACAGAGTGTCCCAGAAACCGTCGTCAACCCGCCTAGGGCTGATAGAGCAGCTAAAAAGCTATCAATTTAACCCCTATGTATGTTCAGCGATTTTTACTAGTTTCGGATATATTGATCACATTAATCTGAATTTTTGTTATGTAACGAAAAATCATTAATTTCATGTTTTGTTTCACAAGCTTTTCAGTGGTATCCTACATAATTATAGAATCATTACGAATCAGCGAAGATTTTAAACCTATTTGCCCCTTTTATATATATATTTTTTTTTAAGTAAAAGTTGTTTTTTTAACACAAAGTGGAAAGCAAACACTGGGGCACCTAGTATGGAGAAAAAGCCTTATGTGATTGATTACTTTAAAAAAATATCATTGGGTAACGTACTTTCGATATCAGTTTAAAGTTTTCTGATATCTATTATATTTACGGAATAATGGGCTAGCTACACATAACGATGACACCCTGTAGACGATGATATACTTTGGCAGTGAAAAAGTATCTGCGATGCGCTTCGCTGTATGGTGCGCCGGCCCTTAAGTCGCAAACGCACAGAGAGCGGAGGCGGCGCGGTGCGGCGCGTTCCCGTACAAAGCGTTTTCAAAGCGTGATGGAGGCGTTTTTTGTATAGGAACGCCCCGCACTCTCAATCTCAATGCGTTTGCGACTTTAGTAATTTCATTTGCAGTCCCGAGATTGTAATCTATGAGCGTCAAAGCACAATTAACACCAGATGACCAAGATTGTTTCACGCCTATTGTAGTCATATCGTTTACGACCCAGTTTTACTGCCCAGAAAGAGCTATGGTAACATTAACAAAACGATAAACACAATGCACGTAATGCCAATGCTACTAATATTATTGAACGAGCTATTCGCCCGTGGATGTCGTTAAACAGGGTTTGAGATTGTTCTTGAACGTAAAAAGACGTATGAACTGATGGAGTACCTAATTTATTAGCAGACCTAGGAATATACGGGGCAAAATTAAATGACAGCCAGGGATTGCCTATATCGTTAAACTCAATTATCGATGCTTTTCCCATATACTAGTGGTAACTCCAAGTTTTTTTGTAAAAAAAAAGTTTACAAAAACAAAAACCCGCCTTCAAAAAGCAAAAAATTACTTCTTTAAAATGGTAGGTAAATAGGTCAGTCCAACTGAAGTCTGCTTTTGGTTAAAATATTGTTGGACGCCGACTTCAGTTGGAAAGTCATAGTCATATATATGCTTCGTCATAGTCGCTCAACTATCTTAATCGAAATATCTTGTCGCCACCCTCGAAATATATACCGTTTAGGACTTCCGGTGGCCATCTGTGGTCTTCATCACCAAATAGTGCTTTCCAAGACCAAATACACGAGTTACAATGAAAAATACCAAAATCGCTATAGGTGTGCCTATAAATTTTGAAGAGTTCCGTCGATTCCTCATGGATTCCACCATCAGATCTTCATTTTGATAAGAATGGGACCAATCCGGAAGCACCAGCTTTGAAATAAAAAAAGAATCATCAAAATCGGTTCACCCAGTCGAAAGTTCTGAGGTAACAAACATTAAAAATAATAATAAAAATAAATAAAAAATACAGACGAATTGAGAACCTCCTCCTTTTTTTGAAGTCGGTTAAAAATGAAGTTTTATTGAAAGTATGCAGATGAAACAAAATAGCAACATAATTCTGGTTATTCTTTATTTTAAAAGGATTTTTTAACATTCACTTATCGTCATCATATATTTTTTATTGTATTTTTCAGAATGACTGTCCCAACTATTGTTAAAATAAACGATCAGAATTTGTTAGGAGTAAAAAAAAAAGATGATGATGAGTGAAATCTTAAAATAAAGAATATCATAACCAGAATTATGTTGCTATTTTGTTTCATTTGCATACTTTCAATAAAAATTTATTTCGACAAACAAAACTTGGAGCGATCACTAGTATATGGGAAAAACATCGATAATTAAGTTTATCGATGTAGGCAATCCCTAGCTGTCATTTAATTTTGGCCCTTATATTCCTAGGTCTGTTTATTAGCATTAAAAGTAAAACCGGTTCACATAATATGAGTGCAACACAACTTAAAAAGCCCACGAATGCTCTATGTTGCCATTAATAGAATTAGGCATGTTTCGTTATGTGCAACTTGCTTGGACAATTATAAATGCGTAAGTTCGTATGTTTGTTTATTACTCCTTCACGCTGCAACGGATGTACGGATTTGAATGAAACGGTAAAAGTGATGTTATTTATAAAATTCATACATTTTCAAGGTGAGCGGCCATTCGTAAAAGTGGTAAATTATGATAGAATTATTAAAAATAAACATATTTTGTTATGTAATGTAATACTCTAAAGTGCATCGGAGCAGAGATATTTAAGGTCTGTTCATTCTTACTTGTGTTATATAGTAAACAACTTTCTAACCTCAAAATTAACCTTTTTTGGCTAAAACAGCTCTTTTGTCGTAAATAAAGTAAACTGAATAAACATTTTGGACATTACTTGGCAAATGTATTTGTCTGTGATTGCTTTATTTTGTTTAAAATATCGGTTTTAGCCTAAAAACGTTCATTTCGAGCTTAGAAAGTTGTTTACTATATAAGACAAGTAAGAATGAACAGAGGGCCCTGCCAAGATGCATTGCGCTAACTAACGTTTCTATTCGATTCGTTTTTAAACCAATCGCGTCACTGGAAGATGACGTGATACGAAAAGTCACGTGATCTACCAGTGACGCGATTGGTTTAAAAATGAAACGAATAGAAACGTTAGTAAGCGCAATGCATCTTGGCAGGGCCCTCAGACCTTAAATATTCATATTTGGGCGTACTTTTGTACTAAAAACTGAATACTTAAATCTTTAAAATCTCCGCTCCGATATTATTTAACGCCATAAATTATGTGTATTTAGAGGTCCTCTAAATAACTATGTAAAAATGATCCGTGGCCGCTGAAAAAAAAAAGACAATATTCTTCAAACATATTTACCCAATGCTCTTCGAAATGGAAATAGCTTATACCCTGGATAAACACATAGCCTACTTTTTATAATGGAAAATTTAAAAGTTCACGAGGGTATAACGACGAAGTCCTGTGTGCTCGTTTGCCTTCCATAATCCATTAACCTGTGAACTTTAGTTAAAGCCAGTCCCTACGACCCTACGGACCAATAGGAACTGGTCAGGACTAGTGTTGCCAGTGTCCCGATTTTCAGGGGTCTATTGACACGTCCTGATTTACCATTGATCGGGACGCCAATTGTCCAGATTTTCAGCACAGTGTACATAAATAAGACAATAATTTATAACAATGGAGAAGGCCAAAAACTGGTTGTCACACTTGACATTGCAAGAGGGCTGTAATTACAACGATTTCTTGTACTGTCCCGATTTGAAAACCCAGGTCTGGATTTTTTTCTAGTAGTCCCCATATATGATACACTAGACCTGGAAAAACTGCTAATATCTTGTATTAACACAAAGGCTACTTTTAATCCCGAGAAATTTAAAAGTTCCCAAGGGTATAACGATAATCGAAATCCACGCGGACGAAGTCGCGGCCAGAAGCTTGTTTTGTATAAATTTCCATTCCATTCCATCCAACCATCCATCCATCGATCCTTCCATCCATCTGTCCATCTATCCATCCATCCATTACCTGTGACCTCTACTTAAAGCCAGTCCCTCCGCCTCCGACCCCACGGACTAATAGAACCTGGTCACGCTCACCTGGCTGACGATGATCGGGAACATCTCCTTGTTGGGCCTGAACTTGATCAGGTTGTCCAAGCACCGCTTGACCGTGACTCGGTCACACGCGATCACCAGGATCGGCAGCACCGGCTCCGGGGGCGCTGTTGAAGTCCTGGCGCGGACTGGAGTCTCTGGAATAGACAAAATATTACGAAAATATAAAGGGCTCCATACATGATCAGTTTTCAAATCAAATCAAAATCATTTATTTCAGCCATCTTTGGACCATAATATTATTACAAAGTGTTAGTAAATTAAATTAAAAATTTAACCTAATGTTAGTATTACATATTTTTACTGAGCACATAGGTTTTAAACTAAGCTAACCTACTTAGGCTGATATGCCAGTACGTGAAACAGACAACAATGATTCACATACAATGGTTTTGCCTTCAGTTCTAAAGTCATTCTCTTCAGTCAGTCTTGGCAAAGGCTGCACCTGAACTGAGTAAAACTTGTCGTGAACCGATTGGCCTCTACTTGCAGGAATATTTATTTATTTCACAAAAAATTACAGCTCTTAGCCAAGCCTAGCCGCTTATAGGAATTGCGGCGGGCTTTGCGGAACTGACGCAGTTCGGCCTGAACCGATCGGCCTCTACATAGTCTATATGTGACTATGAAAAGAGACCTTATTGTCGATGACACTTCCGCCATTATTAAAGATGCTCCGATATAATTACAACGTCGCGTGATGCAGTGCGGCGTAAGCGCCATCGACAATAAGGTCCCTTTACATAGATAATGCCACATATAATATAATATAATAATCTGGGGACAACCTCACACAAATTTCCTTGTCCCAAACTAAGCTCTAGGCTTGTA
Organism: Acleris literana; assembly: GCA_946894065.1. Classification (NCBI taxonomy): domain Eukaryota; kingdom Metazoa; phylum Arthropoda; class Insecta; order Lepidoptera; family Tortricidae; genus Acleris; species Acleris literana. The sequence continues at coordinate 3,842,516 of OX335696.1, forward strand.
CTATGGGTACTAGACAACGAAAAACATACTTAAATACGTAGAAAACATCCAAGACCCAGGAACAAATACTCGCGCTCATCACACAAATGCCTGCCTGTCCTTACCAGGATTTGAACTTGAACCAACTAGGCCAGCGCGTCGTCAATGGCCACTCGTTGCGGTCAGGCGGAACTAACGCAGTTCGGCCTGAACCAATCGGACTCTACATGTATTATTTTAAACTGAAAAAAAAAGATTTGCTAACAGTAGCAAATTTTTTAGCTGCTTGTATCATAACTTGAGTGACTACAAAACTAAGGCCTACTAGTAGCTAACACCACTTCAGTAAAATAAGTTTTGCAATATTAACATAGTTTGGTTCCTAAGTATTAAATTTTGGCTAAACGTCAAGTAGCCGAACTAGTTTAGTTATTTATTTTTTCCAGTGTAAGTCGCTTTGCGGCTTTAGAGTGGGGATGTTACGCAGTTTCGAATACGGTTTCGATGAATTGGAACTTACGATTGACCTGCCTATCCTATGGATCCCAGAGTATTAAAAAATGTAAACGGAATACTGAGCTGCGTTCCCAGACAAAAATAATAGATGTAGCTCCGAAGGGTGCCCAACTAAAGCGGGACTTGGCCGGCCACGTTGCTCAAATGTACCCTAATTGTTGGACCAGGAGAGCCAGAAACTGGCTCCCGGAAAATACTAAGAGAAAGCGTGGCCGCCCCAGGAAGAGATGGAGTGATGAGTTGAGATCATGGGACAGAAACTGGAGGGAAACCGCTTAAGATCGGATAGAGTGGAAGAGGGGGAGAGAGGCCTTTGCCCAGCAGTGGGATATTATGGGCTCATAGTAATAATAATAATAATAATAAACGGCTCCAAATCGATTTAAGTGTACATTAAAGCCCACTCGAATCCATTAATGGATTGGAAAAAGTCCATCTGACCCCTTTAACGATCCTATCAATGGATACTAGTGGGCGGAGGGGTTTGTCTCTGTCAGAAGCTTATCGAATTATTTCATTTAAATACCATGTCCTCGTGAAAAAAGGAGAGTTAAATTGTAACAGTCAGTTATTTTTATCTGGGGACAACCGATCCGTCCTCGTTTCGGCCCGGATATTTGTGGTTTAACAGATAATATTTAGCCTACTGTTAATTTTTTTCTTTGTGCCAATTTAATTGACATATTACGTGTTATTAGGGCACTTCGCTGTCGTTAAATACAATTTAATGGTATATTAATGGTTAATTAATTAGAAAATGCCTGTAGGAGCTACTGGGCTATGAAGTTACATGAAGGGTAACCTTCCAATGGCGCCCAAGAGAAAGCTCATGGACATGTGCAATATGTGCATTTTTCCGATCCTCACCTACGGTGCACAAACATGGTCTTTGACAAACATTCAGATGTCGGCCCTTAAGGTTTGCCAGAGAGCCATGGAGAGTATTCTGAGCGTTAAGCTTAAAGATCGCGTTCAAAATACAATACTACGCTCCAAAACCCAAATTTCTGACGTAGCCGCCAGACTCAAGTGGGCCGGACATATTCGTCGCATGCCGGAAATCAATTGGGCAAAAACAAGTACAAACTGGATCCCACACGACAGGATTCGGCGACGCGGCAGACCTACACGCAGGTGGCGAGATCAGCTTGACGCTTTCAGAAGGGACTGGCAGGAGGCTGCATAAGACAGTGATGCGTGGAAGGACGAGAGGGAGGTCTTTGCCCAGCGCAGTGGGACACTTCAGGATAACAAATAAAAAATAAAATAAATAAAATTGTATATGGTATATGACGTCGTAGCCCAGCTTACTCGTTCAATAATCTGCAATCTGAGTGATCTTACCTCAAACACAACTCGTAACATAAACATAATTTTAACGAATTGTTTTTAAACAACGAGCGCTAACGTTCGGATTTTCTTTAGAAATACAATATAAAAGAGCTTTTGGACATATCAAAACTATGCCCTCCTTCCCCACGGCACTACTAAGCCGCACTACTGACCAATGATTTGTATTTCTAATTAAAATTTGATGGAGTCGACGGAGCTCCGCTACTTTTTCTGGGTGGTTTGGCCCTTCGGGCCTGCTGAACAACTAACATAACCTAAACCTACCTCATATTTATGATACTAGTTTTGGTCAGTAGTGCGGTTTAGTAGTGCCGTGGGGCAGTCCCCAAACTATGTAGGTATCTTGTTAAGTAATATATTTTTAACGTATTTTTTATTTACAAGCAAAACTTTACAAACAATTACCGTTACCCTGCCCTTATGTCCAAAGTCAATGCGCCGATTTATACTAAATAATTCAGACAAGAGTGATTTTATAACCAAGCGCCCAAGAAAAAAATTGTTATGGCCGGAATGTATGTAGGTATGTACAATCAGCAGCAGAAATAGCTACGCAACCGAAGAGGTCAAAATGCTCTGCACTCGACTCTATTGTTAAGAGAATAGTTTAGTTTAGTTTATTTATTAATCAATGTAATATTACAATATAAGTTGCATTGCATGTCAAAAAATACGAAATTACATTGAGATCGTCAAAACATAAATACTAATAATCAAAGAATACAAAAATAATTAATTAAAACAACAACAATTAAACATCAAATAAATGGTCACTCGTCCGATGTCAATATAAAAGGATTAATAACTGTCAACACAATAATAAATAAATTTACAATTATAGCTCCATATATTCATCCACAGAGTATAATGGATTATCCAGTAAAAGGTTTCTAAGCTGGTGTTTAAATGCTTCGTCGGAATGTACATTTTTAAGTTTCGTCGTGTCTAGATCATTTTGAGCATGCTATTCAGCTGAGCTACTTTTGATGCTGACTGTAGATATCGTCTTTATTTTCTCAACCTCGTATCTGATAGTATAAGGTCATAGAAAAAACATTCATGTTCCAAGGTATATAAAGACTACTTTCGCATCAAAATATACGATCTGATAAGAGGTTAAGAAAGTAAAGGGAGGATATGGTACCTACGTATGTATGGATGTATGTATGTATGTATGTATGTATGTATGTATGTATGTATGTATGTATGTATGTATGTATGTATGTATGTATGTATGTATGTATGAATGTATGTATGTATGTATATATGTAAACACTGTATTGTACAAAAGAAAAACCAGAACAATACAATGTAATGTATGGTTGTTTCTTCCCTCATGGTACTTTAATAAAAAAATGCAAAATGGCGAAATTAAAAACCCATTTCACGGTAACTAACAAATCATGCGGTCAGGTTTTATTTATTTTTGTTAAACTTGTTTACAGTTTTGTTACAGAACCTAAGGTGACTTGGAGAAGAAAGATAAGTTTCAGAGCTGATATCTCTTTTAAGGCCAACCCGATTTTTATGAAATTTACCAAAGAAACTTACCGAATAAACTAGCTTTCTTTAAAAAAAACGCGCAAACATCGCACCATCCGTTTAGGAGCTACGATGCCACCGACAAATACGCAGACACACGTTAAACTTACAAACCACCCTTCTTTTTTTGTAGGGGGTTAAAAAAAATACATAGTATAAAACAAAGTCCCTTCCCGCCGTCTTCGGGTAATGCGGTTTTCGTTTTCGTCAAAAGGACTGATTCAAGAGGAAGCTTTTTTATTTATAACTAGGTGCTGCCCGAGTCTAAGTCCGTGCAAAAAAAAAAACATAGCCTATGTTACTCAGGGATGATGTAGCATTCTAACGGTGAAAGAATTTTTGAAATCGGTCCAGTAGTTTTTGAGTTTATTCTTTACAAACATACAAAAATAGAAATGTTTCCTTTTATAATATTAGTGTAGGTAAATTCTGGATTATGTATGGGTGTTTCAGAAAACTCACACAAACCAAAGCGTAGCGAGGGCGGGTCGCTAATAAATAAGATACCTTCTGAGTAAGTTCGCTCCATCGCCAACGTTCTCCCGGCTGTATTATCTCGAGGCACAAAAGCCGCCATTCCAAATATTACAAAAAACAAGATCGTCGCTTTTAAGTAGCCGATAGCCATATTTGATCACTAACACCAATAAAAATAATTACGGCGTGAAATAACCGAGCAGCGCAGGCGCGTAATCAATAATGAGTTTACGACTGCGGATATCACAGTGAGCAAGCTGGTCGGAGGCTCTGATAAGGGATATTACACGCCCACTGACTCTCTGGGTTTTGGCGAAATCAGATTAATCGCGCTTCTCTGTACGTCTCGATCCAGTAGCGGGTTTAGGGGCAGAGATGGGCATTATTCGAATAATTATTTATTCGAATAATCATTCGAATAAAAAATAATTCCTAATATTTTTATTCGCGAATAATTTATTCGTCGAATAATTTATTTGCGAATGATTTATTCGCGAATAGTTTATCCACGAATTGATCATTCGACTACTTTTCGAATAACGAATAATTTATTAATTTATAAGAGAAAAATGGTTATAATAAGTAGTACATAATAATTATTCGTGGCAATTCATTCAACGAAGTTTAATTTTTTTGTCCCTTGTATTCCCGTTCGCGTTTTTCACGTTTTTCTTTATTTCCCAGTCGTTTGTTATTCTTCTCCACCTTTCACCATGGGACATGTACCATTTGAGAAGTTATTTAGTTTTGCGAATTTTTCTTGTCGATGTATTTCAAAGTCCCCAATTCAATGAAATTCTGAGATAATGAGATAGTGTCTCCAGTTTACAGTTGACGCGAGAAGGAATTACAATACTCAAAAGTGGCAACCACCAGTTTTAGGAAATGGGATCATGTCAACTTCATTCCCAATAGTGGCCTCAATTGTTCCAAACTCTTTTCTAATTTTTGCACCGATAGGCCCTTGCTTTAGAATACACCCTTTTTCATATGTTCGTGAAGTTGACCGCCCCAAATCGTTTGCCCGCAAATGGCATATCTATATCGTTAGTTCATCGTTAGTTCACTATTTTAAATTCAAAATTTAAAGTTAGTTCACTATTTTAAATTCAAAATAAAAAGAGATTCGAAATTTAACTTTGTATGAAAATCATAGCGGGGAGGCTAGCTTCACGCATACCGCCTGAGCCAGCCCAGTAGCAAATTTCCAAAACTAGCTATGAAGGCACGTTAAACGTCGACAATCTTCGTTTGTTCAGGCATTTCGGGCGTAAGGATCTGAATGGTTTGGCCAGAAAAAAATAAAATCGAAAATTGCAAAACGGCTTTTTGGGTTTTTATGAAAAAATATTTAAGGCGGTAAATAATCGGATCCTAACGATTCCACTATCTGAACTAACGTCTAGAGACGTGGCTGAATCGAGCGAGGTAGGTGTCTTGCGGGCAAACGTCCATAACCGAGAGAAATTCAAAATTTAACTTTGTATGAAAATCATAGCGGGGAGGCTAGCTTCACGCATACCGCCTGAGCCAGCCCAGTAGCTAATTTCCAAAAACGATCACATAGGTCACATTTTCTAAAGCTACAAGTTAAATTTTACAGGTCTAAACTGGCAACACTGCTCAAATAGCTGGTCGTCATTGGTCGAGGTTGTGTCAAATGGAAATTTGTAACCTGTAAATTGTAATTTGTAGCTTTATAAAACAGGCCCCAGATGGTAAATGAGATCTGAGACCCATAGACCGCGCGTTAGCTCTTCTGTCCCGGCTGAGGTGGGGTGACACCATGCGCGCAGTCGACGACCTCAAATCACGCGTATGCTGCTGCAGCCAGGCGACCAATCGCTAGGCAACCAGCACAGCTTCCTACAGAGGTGAAGCAGAACCGCAGTAAACCCGTTCGCGGGGTGCTGCCCTCGACGTGTCCCAAGCAGGACAAATATGGTTTTACTATGGAAGAGGAAGAAGCCTGTCCCGGGGAACCTGTGCAGCACCGCCGGCCGAACCATTGCTATGTCCTGCTACGCCCACGACGCAGCTGTACGCGTCTTGATTATATTACTCTACGGAGGCGAAGGATCTCGTAGAGTATGTACGAGTTAAGACCGGAGTTACTCCTAGGGTCGAGTAGTTGAAGCCCCGACACAAGGTTAATTTTAAGTCATTTGTGGTGTGGTGAGAGTGTGCCGACCAAAGATCTGTTGAACTTTTTAAAGGAGGAATTCTGGCCGAAAGGTGTCTAGACGTAAGACTATAATCTTGAGACTGCAAATGCGTTGCCTAACCTGAGGACCAAGATGGAACTGCCTCTACGCTAGTAATTTCACCGGTTGTCTTATCTTCACACCTAAACAAAACAATGCGAACACTGCTGCTTGGCGAATAAAGTAGAAGACGGTGGTAGCGATCCGATTATCATGCTGCCATTCGAACTCGACCGACACCCTAAACCACCAATGCTGAAACCTATCAATGCTGTCTCGAATGACGCAGGAAAGAGAAACAGCGTCCGGCGTCTCACATGTCACATTACAGTAAATCACCTGTTATTCCGAGCTACCATCGCTACATCCGCTACGTAAAGAATTCAGCAAAATAATAAGTCGTTATCACCTTACAGCAGTTCCTTAGCACATTGTGAATGAATGACACAATTGCCACTCGTCTACTGTATCGCTAAATTTGCTACTCGTAATTATGACATTACAATGTCTTCCTTTCGCACATTTCTGGGTTCGAGAAATCGGTGAGTGTCGATGGAGCTCCGCAATGCGGTGCTCCTATTTCTGGGTAATTTGCCGGTTTTAGACCGGGAGATAGAGACAAAAAAATTCCGGTCATTTGTATCAAGTATGGCGACCCTTCAGGGGTCTAATTACGTAATGACGAAAAGGAAAATGATGGTCATAACAGCGCTGGTACCGGCTGCCCAATCACGTGGACGTTAATCAAACGTGCCGAATAAAATTACGAGTGTCGAATGATTTGTTACACCAAAATTCTCGTATTTTCCGATAGTCGACGAAAAAAGAAGTAGGCAATAGCGTAATGTCATACTTCTCCGGTGCGACTTACGGCCTGTAAGCCATACCGACGAAAACAAAATAATAATAAAAAACCATTGGTACCAGGCTAATTCTTGCACAGCTAATCATCGTCGAGTGGCTAATTCACGAAAATCACCATGCCATACTTTTCCGAGACGGTTCCAAATGGCCACCAAAGGAGATTTTTTTTTTTGCAAAACGAATCGAACGAAATTGAATGGAAATTTTGTGTCACTATCTCCCGGTCTATTTGGGCAAGCTTAATAACTTAAACTAACTTTCGACCTAATTACATTAAAAGCAGAGTATTAATAGTACTTGGCTGTCTAACTCCGTCACTCTCTCTGGAATCTGTGAGTGTGAATATATTTTTTATGTCATAGAGATGTGTAAGCGTAGAGCCCTTTGCAACGCCATGTGTAATGTGTAGTTTCACTTGTCATCTGGTTTAAATGTGTGTACAGACGTAGTGAACTATCCTTTCACATCGTATTATCTCGGAAATGTTCGTATTTGTCATGCTACTTCAGTCTGACTCAGTACCCATCAAGACAACGTGGGGGAACGTCGCATCGCGAGAGTGATAATCGATATAGAGCGGTTAATACCAGGGTATTTTATTGTTAATTAAGATTAAGTTTGTTTTCAGTTCTTTTCAATAGTCATGCCGAAAGCATTAAGACCTGGGAAACGTTAGATCGACAAGCCTGTGAAATTATTTTCAACATTTATTTATATTTCTTCTTGTTTACTTACGCCTAATTTCTATATATTTGATCGTGGTGGTTTTAACATCTCGGTGTTATATACTTCAAACTCGTGGTTTGACATTTGACACTGATAACTATAGTACTCTATTTATTTAATACAAACATGTCACTTAATAATTCAATAATTCATAGACACGTCGGCATCATTCGGAAGTAGACCTGAGTTCCGAGTTTTCACGATGTGAAAGGATTATTCACTAGATCTGTATGATGCGTTGAATAAATTATTTTTATTCAATGAGTATGGTTTTGCTGTAATAGGAAAGCCTTGGATTCAACGAAACCCGGAAAGCAAAACGTGCGACTGAAAAAAAAGATCGGGGAAAATTCTTATAGATAATTCACTAATATTTAAATAAACCGGACAAGTGCGAGTCGGACCCACCGAGGGTTCCGCACATGACACGGTTAACTCAATTCAAAATTTGGACCGCCGTTTCTTGCTTAAAGACCCTCTTTTTTTTGTGATTTAATTAAATATGTATAGTTTACAGTCCAATAGGATGTACATAATCAAGGCAATTCAATTTGAAGTGTATCGCAATGAGAATAAGGTTTATGTTCCTATCTTCATGAACTGAAAATGGCATTATCGAACAAACATAAATGAACTTTATTGCGTTGCTTGTAGATTCGAAGTCCAACTCACAAAAAACTTCCCGTTTGTAGTATGGTGGACCTTACGAGGCTATACTTGTAGCATAAGACGGTATTACTTGCCAAATTTCATAGATCTAGTTGAACGGAAATTACCCTATACATTTTTTGCGGCAAAAACGGCCGTATCTTTTTTTTACGTTAACTTAGAAGTTTGATTTTTTCACAACTTCAAGGGACCTGGACCTGTAGACTTGAGTACATGGTTTTAATTTCAAACTCGATACCTCCACGCGTTCCCGACATAAAGGAATACGGACTGACCTTTGTTCTTTTACCTACCGCCAAGAAGCGTTCGCATTGTTGTGTTCCGGTGTGGGGATAAGACAACCCGTGATATATAGACTAGCATAGAGGCATTCCTTCTTAGTCTTCAGGGTTGGCAACGGATTTGGAGTCCCCCACCAATAATTGCCCCTGAACAATACGCACGTCTCATTCTATTACACAAAAGTAGAGTAAGGCAGTTATTGTTACCGTGTAACTACACCTTTAGAATAGTAGTCTTGAGATTTTAGTCTTAAGAATGCAAATGCCTTTAGGTGTAAGATGGGTGGCCTGCAAGCTCGCTTGACTTCTTGCCATAAAAAATCGCGGTCGTCTTACAACACTTTGTCATTTCATCGTGTAGAAATGACACCGGTCGACTATAAACCCAATATCCAATGACATACATTACAAAATACAATGGCTAATCATTGTTCTGATAGTGTCACTACACATCAGTATATATCACGTTACAGCGATGATTTTTTATTGTCATTTGTACCCTTACCATGAGTTACAATTACCGTAATCGCTAGCGAATCGAATGCTCTGTCCCACGCAGACCTCGTAGCATTCTTATAGAGTGCGAGGGACAGAGCATTCGACTCGCTAGCGATAACGGTAATAGGCTGACAACATTGAAATTATACTACAAATTGTGGTCATAATATCCTATCAGATAATAGCATAAAACAACATATTTCACTTTATTTTAAACTAAATTATGTAGGTATATTTTTTTGGAAAATAAGAGAAAAATATTGTAATATTATTTGGAATTTTATCTGTGGCAGAAACGCTATGTGATTGGTTTGCAGCTGTGGTTATTTGCTGGTGACGTCACACGCAAGTAACCACAGATCATATATCTCTTCAAATGATTGTTTATTGTTTATTTGCGTGTGACGCCTCACTTGTCATATGGCCAGCGCCATGATAGAAACAGCGTTTTAAGCGCGGTTTTGAAAATTTAAACTTTAATATAGACTTTTTTTGATAATACAGTAGGATCCCAAGGAAATATCAATGTAGTGTGCTTGTTATGTAATAAAGAATTGTGAATCTGAATTTATTATCAACTAGTTTTTGGAGTTGTTGGTAATTCTGTAGCTCTGCCTACCCCACTTTGGGAACGAAGGCTCACGCCGCCGCGTTTTTATATACGGGCGACTTCAAAACCATTAACAAAATCAATGTTTTACACACCTCTCCTAGGTCTCATGGTATTTAAATAACAGTATTTTTTTTCTAAGTTTTCTAAAAAAAAATGGCTTAATGTGTGTGTTAACCATAACAGACACAGGTGACAGGTGACAGGTACAGGTAGATTCACTAAAGCTGGCACGAATGGAATTAACAGAAGTACTGTCTCACCTGTCACTGTGTGAGTGCCGTCCTTTGAACCGATGTTCGAATTTCAAACCGAAACCCTGTTATTATTTTACACACTTGTATACTTTCGTTCATTCATTCAATCCATCCGTGCCAACTCTTGTGAATCGACCTGTATGATAGGTATTAAATTTAGGGTAACCACACTTTAAAACATTAATTATTAGTTTTATTAGAAAAATTAAGATGATTAAAGAAAGGATATGTCAAGTGAGTCAATGTACACTATTCATCAGTAACCGAGCCACAATCAAGTGTTTTATATTATCAATTTGAAGTCATCCTGTATATTTACTAGCTATGTGCATTGCAATGTGACTTCATGCGTAGAATTCGTTAGTCATGCACAGCTCTCGAGTGTGGCGATGACTTTCCGAAAATCGAATTTTACTGCAAGCGATATTTTCATTCGCAAAATTTTCCAGTCTTTATTTTTTTCAGTAGCTTGTTTTGCTAAAGATTTTTATCTCAGCAGAAATAATTCCACTATCATAATTTCCCAATCTATATTTATCAGAATAGTCGACGGAGCTGCGCTAGCGCGGAGCTCCTACTTCTGGGTGGTTTGGCCCTTCGGACCTGCTGCAAAACTAACATAACCTAAACCTACCTACCTATTTCGGGCTAATTAGGTACAATGGTGAAATTTGCGACTGGAAAAAACCAGAATGGTAAATATGCGACCACGAAAAATTTAAAATGGGAAAAACAGACATTCGGTAAAATCACGCATCGGAAAATTCGCGACCGGAAAAATTGCTACCAGAAAAAAAAGATTTTAGTAAACCTGAACACTATCATATCAAATATGCCGGATAAACCGGTGAAATTACTAGCATAGAAGCATTCCATCTTGGTCCTCAGGGTTGGCACCGCATTTGCGGTCTTAGGATTGCAGTCTTGAGATTGTAGCTTTGAGAATGCGAATGTCTTTGGGCTTCAGATCTAACTTACAACCAGGTGCGCCTGTGTGCTTTAAAAATCATGCTTATAGAGATTATTTCACTATTTAAATCTTGAATATTATTAGTGTTTAAGCTACGCCCACTTTGGAGTAGTTGTGGGAATGACGTCATTATGCTTGTGACCGCGTTTTGTTTTTTTAAATCTAGCACTGACGTTAAATGTGGCGTTATCTATGAAAAGGGACCTTATTGTCGATGGCGCTTACGCCGCACTGCGTCACGCGACGTTGTATTTATATCGGAGCATCGTTAATAATGGCGGAAGCGCCATCGAAAATAAGGTCCCTTTTTATAGATAACGCCATAAATAAAAACATGTGGCGTTTAAGCTCTTTAGCCATTAGCAGAAATTTATTTATTTTCTCAGTAAATAATGAAGAAAATAATATAAAACGTAATTATAACTGGCAATTAAAATGGTAAAGAACTTATCGATTAGTGATAAAACTGATAATTGTGCCTGCTTACGCAATTATATGAAAAAATCGCAAGCAAGTTAATTATTATAGAATAGAATAAAATAACTTTACTTTAGGCAACAAGCCCTATATTTACAAATACGTCCGTCTGTCCGTCCGTCCCAACTTTAAACAGCTGGAGTGTTATTCTCTCAAAAAACGGCGGTCGGTCGGACGGACGAGCGAATCGAAGCGGCGAGTTAAGGTAGTCCCGTCCGAGCGAACGAAACACATTTTAGCGCGTGCATTATCAATTAGGTAGCCTTATACGTTCGAGAAGTCATGCTGCCAAATTGAATACACACGCTAAAATGTGTTTTGTTCACTCTGACGGGACTACTTAAACTCGCCGCTTGGACAATCACTCGTTCGTCCGTCCGTCCGTCGTTGTTGAGAGAATCACACCCCTGAGGGCCTTGCAAAGATGCACTACGCTAACTAACGTTTCTATTCGATTCGTTTTTAAACCAATCGCGTCACTGGGAGATGACGTGATACGAAAAGTCACGTGGTCTACCGGTGACGCTTTTTTATGCGCTATCACGGCGGATTTATTAACATATTTAAAAAAATAAAAAAGTGAAATAATAAAGGGGGTCCCGGAAACGTTTTTTTTCATCGTATTTTTATTTTTGTTGTGTCGTAAAAACGGTAAAACTTACAAGCGTCAAATTTGGTATGATTAAAGTACAAACCTTCGAGAAAAAAACAAATACTAAAAACCGGTCAAGCGTGAGTTGAGCTCAAGCTAATTTGATTTCAAATCGACGACGTGCTGGCCTAGCTGGTAGTGACCCTGCCTACGAAGGTAGCGGCCTAGGTTCAAATCCCGGTAAGGGCAGATATTTGTGTGATGAGCGCGAATATTTGTTCCCGAGTCATGGATGTTTTCTGTGTATTTAAGTATGTATTTCTCTATATAAGTATTTATATCGTTGTCTAGTACCCATAGTACAAGCCTAGAGCTTAGTTAGGTTAGGTTAGGTTAGGGATATTTATTTATTTATTATTAAATCCTACTGTGCGGCAGTGCGGAACCCTCGGTACGCGAGTACGACTCGAACTTGACCGAATTTTAAAACTTTCTTATTGTAAATTAAAATTAACATAACTAATACACTTTCGCTCCCTCGTAAGGCCCAGTGTGCATAGGATGTACATAATCAAAGCAATTTAATTTGAACTGTGTTTCAATAAGAATAAGGTTAATTTTCCTATGTTCATAAACTGAAAATGGCATTATCGAACAAACGTAATTCAACTTTATTGCCTTAATGGTAGATTCAAAGTCCCAGTGACAAAAAAAATATGTTTGTAGTATGGTGCGCCTTTGGAGGTTAATGCTCCCACAGTATGTTTACAAGTCGACACACATAAGAAGAGCCCTGAGCGAACTACCTGCGCAGTAAGCAAATTACGGACCAAATTGGTGGGCGCGGCGGGGGGAGCGTAAACCGCTTCGCTTTGCTGCCACGCTATTGGTTCCCAGTAATACTCTTTTCTATGATTGGTTTGTTAGTAGGGCATTTTCCAAACAAAGTGTACATGATTAATTTTTCCAGATTTCGTTTTTTAAGTTTTTCTTACTCAGAATCGTTGCTACTATCGATCCTCATCAGAGCTCGGAATAGGTAGTGCCTATTTACCTAAACTTCGCGGGAGGACGTAACTAAGAGTGGTTAAAACCACCAAAAATAATTATTTCTTATTATTGAATCCGGGATTTCCCGTAAGAAAAAAAAAACGAATTCTGGAAAAAAAATTCATGTACACTTTTTTTGGAAAACGCCCAGTAGACAACGTGCGGAAACATATCCCCTCTACTAGCCGCTCGGAGCTCTTTTTACGTGTGTCGACCCTCCAAGTATTATTATTTATGTGGTCTGTGGTTTGCGTTATCTATTACCCTGGGTATTTTTGTGAGGCGTCATTTTAGCGTTGAAACCAATCAGATTCACGGAATTCCCGTAAATATAAAGATGATAACACGAGATAAACCTTTGCACTTACTTTTAGGTATTAAGATATGTATCATGAGTGTCGTCACTATTGAAACTATGAAAAATAACTACTTATTAAATAGTTAAAAAACCGGTCAAGTGCGAGTCGGACTCGCGCACCGAGGGTTCCGTATTTAAGATAATGTTGATGTAGGAAAACATATCGAAACTTTTATGTGGTCGTCTCGCACCATCTTATATACACATAAGTATGTGTTTTTTTTTTTCTCTATCTCTCCCGTAAGATTCTTAATTGGCATGTTTTCCTGCTGAACTACGCATGTTATTTAATACTATATTTAATTTAATATTTATAGCTTTATATAATGCTAGACTAAGTAGTACCATTGTAATAAGAAATATGTTTAAAAAATGACTGACTGCTGAGTTTCTTGCGGCGTTTCTTCTCGGCAGTGGTCTTCTCTTGGGAAGCGCTGGTAGATTCTTGACGTGTAAAAGTGCCCGTGCGGCCTACTTACTGAATAAATTTCTTTTATCTTTTTATCTTTTTATGGTTGGAAAACGCATAGGAAATTACTCATTTTGTTATGAACTTTATTGCATTTGCAATAAGGTCCATTTTGACTAGCCTAAATTTTAATACAGGTTTTTAAAGTTTTTTGATAATTTTTCTAAAACTTTAATATTTGACAAATTCATTTTATTTTTCGCGTACCTAAGATATAATATAAGTAATTATCTATACACCAGGTTTTTTTTCAGATTTTTGGCCAATAAAATTCGGAGATAAGGGGGCGGTCAATTTTTGTAATTTTTTGGCTATAAATCAAAAAATACGTCACGGAAAAATATAAAAAAAAGTTTTTGAAATGTGCAGTCTGCGCCCTTTCATATGACACCCCGTTAGCCACTGAGATCACGTGGTACGATCCCCCACGCACAAAATTAATATGTGGGTTGTAGGGTACCAGGATACCGCGAATTTTTCAACCCCCGATTCTAGACCTCTTTTCAAATATTTAGATTTTTTTTTTTTTTTTACTATAACTAGATGCAAGCAAGCAGGTTATACAACTATGCCAAATTTCAAGTTGATAGCTTCTATTCTTTTTTTGCCGTTTTTTGCTCGATATTAATAACGGCAACTGGCATGAATAGTGTCTAATGTTGTATACATAATGGTACGGAACCCTTAGTGCGCGAGTCCAACTCGCACTTGGCCAGTTTTTTTCTTTAACTTAATAAATTGGTAGTTGTCTACTTTGGGAAGTTGAAGAGATGTCCGATGTTTTGTAGGTTAATCTGCTAGGTAAGTGTCATAAATTGTTTTTGTATTTTTATTCATTTTTGTAGAATAATTTAAACTACACTTACTTATCTACCACATTTGTTTCAATAATATCCTTTAAGGTAAAATAAACTTTTTTTAAACAAAGCAGGAAAACAATGCTGTAATTAATATTCCTTCAGACACAACAAATAAGTTTAGCATAATTTTACTGCGTATTCTGTACTCAGGACTGTCGCTGGCAAAAGATAGAATAGAGAATAGCGTAGAAGTCGTATTTGGCTACAACCATAGCCAAGCAGCCAAAAAACCTCTGATATTAGATGCTCTCATCCCGGAGAATGAGAAAGAACACTTTTTATCCGGGAAAATAGGACAGTTTTCGAGACAATAGCAATAAGCTTCTACGTACATGCCTTTTTCATCTGTCATAGATAAAGATTAACATTTATGTGAATCATCATTACTTCATTTATCTACACACGCCCATATTTTAAAACCTGCACTCTTTTCTCTCTGCTCTCATTCATGCCAAAACTGTACAAAGAAAATCTATTTGTTATTACAATTTGATTCCTGTGGCAACCAACCGAATACCTACCGCCACGAAGCAGTATTTATATTGTTGTGTTCCAGTGTGGAGATAAGACAACCGGTGAAGTTACTAGCATAGAGCCATTCCATCTTTCTCCTCAGGGTTGGCAACGCATATGAAGTTTTAGGATTGCAGTCTTGAGATTGTAGTGTTGAGAATGCAAATGTCTATAGGTCTCAGATCCCACTTACCATCAGGGCTTCTTTTCAACACGGTTCAACCATATTGCCTTTGACGTATTACGGTATTGTTTTTGCTGTCAAGTAAATAAGAGCTATCAAGGACTTGACAGAAGCGCGTGGAGCTAACCCCATGTGCTTCTGTTTAGTCCACCAGAGTAAATCTCTTTAACCGAACAATTGTCCTCGCGTGTGATATCCATGGACTTGTTTCTCTAATAAGTCCATGGTGATTGTCTAAAACTCGATACTGGCGAAATATACCTTGTTAAACACAAGGAGTGAAAGCCATTAATTAAGAAAAAAAAAAAAAGAGCTATCAAAACGTTGACAATATGGAAACATATCAAAAGCAAAATTATTTTACCATGTGGCCTGGGTGGCCTGTGTACTTGTTTGCCTTCTATATGCTATTAAAATAGAATCATAACACTTATGATACCCTCGAGCGAGGCACATTGCTGCCGTGATATATCTATAATGCTGTTATCTGACATCTGGTTGATTTTTAACTTATGATGCTACATTAATGAGAATAAAAATCTCGTTCAATCTGTATTAGGGTCGTTCCACCGTAACACCAGAAACAGCTAATTTTTATTAGTGATTTTCTCGTTATTGCTCTTATGCTTTTAATTATGCGAGTTCAGGAAAAGAAAATACTATCCAAATAACCATTTCATAGTTATATTTTCCTAGTTTCCTATTACAATATCGACATAAACCTTATTACACAAGTTCAGTGTAACACCCGAAACGGTGGAATGACCCATTTGGTAGATAAGGGCATTATAGATATATTACAGCAGATTGGAAGAGGTGATTAATTATTCAAATTACCGAAAATTGCCGGAAAGGTTTGTATCAATTTCGTATATATAAAAAATGTCACCTCTAATGGCCAAAATAAATTACTCTACCTGCTGCTACAGTGTTACAAATGCGATACATTCCCTTGGAGGCGCAAAAGTAGACCTCATTCGTGCTAGATTTTGTCATATGATACCCTAGTGATTAGTTTTCTGTATTACATATTCACTATGAAGCTGCATTAGGTTAGAAATGTAATTATCTCAGAAACTAATCACTTTCTACTAAGGTATAATATGAAAACCTATCACAAATCGCAAATAAGATCTACTTTTGGGAGATGCATCGAATTTCCTGTAGCCCCCTATATTTTAAAATGGTTTTCAGTATATCTAGCTAGTACTTACTCGGATCTACATTTCTTTGCGTGAGAGGCTTCTCTTTCGTGTTGTTAGTTTTGATGTTTCTCGCGATATGTTGTATTACCCGCTTCAGCAACAAGTCGCTGTCTATTTTCGTGTCATCCAACATCTTCTCTAAATCGTCGATCTTAGTCTCTATAGCAACCACTTTCTTGTTCCTATGCTCTTTGATCGTCTGTGGATCCGGTCTCACATCAAATAAAGACGTTAAAGTCACCGCGCACCACAAAAACAGAAGAAAACCACATAATATAAGCAATTTCCGTAAGTAGATCCGCATTTTTGCTATCTTAACACGACTTAATCATGAATAGGAGCATACATTTTACGAGTAAAGGTAAAAGTTATTCAGAATTATCGGTTTAAACTTTTTTCTTTTAACGCCGCAGTTCAAAACAATTTTAGCTCGTTTTATACCCCGCGTTGCCGTGTTCTCACATCGTGATAGCAGTTTAACGATCTCACTGAAATAATGTTCCGCTGGTGTGAGT
This sequence comes from Acleris literana, assembly GCA_946894065.1. NCBI lineage: Eukaryota > Metazoa > Arthropoda > Insecta > Lepidoptera > Tortricidae > Acleris > Acleris literana. The sequence continues at coordinate 3,859,685 of OX335696.1, forward strand.
GGCACGTGAATAACAAATGAATAAATGCTGAAATTCGCGACGAGTAAACCACAACAACAATGCCTGGGGACACGTCAAGTGAAACAATTGACGGAAACGTTTGACATTGACAGATTAAAATTACGTCAAATTTTGCAGTTGTTGCCAGGCTAATAAAAAAATATTGTGAAGGTTAATAAGTAAGTAACAATATGCATTGTTTGTCACATGTAAGTAATTCGCACGCGTACACTGCGTTACACGTCGTAAAATACACTCCAAGACCAAAAATGTGGCCTACTCGTAATCTTAACATAGTATAAAACAAAGTCGCTCCCGCTGTTTGTACGCTTAGATCTTTTAAACTACATAACGGATTTTAATGCAGTATGAGCAATAAATAGAGTTATTCAAGAGGAAGTTTTTATACGAGTCACAACTGTAACTCTGATAGGTGTTACAGAATAGTCACATAAAACGAAGCCAGAGGCCGCTAGATTATTCATAAAATGTTAAAATATTAAGAACATTATACATATAACTAGTAGTTCGCCCCGATCAGAGACGTTAAGATATCCCTCCCTAACTCCAGAACCACAAACGATCCTGCTCATCTTCGAACTCAAAAAATGTAATTCCTTTAACCACATCTCATAAAGATTAGATAAACCATACTCAGGTTTTAGGTAGTCGAACAAACGTACAAACATGCGAATGCCCACTAAAGCCGGGTCCGCTGCGACACGTTATCGTGTTTTTCTAACACCTTACATGTTAAGGTCCACCCCCCTGCAGGCGAACGCGGTGGATGCTATCCATCACCCGCGGCAAACATGTCAGAAAAACACGAATAACATGGCGCAGCGGACTCGGCTTAAGTTGACTTCGTTCGGTCAATAAAATTCCAGTAGATAATTTTAAAAATCAGAGATCAAAATATGTGCTGGTTCTGCCTCTGCAAAGTTATCGTCGAATAAACTACAAATTCCCACTGAGTTACTTACCACTTCAATAAGTTTCTAACTCCGTAAAATTATAAGCTAATAAGTTCTTTATTTTAGAACGGAGTACATTTTATAGACTTAAATTATTATTTCCTCTTATTCCAAAGAAGTACCATTTATGTAATTGATCCTCCATATGAGGCCCGATAGACTATCAACATTATCAGCGATACTAGAATGTCAATATTATCGCGGATTTCTAAATATACGGATATCTCTTATGATACCGTTATACGCATAAATATTTCTGTGATACTCATAGCAAATCGCAATATGCATGTATCGCATGATAACATTCACAATTTTATCCGCTCCTATGACATTGTTTTGCGAGAATTTGGTAGTACTTAATTAATCAAACAGAAAGTAAGAAAATCCCCTGACTTTTTGGTTAAAATACTTACGTGGCAAGTCTAAAAGTGACGGTTATGCACAGTATGACCAACGCTAAAATAATGTGATTGTGGGCTATTTGAGATACTGCTTTTAACGGCTACGAGGCTAACGATATAAATTAATAAATAGAATTGAGGTTTACGCTGCTAACATTTCTGGATTTGACGAATATCCGTGTTAAAGTCTTTCATTCTTTATATTAAAGTAAGAGATAGATGCTAACACGAATCTTCGCTGTCGACAGAAGAAAAATACATTTAATTGTGTAGTAGCAACAAATAAAATTTTAAGAGTAAAATTGAAATGACTAATCAACAAAAACATACTTATTACTTAAAATAATCAGTGTCCCTGCTTTGTATATAATTTTTTTTTTGCCGTGCAATACCGGGCGGGTTGCTTTTAGTAATTTAAATAATAATAATTTAAACCCAAAATCATATAGACTCAACGCACTTTGCTGGCCTAGACAGATAGTTACAAGATTTTAAAAAAAACGCTGTCAAGTCGGAGCACTAAACCATACGCATTAGTCTCAAATAATGAGTGGCAGGAATGGAGCTAACGTAACTTCGAACTTCCAGAGTTTCAATCTGATTCCATCGCAAATATTAAATAGAGTAGTGGTAGGGAGCTCAGTTTTTTAGGGTTCTTTAACCACAGAGTGCTAACTAGCTTACGTTGTCTGTCTGTTCATTTGTCTGTCTTGCCGAGCTGTTTTTAACCATAAATAGCAAGCCGGTCGTTTTTGTTACAGAAGTCCTAGAAAGCTGAAATTTGTTATGTAAGCTAGTATTAGAACACAAACCACAAAAATTCTAAAACTTGAAACTTTTACACTCCACACCCTTAAAGTAGAGGATGGAATGGAAGTTTGTATGAGACTTCCGCAAATTTTGATGCTTTTGGAAAATTGATATTGGGACTCCTTCTTACAAATAATAAAATATACTTACTTATATTACAGGATTTTTAGCAAATCACCCCCACCCTTTAAATTAAGGGATGGAATTAAGCGCGCGCAAAACGCCTGAAAGTAACATACAATAAATTAAATTATTGAAAATAAACAAAAAACCCGACTGCAATGAAAAAAACAACTGAAAACGAAAAAAAAGCTATATTATAATCTATAGAAAATTGTAAGATGTACTTATTGATATTTATAACAATTTAAATTTAATTTGAATATTGGAAAAGGTATTGCAGGCGGGGACAAGCAATGAACTTCAAAAACTATTTCTTGAAAAAAATTAACATTTGGACTAGCTTGTGCCCGCCTGGAACACCTTTCAATCTCGGTATCCGCGGGACTGAACATTTTCAATCCCGCGGGATCCCAGTGTTTACTATTGATATACGGCGAATGAAATAAAAAAATAATGACCAAAAATATAGAAAAAAATAACAAAATCATACACACAATAAACAAAAACTAAGAAAATTTTCAACAGAATGTTGTGAAAGTAATTAAAATTTTAATTAGTTTGGTATATGCGGGATCCCGCGTAGAAATGGATACTATTGATATGAGGCGAATGAAACAAAAAAACGAATGACCAAAAATATAGAAAAGAATAACAAAATCATACACATACGCATATCCTGCGGATACCGCGCTCGTACTCTCGCAACAAGCGGGCCTGGAAAATAGCGCGGGATCTCGGAATACCGGGATTTGGATTGGAAGCCCTACTCTACACGCCCTAACTCTACAAGCCCTATTGTAAACGTAGTGATTGTATTCCCTTTGGCCCTAACTTCACAAACTCTATCTACACCTTAGTCAAAATATGTGGCTTGGCCGTTTCGCTACCGTCACATGGGAGTAAGGTGAAAAATGTATTCACTGTTCATTACTTTTCTGTTATGTAATACTTAGTTCTTGTAGTAACGAAACTGCCAAGCCACATGTGGCTTGGATTCGGAATAGGAATATTCGGACAAAAATATTTTTTTCGTTTTTTCAGGATTGTCATATTTGGAAAAATATTTTTCAGAATTTTAATGAGTCGGAAATATGTGATTTTTCGAAATTTAAAAAAATCGTGATTGTGATGTTTGGTGAAACTAAAATTCGGAGTTTATAACATCGGAATTCTGAAAATTCGTGTTTATCAAATTCGGAAAAAATATTTCGAAATTATGTAGTGTACACGTCCTGAACCTGAAATAATATGTACAATTTATATTATATTTACAAGGTCTTAATTCATATTAACTAAATTCACCTTGTTTGTATTTTTTTATAATGGTCTAAATTACATTCGGAATTTCGAACTTAATTAATTTATTTTTATTTTTCAGCACAAACATTTTGACTAAATTCATTTTGGTTTGGTTGGATACTTTATTACTTTATCCAACTTCCGAATGGTCAAAATATGACTACATATCCTTTAATTTAACTCATTATTAAACGATACCGATTCTCGGCATATCGTTTCTCAAAAATACAGAAATTTCTTCACGATGTTTTTCCGTAGTATGAACAGTCACGTAACTATCTATAGTAACTGGGGGAGAACTTCGATAGCGCGATGTAGCTCGACGTAACAGCGACATCTATCGAGCAAATGTGGCAGCTTTTCTCATGGAACTTTCAATCCGTATAAAGGTATAGGAGTAACCACCATTAATGTTTTTTTTCTACTCGCGTACTATAAACCGCTAATATTGATATCGTTAATGGTATCAGAATACTACCTATAGCGTAACCGAAGCGTGAAAACAATTCTATAATGAGCGTTGCCATGGTAATAACAGTTCTATAATAATTATTTTGTCATAAATGTCATAATAAAATGGTGACGTAATTTTTTTTATGTTTGTTGTGACGCGGACGAGTAAGTTAAGCAAGATAACATTTTTTTTTACAACAGTTGCCTAAAAAGAGCTACTTTTTGTAGCTGTATATCGTGCGGAGAGTTGGATTTTTTGAACTAGTGCTTTTTACTTTTCTCAAACATGCTCGGAAATAACGGTTTTCCGATTGAAACACATGGACGGAAAATGCCTCTTTTTACTCCTAGGAGTAAAAAAACCATATGAAAACACTTTCCGTCCATGTCTATATTGTTCATGCATAAGTGCTCTCTATTGCGTATAAAATCGAAAGGACCATGAAAAAAATCCCGTACACCCAACTTGTGGGGGCGCAGTGAGGGGCGGCGGCGCGGCGGGGCTCTGCGGAGCGGCGGCGGCGGCGGCGTTGTGCGTGAAACTATCTTAACTAATACTCGTATGACGCAAACAAACATTCTCTCCGAATTTGTCAAAGGTTTTTAGAAATACTTATTATCATGTATCTGTATAATTTCCTCGCATTGTTTGAGAAAAGCATTATGTATACCTCGGCGGAAACGAGGATTTCCTGACTCGTATTTTAGCAGGCCTCGCTGTTGCTCGGCCTGCTAACCACCTCGTCAGGAAATCCCTTACTTTCCGTGCCTAGGCAACAATGTACTATTTTGTAACTACATTATGGTACGGAAAGTTGGATTTTTTCGCGCTAGTGATTTTTACTTTCCCATTTTTTTTACCGTTGATCGTTCAAGTTGCACTGTGAAATTTTATCAGACCAAGAATTTAGCAAAAATTGTCTCTTTTAATTATTACTGTTCTATTTGTTTCACTGTCATGATGTCGCAATCATATTTCCTCGCTTACCTAATTAGTTTAGCCATTCAACGAGAAAATGCTGCCAGCATCTTTGGTACGATGCCGCAGGGCCAATTCTTAGATTTAATGTTTTAGTAAATTTTCATATCTCAGATTTAGTCTTATTTAAGCTTATTTTAAGTTTTAATTTTCAGTTATGGTTTTATACTACATGTAGGTATTATTTGATGTAAGTACCTATTAAAAAACATCATTTGATACACGTGTATGGAGTCTTGTCCGCTGGCGGCTCGGGCCAAGACACCTCGGGACACGTCTAAAATTTCATCATTGTAATTAGGCCAAAATATGTAGGTAGGTTTAGGTTATGTTAGTTTTGCGGCAGGCCCGAAGGGCCAAACCACCCAGATGTAGGAAGTAAATAGTAGGCAATTATAATAATGGAATTATTTCTCCTGAGATAAAAAATCTTTGACAAAGTAATCTACTAATTTTGCGAATGGAAATATCGCTTGCAGAAAAATTCAATTTTCGGTAAGTCATTGCCTCATTCGACACACTCCTTCATGGTAACCACGACTGAGATAGGTACGTAAAGTCGCCTTATAGTTGAGGAGTGTCTTTTCAAAAGGGCTTATTTCCACTATAAACTTTTTTTGGGAAATCGAGGAAAACATAAATCCACGATTTCCATTTCGAAATTATTATTTTATTTTCGATATTTTATTAAAGTAAGTTGACATCAATGTTATGGCACTACATACATTGCGTTATCTATCTGAATAATTATGTAAATTGCCATACATTTTTCAGAGTTAAGCTCTTTTGATGCGAACTTTTGGAATTAAGCCATTTTGTTGTGAGAAATAAACCTTTTTAATTTGTACATTACAGAAATAAACTCTTATGATCATTGTTAAATCTTAACGCGATTTTGGTGCCATAATAATAATAATTATTTATTATCAGGAAATTATTCCAATTACATTTCTAGCTGAAAAAAAAGTTACAAAATGCATTTTTTTTTCCTTAACCTGTTTATTTTTAGTGGCCAGATTCAAATTTACTTCTAGTCCTACTTCAAGTCCCACAATAAATTCTAACTCAACATAGGTAATAAGTGTATATAAGGAAGAAATAGGCCCTTTTGATGCAAACTTTCATATTTGAATCTTTTTTTAGAGAACGAGAAGAGACTTTTTAGAACTTTTACCCCACAGAATATATGTATTTTTCTGTTTTAGGCAGAACTACATTAATAGTTAAACAAAAAAGAAAAATGGAAATAAGCCCTTTTGAAAAGACACTCCTCAGTTGTGACTATTTAATAGGCAGTGTTATATATTTTCGATAACAGTGTCTCTTGGAAAAAAGTTTATAAAGCATCAATAAAACGACGTTGAATTAAAGTGTAAGTATTATTTATTTACATTCCTATAGAAGAAGTAACAACTGATAGGTATAAATGTCATCAGACAAACATAAGAAACAGAAAGCCAAAAGGTCTAAAAAAAACAACATATATCTACCTACCTCCACCGTTAAGAGAGCATTTCTTTAAAAGTTTGTACCTAGTTAAGGACTAACATTAAGAAACGTTAACTTTTCCGCTGAGTTACGAAATTTAGTCGCTCATTTATATACTACCTCTCAACGCCAATTAGCAGTATCTCAAATTCAATAAATGGAGTAGATTCAATCCTCACCCGTTAGTAATATGCTTGCGCTTCCTACAAGAGTTTTGTCTGAGATACCACCATTTGTCTTATAACAGTATAGCTAATTTTCGTAACTCAGCGGAAAAGTTAACGTTTCTTAATTCTAGTCCTTAACTATAGGTACAAACGTTTAAAGAAACGCTCAAGTAACAAAGAAAGACCAATATTATAACGATATTCTTGTAAGCAGTCGCCAAACATCATAACGAAAATAGCTTCATTAAATTATCATCCCGATATTTTATTGCGCACGGAAAATAAAACTAACGCAAACAAATGCTTATCGCGATAGGAACAATAAATTACGTCAAAAAAACCCTCAGCGCCCTTTCAAATTACCGAAATATTTTGTCATAATTACGTTACTCTGTGGCGCTTATTTTTTCCGGCTTTGATTGATGCCCATTCAGCCGTTGAAAAAAAAAGTTTATTTGACAGCTCCAGAATTGTCTGTGGTTTCGTTTCCGCATATTTTACTCTGGTATTCGAACTTTCAACTTTGGCGCTTTTAAATTGCTTCGGTATGCGAGCGGCGCTTCGATATTTTACACGTGTAGGGGACGAACGGTTTTGTTCGCCTATTGCTTAATTAGGACTCTGTGATGAGTTCGGAATATGAATATTGCAAACATGTGCGGTTGTTGTAGTTTTAAAAGTTTGTTAATGGACCAATAATAATAAATCGCATGCATGGTTATAAATAAAGTACTTACTCAACATCGTCTTTACTTTAAAAAAACGGTCCAAATCTCGGAAATAATTAGTAGTTTAGTTAGTCAGTGACTAATAAGAGTTATTCCTTCCCCTGTCTGGCTCTAACTCGAAAGTGAACTATTTCCTATATTTTGTATTTGCATTAATGGGCATAAGACTTTCATGTAATAAATTAAGAACTCTTTTAAACAAAGATAATAAAACTCTATATCCGTTTAGGATCCAGTCCGCATATGTACGCATTAACTAATAATAATGAAGGCTAGATCTACTAGTATGAAATGATTGTAAGTGATGTTAGTTTAATTTTGTTTATGAAATATTGGTAGTAACATTGGTAATATTGGGAATGTACATGAATAAGATTTTAATAAGTTAGGTAGTTTTATGTATTAGTATTTAAGAGCATGTCCAGCCTAGTGATGCATCTTGTCTCCTGTTTGCATGCCAGTTGTTGGCAAAATGTGTGGGACTACAAACATATTTATTAACCAGATTATGTACCACATTTTATGCAAATAAATAAATTTAAATTTGAATTTGAATTTGAATTACAGTAATTAGTAGTTAATACGCCTGAGGTAGATATTATTGTCAATTGTGTAGGTTAGGTCAGCAATTTAAATATAATTCAACACTTAGGTAGAAACCCTGTACCTTCTTCAATCTTGATTACAATATATAGTTTTTTTTATAGAAAGTCGATTTCTTATAAATGTGAAAAGTTTAAATATTTTGAAAATTTCAAATGTTTTTCGTTAACGGCAACACCTTTGTTTACATTTTTTCTGTGGGAATAAAAATCCGACCTTAAGTAAGCATCTACCCGAAGCATCTAAGCGCTAAGGTACTAAAGCACTTAATTTGGGATGAACACTGATGAAGTATTTTTAATACAGTTTCAAACTATGGGACTTAATTTTTCGCAAATGTATAAAAACATCGTTTAATACACTTAGGTACTGTGAAACTGCAGTCCTTTTCACTCGTCCCGAGGCCTTTGACATACTCATTACTTTCCTTGCATCAAAATGTACTGGTTATGGAGTTATTCATTCTTACGTATGGAGGAACCTAAACATTTTCCGATTTCCAGTTTAATCTTTTATGTTTTAGGGAACTGTAATGTCCCTAGACCTAAAAAAATACTTACAATATGTACAATATTTTATGCTTTGAATGACGCTGTAATTAAGTCCAACAAAGTATTTAAAAATAAGGGGAACCACAAAAATGTTTATTCAATTTACAATTATTCCATAAACCTCAAACCTTATTAAAAACTACTTAAACCCAAATTAACTTAATCTTCCAAAATACAATCTCAAGCAAGCTATCCAACCATTATTAATAACACGTGTCACCCGCTCCCTTCGCGTCCAATTACACAAACTAACTAAATAATTATCACAATTAATGAGCACGCGCATAATTCACTCCCTAAATAAATCCAATTCGATCTACAAAGCGACTCCGGCGCATCCGTCCTGCCACGCCCACTCGCTCCCGATTGGTCCATCTCTAATTATAACTTGGAACTCTTCTCCAACAGCTATTTGCATCGTTTAACGTTACACGAAACATTATCAACTTTAGAACCAACATTTAAGGTTGTTATTGGATTGGCTAAGTCTTAAGTGTAGCATACGAAATTGTCAACCAGAAAGACGCCCATTAGCTGAAGCTTTCCATCTTCATTCCGATTATACGTATCCCAACCACTAAAAACAGTTGAAACTAAAAACAATATTCAATCTTATGACGAACGGCTTAAGATCGATACTAAATCAACAGCGGAGATGGAACGCAAATATGTTTTTCAGAAGAGGCAGTTAACATTCCCGGCTCAGCGGTTTCAGCGGTCCAATTTGACAAAAACGCATCGTTAGAGCTTCGAATTAGTTTAAATTATCATCCCGTGTGAGACACCCGACACTAACGAAACGAAAAAGTACGATTCGGATCCTCAAAACGGTTGCCAGTGTTTTAAAGTGAAGACGTGAATTCTATTCCGAATTCAAAATGAATTCAGCGGAAGCGATGGACGTTGAAGACGTGAATGAAACTAAAACGGAGAAATTGGAAGCGAAACTTCCTTTTTCTATTGAGAATCTATTGTCTGATAAATTTAATAATTCGAAAAGTCCTGAAGATACGTCAGTGAATTCGAGTGCTGATGTTAATGATGAGGGGGGGTTTATAGACTGTGTGGACCATGGCGAGTCTGATGATGAGAAAAGTGATGGATCACACGTCGACGTGGAGAGCTCGGCGGCTGATGGGCAGGAGTTGGATAAAGCGGCTGATTATCAACAATCAGGTGAGGGAATTTTAACAAGAAAATTATATAGGCAGAGTACCAAAATCTCCATACATTGTTAAAAACAAGTGTATCCAAACTCCGTAAATTTTGCATTTGATCCAGGTAGTTTCTTTTAAATCATGATTTGTTCATCGTGCATTTTATGGAATATTCACATGATAATACATTTTAATTTACGAAACGTGAATTTAATAAACCTCTATAACAATTTATAATATTAAATGCCATTATTTTGTACGATAATTTGGATTCATTAAAAATTTGGGTATACCAGTCCAATTGGGAAGAAAAAACAAAAACGACGGGCACTTTTACACGTCAAAAATCACAAGCGCTACCCAAGAGGCGTCGAAAACGTTTCGCCATGTTATTATTAGGGCGCTTTCTTGTATGTCTGTTTGTCTCTCTGGTTGTTTGTTTGTTTGTATAATCCGTAAAAAATTGCACTCGATTTTAAAACTAACTTCCCAATAAGCTAGAAACTGAATCTTAAATAAATAAATAAATCTATTTAAAGTTATTTGGTGTTGTCTCAGATGATTTACTTTGACTTTAGTCGCATGTATCTCGTGAACCAATCACGTCTACTTAGTCGTGATAATTTTCCTTTTAAATAAAAGATAATATGTGCTTTCATCTATACTAATATTATAAAGCTAAAGAGTTTGTTTGTTTGTTTGCTTGAACGCGCTAATCTCAGGAACTACTGGCCCGATTTGAAAAATTATTTCAATACTCAATACTCAATACTGCAAAACCGCGTAACCAACAAATTTATTATAGACCAAAATAAATCTTAACATCTTAGAAAAAAGGTGCATTTTGCTCCTCGTTAAAAATGTTACTTACGCGGTTTTGCAGTTTCACCGACGAATTCATAATGTGTACAGGTTGGAATACAGTAATTTTATGTGCATTATGAACCCTGTCGGGCACAGCAACGAGAGAGGAGGACTTATATGTATAGGTATTTATGTATCGTAACGCATTAATATTTATTTATATATTTTTTATTTTAATCTAGTCGTAAATATTTTTGTTCCATTGTATTAAAATTATATTTCAGTGTTAGATAGCCCATTTATCGAGGAAGGCTATAATAATATATCATCACGCTAAAACCAATAGGAGCGGAGCACCAATGAAGATTTTTTCAACCTTCTACAAAGTCGCGGGATAAAGTTAGCATTAGCCCAAAGTAACTATTCCACGGGGACGAAGTCGCGGGCAGAAGCTATATAAATATATTTTTCAGATTTTTATCAAGTAAGCACATGTAGGTTTGGCATTAGGAGGGGGGTCACGTTACTCTAGCGGTTATGACACTTTTCGAGTTCAATTTTTCCAAAATGGGGTAGTTCTACTAGCGTTTCAACCGCTATCACTTTCCTGGTCGCATTATTCACCATTTCCCTGTAGGATCGGATTACCATTTTGAGTTGTTTTGAAGAATGCCTGGACTCCTAGAAAATAACCGAAAATGGTAATCCGATTCTACAGGGAAATGGTGAATAATGCGACCAGGAAAGTGATAGCGGTTGAAACGCTAGTAGAACTACCCGGTCCCCTAAATCTCAAAATGTATAATAATAAGTTTGGTACATAATGGTTACATACATATATAAACTCATGCCCGTTTTTTTATCAACTGTCTTATGGTAACCGCTTAAAGTTGTTTTTTCCATACATAGTAAAAAACAAACACTGGGATACCTAGTATGGAGAAACGAACTTTATGTTATTACTTAAAAAGTTGATTAAAATAAAACGAGCAAATAGGTTTAAAAATTACGCTGATTCGTAATTAATGATTCTAATAATGTATACCACTGAAAAACTTATGAAATAAAACATGAAATTAATTATTTTTCGTGACATGGACATAAGGGAAAATTACAAAAATTCAGACTTAAATTATCAATATCTTCAAAAGTAGTATAAGTAAATCGCTGAACATACATTGGGGTTAAATCGACAGCTTTTTGGATTCATTGCAAAAATATTGTACATAGTTAAGGAGTTCATTGAGACAACGTTAACTTTCTTGTTTTTCCTTTGTGTAACGAAAATTATCCATATGATTATATGACTAATCTTCGTTACACAAAGGAAAAAGTTAAGGACTGTTAAGGATTTTTTAATTGAGCCCTTAACTATGTACAATATTTTTGCAATTCACCCTTTTAGCTGTTCTATCAGCCCTAGGCGGGTTAACGTTGAGTTTTGGAACACCCTGTATAAGTTATCTCCATTCCAAATTTCATCTAAATCCGTCCAGCCCTACGGTACGGTCCGGTACGGAACCCTAAAAACTAGGTTAAACCGCTTTCACTTGGTGATAATTCATTATCTATTCTTCATTTTAAGTTTGTATGTACGTAATGTAGGTGCGTAATTATTCCCTAAAAGTTAATTCCTATGTAATAAGTTACAAACCTAGTGTATTTTATCCCAAAATCATCCTAACTAATCCTACTAATATTATAAATGCTAAAGTTTGTTTGTGTGTTAGTTTGTTAGTCCTTCACGCTGTAACGGCTGGGCGGATTTGGATGACGAAGGAATAAAGATTATCGAAAACTACGCGGACGCAGTCGCGGGCAGCAGCTAGTCATTAATATAATAAGATCATTAGTATAGTAGAAATTTTATAAGCCGGTCGTTATCCAATTGAGAGTTTATTTACAATTTCAACCTTGTGACTTGTAGAAGACGGTAGCTATTTTTTTGCATATTAGTGGATAAAATAATACCAGCTTATAAAATTTCTACTATAACTAAAGTAGATAAAAAAATACACCGAAACGTCATTTCAGTACACCAAATTGACACACAAAAGATATCGTTTTCTAATTATTGCATAACACAAAACTGCGGAGACAAATAACAAAAACGACAGTTAAAATTCTCGTATAACACTTTTTGAATGCCAGTAACTTGAGCTTTAAAAATGCCAATAAAAAACTTACGGCACTTTGCGCCTTCGCGGGCCATTTGATTTGCCGCCGCCATTCTTGCTTCTGTCACATTGTGACATTACTAAAGTGATTTTTTCTTTTAAATTTAAAATAAATTGAATAAGATCCTTCATAACTGTTGTAGTCATATAATGTATACTCAATAATCAGGGGCCTGTTTTATAAAGCTACAAATTACAATTTACAGGTTAGAAGTTTCCATTTGACACAACCTCGACCAATGACGACCAGCCATTTGAGCAGTGTTGCCAGTTTAGACCTGTAAAATTGTAACTTGCAGTTTTATAAAACGTGCCCCAGGGCCTCTATTCTAGGCGGTAAAACCATATCGCCTTTGACCTGTTATGATATTGTTTTTAACTCGGCCGCCATACTGTCAAGTCAATAACGCCAAAAAACAAAACAACATCAAAACGTTGACAATACGAAAGCAGATCAAAGACTATATGGTTTTTACCGCCCTGGGGTGTGATTCTCTCAACAATACGGACGGACGGACGAAACGAGTGATTGTCCAAGTGGCCAGTTTAAGTAGTCCCGTTAAAGTGAACAAAACACATTTTAGCGCGTGTATTCAATTTGGCAGCATGACTTCTCGAACGTATAAGGCTGCCTAATTGACAATGCACGCGCTAAAATGTGTTTTACCCTACTTCCCGGCCTCTGTAGTAATGTACTATTTCATCACACTTGCTAAAGGGTGTTATAACAGGCAGGCGTATAGAGCAGTTATAGCCGATTTACCTCCCTAGGGAGTTATGAGTTTAGTTTTAAAATATATAATCAACTCGTACATCATTTCAGACTAAGGAGGTGTAAAATCAGCCAAGGTTTATTTCCTATATTAAAAACTCGGCTAAAAACCAATTTTACTGTATAATTATTATAATTAAACTTATACGGTACATTTATCTGCATTATATGTATATTTTACAATTATTTCAGAGACATTTGCAATTATTTTATTAAATTTTATTTTGAAAATTGGTACAATATGGCCTGTCAAGTTTAAAAACTAAAGCAGTTCCAAGCATTATCTGTGGAAGACTATATTGAAAAAAGTTGACAAACTCTCAAGTCGAGTTCATTTGTTTGATTGTTGTTTCCGAAGCGTATTTTGTATATTTTTTCTCTATTTTTTTTATTTCCTCGCAAATGTGATGAAAAACATTGTGTGCATCACGGGCATTAAGGGGATTACAAACTCGAGTCATTAAAAGCCATCCGCCTTCGGCATCGGGCTTCTAATAGTCTCTCGTTAGCAATCCCCTGTATACCGCCCTTGATGCACAATATACTATAACAGTCTTAACACCTCCGGATTTTGACTGGATTTTTACCAACAATTATTAACTATCTATTGTAAAAATAATTACACTAGCTTTTCTCAACGACTGTGCGCGCTGAGCTAATTCTTCGGGAACTTTTTATTTTGCTGAGATAAAGGTACCCTATGTTTGTCCCCGCGGCTCTAAACTATCTCTGTACCCACCAAATTTTACATCGATCGGTTTAGGCGTTGAGCCGTTAGGTGGAACAAACAAAACTAAGACACTTTTGCATTCATTATAATAGGCACTTGTCCTACCGCCGACGCGGAAGCGATTAGCTATAGACCTTTTTCTCGCTCAAGAAACGAACAAAAGATATACTTAGATCCCGTGTCAATCAGAGACACATATATTAATAGTTGATCGCTGGCTGTTCACACCACCGTCGAGAACTCTTCAACAAATGATGCATATAATATACCGTGTCAATAAAAGAGACGCATATATGTATTTATGTTGATAGTTGATCGCTAGCTTTACTCGCTTCTCCCTGATCGTCCACGGCGACAAGTGCCTAATATTAGTAGGATAGATTTGTCTAATGATAATAATAATAATGACAGCTAGTGGCGAGCTGTTGGTGAGTGGCGACACCACACCACGTACCTGAGTGCTCTCGAGTGTAAGTCCTGTTCCTCACCTCACGCTTGCCTTCACCGGCCGGCTGCGGTGTACAATGAGGAGGAACAAACCTTCACCACTGGCTTGCCTTTATTGGCCGGTCAGAGTGGAGTCGCAAGAGCTATATGCTCGAAGGGCGGATGTGTTGCATAAGTGGCGAGTGGGCACCTTAAGGTCGTTTAAAGTTCTGAAGCACCTCTCCACCCCTAGCCCCTCTGGAACTGTTGCTATGTATATGCGGCTATTTTGGGAGGTCCATTCCATTGAGTTGGCGAGTCACCGCCTGCCATTTCAACCAAAGTAATTAGCATTGGCCAGTCAGGCGCCGTAGTTTCATCAATAGCGTAGTTCACCAATCCATATCAGTTCATTCATAGAGCCTATTATTAATGTTCCCATCCTTCTTAAATAGTCTTACACTAACCGGTGGTTGTTCGCGGGAGCAAACTTCTATAGTTTGAACTCAGGGACAATCGGCGGTTGGTGTCCATCACTGTACTAAATTCAACTTATCTAAAGGGCCTCTGCGTGTTGGCTTCGGCTCCATGTACGCCTTCCAAAGGTCCGTGTCCATAGTCCCGTGATTGGTAAAGACATACAAATAATACTATTTAAATACCTATCTTTAAAAAAAAAAAACAGTTAGATGGCTGGATCAATTAAGGTCCAGATACAGAAAGCAGTACTCCTCGACACGGCACGTATTGTGAGGAGCCTAGGTTCCTACTTCCTAAGCTCTCTCTGAAGCCCTAACCACCGTTAGCTTGGGCCTTGCCCCGCTGCCGGCGGCACCCGTAGGTCAA
Organism: Acleris literana; assembly: GCA_946894065.1. Classification (NCBI taxonomy): domain Eukaryota; kingdom Metazoa; phylum Arthropoda; class Insecta; order Lepidoptera; family Tortricidae; genus Acleris; species Acleris literana. The sequence continues at coordinate 3,875,173 of OX335696.1, forward strand.
GATTTTTATAATGTTTATTTTTGTATTAGGTACTATTGTTATTTTACTTTTATATTTGAATTTGAATATTGATGGTAAAAAACTCAGTGTTGAAGAAAAAATAAGTATCTATCTTACTAATAATAAAATGACATTATCTATCTTTTTTAACAAGCAATTCTTGTATAGGTATATATATAATCTGAATTTCGGAAACGGCTCCAACGATTTTCATGAAATTTAGTATGCAGGGGGTTTCGGGGGCGATCAATCGATCTAGCTAGGTTTAATTTTTAGAAAACTTACCAAAAAAAAATCAAGCGGGTCAAGTAAGATAATCCCTATGTAAGCCGTATTTCGTAGTTTCAAACAGTTTTCTATCCTTAATCATTAAGTAAACAATAAAAAGATGTGATTAATAATTTAAATTACTGAACGTCGTCTCAAAGTTTTCGCAATGTAATCCATGTAAAATACAAACAACAGTTTAAAAGTTAAAGATAGATTGACCCAACTATGCATATACCTTCTTACCACAATTTCCACCGCCAATTTAAATCGTTTAAACTCTTAACTCAAACTCTCCTGTACTTTACAACTTTTTAATGACACTGGCCACTTATAATCCCCGCTTTCATGTCCCAACCGCTGAGTAATTAGAGGGGGAGATGTAGTTAACGAGACAGAGACGCAGAGATTTATCTCCTCGTAACGGATTTAGAAAATGAGACATCAGCGTTGTTTTGCTCGTGGCGGGAACGTCGATTCAAACGACTAATTTGTGTTTCGAACGGATATGTAGATTGTTGTGACTTATGTTTGGAAAATAGATATTTAAACTTTGTTAGACACGTTTTTACATAGAGGGCGCTGTATTTAATTTTGACTATGCTAAAAATAATAGGTTTTAGAGTTCTGTACCCAATGGGTACCATACCAAAGGGATCCTGCAACTAAGCCTCTAAGGCCCGAATATTGGTCAGCTCATGTATGACATGCCGTCGACACGCTAAGAAGAAGAAGAAGCCTCCGCTATCCTGTTTGTCTGTCTGTCTGTCTGTCTGCGGGCTGTATCTCGTGAACCGTAATAAGTAGCTAAGTTAAAAATTCAAGGGGAAATACCCCATACAAACAACGTATTCCGAACTTCACTGTTCGCTTCTCGGAAGGAACCCGTTCGTGTGCGAGTCCGACTCGCGCTTGGCCGGATTTTATTTATTTATTAAGATACTTGCTGTTTCCCGCGACTCGCAGAAAAATAAAACATAGCCTGTGTTCATCAGGGATAATGTAGGGTTGTAATCGTGAAAAAAATATTCAAATCGGTCCAGTAGTTTCAGAGCCTATTCAAGGCAAACAAACAAACAAATATTAGTACGTCACGCAGATAATTAAGATCAAAAACGAGTTCAAAATGACTCGATGACGTTCAAATGACGTTAAGCATCTTCGTAGTTTTTGAATCGTAAACAAACGAAATGGGCGCGATTTTTTCTCAAGTCGCCAGTTAGCAGGAGTTATGGCGGATGTTTCTTAAGGTTGTTTATATTTTCGGAGTTTATTTGACTTTTATTACATGTTTTCACAGTCGTGACCGAAAGATGTAATAAAGTGGTCTGATAAAGAGATTTTTGTTGATTGATCCGTGAAACTTTTTTACACAATGTAAATTACTAAAGAGTAATCTCTTGCGACAGCTGAACGATAGGCTGAGTCGATATCGTGACGCTAAAGCTGTTTTTTTTTCAACAGGTTTTTTTATACCCATAAAACGAGCAGACGGGCCCCCTGATGGTAGGATGGATAAACAGTCACAGCCAGGTTACTGCCTTTGAGTGAATACTCTTTTCCTTGAATGTCTAGTGCTTTCAGAGAAGACGATTCCTTGACTTGTTTGTATATCGTGATCATCTTCATTATTATAAGTCAAAGTCAACAAAATATTGCCCTTTCTAGAGTCTGTCTAATGAAAGCTGAACCTGGATTTTTCTTGGCTGACGAGTCTGGCAACACTATTTAATATGTCGTTTGGACTTTGTTGTTTTTAGAAACTTGTCAATTCGAGATCTAAATTGATAAAAATACGGAGTAATCATGCCGTCGACGATAAGAGGCGGTGTCCGGGAGATTCTGTATACTATTATACAGAAGTACAAAGAAAAACAAGAAGAAAGAAAAGCATTATTGATGCAAAAAATTAATTGTTTAGTTACGGTGACCAAATTTATAGGTTAGTACGGCTTTAGTACGGCATGTTCATTTTGATACTTCTTATTTCTCTATGTGCAATCCTAAGTTTAATTTACCTTTTTCTGTCTATTATACGATGAGATTAAGAAATTAAACGAAATTAAATTCGTTTCAGAAAACCTGGACGTGCACGTTGACAAAAGTGTGCTGGAAAACGTAAAGCAGCTGAAAGAGGTTGAGGAAACTGAGTTAGCCTGCCAGACTCAGACGAAATATTTGGAAGAAGTATCTTCAATGACCGGTAATTACTAAAATTATCATTGTCTTTCCCTATATAATAGGTGTAGGTACCTATTGTCTGTCCCTATATCATGTTGAATCTCTTAGCATTCACAATTTTATTAAATTAATTTAATAGACAGATGATTAATGTAACTGACACTCATAGTTTCAATAAAACAATAAGGAGGTGTTTAGTTAAAAGATATCATAAACATATTATTTGATATGTATTTTCTGTGTGCGGAGCAAACAGCATTTTGTTGTTTATGAACCAAATGTACACTGTACAGTCGATTTCATAAATATGTGTACACTTTAGTACCTTATCTATTTATTTAATGTCATTTTTGATCGGCCAGATATAAAAGATGTTCGGGTTATATGAGTCTTCCTTGTTCTTAAACCGTTGCGATTAGAACCTCACCGATGCAATTTCATTTCACCTAAACCCAAATGTTTTTAGGGCTGTCGGACTGTACAATGGGGCTGTACTGCGCAACCACACAATGTATTTCTAAATGGTGTTCTGTTTATTTAACACTTTCTTTCTTCTTACAGATATCAGTGTTTCATCTTTAAAAATAATAAGTAATGAGGGAAAATTAAACAACGGTGTCTTTAGTACTCCCGGAAAAAAGCGACCTCACAAGGCCACGGTGTCTAATTTGGATAGCTTTGACATCCAAGCTATCCGAAATAAAATAAATGAATTTTATATTGTAAAAAAACAAGTGCCTACACTCAGATGCTTATTGGCAGAGTTGAGACCTAGACGTAGAGACCTCGTCATGTTGTTCTCCTAGTCACTATTTTTAATTTACTCAATGTTATTGAGCGTACATTTGTAACGACTAAGTTTGTGTTGTTAGAAATAATTATTAATTACTTTACTACCTTGTAATGTTACTTTTAAGAATAATTGTATTTTATGATTGGAAAAAATGATCTGCTGGAGTTTCTTGCGGCGCTTCTTCTCCAAGATATAATTGTCGTTACATAGAGGTGTAAGGGTGATGAGAATAATGTTACCTCTAATTACTTTATTAAAAAGGTTGAATATAATATTCCTCATCATCATTGTTTTATTATGCTGTGTGCGACACAGACGAAAACCTCTCGTATCAATGAAATCTATCAACAGCACGACTAGCACAAGTTGCTCGTGACTTGTTTGTCGCTCGGATCTCCCTTACTATCTAGTCTGTTACGATAGAGACGCACAGAGCGACAAGCGAGAAAATACAACTTGTGCTACACGTGCAGATCACTATATTTTCATGTCAAATATATTTCGAAAAACCAAATGTGCTCCAGTCACTGTCATCGTATTTTACCTAAAGTGCTTTTCATCAAAATATAGCGCTCGTAATAATATATATGAAAATATAGTACGCGTTTCCTCTTCCTTTGTGCCCACCAAAATAAATAAAATAATAAAAGTATCAATATCGTTTATTCCTTCATTGATCGGTAATACCATATCAAGATTTTTTGAATTTGCCGCTTTTTCCCAGGTTCAGCTTTCATTAGACAGACTCTACCTTCCCTGTGAATTTTCTTATTTCGAAACAACTCATCTACGTGCTTATAGCCTGGATCCCTGGTATTGCGGATGTTTATAGGTTTACCTTGATAAATAATCGTTATAAAGCCTGACCAGAAAAATAAAAAACCTCGCCATATTATATGAACTTATATGAACTGTAATGTCCATGTAATTTTCTATTGCAATTCACGAAACACTGATAAGGAAAGCAGTGGCGACACTGGCGACCCCATTAGAGGTTTTTATATTTTTCTGGTCAGGCTTTAAATCTAATTAAGTATAAAATATTAAATTTTACGGTATAGATACCGAATAAATATTAATCGTACTTATATTTAGACCGAAGTTAAAAAAAGCTGCACCCTTTTTGTACGACATTAATCACCGAAAACTCTCCCATCCACCTCAACTCGAGCCAACCTCGTAAACATTCCCAAATATTTCATTCACTACCTTGGATATAAATAACATCTTAATTCTATCTCTAAATTGTTAAAACAATCGCCGCTCGTTGACACTTGACGATAAATTGACGTTAATTGCGCTTCAACTGAACGAGAATGTCGTTTAAGAACGTTTGTCGGCCAATATTGTCGCACAAAAGCTATTTTCTACCGCCAATCAATTTATTAGTTTTATTACCAACATAATGGCACTTGGCATTATAAATTGACTCCAAAGTCCATATTTATAACTACAAAATTACGTAGAACGGAACGTCATTAAAAACAAATATACCGCCGGATATTCAATTTTTAACAACTTTTTAAAACGTTTTAGAGTCAAACGACGCCCATTAAATCATATGGAAACTGAAATACAACCCGTTTAAACATATGTTCTTTGAAATTTCTTTAACGATCGCGAGATCTAATAAATCGTCTCCACATTCATTCTGTCTTTGTACAAAAATAACAAATCACTTATAAAATTAAGACGCAACCGATTCCCAACCTTATGTTAAACGAAAAAGTTATACTTCAGAATTTCTAAACGTATTTTGACGTTTGCGTGATGTGTATTTTGGCGGGATAATTAGGATGCGTTCACTGTTAAACGGTGGCGTCGCTTGAATTCAAGATGGCGCTGTCGGTAGTCGAATGACACGGTGATTTATTGCCACTAATTACTCAGAGAGAGGTGTTTATTGAAAATAACTGCTGGGCGACGACGCACCGTGTCCGTCCTGTCTGCTCGAAGAAGTAATTGGTTGGGACAATAATAACGTTGTAATGTCTTGAAAAGAAATAACTATTTTATTTAAATAAAAATCTTGGTGATCAAAACACGGCTGATTCAAGCCAAGTGTAACGCAGGCATTGTACACTTTACTTCTGGTCGAGAAATGCGACTTTTACGGCCCTAACTAGCAAATGGTTAGAGTTTTTTTATGTTATAACTACGTAATAGAGTTGTACCCGCTCGGTCTTTAAAGGGAGCGCTCCGATCTCGGTCAATCGGTGAAAGTAACTAGTTTGTTCCTTTAGTTCCTTTAGGTCCTTTAGCTCCGGAGCAAATTTTGCGATCTGAGACATGCTTTGAAATAGGTACTATTGGTCTCGTTCACATTGAGTGCCGTGAAGTGCGCTCTTTACTCGTTCGCTTGTTCGCTCATACGTACAACAATTGCTACTGACCTAAAGGACCGAAGACCGATTAAGATCGTTTACGAAGAACTAGTTTGTTTCGGTCCGTGACGGGAATTCATCCCGTGACTGCTAGCTTCATAGGCGGGATGTTACGATTCATCATTTAACGTAATACTAGAAAATAATTGGCGTAATTGCCACTTTTCTCTGTTATCTAGCAGCTTTTCACCTTCAGATATGACACGACCAAAATATTCCAGAATAAACTGTCGTGCAATATCAGGAGTCCCGTCATCTTTCCAACGGAAGACCAGCGTTGGCTTCACAGCCAGCACATGCTGAGTTAGGACTTGGGCCCGTTTCGCAACCATTACCAATGTCTGTCGTCTCTTTTTTTTTATGTTATATTTATGTGTGTTATTGTTGTGAATAAATGTTTCTCTTTCTTCCTTGTCCTACATTCTATAGTTTCTAAAATATATCTTCTCTCGTTTACCATCTTCAAAACCGCTACGTTAGTTTTCTTTGTTACGATTACTTATGCAAGAGGTAATTTTTGAGTTTTGAGTACTTAAAATAATTCGTTGGCCTTTTAAAATTATCTATCTAGCTAGAGCTGATAGTTCCTCCAGACTTCCCTGCCAGTTTGATGGCTACTAAGGAATATATGTCCGACCGCCCTGTTGCTGAAAACTGTAATAGATACCTAAAGAAACCGTTTCTTTTTTAATTCGACAGCAATGGCAATGGCAAATGTAACAAACATACAAAAGGTAATTGTGTCAAAATTGAAAGTCCGTTTATTTTGCCTACAGTATGATGTAACATCATGTATGTTATTTTATGGATGACTTAATTATTTACGCGCCGGACGCACCTTGATCTTAGTCTTACTTAACTAGGATTCCCGCTGTGGCTACAATGCCTACTAAAAAACAACACTAATACCTACTTCTACAGACAAATAGGTACATAACACAAATTGCGCCTATCAAAATCAAACCCTTGGCACAACTTTCTCAATGACTTTACCACCAAAATGTCTTCATCATCAGCAGCCTATAGCAGTCCATCGCTGGACATAGGCCTCTAACATGGCTCGCCAATTGGCTCGATCCTGGGCCTCACTCATCCAACCGCTCCCAGCAAATCTCCTCACGTCGTCCGTCCATCTAGCTGGCGACCTACCCACACTGCGCGACTGTTTTCTTAATCCTGGGTAATATCTGAGGACGCGATAGCCTAGTTGGTAGTGACCGTGCCTACGAAGCTAATGGTCCCGGGTTCGATTCCCGGTATGGGCAAATATTGTGTGATGAGCACAAGTATTTGTTTCTTAGTCTTGGATGTTTTCTACGTATTTAAGTACTTATTTATCTATACAGGGTGCCTCTGACCTTGGGGCTTTAAATGCATGGATCGTTTCTACTCCTGAAACTGAACTTCTTTTGTTATGTAAGTTGTTAAAAATATGTCCAACTTATATATTTTTTTCATACGATGCAATTTTCAATGTACGCGATCCAATTCTCCATTTTCCTTTAGCCCTCGTAGGTACCAAGGAAATGTAGCCCCCGTACCATGAGTTCGTGATTTTATGGCCATGATGTAATACACTGATTTTACAACTAGACTTTAACATCAATGTTGCAGAACAAAAGTAGTTCAGTTTACCGAGAAGAATCGATGGTTGCATTAAAGCCCGGAGGTCAGAGGCACCCTGTATAACTATTTATATCGTTGCCTAGTACCCATACTACAAGCCTAGAGCTTAGTTTGGGATTAGGTTAATTTGTGTGAAATCGTCCCTTTTTTTACCATTTTTTTAATTTTTCTGTTTTAATGTAAACAGCAATTATTTGAATTTGACGCTGCCATCGAGGCGCACGCGAACTGTCTCCATCTCTTCTTGCGGAAGCACATAATGACATCCCTTTTCACTCTTGTGTGGGTGTAGCAGCATATGTGGCCTCAGCTATAGTAATTGTTGGTTTCTCTGTCGCCAGGTTGTTCTCGCGGCAAGCGCGCACGCACGGCATTCAGCGCCCAGCAGATCAAGAGCCTCGAAGCGGAGTTCGAGAAGAACCGGTACCTCTCCGTGGCAGCTCGCGGCAGACTGGCCCGCCAGCTGAGGCTCACTGAGACCCAGGTTTTTATCTAATCCTATACCAATATTTTGTAACTATATAGATAAAACCGGGCAAGAGCATGTCGGACCATGCTCAGTGTAAGGTTCCGAAGCCGTCACTACAAACAAATTAGACCTTGCGACAAACTTAACTTTGCCGTTGGATAACGTTACCCCATACATCGACATAGGTCGCGGTCAGTTTACCAACACCGCAAATAAGTTTTCGGTTGGTTTATACATTTAAACCGTTTGTAACTCAAGAACCAATGAAGTCTACTTAGTCGTGATAGTTTTCCTATTAAACTCATACTATATGTGCTTTCATTTAAGATATTTTTCAGATTTTTAGTATTTGTAGTTTTGGCTGTAGGTGGGGGAACACTTGACTCTAACAAAAAATTAGCGCTTTAAAGCTTAATATTTCATAAAAGGATCCCTAATCGAAAAAGACTTCGAGAGAAAAAAAAGACTTCCCCACGTTACGCGAAGGGGGGGTAGGTACACTAAAAATATTTTTTTTTCACGATTTTATTTTACCTCTTTGTTGGCGTGACTAATATGTATATTCATGCCAAATTGCAGCTTTCTAGTACTAAGAGTCTCTGAGCTAGGCTGCGGACGGAACAGCATCCAAATCGGTTCACCCGTTTAAGAGCTACAGTACCACAGACAGACACATGACACACACACATAGCGGTCAACCTTATAACACCCCTCTTTTTACGTCGGGGGTTCTGGACTTAATCCCGTAAGGGTGGGTTTAGACCAGTGATCCCCAAAGTGGTCTATATCGACCCCCAGGGGTCGACGACGACTTGCAAGGGGTCAATGTGAACGAAAAATATAAATGGGCGAGGAAAATGGGGCTCCACGATAACGGATGCCATTTAAACAGGTCGTGACTTTAATTTTGGCTTTCCTATCATGAAGTAATCCATATTTATACACAAATAGTAGGCAGCTACTTTACTTATGTAATACTAATCGAAATATATCAATTGTTTTAATTTTCTCTGCGTGTAAGTTTTTAAATAGTAAAAAATTTCGTGCCGAATTTTAATTGTTGCCTTTGTCAATGTTTAGCCGACTAGACCTCCAATGTTATCCGTGCAAAAATCCAGAAGATTTCTTGATTAGTTTTTACATGACAACGTAAATATTAAGTTAGCAGGGGGTCCACCCAAAACCGAAAAAAATGCCAAGTGGTCTTAGAGCCAAAAAAGTTTGGGGACCTCTGGTTTAGACCAAGCGAATGAACAAGAATTCTATGGCATTATCTCTTACGTTTACTTTGTAAAAATAAAGACAAAACATGTTCTAGAGCATTCGCTCGTTTGGTCTAAACCCACCCTAATGTTACATACATTTACCTCGAAGTATTGAATGTGATACAATAATAATATCACGGGATGTCACACAAATTGACCTAGTCCCAAACTAAGCTTAAGGCTTGTACTATGGGTACTAGACAACGATATAAATACTTATATAGAGAAATAAATACTTAAATACATACAAAACATCCACGACTCGGGAACAAATACTCGTGCTCATCACACAAATATTTGCCCATACCGGGAATCGAACCCGGAACCGCTAGCTTCGTAGGCAGGGTCACTACCGCCTAGTTGGTAGTGACCCTGCCTACGAAGCTAGCGGTTCCAACTAGGCCAGCGCGTCGTCAATCTTACTTACAACAGCCGAAGTCCCGAGAAGACCCTACCTAATCCCAATTTCTTTGTGGTTCTCGCCGATTAGAGTATAGTAATCTGTGCCGATACTTTGATTTGAGTATGTTTCAATTTATACATGCGTTTTTTATTTCGATTTTGTAACAAAGTAGGTAACGCAGCTTCAAGCGATTGGTTTAAAAAAACTATTATCCGATGAGCAATCACAGTAACCGGAAATTTTCTTTCTTACAGATTAAAATATGGTTCCAAAATCGTCGTACAAAATGGAAACGGAAGTACACAAACGACGTCGAATTGCTCGCTCAACAGTACTACAGCAGCCTCGGCATCGTCGCCCCCCGGCCGATGTTCGTCGGCGATAGACTGTGGATCTTCAACTATCCAAACAGAATCCCGCCAACACAGCAACAGCAGTGGATGAAATCAATGAACAACATTAACTCACAACCACAAATAGAGCGAAACATGCTTCGCCCGTACCCCAAACCAGATATACCGCCTTTTATAATCCCACCTCACACTTATCCAAACGAAAGATTTTTCACTGAACGCACCCTTAATTTGGCGGGAAATGGAAACGTCAAAATTCCCGCCCAAACTCGACTTTTGCCGCGCGAAGTTTATAGTAATATGGCGACGGCTCAAAGAAATATGGAAGTGTATAAAAATAATATTTTGAGCCACAGTCCCACTCAAGAGTCTAACGTTGATCATTTAAGGAGACTAGAAGAGAATTTCAGTATTTGAAATAGATTAGAACCGTAATATGTAAGTATAGGTGATATAAGTGTAATTATTTATCTTCGTAAATACATTAAATTTGCAAGCTTATTATAGCTGTTTTATTTTGTAAAAATCATTAACCAGAAAGAGCCATAAAATTACCTGGCATGAATTTTTGAAACGTGGAAAGGTCACAACCTCATCGACATCTCACAATAACTTGGAACCATAATGGCTAGGGTTGCTAACGCGCATGGAAAGCGTTCGGTGACGATGACGCGAGTTCCATGATTTTTATTTACCCAAAAGTTCTCAATGCGCCTAAAGAAGTTTTCACTTCAAAAAATTTATCACGTAGGTTTCGGTGAAAATACATAAAAATACATACAGTGGAACATGAAACCTCCTCCTTTTTGAATTCTGTTAAAAATAAATATCTCCTTCTCCGTCTCTCTTATTGAGAACTCCATAAAATTATCTCCCTCAATCTTGGTATTGTCACTAACGTGTCCAGGTCTAGGGTATACGTAGTCTAGGCCGTAAACACACCATACCTACACGACAAAAATCGAATGGGGTGCACTATCCGACTTCGACATTGGCAGAATCAAAACATACAGGGGCATTAGTTTCCCAAAATTGAATTACTTGCAATTTTAACGATTTTTTGATATAAATGTTGAACGTGTTCTTGATCTGCTTAAAAGTAAAGCCCCCTACGCATTATCCTTCCGTGCCATCCCTCCGGGCACGATGCACGACGCAAAACGATAGTGCGTAGGCTTGCTGGACGTCAATAATCACGGTAATAATAATAATAATTGACGTCCAGCAAGCCTACGCACTATCCTTTTGCGTCGTGCATCGTGCCCGGAGGGATGGCACGGAAGGATAATGCGTAGGGGGCTTATGTATTAATTTAAAGATATACATTTGACCTCGTTCTCGCGGTCTCTGTGGGCTTGTTGCCCTATCGTTTTAAATACAAGCTTTCTGTAACTACGTTAAAATGTATTTTCGTGTGCACATTTCAGCCTGTAGTACTTATTTCTTCTATGAGAACTAAGTTTGACATTGGCAGAATCATCAAGATACTTGATGATTCTGCCATAATATCCTTAAAACTGAACTGAATTAATAGTAATTTCTAGATGTTATTTCTACAGTATATATTCTTCTCTCAACTCTTTATATTAAAATGGAACGGAGACAAAGGTAAAGTCATTGTGTTTGTGTTAAACTTGCGTGAGTCTGAAAGCGGTAAACTAACTTAGCAGAGGTGGTAGCGTAAAGGTATGATTCCGATGTTTGCGACCGCGACCGGCCACGACCCACTGTTTAAGATTTTATATCGAGAGCTGAACCAACGCAGGCGAATCGTCCGCAGTCAGCGATGGCGGTTGCGGTCGCGGTCGCTACCATTGAAGTCGTACAGACCTTAATTTGTGCCCGGAGGGTGGTCATGCATAGTGTAGTTTTCCGTTTGGCCACGACTGCGAGTGGCGAACAGTGAGCGGTAACTAACATGTGCATAGAAATTTATGAAGCACGCCACGAGACGCCGTGGCGGTGATGTTGACGCGATATGTATATATTTTTAGACGTCACATTCGAATTACACGTCAGACTAACAAGATATTATGCCACAACATGTATTCAAATTAAAGGCCGAGCCACACCGGTTGCGTGACGTGCACGTGCACGTGCGCGCTCGCTTTCCACTGCGTTGTATAGTGACATGTCGTAATGAGAATTCATACTGTACAACGCAGTGGAAAGCGAACGCGCACGTGTACGTGCACGTCACGCAAGCGGTGTGGCTGGGTCTTAAGAATATACACGTACACTTTGTAACTATTTCACAACCAGTCGCTTTCTTACATTTTGTATGAAAAAGGTTTGGGGCGCGGCCCTGCGGTGTTATTCTCTCAAAAAACGGCGGTCGGTCGGACGGACGAGCGAATCGAAGCGGCGAGTTTAAGTAGTCCCGTCCGAGCGAACAAAACACATTTTAGCGCGTGCATTGTCCATTAGGCAGCCTTATACGTTCGAGAAGTCATGCTACCAAATTGAATACACGCGCTAAAATGTGTTTTGTTCGCTCTGACGGGACTACTTAAACTCGCCGCTTGGACAATCACTCGTTCGTCCGCCCGTCCGTCGTTGTTGAGAGAATAACACCCCTGCGCCGCGCCTGCGCCGCGCCGCTTCTGTGTAAGTATTTCATGCCTTAGGATTCGGATCCGAGTAAAGTTGGCATACTCGTATAGGAGAGCGTATGAGAGCGAATAAAAGAGAAGTACAAACCCGAATCCTATTCCAAATGTTAACGGATTGTACATGTATTAGTAGCCGATTGTACCTACATTTATTTCCTAAATGTTTGTCACAAATTACGATCTATTTTTAACCGACTTCAAAAAAGGAGGAGGTTATACGTTCCACTGTATGTATATATTTTTTTTTTATGTATGTTCACCGATTACTCCGTCAATTGTCGACCGATTTCAAAATTTTTTTTTTGGTTTGATAGAGTATACTTTCGAGGTGGTCCCATTGTCACCAAATCTGAATCTGATGAGAGGATCCGTGAGGAATTGAGGGAACTCCTCAAATATTGTAGGCAAACATATAGCGATTTTAGTATTTTTAGTAACAAATTCAGCATTTGCATTCAGAAAGTATCATTTGGTGAAGTGGAACTGATGATGAAGACCACAGATGGCCACCGGAACTCCTTAACGGTACCGATTTCAAGGGTGGCGATAAGATATCTCGATTAAGATAGTTGAGCGACTACAACGAAGAATATTTACTTGTTAACCGACTTCAAAAAAGGAGGTTATTGAAATATGACTATGACTTTCCCGCGGCGTTGCTTGCGGCGCTCTTGAAATAACTTAAAAGTTTCATTTCAACTAAGTGGGACTACGTAACAGCGTATTATGATCACTAAAAAGTATAAAATAAAATAAATGTTTTAAAAAACAAAAAACCGCCTTCAAAAACGCAAAAAATAACTTCTTTAAAATTGTAGGCACCTAATAGGTTAGTCCAACTGAAGTCGGCGACCACAACATTTTCGACAAAAAGCCGACATCAGTTGGACTAACCTATTAGGTGCCTACAATTTTAAAGAAGTTATTTTTTGCGTTTTTGAAGGCGGTTTTTTGTTTTTTAAAACATTTATTTTTTTACTGAAAATGTCCAATGCCCAAATGCCAATGCCAATGCCAATGCCAATGCCAATGCCAATGTCCTAAGCCATGTATTTTATAAAGCTTCATTGCTATGCATCCGCAGACCACAATCATGTCGATGTCAAGAAGAAGACGCTGCCGGCATAGAGTTTCGAAAAATATTGGAATCAGAAGAAGCTGGGATCGTTATTTATCGATATGTACCAGATACCAATGGTGTTAGTTTTTAACTTATTACCTACTGGATTCTATCGCAAACGTAATTTTCGCAGGTTGACTTTTAAATATTAACAGTCTACATTGTAGTTAAGTGTTATAATACCTACAGGGTGACTGGAAATTCGCCGTATTCCTTGAAAGGGGTTATTCTACAGCTCATTTGTAATGATTAAAGTCCAGTTAATTTTCGTATAAAAAAAAGTCATTGGTTTTCGAGTTATTCACGTATTCGTTTTTTTCTAAATACCCGCCTTTAAAAACTGCGTCATTAAGAAATAAAAAAAAGCATTTTTCAAATAGCCCATCAACTACTGATTACGAAAAATAAAATAAAACGCCAAAAAAATGCAAAATTTTGCAAATAAAAGGATTTAAAGTTAGAAGTTCTAGTAATTATTTTCCAAATTTTGTAACATTTTAAAGCATAACAAAAAAAAAGTACAACACTTCGCGTACAAATTACAGGAATAGTTTGCTCAATTCATAAGTTTTCTAAAAAGGTACAATTTATGACATTTTAGAATTAATTATAATTTAAAAAATTACAATTAATAATAATAGCAGAAATGTTCGGGGTTAAGCTCCATTGTTTCAACCAAAAAACGCGGGAAGCGTTGCAGGTAAAATCAATGATATTTTATATAAAGATACGTCATCTGCACGCAAAAGCGTTCCGCAAAAAGGAAGGCAAATTGCCTTACTTTTTATCTATTGATCTCTTTCTAACAATAGCGTTCGCTATGGATTGCCGCGTTTGTCTCCGTCAGTAATTTGGTCACGGGTTTACAATGCGTTTAGTATGAGCTGTGGTATGAGCATAACGTATCTTAATATAAAATATAATTGGTTAAAACATGGAACGCACTTTACGTTTTTGACCCCTGGTTGACTGGACTTAAATAATTACAAATGAGCTGTAGAATAACCCCTTTCAAGGAATACGGCAAAATTCCGGTCACCTGTATAACTAAAACGGTTGCACGCGGAAACACTTACTATAATAGAAGTTTAAGTTTATTGAATTATGGCCGAACCCTATATTCAAACGGCGGATAGATAGGCTCACTTCGGCTTAAAATTTGACACATTTTGTATGGGCAAATGTCAAATTTTAACCCGAAGTATCGACACACGTAAAAAGAGCCCTGAGCGACCTACCTGCGCAGTGAGCAAACCACGGACCAAATTGGTGGGCGCCGCAGGGGGAGCGTAAACAGTTTCGCTTTGCTGCCACGCTATTGGTTCCCAGTAATTCACTCTTATCTATGATTGGTTTGTTAGTAGACAACATTCGCAAACATATCCCCTCTACTAGCCACTCGGGGTTATTTTTACGTGTCTCGACCTTTAAGCCTTATCTGTCCACGGTGTGAATAATAATAGGGTTCGGCCAATGATATTTTATATTAAGATCATCATCTGCGCGCAAAAGCGTTCCCCGAAAAGGAAGGTAATTACCTTACTATCGTTCAGTCGCGCCGTGGCCGCTGACACGCACGCGTCTAAAACAGTAAAGTTTTATTACCGAAATGCAACAAATATAAGCCATAAAAAATGCCGTCTTATGTTTTTCGAGGCTGCCGAAATAATACTGTAACTATAAAAGGACGAAACAATGGCTCATTTCATTCGTAAGTACCGTAAATATTTTTTACATTTTGTTTTACATCGCCATACTTTGTTTAATTTGCACCAGTGGCATCACTGTCACATGAGATACACAATTAGATATCGCATGAGTGCGATAAAGACGGGTAGCTATATGGCAGCCATGAGCGGGCACGCCGCGTCATTCGGGTACGCATTTGAAACAACTATTTATCTCTTTCTAACAATTGCATTGTTCGCTACGAATTGCCGTCTTTGTCTGTAGAAATAGCAACTGTCCGTAATTGGCGACGGTTTTCGAATGCGTTTAGTATGAGCATAACGTATCTAAATATAAAATATCATTGGGTTCGGCCGGTAGTCCTTATTGCATATAAATAAGTACAACTGGTGCACCTAATGCTTAATGACATTCTCTACCAGTCCACCACATAAGCAATCAGAATTTAGAGGACCTCTAAATACACATAGATATATATATATATATATAAATTATGGCGTTAAATAATATCGGAGCGGAGATTTTAAAGATTTAATTATTCAGTTTTTAGTACAAAAGTAAGCGCAAATATGAATATTTAAATATCTCGGCTCCGATGCACTTAGAGTCTGACCAGCGAGTGGTGACACAAGCATTTTTCTCAAATTCTTCATATGGCAACAATTTTACCTATGAAACAAGCTGTCACATTATGAGTACCTATCCAGTCGCTATGCATTTCGTGTTACCAGGTAGTGATTATTTTGAATTTGCCGCCTTTTTTTTGTGACACGATTCGCTGGTCAGACTCTAAGAGTATTACATTGCGTAACCAAATATTATGTTTTTTTTTATTAATTCTATCATAATTTAGCACTTTTACGAATGGCCGCTCACCTTGAAAATGTATGAATTTTACAAATGACAACACTTTTACCCAAACCCCTTTACATAGTGTGTGCACAGAGAAAGAAGACAGACATAGATAAAACTTAAAACATATTTATCCTATTTATTGCTTATCACTACAGATTATAAAACACAGACTATAGGCATAATCTCCTTAATCCTTTTCAATCCGGTTTCCGCCCCGGGCATAGCACTGTCACTGCTTTAGTGAAGGTCACCGATGACATTCGTCTTAATATTGAGCACAAGAAGCTCACAGTTCTCGTTTTATTAGATTTCAGTAGCGCTTTCAACACCGTGGATTTTGACATTCTTCTTGGGATTCTTAATACCCTCCATCTTTCTACAACTGCTCTTTCTTGGTTTCGCGCTTACCTCTCTGGGAGGCGCCAGCGTGTCAGGGTTGATGACTGCTACTCTGAATGGTGTAATCTGTCAGCTGGTGTCCCCCAGGGTGGAGTGCTTTCTCCCCTGCTTTTCTCGATTTTCATTAACGGTATCTCTTCCTCACTTCGCTCCACATATCACCTATACGCGGACGATTTACAAATCTACGCCTGTGCTGCTCTAGATGATTTCCCCGCCTTGATAAGTCAAATCAATAGTGATCTCGACTCTATACGTTACTGGGCGGAGAGGTTTGGTTTAATGGTTAATGCTACGAAGTCACAGGCAATTGTCATTGGTAGCCCTCATTACGTCACTAAACTATCTGGGGTTGTGACGCCCAATGTGCTCTACGATGGGATTCCGATCCTCTTCTCCTCCACCGTTAAAAACTTGGGTGTCGCGATAGACTAGACGTTGTCCTGGACAGCCCATGTTAATAATGTTAGCCGTAAACTCCCTCCCTACATTCCTTGAGGCGTCTACAAAACTTTCTACCATTTAACACTAAGCTTGCCCTTGCTCGTTCCTTATTACTTACTCTTCTTGATTATGGAGACATAGCGTTTCTGGACCTCAGGGAGGAACTGCTTGACAAGCTTGAGCGTCTGCAGAACGTCTGTATAAGATACATTTTCGGTTTGCGGAAATTTGACCATATATCCCAGTACCGCGTGCAACTCAAGTGGTTGCCCATTCGCCGTCGCAGGGATGTGCATATTCTGTCACTCCTTTTCAATGTACTTTTCACTCCTTCTTCTCATCAATACCTTTCCGAAAGGTTTAGTTTTTTGGCCGATGGTAGTGGACACCGCCTTCGGTTTAGTGCTAACCTCTCCCTTACCGTTCCATCCAACAAAAGTCGTACCTATGCTAAATCCTTCACGGTACACTCTGTCCAATTGTGGAATGGGCTTTCAATGTGCCTGAGGCACTCTAGATCTGTCGGTTCATTGAAAGAAAGGTTAAAGAAGTTGTGGCTTAATCAACAAGATCAGTCTGAGTGTTGATTCATTTTCAATTTTCAATTTTCACCATCAGTTACATAAGTTTACACGGAAGGTTTTATGTATTATAAATTATGATATTAGGGTTTTACAGAAAAATTACATAAACCGAAGCGAAGCGAGGACGGTTCGCTAGTACATATATTATTTTACAGACAAAAAAAACTACCGAAAAATATGAAAAATCTCGTTTTCTGCTGTAAAGTACATAATTTAAACGTAGTGTGGTCAAATAAATAAATAACACAGAAAACAACAAAAAAACAAGTGCTCTGCACTCATAGAAGCTAAGTACGAAATATAATCCCCAAGTAAAAAGATCATAAGGAACATAAAATGTGGAATAGCCGGACTTAATCTGGCTTTCCATGTTCATTATCCGAGCACCTCCACCAATTCATTCATTCAATTCGTCACGCCATCCTATACCCACAAGGGCGCGATACGCTTGCCTGAATTCAATTGGGTATAAATTCGCTAGGAGCGACAAAAGTATCGCTTAGTATTATTATAATATTTATTTATTCTCAATTCGACAATATTACTATAATATTTATTCTCAATAACCAGGCCGAGTACCTACGCTACGCCCCATTGATCCTGAAACAGGACAGTGATACAAATATATTTAATTACAAATAGATTGTACTAAATAGAATTATAGATCCCAAAATTAAACATTATAGTATAATAACATTAATAACGCAAAAAAATTGTATACAAAATTATTACTATGTTTTTACCCTAAAACTTGTATACGTATTCTGTGCCTCGTTACAAAACATCTTTAAAAAACAGAGTAGAGTATTTATGCATAACATTGACGATCAAAATTGTTGCAAGGGATAATTATTTCGCATAATATCATTAAGCTGAAAAACATTCCGGTATATACGTAATTAACGTGCAAAAACAAGCAAGAAAGATGGATATTATCCGGGTTAAAAAAAGACAAATGCAATACAATAAATATATTCAGTATTGAGTATTGACCTAATCCAAGACTATTTGGGAACTTCGCTTCGCTTCGCTCTCACCTCCCAGCCTAAGCCTTTAACCTAACCTATCCGGGTTGCTTCTGCCATAGTATAAATAGAAAAGTAGCTCGACTCCGGCCCTTTAGGAGATTCTGATACCTATTGCCGCTCGGGCGTCAGGGTCGTCCAAACATGTTTTTCAATTTTAGTCACCTACTTGGCCATACTGTGATTTATAATCATGTTAATTTTCATAAATTACACAAACCTAAAGTAAGTATAAATATTGTTAGGTACCTAAGTACCAAATTTAAATTATTTTACTTACATACTTTTTATAGGTATGTGACGTGATATGTAAATTCCTTTTCGACCTTTTGATAATGCCGCTTTCGCGCAAGGCGGCTTCCTTTGACTACCTACTTAGGTACCTATTATTGGCGGCACGCGCCGCCGCCGCGCGGCTTCCTTAGAGCATTGGCCGCTCGCTTTGGTTCTAGGCTTGTGCTTTGGGTACTAGGCAACGATAAGCAAACTTATGTAGTGAAAAATACATACTTAATATGACTACATAGGTTCATATAACACGCCCAAGACTCGGAAACAAAAAATACCTACTCGCACTCATCACACGAATATTTGCCCTGACCGGGAATCGAACCCAGGACCGCTAGCTTCGTAAGCAAGGTCACTACTTACTTAGTCACTATCAACTACCTAGGCCATCCACGTCGTCACATGTTACCTGTCACGTCACACTCAATAACTTAAATTACCTACTTAATACGTATTTATTTCACCTAGGTATACTATAGGCAGGCCGGTACGAAATACCTTTTATTAAATCTGGATATAGTTGTACCTACCTAAGCTAGGTTTAGACATCCGTATACAGAACAATATTCTAAGCGTTTTTGGCAGCGACATTGACGCTCGATAGCTAAGTACCGTAACGTAACGTAACCGAACGCAATGACGCCGCGGCCCCGACAAAGTTCCCTCGGAATCCCCCAAAGATCTCGTTTCGTATTGGTTCGCCCCGCCACAGGCCCCGCCCACAGCCGCAAGCCGCGCGATGTACCTTTGTTTGAAGACGACCTACTGTTCTCTATCCGGGTTGCTTCTGCCCCGACCCATATTGCTCACTCGCTTATTGCCAACTACCATTATTATTTATTCGGTACTTTGGAACAGGGTGCTATATAAACGCAGGTCTGTTCTTGATGTTTAAAGTGGTTTATTCATTATTCTTAGGGCCTGTTTCACAATCGACGAGTGAATTTATATGCCATGCCATTTAAAGTTGGCTTTCTCCTTGTCCATTTTCAAGTGTAAGAAAGAGGAAGAGCTCAATTTATCTGACATATATGCTTTACTTGTCGATTGTGAAACAGGCGGTTAGCTTTACAAGTAATGTGTCACGTACCTAACTTATTGCATTAGGGGAGACCGAGGGGTTTTGATACAGAGGTGAGTTGAAACAACGTCAATTTTGCGAAATCTGTAACCGTTTCGACCTGGCCAACAACGCTGTTTAGCCGTGCCCCACCGCCCGCAGGCCCCTCAGTATGCGTCCTTGGCTTAAACCACGCGGTTGCGGAGTTCTAGCGCACATGTCGAAAAAAATGCGAAATGTAACTTTTAATCATTATTTTTAGCTACCTATAATTTGACAATGTGTTGGTGTTTTGGGTTGTGTTATGTATGTTTCGAAAGCTCATTTAACTAAGGACTGAATTAATATTGATTGTGCAAGTCATTGCTTGTGGTTTGGTTTTAGGTTGTAATTTTATAACGGATGGGAGGATTTTTGCTACTGAGGGGATTTGAAACAAAGTGTTTCAACTCTCCTCGGTTCTATTTTGTATGGCTAATTTGCTAATATGGTGAAGTTCATTTTGTTTTGGTTTTAGCATGCCTACTTAGTACCAAAGAGAAACATACAGAGGTATAGCAAGCCAAGAAACATATGATCTCGCGGCAGAAGAGGTTGTACTGGGGCAAAAAAGTCTTCGGGATGCTGCCTCCAGCTATATTTATATGGTTACGTTAAAATAGGTTTTTGTTTCGTTTAAACTGAGTAAATAATACTTTAAAAAGATGGATGTTCATTGATTATTTTTAAATTTTAATAAAACCGTTTAATTTACATTTTTTTCTAATATAAAACCCTAGTTCTCCAAATTCAATAACTGTTTCAACTCCCCTCGACCCCTGTTTCAACTTACCTCGGTATTAGGAGAGTTGAAACAGAATGTCTTGTCACGTTTAACTTAATTTTTGGCGCAGGCGTTCATACTTACACTTTTTTCGATGGTCTCATATAAAAGTCGAAGAAATGAGCTATCGATTGGTACTAATCTCGTACGATTCTAGCCAATATTTTTGTTTACGACACATTACTCGTATGTCAAAATTGTTTCAACTCCCCTCGGTCTCCCCTACAGTAGTTAAGTGGCCACATACGCCATCGCAAGAATCAAAAGGGACTTCATGTGCTTCTGTGCGAAGAACGTGAGATGGAGATAGTTTGCGCGCTCATTGATAGCAGCGTCAAATTCAAATAATTGCTGTTTAATTTAAAAACAGAACATTATATTAAAAAAATTGTTTATCAGCATTAAGTAGTTACTCAATTAATAAAAAAACATTGAAGATCTTAGGGTTTCGAAGATTTAACCAAAAATATGCGAAAATATGTCATGTTTGAAAAATAAAGCTATCGCGGATGTTATCTTTAATCGTGTTTTCATGTTTAACAGTCATAAGGAGATAATGGACCCGATTCTACGTGCACATCGCTTAAATAACCTAAAACTAAATTGTCTAATTTTTAGATATAGTTTAGATGGCAGATTTAACAAGTGCTATTCCAGAATGTCAATACAATATTGAATGGACCGTCTACAATAAGAAGCATCGGATTCAAATTAGCGCTTGTCATTTGATTATGACAGCTGCTCGTAGAATAGCAAAGTGTTTTAGCGACACCTAAATAAAATTAGGAAGTTTAGAGGCCACTGTAGAATCGGGTCCTATATGACCAAGTTTAATACATTCATAAAACCGACACATAGGCGTTAGCCCGCGTTATGTTTATTGAGAATTTGAGATCCAGAGCGCGGAACACCGACTTTATCATATGTAGCCTCGTAAAATTTTCGTTTCAGGCTGTTAATGGAGAATCTTATATAGTAAAAAACACTAAAAAACAACGAGCGACGTCAGAAGATTTCAGAATAGCTTTTGGTAATGTACTGTATCTACGTGTTATTATTATTATTAGAGTTTAGCACCTGAAAATCGACCTAGAGAAAGTCATTTCAAATTAAAGTACTCATTTTATTAAGTTTTTAGTCGTGGTATCTTCTGAAATATCTGATATATTTATAATTTGCAAACTTTCCATTTCAGAGCAAAACAAAATAATCTGTCCACGGTGTGTTAAAATTATTAAAAACGCTGAGAGCTTAGTTAAGTATATTCCGTTAATCGAAAGTCAAGACGTAGCAAGCATTTGTGATCACTGTCACCGAAAGGGAGAAAGGAAACGGCCTCGCTCGAGTTGCTGGTGCAGACAGATTGTTAATAAATTTTTAATAGGTAAGCAGCTGGAGGAAGTGAAATCGAGAAAACACCGCATTAAGCAATGGCTTCTAGAAGCTCGACAGAAATTGCAAAACGATTCAAGTCGCATTGATAAAAGTAAGTTGAAAATTTTGGCACACTGATGCAAAATTTAATGGAGAGTTATTGTATTTCTACAATTCAAAGAAAAAAAAGCTAATCTAGAAAAACCCTTAGTTGTTACAGGACTAATCAGAAATCAAGCGAAGGATAAAGATGTGGCTCAAGTTGATCATGTCCCGTTCAAACAAGTTGAACCGACAGACAGTCCTCCCGCAGGACTAAAGGTACGGAAAACTCCATTTCCTGAAAGTGTCCATACTAATTCGCATGGATTGATGAGACGTGATCCCAGTTTAGATAACTCTTTGAAGAAACATTTTGAAAAGCATTTATTAAATTGTTTTTATACAAAAAATAGAACGCGTGAGTCTACATTAACCAAATTGTCTGAGGAAAAGCAATTGGAAAAAAAAGAAAGAAAAGAGACAGCTCCTTTCCAAGTCGCTTCTTTTCTAGATGTTCCTGAAGAAAATGTTAATCCTAACATGTTTATCAAATCAAAATCACAAGGAGGTACAATTAAAGAAACGCAGAAAAGGCCTAGCCTTAAACGAGATAAAAACCCCGCGCTCGGGCAGGAAAGTAGAGGATTACGAGCTACATCGAATCGTCACTTACCGAAAGGTAGTTTGAATCCTGCTAGCGAACACGATAATACAAAAGTGTTTCGCTTCTTATTTCCTCAGGACATTATACCAACAACGTCTAGTTCAATTCGTTTCGCTAGTTCAACAGAGCTCTTGAAAAATATGCAGGATATGTTCAAAGCTAAAGCTGAGAAGGAAAAGCGTGCAAAAGAAGATGATTTTAAAAGAAAATGCGAACGCGAACGTGAAAAAAACAAGATCATTGATGTTGGCCAACTAATTACTGGAGAGAATGACAAAAAATCTAATAAGTTTACAAAAGATACGGATTCTTCTTCCGGTTTTGGTAAGGAGAAAAAAATGGAGCGCACAAGTATTAACAAGGAAGTTTCTAGAAATGAAAACGCGTATACAGCTGCGGAAACGAATGAAAACAAGGATCATAAAAAAAAAGAACAGAAAGAACAAGATCGTAAAGAAATGGAACAAAATGATCGGGAAACGAAAGAGCAGTCCAAAATCAGACAGGAAAAGAAACGAGAAAAAGAAGAACAAGCTCGCATAGATAAGGAGGATAAGGACAAGATAAAGAAAGAAAAACCAGAACAGGATCGCATTGACAAAAAAGAAAAGAGAAGAGAAAGACAAGACCAAATTCACAAAAATAAAGATAAATTTAGTGACATGAAAGATGAGACACTTGAAGGCGTTATATCAAAAGATGCAGTATCTAAAGGCGCTACACTAAAGGACAATCAAAAACATGTGACAGGGAAAGAAGAGAAACAAAAAGATTTGCTGGGGAAAGGGGACAAGTCAAAAAAGAAATTTCAAACGCCACACACGAGAGAACAATTAGACACGTCTCAACCAACATTAAACGACAAAGGCGTTACACTAAAGGATGGGGCATCAAAACGGGAGAAACCAGGAGACGAAAAATTAAAATCAGAAAAAGCTAAAGAAGAAAACCTAAAAGACGTAAAAGCGAAAGAAGGCAAACTAAAAGATGTGACAGGGAAAGAAGACACAAAAGACAAAAAAATATATACGGCGGTTACGTCTCAACCACCATTAATGTTTCAAGATAAACTAGAGACGAAAGTGTTCAACGTAGTAATACCCGAACGGCCAAAACCAATAATGGTAGTGCAAAATCCACAAGAACCCATTATAAAAGAAGAAATTCAATTTACTAAGACTAGAGAAGAATTGATTAAAAATCTAATTCGATTCAAAAAAACGCTATATGGCAGCAGAGTAAAAACTAAACCCAAGAAACGCTACGCGAAAAATGAACCCGAGGAAATTCGAAAAGAATCTATAGAAGCCTACGCCTTGTATAACGAATCTGACATAAGGTTGGAATTGGCGGAGTTAGAGGAAATGTCAAAACATGCAGCTTCTGGTAAACGCCCCGTCGATGAAGAAGCTATTATAATTGGTACCCAAATTATTAAAGAAAACTTAAATAGAAATTTAAAAGAGGAAGAAGTAATCCAAACCACCGCGAAGAAAAAAGCGAAGTAAGGTTCCGTTTTTTACATTCCCGCCCGTCGTCTGACGTTTGACATCGGCATATGTCATTCCATAACCTACAAAAAAAGAATTGAATTGAATTGGCATGTTCCTTCATTCTTGGTATATTTCCATCTTTACTGATCCTCCCAGAGCCCTGATATATTTTGTTTTATGAGGATGGAGGATTTAGAATTTTAGGGTTTGGATAATTTGGAGCTACTGTACCGTAAAGTATAAAGTATCGTGTTGTTATTACTGTTCAGTGATATGGAACTCAAGGAAGCGAACGCTGTATTTTATTTAATAAAGATTAATAGTAAAATTAGCTTTATTGCCACCCATCAAAGAAGCTAACTAAAAGACTGTAATCACGAAATGACAAGAATAACAGGGTAACAAAACAATCAAAATCAAAAATATTTATTTGCTGAACACAAGTAGTTATACAGTTGGTATTTATAATATATAATGGATCTTACTCAATACTCAATACTCAATACTTTATTGCAATCATAATGTTTACAAAGATGGAAATATAATAAATGTCTCAATTATGGACCCTGTCGGGCACGGCGAACATATTTAGAGAGAGGGAGAATTATCCTTTTAATAATATGAAGAGACTTCATTATTAATATTTGAATTTATTGTATTTTTGTATAATTTACCTTAATTGTTTAATTTAACTAATTTACTTTATTTATAATTTGTCGTCTAAGTATTCATTTATTGTGTAGTAAGCTTTTGTAATTAGTAACTGTTTGAGTTTATTTAAAAAATTACGTTCATTTTTTTCTTGTCTTAATATTTCAGGTAAATTGTTGTATATTTTTATAGTCATTACGTAAGGGCCGGATGAGATGATTTTAAGGCGGGAAGGTGGCAAGATAATTTTATGTTTATGGCCTATTGGGCGTGTAGGAGGCATATCCTCGCGTTTTTTATAGAAGTGTTCATGCTTACGTACGAACTTACATGCTTCTAAGATGTAGATGCTTGGAAGCGTAAGCAGTTTGTATTCCAGGAAGTAGGGTCGGCAGCTGTCAGTTTGCTTTATGTTGACTAATATCCGTATCAGTTTTTTCTGTAGGGTAAATAGAGATGGCGCGTCCGTACTATTTCCCCACAGAATGATGCCGTAGTTGAGCCAGGAGTAGGCGTATGCGTAGTAAGTGGCCAGAGCAGTCGCGAGGTCGGTAGTTTTTTAATTTCACGGAGGGCGTAAACAAATTTAGATACTTTTGAATGAATTTTTTTTATGTGTGTTTTCCAATTAATACGGGTGTCAATATCATCGCTGTCACCTACTACCACAGGTATGATAATGCTGGTCATTTGCCTTTCAGCTTCTGAACCCATCTTAGAGTACTTATAATATGTGTGTAGATAAAGTATTGTACGAAACTCTGCGTTTCATTACGGAACCATCACGTAAACTACTACATATTCCATGTTCTGCCGCTAAGCGTGCAAACTTGGGTGTTATACAGGGTTTTTATTATTTATATTTCCCTACGTTTCCTATATAACAATAATTTTACATATTAATAACCTTTCTAATAACAATTTATAACATTTACTAAATTTCCTTTATAATAACTTAGCATTAGTCCTTATTTTCTAACATACATTCATTGATGGCATAGTAAGCTTTATTGATTAGAATACTCTTCAAAGCGCTTTCAGCTCCGGGCTTTAAATTTAAGAATGGATTCTACTTCCCAAAATGGAACTCTTTTCTTGTACAACTTTCAAAAACCGGCCAAGTGCGAGTCGAACTGGCGCACCTAGGGTTCCATACCGATTCCATAGGAGGCATTATTATATTCCAATTTGAATTCGATTTCCACTCGAATCACCGCTGCTGCTAGTTAGGACGGATGACAGCGGACGCATATTAAAAGGGTCCCTTTGGGGTCCCCTCGGGCACGGAACCCTAAAAACTAGGTGATTTCTTAGGTTTAATAATGTTTCGACGAAAATTATTTAGCAAATTCTTAACTCGCCAAACTACGTATCCCATATTTTTATTTGGGCTTTTTATTTCCCAACTCAACGTTTCGCACTGATATCATTTCCCAACGAATGATTTGATAAATTATTGTTAGACAAATTCTTACCTGGGATTCTTTTAAGATGTCAATTATGTTTTCGTCAAATGTATTGATTGGCATACCTTAATTTAAAAATAACCCTAACCTACCTATTTTTGGGAGCAGTTTCGTTCTTAGGGTCATAAAAAAAAAACCCTAACCTACCTATCTCAGGGAGCAGTTTCGTTTCTAGGGTCATAAAAAAAAATGTTATTTGAATTAGCATTAAATCATTTGCTACACAATTATTTACCACATAAAATTTGACGTAATAAAATATTGCAATAAGTATAAAAATGTAGCGAAATAAAAAAAATACGAAGTATGCCAAGGATTGGTTTGCCAAATAAAACTCCGGCGAAAAGTTGGTTGCCAAATGAAATTTGACGAAACATAATTCGGCAACAAGGCAGTACACCGATTTCTTAATTTTAAAACTGTCATACAAAACAAATAGTATTTTCAATGCACGTCGTCCATTTTCCGGTCAACCGGTCAAATGTAAGTCGGACTCGCGCACCGAGGGTTTCGTACCGCCGCACCGCACAGTAGCACAGTATAGAGAACAGTAGATCGTCTTCAAACAAAGGTACATCGCGCGGCTTGCGGCTGTGGGCGGGGCCTGTGGCGGGGCGAACCAATACGAAACGAGATCTCAAGAATTTTCGAGGGAACTTAGTCGGGGCCGCGGCGTCATTGCGTTCGGTTACGTTTTGTTTTTTTTTTTATTTATTTATTTATTATAACATGTTTACAAACTTAGTTCTATTACAACGTCCCGCAAAACTGTTTTCACAGTTTGACTGTGGGATCCGCGAGTCTTAGTTTACATAAGTATATATCACAGATCAGAATCTACATTAATAATGAATAAACAAACAGTAATTTTAAAGAATTAAATAATATTAAGGTAGTGCTTAAACAAGGCTCTCCTAAACCTTTAGCGCGCGTACTAAGCTATCGAGCGACAATGTCGCTGCCGAAAACGCTTAAATATAGTTCTGTATACGGATGTCTAAACCTAGCTTAGGTAGGTACAACTATATCCAGATTTAATAAAAGGTATTTCGTACTGGCCTGCCTATAGTATACCTAGGTGAAGTAAATACGTATTAAGTAGGTAATTTAAGTTATTGAGTGTGACGTGATGAGTGCGAGTACCTATGTAGTCATATTAAGTATGTATTTTCACTACATAAGTATGCTTATCGTTGCCTAGTACCCAAAGCACAAGCCTAGAACCAAAGCGAGCGGCCAATGCTCTAAGGAAGCCGCGCGGCGACGGCGCGTGCCGCCAATAATAGGTACCTAAGTAGTCAAAGAAAAGAAATTTACATATCACGTCATATACCTATAAATATAATTATTATTTAGTGTCAACAGATAAAAAGTATGTAAGTAAAATAATTTAAATTAGGTACTTAGGTACCTAACAATATTTATACTTACTTTAGGTTTGTGTAATTTATGAAAATTAACATGATTATAAATCACAGTATGGCCAAGTAGGCGACTAAAATTGAAAAACATGTTTGGACGACCCTGACGCCCGAGCGGCAATAGGTATCAGAATCTCCTAAAGGGCCGGAGTCGAGCTACTTTTCTATTTATACTATGACAGTAGGCTCTATATTCTGCCCTCCTAAGCAAAAATGCAATAACTAAATTTAATAGCCAAAGCAGATTCAACTCTCTTCTGTTTGTAACTAGGTTGCAATTTCTACAGATGTTTTGTTTGAGATAACGCCATTATGCTTAGTAGGGCAGTATTCTCGATTTCAATTTGATTTCGAATCGCATCAGCGCGAGCTAACTCACACTTGACCATTTTTAGGGTTCCGTACCAAAATGGTAAAAAAGGAACTCTTATGGTGAGACTTCGTTGTATGTCTGTCGTCTGTGTGTATGTCACAGCAGGTTTTCTCAGCAACTATAAATGCTATCAACTTGAAATTTGGCATAGTTGTACAACTTGCTTGCCCGCATCTGTTTTAAGTAAAAAATAAATGAAATTAATTTTGTAAATAGTTGAAAAGGGGTCCAGAATGGGGGTTAAAAAATGAAAGTGGTTCGATTATAGCAAATGGGGTGTCATATGAAAGGGCTCAATCTGCGCATTTCAAAACCATTTTATTTTTAATTTGCTGGTATGTACTTTTTGATTTATAGCCAAAAATGTGCAAAAAATGACCGTTCCCCCCTTATCTCCGGAGTTTATTAATCTAAAAATGTGAAAAAATCGTGGCGTATAGGTAATTGTTTATATTTTATGGGAAAAATAAAATGAAGCGTTAATTATTTACAGTTTTTGAGAAATAAACAAAAAACTTTGAAAATCTGTTTTAAAAATGTAGGCTAGTCAAAATGGTCCTTATTGCATAGGAAATAAAGTTCATACCAAAACGAGTACTTTCTTTTGCGATTACCAAGCATATTACCTTAAATACGGAACCCTCGGTACGCGAGTCAGACTCGCACTTGACCGGATTTTTTTTTAGTATTCGTTGTGTTTCATCAGGGTTTGTAAAATAATCATACCAAATTTGACGCTTGTGTACCTATGTTTGACCGTTTTTACGACACAACAAAAATAAAAATTCGTTGCAAAAATTGTTCCATGTACGGGGACTCCCTGTCTATTACGGTTCAAAAAATCAGCTCTAAGGACCACGGAATAGAAAAAACAGTGGAAGTGCCATGAGCTTCGCTTAGTATCAGACCTGTTGTCGCCAATACTCACACTATCATAAAAACAACACGCCACCATGGAAAAGGTTTTTGGTGCGGCTATCGTTTTTACATTCCAAAAAAGCACAATAAGGCATGCTTCTAGATTTATTTCCTATTTTAGAAATATTTGTTCGCACAACTTTCACGCACAAGCGATCGCGGCAAACTATGGAAGGTTGCGCGGAACTCCGCATGACCATGCCACACGTGACACGCCCACATCACACTTCTACTGTTTATTCTGTTCTGTGGTTAGGACGGACGGACGGACAGCGTAGGCATATGAATAGGGTCCCGTTGGGCTACCCTTCGGGTACGGAACCCTAAGTAACAGGTTAAAGTACGGTGACGGCACCAATGATGGACACTTATAGCTGACAGGCACCAGTAATGGACACTTCACTCTTAATTCAAATTTCATACGGTCCGAAATTGATTGTTGCAAAACAAATGAATAACCCTTATCTTCTGTAAAATAAGAATCAAGTATCCATTATCGGTGCCTTGTCCATTGCGTTATGTACAATTTTTTTAAAAGTCGGTTGCAGCAAGTTATCTTTATTTACTAGGTATTTATAGAAAAAAAACTATCTATAACAGTAAACAAAGTGATTGCACGACGTATTGTATTGTATTGTTGTTAAAAGTCAACTTAATTGTAAAGTTAACTTAATTCTGTTTCTTTATACTAGAATGAAATTTACAATACGTATAATAATTTCTTTCCGTGAATTTACGTGATTAATGGAATTCCATCCCGTACCATCCCAACCACCGGAGTTTTGTCCGAAGAGGCTCCATCAGCGACCTTGTAGCCACTGCAACAAAAAGGACTGGTAGGTCATGACCTGCGGGCGTGTCAGGGCGGCCTCTTCCTCGTGAAGAGTGCAGAGCCCACCTATGTCTAGAGCCGTGCGTAGTTGAGCGTCGTAGGAGCGGATAATGGAGTCCTGGGATTGAGCCTACCACAGATCGGGTTGTTGTTATCTGTGGAGCCAACACGCCCTCTTTGGTCCGGCATTCCTTCAAAACGACAGCTTCAGGAACTAGCCAGCCTGAGGTAACCGGCAAAGGCGCCCCTTAAGGGTGACCGGCGAGGGTTACGGGGTCATGATGTGCGCAGCCGGTGGAGCGCGAAGCCTACGGCGAGTACGGGCCAAAAACTCGGCCTGACAACTGTAGACCTTCTCGCACCGTGCGGGCTCGCTGCATCGCGGACCCGGGACCCTATACTATCCGTGTTAGGTCCTGGTGCTCGAACGAGCATCCTCATCTGCGGGCTCCCAGGAGCAACATAAGTTATGATGACACACATTCTTGCCAAATTATCTGATAGGTACTCCATTCAATAAAATAGGCCTATTAGATTAGAGAGAAACAAAACAACCGACTTTTGATATCAAACAGTATCTTAATTAAAATGTTTAGCACACTAAGAACCTTGTCATTTGGACGTCATTGATGTCTCTCTCTACTCAAGGGCGATTATTCGGCCGTTTTAACTGTCGTCATTGTTGTCCTCAACACATTGACGAAAATAGTGATAATGGCCAACAACTTCCGTCGAAGAATTTCCTCAAACATTATGCTCTAACGTCAACGTGCTCGTTGGTCGACCGTAACGCCTACTGTCCACGGCGCGTAGCTGCATAGACGCTGCAAATATACGCCAGTGCAGCTTTTATGCAGCCCGGCGTACTGACGTTGTCCACGAAGCCGAAGCGTAGCGTAAGCGTATCGTAGCATACATTTTCTTTCATACGTGATGATGTCGTCTTTTTCTTTTATACGTGCTGTTCCTTGCGATGTAGCGGCGTATGACATGCAGTATGCAGTACGGCCGGCGGCGCGCGTGAAGCTTGCATGCAGCGTCGCTGACGCGACGTTGCCGCTCCGTCGACAGAGTTGTGCGGTTTTGTACGTAGGCTGCAAGCCAGCGTACAGCAAGCTTACAATGACGAATACGCGTCTATGCAACTACGCTTCCGTGGACAGTAGGCCTAACATGTAGAAAGAGTGTTAAACCCACCTGTCTTATAACGCCAAGCAGCAGTGTTCACATTGTTGTGTTGACCTTATATCTCGCTACATACCAATTCGATTTGATTCCACTGGGTAAAACCTTATGTGGCATTATCTATGTAAAGGGACCTTATAGCGGATGGCGCTTCCGTCATTATTAAAGATGCTCCGATATAAATACAACGTCGTGTGACGCAGTGCGGCGTAAGCGCCATCGACAATAAGGTCCCTTTACATAGATAACGTCACATTTTGCCATGTTATCGCATTGTCAACGTTTTGATAGCTTTTAGATACTTCACAGTAATAAACAATACGATAACATATCAAAAGCTATGTTGTTTTACGTCGTAGAATAGAGCCGCTTCTAATTGGTTACTGAACCCAAATAAATCCTAATCGAATTGAAATTGTCCAAAAAATGTGGAACGCTTCACGATTTTGCGTGTCATCCTTGCGCAGGGGCCATGCTAATCTTCTCTGTATCGTTCCAATTTTAGTATATGTACTGCCGAAGCAAGTACAATTGTTACGGTCATGAGATTGTATATATACTGACGAATATTAAAAACTTCGATAGCGCGATGTAGACTTTTTGGTATATATAGCTTATTGAAGATGATTACCCAGTATTCTTTTATTTTGACACCAAGAAAATTAACTGCATAAATATTTTAAACAATTTAAAATCAGTTTAAATGTATAAAACGTACATAAATAATTTAAAACCACGTAATTTTAAAACCTACGCTCGGTGGCGCCATCAACCGGCAGGATTTTAAACTAACGGCAGCCATGTTTTTAGCGTGTAAGCTTGTTGTCCCTCGCAAAGTCGCAATCTCAATGTTTACTACGACTCCCGATAGATGGTGCTCTAAATCGTGAAATGGTGAACTCTTTCTTAAAAAACTTGTTGGATTTTTAGGACTTATCTACTAAGACTAATACTGCGTAAGGGCCCTATTTCACTGGAACGCCGCGGTAACGTAACCGCAGAACCGCGTCTTTGAGTTGAGCTACCAGAAATATATCGACGTCTGTTTACTGCTACGCCCGATAGATGGTGCTCTTAATCGTGAAAAGGCGAACTCTTTCATTGACGAAGAACTATTATTATGTATAGTTCGTCGACGATACTTCCTATAAAAAACTCGTTCGATTTTTTTAAATAAAGACATATCTAATTTAATAAGACTAATGCTGATTTTACTTAGGGCCCTAATTTACTGGAACACCGCGGTAGTAACCGTGTCTTTGAACTACCAAACAGAGACAAATCGATGACTGTTTACTGCTACGCCCGATAGATGGTGCTCTTAAACGTGAAATGGCGAACTCGGCTGCACTAAGCTAAATTCAAGTATGTCTAATTTTTTAGATTTTTGTTTTTTACTCCGTTAGATTCCTATTAATTCGGCGCATAATTCTACATCAATAAAACCTCATATTTCCTTTTAATTTTAGAGATATCGTCATAAGAAGTAGTAAGATACTTATCTTAAATCAGACAAAGAAACCAAGCTGAAATTTTCGCTTTCCGTAAAATTTGCCGAAATAGACTTACTTGAATTTAACTTAATGCGGCCGAACTCTTTCATTGACGAAGAACTATTAATTATAGTAAACTTGTTCGGTTTTTATTTGAATAAAGACTTATCTGATCTAATAACCAGAGACAGACGATTAGAGCATTAACAGTTGTAAAAATGTATGAACTAACATTCGATAACATTGATTAAATTATCGTTTGGTGAAATTGGTACTAATGCTGATTTTACTTAGGGCCCTATTGCACTGTGGAACACCGCGGTAGCGTAACAACAACGTGTCTTTGAGCTATAATGATATAATATAAATTATTTATATTATATTATATTATAATTAATTATCATTGTTGAGCTACCAAACCGAGACATATCGACGACCTGTTTACTGCTACGCCCGATAGATGGTGCTCTTAATCGTGAAATGGTGAACTCTTTCATTGCCGAATATGTATAGTTCGTCGATTCATCGACGACTAAAACTTGTTATTAAGCTTTGAACCGTTATTTGAAGCCTAAATAAATAAATAATTGAGAAGCGAACTTGATTTCCTGTAACGAATCGGTTATACTTTGAATACACCCACTTGCTATCATCGTGACGTACATCCTGTGCACCAGGTAGGCAGGTGAGCCTGGGCGGGCTCGGCCACTCTCCCGTCATTGGCGTTTTGATTGCCATAGCAATCGGTTGTGCTGCAGGTATTAGTTACCTTGATTTTTATTGCTTTAAATTCTTAAAAAATAATTTAAAAAGCTTAACATTTTGTTAACGATGTTATCGTTCGTTTTTTTAAACTGAATATTTTTGCAGATTACTTCTAATCTTTGCTACGATGGGAAGTGATACGGAATCACCGGATTCCAGCGATACTTCCTCATCATCGGATGCACCCGCTGCGGAATCGGCTACGGCGCAGTCTGTGGAGGCGTTGGAGCGCGACCCTCCTCGAGCTGGCTTGAAAAGAAAGTCCAAAAAGAAGAAGGATAAACGCAGGCACAAGCGACGCCGTATGTCGTCTACTGCCGAGGCCATAAGGTACCTAACTGGGCAAGTAAGTGGTATATCAAATTTTCTTGCGGGTAACGGGGCATTTCAACCCTCAGTTCACTCTACCCCTGGTGTAGCAGAATTGAATAACTCTGGTGTTAGTGCGGACGTTAGTGGTGAACTTTTTTGGGATGACGGGGCCGGGACCGCGCCTGCGCCTATTGTGCCATCTGCGCCTGAGTGCTCATTTCAGTTGCCATTGAATACGACTTTAAAAGAACCAGCTATGCCTAGATCGTCACCAGAACTCGTGCAGCTTATTAATAATATACAGCGTTTCAATACAGAGGACTGGGGCAGTGTACGGTACATAGACTCACAAAAACTGTACTGTTCCGCACCGGGTTTTACCAATTTAGAGACTAACGATGAGGTCAAGCCTTTCGATAAATTTAATTCAATCGCTCTTATTGAACGGGGGTTCGCGGCCATAACCCAGGCGGTTATTAAGCAGAACGAGGCAGCTCAGAACGGATTTAAAAATTTAGTAGAATGGTCTAATACCGTGGGCCAGCTCACACCAAAGTTAATCGAAGATAAGCTTAATGAAATTTTCGTGCAGGGTAGCTTTCAGAAAATAAGTAATGATGTTTTGCAAATGGCATGTGGCCACAGATCCGAGTTGATACAGCAAAGACGTGACGGTATTTTGCGATCAGTTAAAGACACTTTTCTGAAGGCTAGTTTAAAGAGAATTCCGCCTACATGCGATTTCTTGTTTAATAAAGACGCGTTTTCTAATGCAATTGAAAAAGCCGGTGGCTCATCTAAAGTCTTTTGGCCCCCTCGAGCGCCATCTTTGAATAAAGCTGCTGCGCAAGCTCAGCCACAACAGCAAGCTCAGGCCCTGCCTAGTTATGCTAATAGCCATACGAATAGAATCCCGCCTTCATTTAACGCAAACTACGCATACCCTGATTTTTTCATAAATCAAATGCCGGGTCAGGTTGTAAATAATCAGTTGCCGCCACGTAACTACCCTCAATTTGCTCAACGGAGGCAGACTGGTCAACAAACAAGGCCCTCGCGTCCGAGGCCGAGTCGTACCTTTCAAGGTCAAGACAGTTACGCCAGTAACAGAGGAGGTAGATTTTCAGGCCCCTCCACGTCACGTGGGCATTCAAGAAAAAGATTTTGACTCGAGCGAGTTTCAGGCGGGTCGATTATTAAACTACGCGAGACGCTGGAAAGATCTACAGGCTCCAACAACACTAATCCAAATTATTCAGAATTTTCGAATACCTTTCATAGCCAAACCCCCTTTGTTTTCAAAAAATATAAGCAATCATCCTTTGCAAACCCCGAAACATCACGATATGGACCAGATAATAAACAAAATGTTGCAAATGAAAGTGTTGGAGCCTGCGGATCACAGCCCCAGTTTTGTGTCTCCGATGTTCCTCATACCAAAAAGCGACGGCTCGGCCCGCCCGATATTCAATTTGAAAAACCTGAACAAGTACGTTCTAGTGAAACCATTTCGACTTATAAACATGCACAGGATAGCTACGTTCCTGCAACCACAGGACTGGCTAGTCAAAATAGATCTGTCAAATGCGTACTTCCACTTATCAGTAGCCAGAGCACACAGATGCTTCCTTCGACTTGTTTACAATCGACAATTATTGCAAATGACTTGCCTGCCGTTTGGTCTGGCATGTGCACCAAGGGTTTTCGCATCCCTAACCAATTGGGTAGCGCAGATACTAAGGAAAAAGGGCATTCGGGTAGCAGTTTATTTGGACGATTTTTTAATAGCCAATCAGGACCCTCATGTCCTTACCCAACAGGTTCGCGAAGCGACTTGTTTATTAGAACATCTAGGATGGCAAATCAATTATGCAAAATCAATATTGACTCCTCACATAAGTCTCCAATATTTGGGCATAGTTTGGAACCCGCACACAAACAAAAAATTCCTTCCAATTCAAAAAGTAAAAGACGTGTTAAAAAAGTTGCTACACTTACTCAAAAGAAAAAAGGCTACGTTGCGCGAGGTTCAGAGCATAATAGGAATGGCAAATTTTGCGAGTTTTACAGTACCGAGAGGTCGCTTGAACCACAGAGCTCTTCTCAGGCATTGTATAGAGCTCCTGGCAATGAATCCTCGTTACCGCTATCCGATTCCAGCCGCAGCATTGACAGAGTTAGAGTGGTGGAGCAGCAACCTCAGGAAACAGTCTCCGATCCTTTTTCCACCTGCCACTCATTATTTGGTGACAGATGCATCGGGGATAGCTTGGGGCGCGCAGATAGACACCGTGAAACTGTCAGGTCGCTGGTCTCTAGAGGAGGCGAAGTTGCATTCCAACCACCGCGAAATGTTAGTAATTTGGTATGTGTTAAAAGATCACGCTCAGCACCTGGCCGGTTCCACTTTATTAATACAGTCGGACAACAGGACTGTGGTTGCTTATGTCAGGAACGAGGGCGGCACAAAGTCTGCACCTTTAATGGACTTGACGTACAAAATTTTCAAGCTGTTAGATCTGTTCAAAATTCATGCAGAGATACATTACTTGCCAGGCAGGTTCAACAGCGAGGCAGATCACCTGTCACGACTTACGGGACCTCCAGAATGGCACCTTTTACCGCCAGTAATAAATGTGATATTTGCCAAATTTGGCCGTCCAGTAATAGACCTTTTTGCATCTGCCGTCGCGCACGTACTCCCGATATATGGAACACTAGACCTTACAGACAGACAGGCTTGCCTTTACAATGCCTTCAGCCAAGAATGGGATTATCCTCTCGCTTGGGTATTTCCACCGCCTTTCCTGATCCCCCGCGTGCTACAACACCTAAACACAGCGAGAGGGACTTACCTTGTCGTAGCCCCGCGATGGATGAAAGTATTTTGGCGTCCCGACCTCAAGAACCGAGCCCTGAGCCCCCCATTTACGATCCACAACCTGGACAGAGTGCTAGTAGATGCGACGACGGGCCATCCACCTCCAATGTCTCAGGAAATGGTTCTAGAGGTGTGGAGATGTGGGGGTGGACAGACACGCTAAAAGACTGGTCTCAAGACCAGCTTGCGGTGCTGCGGAAAGGTTGGCGGGACTCTTCAGTAAAAACTTACGAGGTAGCGTGGCAAAGGTGGTGTACCTGGGCTAGGCAAAACTTAGTTAATATGTCTGAACCACAAGGTGCAGATTTAGCTAGGTTTTTAATTGACCTTCATCTTAGGCAGGGTCTGTCTTACAACACTATATTGGTTTATAAGTCTGCTGTTTCTACGCTCGGTGATCCCAATATGAATAACCGTCTAAGTGCACATTTATTAGTTCGACAGGCATTAAAGTCCATTAGAATAAGTAGTTCAAATGAAAAACCTAATCTGAAAACTCCTATATGGGATACAGATATTCTAGTTAATTGGTTAAAACATAACCCCTGCAATGAGAACAGTTTGTATGAATGCTCTGCGCGGGCCGCGATTTTGTTGTTGTTATGCTCAGCCCGGCGCACTGTGGGACGAAAATCGGCTCTAGAGGACATAGAAATCGAAGTTCTCATTTTTACAATGTTTTGATTGGGATTGGTTTCATTTGCAGTTATAATGCTAAATTATTATTTTGGTTGGATTGTGTTTGGAAACCGATGAGTTATAATTTTTTTCCTTAAAATTTGTATGGGACTGCATGAAAAAGTCCAAATATCTCTGAAACCGCAAGAGAAACCGTTATATCCTCGCAGATGGTTATAAAAATAATTATTTGTGATTTTTTGGCGTAGTGCATATTTCAGTCATTGCTGCGGTTTTTTTTTAAAAAATCGATGTTACTTTTTGTTAGTCCTGGCGGATTATTTTATCAATAAAAGACTTGAATATTTATATTTTGTATATTTTATACTCAAATTATAAATCAAACAATTATTTGATTTATTATGATCGCTTAAAATATATACAATTAAATATTTTTTCCGGTAATGAGGAGATTATTGTGCATGTTTAATGAACTATATTCAGTAATGGGATTATACTTAATTTATTTTGGTTGTAAATAGTTTGTAATGATTTCTTGAGTAATTAGTAATAAGTTTTAATGAGATACAGTAATTAATTCATTAGTAATAAGGTAGGTGATTACTTAACGAAGTAAGTGGTAAAGGAATCATCATTAGCTCACATCAATAAATAGACCAGACATTTATCCAAGAGCGATAATCGCAATTATTCTGTATAACTCTGAACATCTGTACTCCTGCTAAAATTTAAAAATGACAAATTTTTCTACCAACTTGGACCTATTTGTCGTTTTACAAAGCAAGAAGCCGGCATTTAATCAAGAAGTATTGTTCGAAGCAGTGGTGCAACGTTTGGGTTCCAGTTTATCTGAAGACGAAATAGAAATACTTATAGAATTCTGTACAAAGTTTACTCGATCTGCTGTTACGAGATGGCAAAAAAGTAACCGGAATACGAAAGACTTCAGAAAATACTACGAAAGTTGGCTTCAAGCTAATGTTGATTGGCCCAGCTGTCTACAAACTAATCTACTCAGCCCTGGACTACTTCAAGATTCTTCGTGTTCTGAGCCTTTGGAATCGTCAACTACGACTGATTTTACTTTACCAGAATGTTCGATACCATCTACTTCAACTGGAACAATGACCATGCGATCCAGGAAACCATTTGAAGAACTATCAATCAAGCAAAAAAAGAGAAGATTCGACAGTTATACAGGAGAAGACTCAACTGAATTAACATATGCAGCGGCAAAACTCTTGAAAGAAGATGGGCGTGAAGATATAGCATCCGTAATTGAGTACATGCTCAAAAATTCTGAAGCAGCTGCAAATATACAAAAAATGATCAAGAAATCAAATACTTCAGTTACATATTCACCAGATAAGGCACTCGGTCTTTACGTGGCATTAAAGCTGACTAAATGGCAATACATGACCTTAAGGGAGTCAGCTATTCAAGAAGGAGCCGAAGATCTTTATCCATCATACTACAAGATTCAGTCAGCGAAATTACAAAGCTACCCTCCGAAATCCGCTATAACCATAACGGATTCATCAGCTGAAATTAAACTTCAAGCTTTACTGGATTTGACTACGCAGAGGATTCTAAAAGAATTACCATCTAATATTGAAGACAAAGAGTTGACGCTGATATCGAAATGGGGTTTTGATGGTGCATCCAGCCAGAGCAAATATAAACAAAAAATGGATGGCGAAAACGATGACTCGAGCATATTCATGGCATCATTAGCACCACTCAAATTGGTTTGTGGTGAGGACATTTTATGGACGAATCCAAAACCCTGCTCACCGTCTTATTGTCGCCCATTGATGTTCCGTTTTGTTAAGGAAAGTAAAGCCGTAGTTTTGGAGTTAAAATCAAAGTTCGAAGAAGAAATTAAGGGTCTACTTCCTACGGAATACAATACAGCTAAAATAAAACACCTTTTGAAGATGACCATGATAGATGGTAAAATTTGTACTTATCTATCGGAAGCTAAGTCAAATGCTACGTGTTACTTGTGTTTGGCTAAGCCTACCGAAATGAATAAGCTAGATTCAGTTGTAGTGAAGCAGATTTCGACAGAATTATATGAATTCGGGTTATCTTCACTACATGCTCGTATAAATTCAATGGAGTGCCTTTTACACATTTCTTACAGACTGAGGTTTAAAAAATGGGCTGCAAAAGGCGAGGAACTCAAAAAAATAATGAACGAGACGATAAAAGTCGTTCAAGACCGATTCAAGGAAGAGCTCAACCTTTTGATCGATAATGTAAAGCAGGGATCGGGTACCACAAACGATGGCAATACAGCAAGAAGGTTCTTCGAGTTTCCTGAAAAAACTGCAGCAATAACTGGATTGGATGAAGAACTTGTTCGCAGATTTGCTGTAATACTGCAAGCAATAACATCTGGAGAAGGAATAGATGTTATGAAATTTAAGGAATATACCTTTAAGACTGCTCAAAAGTTCATAGCAATGTATGATTGGTATTATATGCCGTCAACTGTGCATAAGCTATTAATTCATGGAGCAGACATTATTGCCAGCAACGCCATTGTTCCCATCGGAAGTCTCTCGGAAGAGGCTTCCGAAGCTCGAAATAAAGATTTTAGGAGGTTCAGGGAGCATAATTCTAGAAAAAGGAGTAGGCAAGCTTGTAACGAGGATATACTGAATATGCTTCTATTATCCTCCGATCCTCATATTACGGCAATAAGACCTAGTTTGGATAAGAAGAAAAGGCAGGCATTTTTTGCCGAAACTAGGTCATTATTTTCGGTTCAGGAAGTCGAACTGGAACGAGAGGTTTCAGATCCGTGTGATCTATATCAAAATGAGTCCGATATAGATCATTCGTTCGATATATTAACCTAAAAAAAATTATTATGTATCGTGTTTATTTTAGTCACATTATGGTTAGTTATTTTTTTTACATTTTTTACTTTTATTTCTATATAGTTACACAGAAAAAATACTATTACTTATATCACTTTTTTTTTTTACTTTTTATTATAATTATTTATATATGTAAGAAGAGTATTTGCATTTCGCTACCTCCCCCCTCTTACATAAGTTGAAAAAAAAATACGCCACGCACTTAAAAAAAAAGACAAAATAACATCGATTTTTAAAAAAAAAACCGCAGCTATGACTGAAATATGCACTACGCCAAAAAATCACAAATAATTATTTTTATTACCATCTGCGAGGATATAACGGTTTCTCTTGCGGTTTCAGAGATATTTGGAGTTTTTCATGCCGTCCCATACAAATTTTAAGGAAAAAAATTATAACTCATCAGTTTCCAAACACAATCCAACCAGAACAATAATTTAGCATTATAACTGCAAACGAAACCAATCCCAATCAAAAAATTATAAAAATGAGAACTTTGATTTCTATGTCCTCTAGAGCCGATTTTCGTCCCACAGTGCGGCGTGTGCATGATTTGACGTTATTAGTAACAGATGCTGAAAGATGTGTATTTTTAGAAGATTCTGTCACTTTTTGGCCAATCTATGGATCCAAGACTGACACAGTAGTCAATCGCCAATCCGGATGGCGGATTTTTAAAAATAAGGACTGTCAAGCCTTGGATCCATTTATCTGGATAAAAAGAGTAATTTTACTTTCACAAGCTAGGCGTTTATCGAGTGGTGTTAATAATTTATTTCTTACTGCATGTGGGAAACCCAAAGCAGCGTCACGGACGAATATTGCAGGTTGGATTAGAAAGATTCTGTTGCAGGCCGGGATTACCGCCAGCGCCGGCAGCATCCGGCCTGCAGTAGCGTCTAAAAGTTGGGTCCAGAATTGCCCTTTAGATAAAATTTTAGCCCGAGGAAACTGGCGCTCACAAAACACTTTTTTGAAATACTATTGTAGAGTCATTAAACCTCCTGTTTCATCACAATCTATTACAAATTTATTTACACCAGTAGATGAGTGAAAAATGATTCACTTTTAATATTTGTAACTTAAATGTTCACGTTTATATAATTTGTGTTGGAGTTTATTTATAAGATTTATGTTTCAAATTTGTTTCTGCGCTTAAATTAAATAAGCGGAATAATAAAGTGCTAATATCTAAGTTATGATGTTATTTAAGTTGCTGGTATAACAAGCGCCGATATTTGTGTAATATTTTTACCTATGTTGCAAACAGATCAGTCAAATTAAATGATTTAATCAGACTATCGTTTTTATTATTTTACTCTATCAAATTATTTCTCACATTGGCGTCATCCTGTCCACCAGGCGATAACAAACAGGTCTCAATTATTTATTTATTTAGGCTTCAAATAACGGTTCAAAGCTTAATATCAGCGTTTTACCTACCATTAAAACGCTTATTAAGCGATAACCTTATTTGAAGCCTAATATTTAAAATCTGCCTGATGGGAGC
Source organism: Acleris literana (assembly GCA_946894065.1). Classification (NCBI taxonomy): domain Eukaryota; kingdom Metazoa; phylum Arthropoda; class Insecta; order Lepidoptera; family Tortricidae; genus Acleris; species Acleris literana. The sequence continues at coordinate 3,916,720 of OX335696.1, forward strand.
ATCAAAATATTTGAGATACAATGACGGGAGAGTGGCCGAGCCCGCCCAGGCTCACCTGCCTACCTGGTGCACAGGATGTACGTCACGATGATAGCAAGTGGGTGTATTCAAAGTATAACCGATTCGTTACAGGAAATCAAGTTCGCTTCTCAATTATTTATTTATTTAGGCTTCAAATAAGGTTATCGCTTAATAAGCGTTTTAATGGTAGGTAAAACGCTGATAATAAGCTTGCTAAGTCCTTAGACTTATCTAATAAGAAAAACACTGTTATTGCTTAGGACCCTTATTTACTGGAACGCCACGGTACCAAGCGTAACCTCAGAATCGCGTCTTTGAGCTACCAAACCAAAGACATTAAATGTACTTAGTAGTAATAATATTAAATCTCTTTGTACAAAACCGAGACAAATCGGCGACAAAACCATAGGAGCACGCAAACGTTACTCTATGAGCACTACACATAGAGGACGGTTGCTCTAGGCTCCTGGCAAGGGGCGTAAAAAAGCTTTTATTTTAGATAAACGTGATCTACAATTTAAGTTATTTGAAAGCGTCGACGGACACCAAAAGAATGTCGTTCTATCTTGAATGGCTAGGGCACTGCGTGACGGTGCCAGTAACATGTTTTATTTTGCGCACACGTCAATGCTGGCACGACTAAAGGGCGCTGCGTACGTAACGTGATCAGGACGTGGACGGGACGGGGACGGGATGTGGTTGCATACATTTTTGGTTTTCCCGTCCCGTAGGTGCCATCGTTACGTATGCACATTCCGATATATTTTCTATGAAACGATAAATTAAATCAAAATCAAAATCAAAATAATTTATTTGCCAGAATACAGTATTATAAGGTGTTATAATTATTTTTGCACTTGTATTCAGCATGCAAGCAGGCGTACAAATGTTGGTCGTAGCTATATTCAAATTCTATTTTATAATTTACATTACTAATTTATAAATAAATTTTATTATGGTCAATATCATCATTTAAAGTATTTGATTTGATATTGCCGTCTCGTCCCGTCCCCGTCCCGTCCGTGTAAAATCACGTTACGTATGCAGCGCCCTTAAGCTGACACCAAGGCAAGCACTTAACACACAAAACTTTACAAAAATACAAGTTGATAAAATTGTAAACTTTTTCTATGTAAAACCTTTAATTTTTTACAAAATGTACTATCTGCTTTACTGTTTGGGGCTCATTCTATTTTGTAAAACGATATTGCTAGATAGATCGGAGGCAGGCAGCGAATTCCCACTCAAAATGCCTCCACTATATTTTATACTAGCTTCTGCCAGCGACTTCATTCGCGTAGAAATTCGTATTTTTGACAACACACAGGAACCGTCCATTTCCGGGATAGGGAGAAATATTGTTAATAATTTTTACATTAATCTACTTAGCAATCCCTAAACATCAATAAAATAGAAAATACCTATTTCTACAGTAAAATTGCGTGTAATTGGTTTATTGCCCGTGGTCAACCTATGTTGTCCACGTATGTGGATTACGGAGAAAAGACTGGACAATATCAACAGGTAGGTTGAGGTTATGTTAGTTGTTCAGGGGGCCCGAAGGGCCAAAATTACCTAGAAGTAGGAGCTCCGCCAATGCGGAGCTCCGTCGACTTCGTTAAGATATGCTAAAACGCCCAGGTATATATATATATATATATATATATATATATATATATATATATATATATCTTAAATATTATGTATATCTTAAATATATCTTATCAATGATCTCCATCCAACCACTTCCGTAACCAATGGTACAATATTTGATGTGTCTATTTGGCCTTGTCTCTTTGAGATTGTGTCCCGTTGCAACTGTCTCCTTAAAACTAATGGCCTGTTGTTTGATCGGTAGTTAAACTAATGGTCAAAAAACGTTACTAATGGTTAAAATCTCAAGGAAATGTGTCAAATTTTCCATTCCTTTTTCGAATTTTAACAATTAGTTAGTTTAACCACTGATCAAACAACAGCGCCTAAAATCGACCACGGTTATATACCAAGTAGTCACCAGCAATAATATATTATCCAACATTGGGCGCAAACATATCTGACACGTCTTTATTACTAGAGTTATAAGACCGTGTCAGATATTTGTGCGCATGTAGTTTTTGAGTTTAATCGTTTCAAACATACAAAAATACAAATCTTTCCTTTTTATAATATTAGTGTAGATAGGAACGCGCTAGAATCTGCGCTGTGTGTACAGCTTTATGCCGTGGCTTTTTAAATGTAATAAAAACGCATAATAAGTTTAAATACATAATTTATTACTATGGTACAATGTGTTTTGAATGATTTGCCGATATCGAAACTAGAGCCGTTCAGCGAATGTACAATAGATAACAAAACCAGTTCACTAAACAAATAAGTAATTTCACATAAATACAAAAATGAGTCGTGCAGACCACGCTTGTTCACTTAGGGCTTAGTCACTTTTTAAGCAATTTTCTAAGTCTTTCACTCATCGACACAGCTATATTTTTCAATAAAAACGTAAAAAATGACAATGTAAACATGTTCAACACTTTCTATTATATTTTTACACTTTTTTTATCAAGACAGTTGCTTAGGCTGAGCGCTTGGCGTTCATAAAAATACAGCGAGTATACACGCTCACTAACCGCTGTTACACACCCATAGACACTTTGTCTATAGTAAAAAATCGACAGCACGCTAACACATCAAATGTTAATGCAATAGCAGCCTACAAAAACATTATTAAATTTCAATGAACCAAATATGTAAGACTAATTTAAAAAAAAAACAATTAACATGTCATTCCCTTATTGTCTACAACACTGGCAACATTCTTTAAAAATCGATATAAAATATTTTTTTCATTACACAGATACAGTATTTATTGCACTTGGGAAGTTCATTATTTTGAAATTAGGAACGTTACGTTTGAATAGCAACTGTCAAGTTAACACGGTTATCTGGTAAATCAGTACTGGGGGGAACAGAGAGAAATGCACTGTTGTTCGGGGTTGCATTACATAGGTTTATGTATGTGTGCTAGGCGCCTTGCTTCGCTTTCAAGTCCTTATTGACACTTCACTTTAAAGTTGCTTCTTGAAGCTGATTGGTGTTACCTGTAACAAAAAACAAAAACATTAAAACCTTTTTACATTCCAAACAAGGAACAGTGCTTGTTCTTATATTTAGTTGCGCTACCTGACGCTAGAGGCGCTGTAGAGATGGTTGTGTTCTACTCGTCACAAGATGTCGCTACTCGCACTACAAATCCGTTTGTCAGAGTTCGACCTTAATAATTAAGTGTAAATATACTTACTGCCGCACTTAAGGTCTGTTCATTCTTACTTGTCTTATATAGTAAACAATTTTCTAACCTCAAAATGAACCTTTTTTGGCTAAAACAGCTCTTTTGTCGTAAATAAAGTAAACTGCATAAACATTATGGACATAACTTGGCCAATGTATTGTCTGTGATTGCTTTATTTTGTTTAAAAAAGCTGTTTTAAGCAAAAAAGGTTCATTTTGAGGTTAGAAAGTTGTTTACTATATAAGACAAGTAAGTAAGAATGAACAGACCTTAGAGACATCTCGAGTATGGCAGTTAGTATTGTTATTATAGTAATGATAAGTCAGGCAAGCCGAGAGATATGATTTTGTAGTTTTTAGGGTTATTGTGGATAAATGTCTCAATTCGCTTTTTACCAAAATTACTAAAATCGTTTGTGTCTTTTTGGAAATAAAATTAATGGTGCCAGCTAAGTTATTTAGGTACTTTCCAAACTTTTTGTCGTTCGATTATAATATACCTACAACAGTAGCAATATTGTTTTTTTACACGAGCTATTAAACATTAAACCGTCTTTTATGTGAGAAATGTAAAATAGGTACACAAATCAGGCGTAGGTTTTGGCGAAGAAATCTGATGTTTTATCAGCAAAGTTTAAAGAGTTTACCTTTCACTTGCCAAGCAAAAGGGCATTGGGTAAATTTGTTTGAAGAATATTGTCATTTTTTTTTGCAGCGGCCACGGATGATTTTTAAATAGTTATTTAGAGGACCTCTAAATACACATAGATATATATATAATTTATGGCGTTAAATAATATCGGAGCGGATATATTAAAGATTTAATTATTCAGGTTTTGGTACTAAAAGTACGCCTAAGTATGAATATTTATATCTCGGCTCCGATGCTCTTAAGAGTATTTCATTACATAACAAAATATGTTTATTTTGAATAACTCTACCACATTTTACCACTTTTACGAATGGCCGCTCACCTTGAAAATGTATGACTTTTACAAATGACAACACTTTTACCCAAACCCCTTTGTGCACACTTTAAATAATCACAATCACAAGATTCACACGGGAATACTTTCTCCATTGCCAATCCAATTGAACAACACAACAAACAAAATACTTAGTGACCGCAGTTGACTCAAACAAAACAATTCACCAAAACAAAACAAGTAAAATGATTGAAGTAAGCAAATAAATAGAAGTGAAGTCGGCCGTCAACGCGGATCAACACGCGCATGCGCGAATTTCTCATTTTACTATGGACTCGTGTACAACTTCAGACGCAAGCAGGGCTTAAAATCTCGTACTATTTGCTATATGAACCTATGAATAGTTATATGATATAACTAGAACTGCCTTATAATGAGATATAACTTATATCTCATTATAAGGCAGTTCTAATGCGTAAGAAAGAGATATACCGGTTAAGATAGAAGCCGGCTTGCAAGCCACCGCGTGCGAGCGGGATGACTAGCCGTATCTCAAGCGAGTTCGGGTCGTCGCAGCGCGCAGCAGTGCTGCCCGCCGTGCGGCGGCGGAGCGCGATCAAATTCGGTACTACGCTGCTATATTTGTGAATCATAGTTTGTGAAAAATAGTTTGTGATCGTGACCTTTGATGTTTTATCGTTGTTATATTTGGAAGGCAAGCCCGGCTTTTGGGCTTGTATGGCAAGTACCGCCACTGCTCCTACAATAACCTAATTTGGAGACATAGCAGTGGATTTTTCGAAAAATTCTCCATTAAAGTTATGAGGAATGTTGCACACAAAATAAAGGTAACCCTGGGTCAGTTTTTATTTTTCTCTATTCCATTATGGTCCACTCTAATGATACATCATGGTAAAAGAGAAGAGAACAGAATCTTGATAATCTAGTTGGCAGTCCTCTGTTAGAGTTTCTGTATCTTGTATGGTGGTGAATGGTGTATAGTGATAGTGATGTATGGTGGTAGTAGCGTATAGTGGTAGAGGTGTATAGTGGTAGTGATGTATGGTGTTATTGGTGTATAGTGGTGGTGGTGTATGGTGGTAGTGGTTAGGTATAGTAATAGTGATGTATGGTGGTAGTGATGTATAGTGATCGTGATGTATGGTGGTAGCGGTGTATAGTGATAGTGATGTATCGTGGTAGTGTTGTATGGAGTGGTAATGGTGTATGGTGTTTGTTGATGTACCGCGGTGGTGCTGGGGATACTTATTAGTTATTAGCGTATAGTGTAGGATCCCTGCTCACCTGGCTAGCTGTCGTCCTGCAGCTCCGTGAACCGGTTCCCGAGCGCGAGCGGCTGGCGGCCGGCGGGCCCGGCGGGGCGGGGCGCGGCGCCGGCGCCGGCGGTGCTCCAGCCGCCGTCGCGCTTGGCGCCGGCGCCGAGCACGGGGAACGTGTCGTCGTTGTGTATGTCGGGGGCGTGGCGCGCCGCGTTCCGCCGTAGGGGTTCCGGGCGCGCCACCGTCCGCGCCACGGGCGGGACGTACGCCGTCGACACGGGCTTCGGCTCCTTGGGCTTCTCGGGCTCCGGCTTGGGCTCGGGCGCGTTCGATTGCTGCTGCTGTTGCTGGAATTGACGAGGAGGAGATTAGTATTTAGTTACTACTTAAAAAACTCGTATCTGATATTTCGAGATGTATGAGTTTGAACTTAAACGTGTTTAAGTTTAAAATCGTACGTTTCGAAATAGAGGCCGACTACTTTCTTTTTATTATATTTACTGTGGGAGTGTTACAAAACTAGAGAAAGTAGAATGTAACATACAGGTTTGTTCCACGGCCCTTTGGTCTTGCCGTTGTCTGGCGCCGCCTCCTCGGATGCCGAGTCGCGGCCCGCGTCGGGCGCTCCGGTGCCGCCCTGCAGCACCTGTATCTTGAGCCCCGTGTAGTCTTTCACCGTTTCCTCATATTCCTTCCATTCTTCTTCATCCTGGAATTGGTTAAATAGTTAAGTTAATAATTGTTCCTTCATCCTTCTGATTAGAATGACGACGCGTTAGCCTAGTTGTTGGTGTCCCCTGCCTATGAAGCCTAGTGGTCCCGGGTTCGATTCCCAGTATGGGCAAATATTTGTGTGATCAGCCTGAATATTTGCTTCCGAGTCTCGTTTTTAAGTATTTATTTCTCTATATAAATATTTATATTTTAGTAATAGTAGCCATAGCCCCATAGTACAGTCAGCAGCAGAAGTAGCTACGCAACTGAAGAGGTCAAAATGATATGCACTCGACTCTATTGTCAAGAGAATACGTCGTTTCTAGATCATTTTGAGCATTTTATTCTGCTTAGCTAGGTACGTTTGATGCTAACTGTACAAGTCTGGAGCTTAGTTTAGGACTAGCTCAATTGGTGTGACATTATACTTTGTTTATTTTTAAATTATAAATTGTGAAATCTCTGCCTGTTTTTCAATCATAAGAACCATAAAATTTCCTTGATACCCAGACTTCCCGTACCAACTGCAGGGTTCCCTGATGTTTATATCTTTTTTCTCAACCACTATGAGGAATGTACATACACATATTTATGTAAACTCTTTATTGCACATAAACCATTACAAGACATGTCATGTTTGCAACAATATAGATAATGTACATGGGCATACATCCCATATGTGATCTCTTCCAGTTAACCTTGGAGTAGAATAAGCAAGGACAAGCTTCCCTGACTTTTTGATAGCTTTTTTTTTCAAACCACTTAGCATCTTCTCAGCCTGCTACATTACCAAACTTTGTATAGTAAATTTTAAATTATTGAGGTAGTAATTTTTTTTTTAATTTTTTTTTTTGTATGTTCTTTTGCAATACTGTCTTAGAGACATTCAGCAAATGGTCATGAAGGTGCGCATTGACTTGAAGGGCGACAGTCCAATGACGTGTGCCCTATATGTTGTTGTCTGTTATAGATCTATGGGAGCTTTTCTTTTCAATCTTGAGAATTTCGAATTACTTTGCATTAACTGCATTGCAAGTATGTTTGGGTGATTATGTATTCTTCTCTTGTAGGATTTCATTGTGTGACTTATCTCTTCTATAACTGTTCTGATTTTTAGGTCATGGTGTAACTGTTTGTTTGTAACAAACCAAGGAGCGTTAGTTATCATTCGGAGAATCTTTGACTGGAATCTCTGTAGTATCTCTATATTTGAGGTTGATGCAGTTCCCCATAACTGAACACCATACGTCCATATAGGTTTTAGGATGGATTTGTACAAGAGCATTTTGTTTTCCAGAGACAGCTGGGACTTTCTCTCGAAGAGCCAGTGCATTTTTCTAAGTTGCATGCCTAAAGCTTTTCTTTTCGTGAAAATGTGTTTTTTCCACACTAGGCGACGATCCAAGTACAATCCAAGATATTTGGCTTCATTTGCTTGAGGAATTTGTGCTCCATTGAGTGTTACTGGAGGACAGGTGTCACGTCTAGTGGTAAGGTAAAGGTTACCTGTACTGACTTGGTCTCATTTGCTTTTATACGCCAGGTTTTCAGCCAATTTGTAATGTTATCTAAACACTCTTGAAGAATGGTGCTTGCTTGCGTTGGATTTTCATGGGTTGCTAAAGCTGCCGTGTCATCTGCGAAGGTGCCGATTATGGCCCCTTCCGAATGAGGTAAGTCAGCGGTAAATAATAAGTACAGGATGGGGCCGAGAACACTGCCCTGGGGCACTCCAGCATGTATTTTATGCAGGGAGGAGAATTCTTCTCCTTGCTTTACAAAGAAATGTCTATCCGCAAGGTAGGATTTAAGGAAGTTGTAGTAATTTGAAGGAAGCTGTGTTTTTACTTTATACAATAAGCCTTCGTGCCAAACTCTGTCGAATGCCTGTGAGATATCTAGAAAGACGGCGCAGCAGTATTCCTTCTTTTCAAAGGTCTTGTGTATTTGCTCTACAAGTCGGTGGACCTGTTCTATGGTGCCATGTTTTTCTCTGAACCCGAATTGGTGATCTGGTATAATTCGAGTTTTGGCGAGTACAGAATGTAGACGTTTTAGAAAAAGGCTTTCCATAACTTTGGATGTGATTGGTAGCAGGCTAATCGGTCGATACGACGATACTTCCTCAGGGGGTTTTCCAGGCTTAAGTATCATTATTATTTGCGCCACTTTCCATTGTTGCGGGAAGATACCTCTCACAAGAATGCAGTTGAATAGTTGCGTTAGAAAATCGATTGCTAAATCAGGTAGTTCCTGTAAAATTTTGGCCGTTATCAAGTCGTATCCTGGTGCTTTCTTTTGTTTTAGCTTATTTATGGCTATTGTAACTTCGTTTTTGGTGAACTTTTCGATCGGTAAATTCATTTGGTTGGGTTCCATGAGACGATTTAAGATTTCTTCACTATTTGATACAGATGCGTTAGGTACAAAGACTTCATCTAAATGGGAAGCAAACGCCACGCCTTTTTCCTTGTCATTAACAGCCCAGGTTCCATTCTCATTGCGAATTGGTGCTTTAGAAGGTATCGGTCTTTTAAGTTTTTTTGTAGCTTTCCATAAGGAGTAGTCGCAAGCTGATGTAGTACCTAGTTTTTTTAAATAATATTGGAAGTTTTCATTTCTTTCACATTGTAATCTGTGTTTTAGCTTTGCTGCTAAGTTATTAAATCTTCTTTTGTCTTCGGGGTATCTACTCGTTTGCCACTGTTTACGGGCCCTTCGTTTCTCGGCCAGTAATCCCCTCACAGGTAATGAGTAGACCAGTGTGTCTCTTTTTTCAATAGCCGGTGTGCTTTCCCAGGCAGCATTTTGGACACATTTATTGAAATGTTCTACTGCAAACATAATCTCGTCTTCAGATTTAAGGGGGAGTTTAGTGTCCAACGAGGAATCCACGAGCAAGCGAAACAGGTTCCAGTTTGTTTTATGATTGTGAAGCGTGGCTGGTGGTTTTACTGGTATGAATTTATGTCGAACTTCTACTAGTACAACACTATGGTCAGATGATAAATCTTGAGAGGAAGAACAGGTAGTAATTTTAAAGCATTATTATTTTTACACACCTTTCAATACCAAGTCACCCACATACTAAAACTTAACACAGTTGACACCGAACAAATAAAATGCTGCTCCTAAGACTTAAAATACTTTACATAAGTAAGGTTAAGTGCTAGGTTAAGTGAGCTGCGGAGTTGAGTTAAGGCCAATCATGAGTTAACTCTGAGGCAATTTGGACACAGCTGGGCAATACACGGTTAGGCCTAGGTACCAATTATTATTTACTAGTGACCCGCACTAACTTTGCTTTGATTTATGTAAGTTTTCTCTAACACTCATACATAATCCAGAATTTATTATACGAAAAACCCTTCCTCATGAATCACGCTATCTACTGATAAAAACCGCGTTAAAATCCCTTGCGTAGTTTGAAGGATCTAAGTGTACACAAGAGGGACAGACGGAAGGAAACGACTTGTTTTAATTTTATACTGAGTAAAGGAAAAATTTTCAATGTCAAACGTTTTACATCCCTTTTGTTAATAGCAAGAAGAAAATGTCTTTTCCGGGCTGCCACTTTTCCAGCCTAAATATCTCGGGATGCAACTGATCACCTTCATCCCTTTGTTAACAATCTACTATTGTTTTTCCTTGGACAGGTAGTCAAAGTCCACTTTGCATAGTCCTTAGTAGCAAACTGGTAAATTCAGATGTAATTGTGCTAATAGACAGATAAAACAGAATTCTCTATGTATTTAAGCATGTATTTCTGTACATAAGTATGTTTATCGTTTTTTAGTATCCATACTACAAACCTAGGTATTCAATTATTTAAATATGAAAAGTGAACCTTTTTCCACCTTTTACTGATTTTGCAAAAGCCCTAATTCCAATACCAATCCAAAATCCTTGTATTAAATATACAAGGATGTCTTTATATACATTAATACATACACACATTAAATCACGCCTGTTGCCTGAGTAGGCAGAGACCACTTCTTTCCACCTGCTACGATCCTGACAAATCTCTTTTGCTTCTTCCACATTCATACATCGAGTCATGCATGCATGTCAGTTTCGGGTACTTAAGATTTGGCCCTTTTCAAGTAAATCTTTATATTGTATGTCTTAACCCAGTGACAGCTGCTACTGGGTAAAAAATAACACACAGTACTTGAATTTAAACTTAAATAAATAAGATCACATTTAAGATTATATAAATAAGATCACATATTATCTAAATACTTAGCGAGTACTGCCGGGTTAAATAACAGGATTTACTGCTGAAGAATGATGAATGAGTAACGGCCAATTAAGATTTAACAACAAGTAAATAGCCAGCTATTAACATTCTATTACTTGACTCAAGAAAGGTACCTTTCACCACAAAAAATTAACTTATATTGCTATTTTTATTATATCCTACTATTCTTTTGAAACCTATAATATATTCTTATGTTATGTTAGATTTCTTATGTTTAAGTTAATTAAGTTGGTGGAGGTGCTCTTTTGATTCCAATAAAATATTTTTATTATTATTATTATTATTAATAAATGCATACTTTAACTGCCACCAACCTGCTAGGAGAGTCCATTTTGTACGAAAATCAGAGCTCTTGGCAATGAAAGTGTTAAGTGAGTTAGGTTGTTTGTTTATTTATGTTAAGTTTAAACTAAATGGACATTTTCAATAACATTGGGAAAAAAGATACACAGCTTCAGACTTAAAAATATTAGATAGTGCCCGAGGAAAAATAAGAAAACTATGAAGTTGCATGCCAAATCCAGTTATTTTATAAATATAACCAAAACAAGTAACGATAAAGAATTCATGTATTCAATGCCCTTCACTTGATTATCAAAGCAATGAGTCAATTTCTAGAAAGTCTGTTGTTCTGTGCAAGGTGAGTTTGGCTAGGAAGAGCTTCTAAAGCCAAAGTAGAAAGCAAGAGCAGAACGTAGCCAGTATCAAAGATTCTAGCGTTTAAAAGTTTTTTCAGATGATTTGGCAATTACAATTGCATTCATTTTGTTTATAATTGTTCCTTTTACAAAGCATAAACATTATTATCAGCCATTGTTAAATTGGAGTATGAGTCGGAGATAAGACTGCAATATTTATGTTAATATCATATTGCTGACTTTACGGAACATCTCCCAACAGGTATTACCACAGAATATTACTAAAATGATCAGACTACTCAGATTAACATTAAAAGTGTAGAGTATGACCCTTAAAAAAAAATTGACACTAATATAACCTAAGCAAATAAAACAAGATAACCTCAATAAGGAAAGTTTATAAAACACAAATACAATCAACAAGATACACAGTAACGTTCTGACGAGGCAAGAAATCTAAGTGGCCTCAATAGACGCAAGAAATTAAGGCATTACTTGTTAATGACGAGGCAAATTATGCCACATTAGCAGACCGACACCGCCCATTGCACGAAAAATGGGCCTGGGAACAGGTTGTAACCCGTTTATCGTGACTTCAGCAAGTCAATCACGAAAGTTAAAGGCAGGGCTCTCTTTAAATAATGAGATCAGTGTATAATAGTGAAATTTGACAACTGACAAAGAGGCACGATAAATTGGTTCAAATGTGTCGATTTACACCGTTTTAATAGCCTATTACTCACCCCGGCGCGACCGCCCTCCTCGCCCTCTTGAACCGGCCGTTCTTTCTTCGGCCGGACTTCTGATTTCTGTTTGCCGTCATCCAATTTCTTAGACATTTCTTCGGCGGTTGCAAATTTTTTGACCGACTTTTTTTTGCGATCTTTCTTCGCGAAGAAATCGTCTAAATCAGCCATGACTTACTTTTGATAACACTTGTATGGTTACAGCGGTAAATGAGAAATTACGGTAATATTAGAACTAAACAAAAGGGGGGAAATTTCTGCCCCCAAACGTGAAAATGATTTTTGTAGCAAGCGTGGCCGACTGTTTCTTTTTTTTTAATGGCAGAATGAAATGTTGCTAGCAAGTTAAAAAAAAAATCTGCGACGTGGTAGTTTATAAAAGTTTGAGCTGGCAGCACATACATTAAGAAGCGAGCTTTTTGAAATAAGCGGTAATTACCCCAAATTTAAATAGCTTTATCGTATTGTTTTCATTTATGATTAATTGTTTTTTTATACCTGCCAATTATCGAAGCTTTTAAACCACATATTATTTAGTAGGCAGCCAACTAGCAGTGGCTAGTTTTAGGCAACAAGATCATTATTAATTTAACTTACACATAGCAGGTCGCAAAGTTCTGACAACATTTACATGACCTCAATTCCAAAAAAAAAAACTGTATAGTATAAATCTAGAAGTCATGACATAATAATATAAAGTTGTTAAATAATATTCATGACTTCATAAATAACATGAAGTAAAAATAAAACGCTTCCTTAGGTACTTACTTATTCATAGTATTTTTCATTGTTTTTCCTTCCTCAAAGATATCTATGCATGTACGTACTTGGTTACAGTTAAGCCAAATATCTACTTGAACAAAACTTATAAACATTTTTTTAAAGAGATGACAGAACCATTATAATAACGGCATGTTCGTCAATGTGTAGGTAAAAGCAAATTAATTCATTATGAATATTAAAAGATTTTTATTTAATCGTATACTTTAGTTTTTAAATAATTCTCTATATTTATATCTAACACTTATTTATGAACAACGTAAGCGGAAAAATGCTTTAAAATGTTGTTGTATCTCTAAAAAGTCGTCAATTTTTTTTTTTTACCAATCAATAAACTTTTAAAAACCAAACATAAACCAACAACGAAAACTTAGCCAACAGAGCCTTGAGGAAAACAGACTGAATCACAAAGCAAGCTAGCCATTTCAAAAAGTCTGTCTGCTTCGAACTTTAGTTCTGTAGCAACAGCCTTCGCAACAGGTCGTACTGCGATCCACGCAGCCAACACTCGGGCACCTTATCATCGATCCACCAGTGCTATCGGTCCAATAACCAATAAGTCGCTATCTAATCTATACCTGTATTTGATCAGTCTCCCTAAGGACAGAAAAGCAAAATGTTGGGACCTCTAGCCCGAATTTCCAACCAGTTGGGAAGAAATGTGATGCTGAAATCAGTGAGGAATGGCTCTCATGGAGGAGTCCCTGGAGAGGTAAGTTTTTTATTACGTAATAGAGATAACGAATTAAAAAGCATGTCTTCTAGCAGGTCTTTATAGGTGTGTTAGGATAGCTGTTGCTTCGAAAGCGACTTTCCTTTATATTAGGTTCGGTTGATTGAGCGTATTGTAAAAATAATCCGTATATATGATGATTTCTAGTTGAATTTCTGTTTCAAGTACTATGCGTCCATTTTGATTCTCCAATTCATGGCTTGCCGGAATCTACTTATATAAAAATTACTTGTTGTAAAAACATGTTAACTCACACATGTTTAACACCTACCTAGACCCTTTCATTGCTTTATTTTATTAACTCTACCGTTTGTAATATAAGGAAAATACTCGGTTAGGTAATGTTAAAATTAATCACAAACACAATGCAGCTTCAAAGCTATCTACATCCTGTTTTATCAAATTCTATATTAGGTAGGTACCCATACTTCAGTAATTATCAGCCTCCTTGACTTTCATAGTCAGTTAGGTAGGTACTCCATTATGTGGAAGTCAAGGAGTCTAGCATCTAATGTGTTAATATAATACCGCTAATAACGTCTATTATTTGTGTATAAAGTTTATAACTTGAGCATCTCAGCGTCTGTATCGAATGATGTCAACTGAATAAAATTGCGTGAACGCAATTATCCAGCTTTTTATCGCCATGGCTTGGGCCTTGGTTGAATGCACGTAGTCTTATATATTAACCACCGTCTAAGTCAAAATATACTTTATGACGCCTGGCGTTTACACCATTTTAATCTTTATTGCCACGTTATTGATGTGATTCGTATTATAGCAGAGACTAAAAAGACGTAACCGACAGCCCCTTTAGATTTGAACAACAACATTCATAATGGAACTCTAACCTAAGCCAAAACGGCGGAAATGCAATTCAATATGTAAGCCAAATTCAACGCTATCTGGATAGTAATGATGTTGCATATACTATTGGCCTGCTGTAGCAAAACAGCCTTTAGGATTGCAGAACTATACGTACTGTATACTGCATTCGGTTGCTATTAGCTCAAACAATACGCTATAAACATTTTATTACTGTGAATTCTTGTATCGGTTTTAAAACCTAGGCATTCGGTGTTTACGAAAAGCTGAACCTGTTTCCAGCGACGCCGACGTATGACTATGTATATAGTGAAACATACACATGCGTCTGGGCAAACAGTGGTTATTCTCTATCAACAAGAGGTCGACTACTTCGATATTAATTTCGACGAATAGAGGGGCGAATATAGTAGTCCTGAGTAAAATTTTTTTCATTCGGCGTCGAGACCCTGAAACTGGTTCGAGGAGTACTTATTATAATAAAAATGTCTGAGTATGTCCCGCGTGTTTATTCATAGTCATATTAGGCATAAACATTGGCGTGTCCAGAGATATTTTTCAGGGGGGGCCTAGCACCGGCCTTGTTGAGATACATTGAGCTAGATTTTATTCGGCTTCCTATTTACAAGTGATCGATGATCATCCTGGGCATCCTAGGGTGGGCACCAGACCATTCTGGGGTGGTCCCGGACAACCCCCTGCCCCCTATATACGCCTATTACGTAAACTCTATTGAGTATGGGTAACTGTTTTGACGACGGACGAGACATGCGACCAAAATCATACAGAACACCGAGATGCTTAAGAGAATCAACGCCTTGTTTATAATCATTCCCGATTATGAGCTCTCGCTCAAAACATAGATGATTCATCGGTGAATAGACATCGAATTGTCTTTTTGTTTAAGAATAACTACAGTGCATTCATAAATGTCGGAGCCAGTTCGACGAATGCATAATCTTGCTCGGCCATCGCATAAAAACGTAATTATTACTTTATAGCGGCGTTGCATGCGCCGCCTCCGTTCCTTTGTCGTGTATAGTACCTAGCAAAAATGACAATCTAAGTTTAATGTAGATAGGTACTTAAGAAATAACAAAGTTTTATCTTAGTTTGAGAATTTATTTAAGTCTGAGAGTTGATAGCATTTCTGTAGGGCGCGTTACGTTGTGTCAAAAGACAAGATAAATTACGAGTCCTTTAGTTTGGGATAACGAAGTAAGTAAAAAGTAGGTTGGGGCAAATATAAATTGCGTGTCAGCGAAATAAAGGACGCTATGTGTAGAAACTGGTATTTTCAAATAAGTAAAACAGTGGAAAAATGCCGTTTTTATGGTAAAAGTGGTTTCGGTGTACCTCAAGGTAGTACTATAGGGCCACTGCTGTTTTGTTTCCTCCTAGAGGCTGAACGGAAGGTCTGATTTTAACAAACAATATGTCGCTAGATTCGACTTAGCGTCGCGAGACTCGCTAGTGCCAATTAAAATGCCTAAATAGTCGATGTAGGAATATAGGTATAATTATATCTCAGTCCCCATAAACGGTTTTTAACATATATTGACGACAGTATCAAAAATGCTAAACATTCATCTGGTTTCTAAAGCTTGATTTTACAAACTTGTTAAAACGATACGTTAATAGATTCAATAATAATTAAATTAACATAACTTACATACACATTGGCTAACAATATGCAATTTTACAAAATTAATCGTACAAAAAATACATAAATGCTTTCTTCAGATTGCTGTGTTCTGATTTACTTTTTTCTGTGTGTCTTATGTGTGTAGTGAATCAATGTATTTTTCTTTATTTCTTCATTTCTGACCAAAATGAGGGAAATAGTGAAACCAAATAAACTACACACTTTAAATGATAAAAGGTGCATAAAAAAACAAGTCAAGTCTATGGAAATGGCTGGGTACACACGAGCAGGCTACACCTATAGTAAGAATTCACTTTATTTGAACAACTAGGTATGCAAATAAATATCTTTATCTGCGAATTTAGTAGGAACGATGCTTCGCGCTACGATGACTTTGCTCCATCCTGTATTTCTCAATGCCTCCCTTTCTTGGTCACTGATTAGAGAGAAACCCGATAAAGTTTTATCTAATATCACATTACCAGCGACGGTGCTATAAATTGCATTATGCTGAAACCAACGAATGGCGTTTTCCTGCTACTTTGATGGATGTTTCTCGTAATCGTTAAATCTGCTAAAATTAGCACAGCATGCAAGCGCTTCATTGTTTATCGAGTTAAACAAACATATGACTGTATGAGTACATGCAATACGCAAAACGTGTCAGTTCAGGTTGTTATTGAAAAAAGAATTCATGAAAACGACACTTGTGAACGAGACGGACATTAGTATTCATAATAAAAATTTTGTTCATCGAGTAATTAAATAAATCACCATATTTTCCAATGGAGCAACTAATTCTGTTTTTGACTGAATCTATCTCCCTTTCGGTAGAATTCAGCCCCTAAAGGCAAAATAGCAAGAAGCTAGATTAATGATCTCCACCTCTCGAACTCGTTAGGCTCTTTGAAATTAGTATGGCTGGCAAAAGAAAAGTTTGTGTGTACCTATCGTCTTACCTTATACGGATGGGATGGGACCTTCCTCTTCGATCCTATGCAATCTATTGCAATTACCCCATCACATTCGAATGTGCAGGTTTCCTTTAGACGTTTGTCTTTCACGATAGGAGCATCGTTATGTATGTACTAAAGTTAGAAAAACTCAAGATTGGTGCATCGTCTTTAGACCTAAGCTAACCATAAAAACAAAGTATCAAAAATGGGTCTGAAGTGTATACTCTCTGCACACTGAAATCCTGGATCGACCCCTGATATCGTCTTCTCTTCTCTTTCAGAACCTGCCGTTTTCCATTCACAGCAAGGCGTGGCTGACGTGGAACTTCTTCTGGTTCTTCGGTACCGGCTTTGGAGCCCCATTCCTCATCGTCTTGCACCAGCTCAATAAGAAGTAGACATGGTAAGATTTATTTATTCTGTGACAGGTTTTTAACCTAGCTATACTTAGTAGTTACCTCTTTTCACTTCTTTTGATAAATTGCTTGCTATACAGTGAAGTACAGTACACTGTAGGTACAGTAACTATCAGGTATACCTATTGTAATTTTTCTTTTTCTGTGCACCAACATTATCACAATTGACGACGAGCTGTCCTAGTTGGTAGTGTCCCTGCCTACGAAGCTAGTGGTCCCGGGTTCAAATCCCGGTAACGGCAGATATTTGTGTGATGAGCGCAAATATTTTGTTTCTGAGTCATGGATGTTTTCTATGTATTTGAGTGTATATTTCTCTATATAAGTATTTATATCGTTGTCTAGTACCCAAAGTACAAGCCTAGAGCTTGTTTGGGACTAGGTTAATTGGTGTGACATTATCCCCTTATATTTATTTATTTACTTAAATAATATGAATAAATAAAATATAGAAGCAAGATTGATTATTAAAACCAATAGGAATGAAGCACTTAATTTATTTTTTGGTAGGCTGGCAGAAAATACACAGCCAATTTACACTAGTTTTTATGAGAAAAAAGAATAAAAAAAGTTTTGAGCGAACGAAGTCGAGAGCTAAACATTTCTGTTCTATATTACTAAGGTTTAGTAATTTACATTGTTTTAGTGATAACATTAGGTATATGTTAGCAAGCTTTTTAGTGGTTCAATAATCAAAAATATCAAAATCTATATATTATTGGCACTAAATGGGCTCAACACAGACAAGGTTGGTAGGCTAGGTGCTGTTGTGTTTAAGAAAAACAAACCTAATAGCGAATTAATCAGATTATCATTTTATCAACTTCTTTCTCCGACCTGTGTCCATAAACCCCCGAAAAGACTTAGCTAATTGAAGAGTAAACAAACATTTCACGAAATTTTATTAAGTCGTGGGGGGGTGACATCGATCGTTGTGGGAATAATGGGGGCTATTGTCTTATGTCCGGTTCCTATATTCAAACCGCGGAGTGATAAAGTTTACTACAGAAGTTCAGATTAATATTTGACACATTTTGTATTGTTTAATGAAACCCGAAGTAAGCCTTAATCTGTCAGCGGTTTGAATATAGGAATCCGATATTAACCGATTTTGCTTTTCGATTCGTCAACAAGGTAAACGGCTAACTAAAATACCAGGGGCTCATAAGCTCGTAGAGTTAGATACAGTTGAAGTCATAAATATACATAGTGGAAAAAAAATATGGGCCCCGAAGGGGAACTACCTTAAAACCTTCAGTTAGATCATTTATGTTAAATGAGTCATTATTTTATTTTTAAAAGAAACAAAACTGCATTCAAAGATTTTCTAAAATTCACTTGTCTCACCCGGAAATCGAACCAGCTAAATATTCAAAAAATAAACACTCTTATTTTATTTCACTAATCTATAGGATTATTGTTCGGATAGAATCTCTAATAAACATTTAGACTTGGAAATAAAAATAAGATCGTGAAGTCTAACATTAATTATAGGAAAACGAGTAAACCACTCGATGGAAAGTGGGATCTGTAACCCATGGAAATTTGCATTCTCAAAATTACAATCTCAAGTTTGCAATCCTAAGACCGCAAATGCGTTGCAAACCCTGAAGACTAAGATGGAATGTCTCTATGCTAGTAATTTCACCGGTTACCATACCACCACACCCGAACAACAATGTTGACATTACTACTTGCTAAACGGGACAACTTAAGCCAGCAATTTTTTTTTTCGGTGTATTATAATATAAACCGAGTAGTTTAAAGGAATCACCTAACTAAGCTCTTTTCAAGCTTTTTCGTAATTCAGTTTAGGGTGAGCTCATGTAGAACGACGGATAGAAATAATCAATACTTAGGTACCTAGTCTAACTAATCTTTTATTAGGTCATAAACACGCGAGCCTCGAGCGTCTACAGGCGCGTCGGTCTGACGACATTGTGTTTATATTACATTATTACCTACATTACAATTGTATATAATACGTCATTGTACGACCGTCCTAATATGTAGTTGCACTAACAAAATGTTTGAACACTTTGGACTGCTGCACTAATGTGTCAAAGGCCTTAAAGCGACAAGGTACTAAAGTGAGCTCACTCAATTATAAAGGCCTCCATACATGATCCGTTTTGCCTTCAGGTCTAACTGACCGGATGCAAAATAGCATCGTGTATGTGTAATTTGGCCTGAAGGCAAATCGCATCCGTCCGCCTGAACGGTTTTCTTGTATGGTGTATTGTAAAGTCTTTACATGACGAACTGACGCAGTTCGGCCTGAACCGATCGGCCTTTACATGTGTGGGGGCCTTAAGGATGACTGTACAATGAAATAGATAACAATTATAAAATAGACTAAAATAGAGCAGGAATGTACAACGCCGAACTTGTCTCTTTAAGGGATCTCTTTCAGTTAACCGTTGACCAATTGAGAAATAATTAATGACAACGAATACCCGAATAAGTATAGGTACAACACTAAAAGACGTAAAGTACATTAAATCTAAATTTAAATTGCTATAAATAAATTAAGCAACGACTCAGTTACCCTAGTTAGTGACACTGCCTACGAAGCTAGAAGTCCCGAGTTCGAATCCCGGTTTGCGCAAATATTTGTGGATGTATAAGTAGTTTATCGTTGTCTAGTACCCATAGACAAGCTTGGAGCTTACTTTGGGGCTGAGTCAATTTGTGTGAAATTGGACCCGATTCTACGTGCACATCGCTTAAGGCCTCCATACATGATCCGTCTTGCCTTCAGGTCTAATTGACCGGATGCAAAAAAGCATCGTGTATGTGTCATTTGGCCTAAAGGCAAATCGCATCCGTCCGCCTGAACGATTTGCCTGACCGGACAGAACTCCATACATGATCAGTTTTCCCTTCAGGTCTAACTGACCGGATGCAAAATAGCATCGTGTATGTGTAATTTGGCCTGAAGGCAAATCGCATCCGTCCGTCCGCCTGAAGGATTGGCCGTTGGAAAAACTGATCATGTATGGCCACTCGATCCCGTCAGGCGGAACTGACGCAGTTCGGCCTGAACACATCGGTCTTTACATGTATGGCCACTCGATCCGGTCAGGCGGAACTGACGCAGTTCGGCTTGACCCGATCGGCCTGTACATGTATGGGGGGCTTTAAATAGCCTAAAACTAAATTGTCTAATTTTTGGACTTAGTTTATACGGCATATTTAACAAGTGCTATTCCAGTATGTCAATATAATATTGAATAACACTGCCTAAAATAAGAAGCGTCAGATTAAAATTTGCGCTGTCATTTGATTATGACAGCTGCTCGTAGAATAGGTAGCAGTGTTTTAGCGACACCTAAATAAAATTAGGAAGTTTAGAGGCCACTGTAGAATCGGGTCCACTGTCTCCTTATAATATTGATTGATTTATTTTATTTTAAATATATTGTAGTCAGCCTCGCCCAGAGTTACAGTTTTTTTTTATGATACTTACAGTGCAAGAGGTCATAAAAAAGTCATTCGGGTTCGGGTAGAGTCGGTTAGACTCACGTAACAACAGGGCAACAGTGCAGGGTCCGTCCGGATGGTTACCACCATCTTATCCATTAACTCACCGCCAAGCAGTAGTGTTCGCATTGTTGTGTTCCGGTGTAGGGATAAGACAACCGGTGAAATTACTAGCATAGAGGCATTCCATCTTAGTCCTCAGGGTTGGCTACGCATTTGAAGTCTTAGGACTGCAGTTTTGAGATTGTAGTCTTGAGGTTTCAATTAGTTTCAAATGTCTATGGGTCTCAGATCCCACTTACCATCAGGGGCACGTTTTATAAAGCTACATGTTACAATTTTACAGGTTTAAACTGGCAACACTGCTTAAATGGCTGGTCGTCATTGTCATTGGTCGAGGTTGTGGAAATGGAGCTAACCCCATGTGCTTTTGTTTAGTCCACCAGAGTAAATCTCTTTAACCGAACAATTGTCCTCGCGTGTGATATCCATGGACTTGTTTCTCTAATAAGTCCATGGTGATTGTCTAAAACTCGATACTGGCGAAATACACCTTGTTAAACACAAGGAGTGAAAGCCATTAATTAAGAAAAAAAATATTGGAAAATTGTAACCTGTAAATTGTAACTTGTAGCTTTATAAAACAGTCTACAGGTGGGCTGAGTGCTCGCGTGCCTTCTCCTTGCTATAAAAAAAAACAACATTATACAAGCAGGATCGTAACAGAGGCCCTACTTTGAAAATCGAAGTTCGAAGTTACGTTAGCTCCATCCCTGTCACTCGTTATTTGAGACTAGATCGAGAGAAAGGGATGGAGCTAACGTAACTTCGAACTTCGAATTTCAAAGTAGGGCCTCAGGTTACCTACAAGTTTTTGCCGGTAAGTACCGGTTTTGGCCATCTTAAGACCGTTTTTGGCAACTCTAAATTTTAACTAATATCTAAAGCATTATAAAATTACAAATTATTTTTATATTTTATCTTAATATTAATCTTCAGTCTTAACTATTTATGAATATTATTTTTAATTTTACAGTATTTTTGATACTCATTTCAACCTTAAGTGGCCAAAAAGGGCACAGTGGTCACAAACGGTACTTCTACCCTAAATTACGGTCCGTCAAAATTGGCGCCATGTAATTACTATAGCGGCCTGCACACGTACAGTTCGGACTGCGGGATACGCCACGCGCCATTCCAATCTTCGCTCCGAACCGTACGTGTAAATGCAACTGTAATAGTAAAATAGGTAGTAAAAAACCTACGGTTCGGACTGGGGCGCGCGCGTGGAATGGCGCCTAGCGTTTCCGCGGACCGAACTTTACCGTGTAAAGGCCGCTTATGACCCGTTCTTTTGTTTACGCAACGTCACTGAAATTTAAGCGAAAGAGCAATAAACAAGCATATTTTTAAGCGTTTGAACATTTCAAACATTAAAAAAAAATGATGGCACATAAAAATGACTGATCCAACCTGAGACATTGCATTTTTAATAATTTCGAATGCCTCCATTTTGTTTTTATTACAACAAAGACGCTTAATTATTGTTTAATTTGGTCCAATAAATCCAAAATAAATGATTTTGTATACAATGTAACGCTTATTGGGGCATTATGAGCACGTAACTATCAAATTCTGGGTATTATGTGTCAAATTCTTATATTTTCAATAAAAAAATCTACCAAATTTCGTCTAAGACATACACGGCCAAAAATGATCAAAAATACCTCGTCTATCACCCTCTTAAAGCTTTGCACCTAGCGACCTAATACTCTGTATAGTTATCGCATTCATTCATAACATCACAGTGTTGGCTGAACTACTGACTAACTAGTTTAGACCAATTGATAATTGACAAGTGACTAGCCCGTGTAGACCGTGTACTATTATTGTTTTTATTTTAATAATGTTATGTGCAGTTAACGATAATGTTAATTAAAACTAAATTTGCATGCTAGTATAAGCACGTTTTTTGTTGTATTTAGCAAGATATGTCATAGTACAGGAATAATAAACCAACAACACCTAATTGTACCATATTTTAAAGCAAATAAACGAATTTTAATTTGAATTTAGCTCTGATGTCATTCAGGATGCCTTAAAACTACGCGGTCTTCCTTTGCCTTAACATAAATGCTATATTAGGTAGGTATAGGTTATTTAGCTTCTGCTGGCGTTGACCATCCAAGTGTGTTAATTCAGGGTATAAGTTATCTACATTCTAAATTTCGTCCAAATCCAACCAGCCGTTTCAGCGTGTAGGATATTAAAAAACATACTAACGCACACACATACACAAACTTTCACATTTATAATGTATGTACTAGCGACTCGCCTTCGCTTCGGTTTATGTGAGTTTTCTATAACACCCGTACATAAACCAGATTTGATTATACATAATAATCTTCCGTGAAAAAATATCAAATTGATAGTGAAAACTTCATTAAAACCCGTTGCGTAGTTAGAAAGATCTAACAATATACTGGCCTAACCAAACCAACTTTGTCGTCAAAAGATTTGAATTCTGGCAGTAGCGGAAATAGGAAATGAAGTGATACCATGTTGAAAATTTTTACAGTACTACATCTTTGATTAAATTTGAGCGATCTCTTACTAAGTATCTCCTAAGAGTCAATCATAACGAAGAATTCAGAAGCCGTTAAATAAGGTTCTAAGAGCACAATTTAATGATTTATTTTTAATAAAACTTTAATTTTTACGATATTTATTATTTATTTTCAGGTAGTGGATCAAATTACATTGTATCTAATTACAAGCGCTTCTTAATCACTGTAATGTAGTTTTTTTCAATAAGTTTTTCTCAAATAAACTAATAGATTTATTTAAACTCAGTGGTTTTATTTTATTGTCACTAAAGATGCATCCAAAAATCTAAATCTACCATCGTGTGAGAACGCAGTGGTAGTTTTCTCCTAGAAGAAAAAAAAAGTCAAGCTGAGAGGTTCTTGATTAATTTCTGAGAAGGAAAAAAATCAAAGTACATTATCAAAATGTTGGGTCCTTTGGCTCGCGCTTCCAACAAACTGGGCAGGAATGTGATGACCAACTTTATGAAGAGGAGCTATCACTCCCACGGAGGAGTCCCTGGCGAGGTAAGTTCTAAATTCAAAAATCTTCCAATCTATTACATAATCTCGTTTTTCTTAGCAAATAATTTCATTTGTTTTTACTTGCATAAATGATTCGATAGTTAAAAATATCTTTTAAGTTAATTGTTATTAATAAACTTAAGGTAGCTATCTATTAATTGTCTCTATTTTTTAGGTTAAAATATTTTATCGTCGCAGGTTATTTATTATTTGCTCTATTTTTTATTACCTTTGAACAATCCTTTAAATTGGTATTAGACTCAAATACGTAAACGTATGTTAGTAGATCAATTTGAATTCTTAATAATGTAATTTATTTCTATAAAAATAAAGACTGGTTTAGATGTTTAGTTGTTTAAGCTGTGTCTAATTGTAATACAATATATTATGTCTATCTCTATCTAATAGTACTTTTAAGTCTATGAATTTTGAATGGAGACCCTTCAATCCTAATTAAATTAAATACCAAATCGGTGATCATAATTCAAGTCTGTTTTTTTCTGCTTCATTTGAGCAATAACATATTGAATGATTAATGATTGATTGAATGAATGACTTGGTTACTTTTTCTTTAAGTGTTCCTACACCTGGGGTCCTAGTGAAAAAGGGTACAAGTCAACTTAACTCGTAATAAAAAAGGGTATACTTATACACAAGGTATACTAAGGTCTGTTCATCCTTGTCTTATATAGTAAACAACTTTCTAACCTCAAAATGAACCTTTTTTGACTAAAACAGCTCGTTTATCATAAATTTATCATAAATTAACATTTTGGACAGCACTTAGCCAATGTATTGTCTGTGATTGCTTTATTTTGTTTAAAACAGCTGTTTTAGCCAAAAAAGGTTCATTTTGAGGTTAGAAAGTTGTTTACTATATAAGACAGGTAAGGATGAACAGACCTTAGACTTAAACCCTTTTTCACTTGATCTTCAGAAGACTTATACCCTTTTTCACTCCAGCATTGTGTTCTGTGGTCCGGTCATGCATCTCATCTCTATCAGTTTACAAAAGAATGACAGAGATTTTAGAAGCTGGACTGAACAGTTAACCACAGCACACATTCAGTATGTAGGGCACATAAATTTAATTGCCATATTAGAGATATGGGCAGAGCACAGACATTTAAACCAATCACATGACTGTTCCAGAACCTGCCGTTTGACATCAGCAACCGGTACAAGCTGACAGCCTTGTTCATTGTGTATGCTGGCTCCGGTCTCTCTGCGCCTTACCTGATCTGCCGCCACCAGCTGCTTAAAAAGTAAATACGTCAATAGTTGAGCTAAAAGTATGGCCACAATGATCTTACTTGCTACAAAGTAAGAGAACTATTATTGGCATCATGCACTTTTTTTCATAATTCTACAATCACTATACTTGGTTCAATTTGGGATGATCCCTATGACAGTTGTAATTCGTAATTTTCAACACTTGCTAACTAAGCAAGATGTAAACAAAATGTGATTATCTTATTTAAATTACTGTACTCACAAGGTTTGTATCAACAAGTGTTAGTTTGATTATTAATATTTAAAATAATTTATAATGGAGATTATTATACGCTCTAACTATGGGTGCCATAACTAGTATTTTGGATGCCAATAATTGGGTGTTTTATACTAACATGCTTTTTGGATACACCTTAAATTCTTTTTTATTTCCAAATATTCATTAGTTCAAATTCCGATATGTTATGCTGGAGCTATTGTACTTGTAGATTAAATGCATAATTTAATTTCTATACTTAGGTTAGATTTCATTTATAAGTGATGTCATAAAATAAAGTTTTCTACCAAAACATTGCATTTGGAATTGTGAAAATTTGGAATTTTGATCAATCGGAATTATGACTTTTCGTAATTCAAAAAAAGTTTACATAGTTAAGGACTAAAATTAAGAAACCGTAATTTTAGTCAGGTGAGTCTCGAAAATTAATCATTAATTTATATACTGCCCTCATAAGCCAATAGGAGGTATCTCAAATTCAATAAACACAGCAGATTCAATCCTCGACCGATAATAATATGGTTGCACTTGCTACAGGAGTTTTGTCTGAGATACCACCATTTGTTTTATAATGGTATAGTTAATTTTCGTGATCCAACTGACTAAACTAGACTCACTTTTTTTGAAAACTGCCCAATTATGTAGTGTAACCCTTTAAGTACATGATAAAAGTTTCTATTGAGATTGTTTAGTATAAAGTGTTTTTTGTGTGTGATGGCCAGAGGTCGGAATAGGTAGTGCTTATTAACCTAAACTTGATGCATCTTCATTCAGTAATGTATTCCCACCTCACTCACGCATGAATGAACATGCGTCAAGTTTAGGTTAATAAGCACTACCTATTCCGACCTCTGGTGATGGCTCTTGCTGCAAGGCTCTTAGCCAATGTCAAGTCAGGCGGCTTGTTTAGCCACTGTCAAATCGTATCGCAGTATCTAGAATAGTGACTGACTTTCGTTTTAGTAGTATCTTCATTCAGTTTGCGACATAATAATATGTCTGAGAGGTGATTTATAATGATAAGACGACTTTTTGATTACTGTGGAGCGCATACATAACCCCACGAGAGAAATTACAATTCTTAACACTAGACTTAAATTAAAAGGTACAACAGAATAGTATAAAGTTATCTTTAGTTTCCTTTTGACAGCTTATTTTATACAGTTTTATAATAAGGTCACGTTAAGGGGAGAGAGGCATGATAAGAAAGAGGCCTATAATACCCAACAGAGGGTGGATACAGGTTAATTGGATGGATGGATGGATAATAAACAGCGAAATGATATTAATATACTAGTGAAACAGAAGAGCTATACTACATACCCTAAATAAGTAAGTGACTCAAATATGTTTTTTGTTTCAGGTAAATCATTCAATAGCATCATGTGATTCCGGAGAGGCGGTACAGTTACCTAGGATAAGCATAGCCAACTTAAATTAAATCAATAAAAACTTATATGAGTTACAACTATGTTTTATTTCACTTTCCCTGACCATTCCAAAAAGGTGGTAGTGTATTGGTGCTAAACTGAATTGTGATTTTTAAAAGTAGTGAACCATTTTTTACGAAACTGCCTGAAACAACTACTCAACATAAATGCTCCTAATAGTAGCCCTCTGTTCTGAATGAGAAAGACAGCGAAGTTGAAAAATGAGTGCAGTCATCTGACTTCAATTCTGTTTGAAACATTATATAAAACGCCGAGACTGTCGCAATAGAAGTTCTCTTTATATGGTAACACTGCAGTAAATTGTTAAATTCAATCTGTCAATTGGTTTGCTTGGCTCGCGTATGTGATTTATTCGTCTTGGATCGAATATTGATAAAAATCTTCATGAAACAACACGTTAACTGATTCAAAAACTGAAGAATAATGAGTACTTCATCTGATATAAAGACCGCGATGTCCTAATACCCGAGCTGTGAAAAAAAAAATACGATACCGGCAACCTCTAAACATTGTGAAAATGTCTGATACATCGTGTTATATCCTCGACAATGGAGCTTACTCAGCCAAAGTAGGCTTCTCCACGCTCGAACCGAAAATTGTGCCAAACTGTATCATGAAGGCTAAGTCGGAACGACGTCGTCCGTTCATCGGCTCGCAAATAGACGAATGCAGAGACGCGTCAGGCCTTTTCTACATCCTACCATTCCAAAAAGGCTTCCTAATCAATTGGGACACACAAAAAACTGTCTGGGATTATATGTTTAGCAAAGAATGTTGCCCAGTCAACTTTAACGAGGTACCTTTGATAGTAACAGAACCTATGTTCAACTTTTCGTCAATACAAGAAGCAATGACCGAGATATTCTTTGAAGAATACGAATGTCAGACGTTATTGAGGATTAATGCGCCTGATCTAGCTGAGTATAAGTACAGAAAGACTCATGATAATGAGTGTACAGTAGTTGTTGATTCTGGTTATAGTTTTACGTACATAGTGCCGTATATTAAGGGTAAAAAATACAAAGAAGGTATTATTCGGATTGATATTGGTGGTAAAGTGTTGACGAATCATTTAAAGGAGATATTGTCGTATCGCCAGCTGAATGTCTTGGACGAGACTTATGTAATCAATCAAGCAAAGGAGGATTCCTGTTTTGTCTCGCAAGATTTCATGCAAGATATGGCAATTGCTAAGCAAATAGGTAGAGTATTTTAAGTTTTTTTTATAATTAGTACTTAAGTTTAGCAGACATATCTTGCAATTTTTATTTTCTATTTTATAATGTAATCTGAACCATTTATATGGTTATTTTTACATAGTAAAGTACTAATTACCCATGATAACAGGCACCATATAGTTTATTTGACTGGGCTGCGATTGACAATCTTTCACCATCAGTGTTGGATGTAATATACAATAGTGGTGACTACCATAGAGATGTCTAATTTAACATTTTTTTGCTCGTACAATAACTATTGATTAAATACAATCCGCAGGACCAAACAACACCATAGTCCGTGACTACGTCCTTCCAGACTACACGAGCATCCGGCGCGGCTACCTGCGCGAGCCGCTGGCTCCGGGCGAGGAGTTGGAGCAGCAAACACTGCGTCTCAACAATGAGAGGTTCACCATCCCGGAGCTGCTGTTCCACCCATCAGGTAGGACTATTTACAGTCAGCCAATGATATTTTATATTAAGATATGTTATGCTCATAATAAAAAAACGGGCAAATAGGTATGGAGAGACTAATTAGACTAATTTCAGAATAAAATGTTAATCGCTAACTAGATAAAAATCTTTATTTGCTCCCACAATGGTTTGTCTATGATCTAGCTATTGCTATGAAATTAGAAGTTTGATTAACCAGTGTGAGGGCCTGGTGTCCGTACAAGGAAATCGTGTATGACAGATCGCCAGGCTCTCGCCCCAATGGATAAATAGTGCATTATAGAAATTAGTGCATGACAATTTCACGTAGGTAGTATAAGATAGGTATAGGTAGAAAATGTTGAATAATATACCTACTGTGTTTACTTACGTCTACTCATTGCTGAATACTGCTCACAGACGTTAATCTAAATAGATAACATAAACACCTCCATTTGTATGAAAACCAACCGTGTCACTTTTTTTCTACCTGCTGTGACGTCACAAGAACGAATTAGTGATGTGAATTCCCCGTTGTCCGCGCGAAATCGATACAAAGGCGCCGTCGCCCGCGCCGTGCGGCTCGTATCAATCAGTCAGTATGAGGTCAGTCTTTGTAGTAAGAGGTCGCGCGCGTGTTGCGCCTTGTCGCCGTGTCTGCGTGGCTTGGAAGTTGATAATTTCACCGCTCTTCAGGTAAGTTATGATGTCACATATACGTAAAAAAGGATGTGTATAGTTACTAGATCTTTTCGATTACAAGAAAGTGACCGTAAGTACGTAATTGTTTGACAACAAAGAGATAGATAGATATACACACTATTGCCATAGAAATATTTACTAGAACACTTACAAAATTGTCGCAAGCGATCGAAGCAATTACAAGCGCGAATTTATGTGTCCGTGAATTTCAAATATCGATTTTTTAATCGATTTGCCAGAGGAATGATAAAAGGACAGAAAAATTATAAATCTTATCTTAATCTTAGGTAATGGCAGTCATTTTCAGTTGGATTTAATCAAAATGCTTTCTTATGGTTTGTAATCATTCTCGTTACTTTGTTGTAGGTAAATTATGTCTAGCCAAATAAAAAAACCAGAGAAGAAATTTTATCTGCGAAAAGAAAAGCTAGTAAATTACGTTATGATAAAATAAAACTCAGTCAACTTAGAAAAGAAAAAGATAAGGAAAATTACTTAAAGAAAAAGAAAAATAAGCAGGTGACGGATATAAGGATGAAAAGCGTTATAGAACAGTGTTAAGGATTGTAGCTTAAATATTTTCGTCTAGCAACATTATCGTCTCGAAGTAAAAAATATTATTAAAAAAGAAGGTCACTTCACATTTGTAGAGAAATGGTCGTCTCATCTATCGGCGCGTTGATGTGCAAATAATATCGTTAAAAGGGCAAATTGTCGTGTCGTTAATGCTCTATTTTACGTATTGTCGTGTAAATCGCGTGTGAACGTGAAGGAAGGCCGATCTGTTGGAGGAAGTGCTGCCCAGGTCGTATTCCGGTAGTTGCTGGTTAACGGTAACCTTGATTGGAGGTGAGTTCGAACGAGCCAATGATCTAGGGAGCCAGCTCCAGTTAATCAGCCGGATCTGCACCACCTTCTGCAGACCCTCGAGGTAAGTGCTTCAAACAACCGATCACAGCCTCGCTATTCCACGTTGGTAAATTATTATTTCGTAGTTGATTTATGCTAAGGGTGGGCGGTCGCCTCTCCAAAGGTAACTTATCGTTTGATGTTAAACATCCACTATTATTGCCTCGTGATCATAGGTTAACAACGCTGATCATTGAGGATTATCACAATCGGTTCATGCATCCTGGAGGGCAAACGTTGCAAAATTTACTAGCCCAAGTATTTTGGATTCTGTCGTCGAAAAGGGCTATAAATTCAGTTGTTTCGTCTTGCATGAAATGTTTCCGTGCTCGCCCCAAGGTGTTTTCGCCTCCCCTTATGGGTAACTTGCCGCAGTTTCGCCTAAACCAAATTAAACCGTTCTCATCTTCAGCGGTAGACTACGCGGGTCCTTTCGACACTAGTATGGCTCGCGGTCGTGGCTTACGCACATTCAAATCGTATATCTGCGTTTTCGTGTGTACTGCCACCAAGGCAGTGCACTTTGAGCTTGCGTCTGAGCTGACGTCAGAGGCTTATCTGGCAGCTCTACGCCGCTTCATCTCGCGTCGCGGTCGCTGCTCCAGGCTGATCTCAGATCAAGGCCGGAACTTTATCGGCGCAGCTAATATTTTGCAGGACTTGACAGCTAAAGCTTCACGTGCAGAGCAAATTGATTTCGTTTTCAACCCGCCCGGTAGCCCGCATTTCTCGGGGTTAGCTGAGGCCGGCGTTAAGTCTGTAAAGACTCATCTCTCACGTGCAGTAGGCTCACAACGTCTCACTTTCGAAGAACTTTACACTGTGCTGACACAGATAGAGGCGATGTTAAATTCGAGGCCTCTGTCTCCTGTCAGTTCAGATCCAAACGATTTGTCGGTATTAACCCCCGGTCACTTCCTTACCCTGGAACCGCTCACCATGTTACCAGAAAGTAATATGGTCGATGCAAATTTAGGTCCTCTCCAGAGATGGAAGCTGATTCAAAAGATCCATCAAGATTTTTGGCGTAAGTGGCACCTGGAGTACTTACACACGCTGCAGCAGCGCCACAAATGGTTCGATCGCCAGAAAAATATTGTGATCGGGACGCTCGTGCTCATTGTCAATGAGCAATGTAGTCCGATGAAATGGAAAATTGGCCGGGTGGTACAACTTCATTCAGGGAGTGACGGGATTTGTCGGGTTGCTACCCTTCGTACAGAATCTGGCGAACTTAGAAGACCAGTCGTCAAGCTGTGTCCTCTACCCTTGCAAAATTAACGTTGTAACCTACACCTCTCGTCGTATATTTAGTTATAAGAGCATCGTAGATTTAAGTAAAAGTAGGAGATAACCCCTAGCCAAGCGAGTTCTTCTCTTATCTTCGTTTATTAAATGAAAATACCTTGTATTTTGGTGGGCGGAAATGTTAAGGATTGTAGCTTAAATATTTTCGTCTAGCAACATTATCGTCTCGAAGTAAAAAATATTATTAAAAAAGAAGGTCACTTCACATTTGTAGAGAAATGGTCGTCTCATCTATCGGCGCGTTGATGTGCAAATAATATCGTTAAAAGGGCAAATTGTCGTGTCGTTAATGCTCTATTTTACGTATTGTCGTGTAAATCGCGTGTGAACGTGAAGGAAGGCCGATCTGTTGGAGGAAGTGCTGCCCAGGTCGTATTCCGGTAGTTGCTGGTTAACGGTAACCTTGATTGGAGGTGAGTTCGAACGAGCCAATGATCTAGGGAGCCAGCTCCAGTTAATCAGCCGGATCTGCACCACCTTCTGCAGACCCTCGAGGTAAGTGCTTCAAACAACCGATCACAGCCTCGCTATTCCACGTTGGTAAATTATTATTTCGTAGTTGATTTTGCGTATTTTTATTATATCGGAAAAAGTTCGTTTTACAGTCCACTTAGCTTAGTATCGAAGTAACAAGTACATTTTTGGTCATTCGACTCGGATCATTTGTAAGGTGATCTTGGTTATTTTCGCATTTAAAACTAATTTTCGTGATAATTTGTTCATTATAAAATCATTAAAATGAATTGAGGGTAAGAGTGGAGCACAATTGGCTGGGGCGTTTTACCGTTAGTTAAACCAGCGTGTATGTCATAGACTAAAATTTTGTGTTGAAGTGGTTTGGTTTCTGAACGTAATTGTCACTGCTGTTTTTAATCTGTCATATTTGTCACTTGTCAAATAAAAATTATAACCTCACGTTTGTTCGATACGAATATTGTTGTCGATTTTAATACGCCTTTTTTATTGAATAAACATGGGAGGCGGTAATAATTCTTCCGAAAGTGGTGACAAAAACCGTGTCGGTCGGGATTATGCATTTGTTAGAATGGAATTTATGCAGGGTTCCGACCTACAAGGATATTGTTTGCTGGATGTAAACAAGATCGAAGATGACTTTCATGCTTTCCAGATTGAATTGCTCTCTTCGTTGTCAAGTGGGGATAGGGCAAGTGAATTAAGTATTTCCACACAATTTGACAAGATGGTTAAATCAATTAAGTTACGTTTAGCAGAGATAACGGCAGAGCAAAAGCCCGCAGTGTTGAATAGTAGTGCTAACCACACTTTTGGTGCAAGTGTTAAGCTACCCAAAATAAATATCGTTCCCTTTGATTCTAAAATTGAGCATTGGGTGTCGTTCATACAAATATTTGATTCGCTGATTCACAGCAAAAATATCCCGGCAGTGGAAAAGCTGCATTATCTTTTGTCAAGTGTTAGTGGACAAGCGTTCGACTTGATTAAAAATTATCCATTGTGTGATGAGAGTTACTTAACGGTTTATAATACACTGAGAGCTCATTATGACAAAAAAAGAGTTATCGCTACCATCTTTTATGAGAAATTGTTGAACTGTGAATCGGTGAAATCAAAAAGTGCTTCGGAATTAAATAGACTTTGTCGAACATATAAAGAAAATTTAGAAATTTTGTCAAAATATCAGTTGCCTGATAGGAACTTTATGTTGTTCCATTCGTTGTGGTCCAAGTTAGATGTAGCTACAAAAGAAGCTTTCGAATTGCAATTGGAATCGAATGCTGAGATACCTAGCTATAATGAATTAATTTTGTTTATTGAAAAGCGAGGTCAAGCGTTGGAAAACTCAGCGGTTAGGTCAAATATAGGCAATAGCAAGCCTGTGACTAAGCCTAAATTATCATTGATTGTACCGCCTGTACACTGTGCCATTTGTGCAGTTCCAGGTCATAATGTAGAAAATTGTGCTCAATTTTTGGAATTGTCTCCTTCTGAGAGGTTTACTTGGGTGAAAGAGAAGAAACTTTGTATACTCTGCTGTCGTCCATCTCATTCAGTAAAAAACTGTAGATCATCTGTGACTTGTAAGACTTGTAACTACAGGCACCACACATTACTGCATTTCGAAAGGAAGGATAGGACGGAGCCTTCCACTCAACCGCCTCAGATTACTTTAGCTGTTCAAAATTCGAATATGCAAGTTTTGTTTTCGACAGCTGTTGTATTGATCAGAAATAATTTTAATAAATTGGTACCAATTCGAATGCTGCTAGATAGTGCTTCTGCTTGTAATTTTGTAACTCTAAAATGTGCACAACGGCTTGGATTACCAATAAAAAATAGTTCACAATCGGTGAACGGCATTGGCCAAACGTCAACTGGTACTCTCGGAGTTGTCGATTGTGAGATAGTCCCTTCGAATAGTGACTCTCAATGTAAATTTTCGTTTGAAGCGCTAGTGCTTCACAAGATCTGTTCTGATATGCCATCAGAACCGATCAATGTCTCCTTGTGGAGACATATTCAGGATTTAGATCTCGCTGATCCATCTTTCTACAAACCTGGACCAATTGATATGTTGGTCAACGTTAACCTTCTCGCTTCAGCACTTCAGCCTGGCGTTGTCAAGGGCAGCGCTGGTCAGCCTATTGCTATCCGCACTGTATTCGGCTGGGTCGTCATGGGTGAGTGTTCTGTAGACGTGGCTCTTTCTCGTTCTCGGTGTCGTAATGGTTCGAGTGTTGAAACCAAGGAGTGCCTTCTCGTGTCGAGTCTTTCATTGGACAATAATATTAAGCGCTTCTGGGAGCTGGAAAGCGTAGATCCTCCTAAAAATGTTGTTTTATCGAAGGTTGAACTGTCGTGTGAAAACCAAATGGAAACTTCATATCGTCGTAATCCCGAGGGTAGGATGGTAGTACCATTCACTTTCGCTGACCCTCGGGATAAACCCAGGTTTTCAAATTCTCGCGAGATTGCTCTCAAGCGTCTCTTAAATTTAGAGAGGAAATTCAAACAGAATCCTCAGTTTCGGACAGCTTATGTCAATTTCATGAATGACTATCTTAATTGTGGTCACATGGTAGAAGTTGATCCTCCCTTGTCGTCTGAAGGTCACTTCTACTACATTCCTCACCACGGAGTTTTGCGTCCTGACTCTGTCACCACTCCTCTGCGTACTGTTTTTGACGCAAGCGCCAAGGATCTTGCAGGGAAGTCCTTGAATGATACACTGCTGCCTGGCCCTAAATTACAAAAAAATATATTTGACTTGTTAGTTCGGTTTCGTTGGCATGCAGTAGTGTTCACCGGAGACATTAAGCAGATGTACCGTCAATTCCTCGTCGACCTGCAGGACTGCGATTATCAGCGCATCCTGTGGCGCCCGTCACCGGACGATCCTGTGAAGGATTACCGTTTGCTCACAGTGACTTATGGTATTTCTTGCGCTCCCTATCAAGCGCTCTGGTGCGTATCCAAACTGGCGAAGGAATTCTCATCTCGTGCTCCTCAAGGTGCCGCAGTGTTGGCTAGAGATACGTATGTCGATGACGTTGTGTCGGGGGCAGACTCTGTTGAAGATGCGTTGGTTTTGCGCAAGCAGTTGGTTGAAGTTTTGACGTCTGCTCAACTCCACTTGCGCAAATGGACCTCTAATAGCCCCGAATTTCTAGAGGGTTTACCTGACTCGGAGCTCTATTCAGAGCAACTTCGTAACTTCGAAGACGTTCATGAATTGTCGCTAAAAATTCTCGGTCTGTCGTGGCTTCCAACGGAAGACAATTTCACATTCAAAACATCGTTAAATGACTGTCGTTGTACGAAGCGGTCAATTCTCTCGGACATCGCTCGTATTTTTGACCCTCTGGGTCTATTGTCGCCTGTCGTATTTTTTGCAAAATATTTAATCCAACTTCTATGGGTATCTGGTGTCGGCTGGGATGGTGAAGTTCATGCCACTATCGCTCAAGAATGGCATAAATTTAAAGCACAACTGTCGGAGCTGAGTTTATTGTCCATTCCCCGTAGAATGATTGTGTCTTTTTCGTCGCTACAGCTGCACGGGTACTGCGATGCTTCGGAAAAGGGTTACTGTGCCGTCATTTATTGTCGTGTCGTTCAAAATGATGGTTCTGTTGTTGTGCGTCTTTGTTGCGCCAAATCAAAGGTGGCCCCTCTTCGTAAGTGTTCAGTTCCGAGGTTGGAACTATTGGCTGCCGTTTTATTGTCGGACTTGGTCGTGTCGTTTACGGAAGCTTTAAAGGATTTTTACACTTTTGATGATATCCACGCTTGGTCAGACTCCACTGTAGCTCTGACTTGGATCCGCTCATGTCCATCGAAGTGGAAAACCTTCGTGGCTAACAGGGTTGCGCACATACAGGAAAATATCCCCCCTGAAAGTTGGCACCACGTTCCTGGTTCGGATAATCCAGCGGATTGCGGCTCCCGCGGTTTGCTACCCGCTGATTTGATCCCGAATCAGCTATGGTGGGGCGGGCCAACCTGGCTGTCCAATCCTCAAGAGTCTTGGCCGCAATCTGAGATCTTTCCAGATCGAGATGCTTCCAACGAGCAGAAAATCTATAGCCTTTTTACAGCTTCTAATGTTTCTTTTGTCGATAATATTTTAACTCGATTCTCGTCTCTGCAACGCATATTGCGTATTCTCGCTTATTGTTTTCGGTACATGCACAATTTACAGAACCCCTCTTCGAAAATTAAAACCCCTAATTTGTCGTCTGAAGAAATCAGCAAGGTTCTTCAGTTTCTTGTGAAACATGTCCAGGAAAGAGTCTTCGCTTCAGAGCTTCGTTGTTTGTCGAAAGAGAACCCACCTCACTCTCTACCAAAACCCATGCGAAAATTGTCGCCGTTTTTGGATGAACATGGTATGCTAAGGGTGGGCGGTCGCCTCTCCAAAGGTAACTTATCGTTTGATGTTAAACATCCACTATTATTGCCTCGTGATCATAGGTTAACAACGCTGATCATTGAGGATTATCACAATCGGTTCATGCATCCTGGAGGGCAAACGTTGCAAAATTTACTAGCCCAAGTATTTTGGATTCTGTCGTCGAAAAGGGCTATAAATTCAGTTGTT
Organism: Acleris literana; assembly: GCA_946894065.1. Taxonomy (NCBI): domain Eukaryota; kingdom Metazoa; phylum Arthropoda; class Insecta; order Lepidoptera; family Tortricidae; genus Acleris; species Acleris literana. Next base: position 3,953,154 of record OX335696.1, read on the forward strand.
TCGTCTTGCATGAAATGTTTCCGTGCTCGCCCCAAGGTGTTTTCGCCTCCCCTTATGGGTAACTTGCCGCAGTTTCGCCTAAACCAAATTAAACCGTTCTCATCTTCAGCGGTAGACTACGCGGGTCCTTTCGACACTAGTATGGCTCGCGGTCGTGGCTTACGCACATTCAAATCGTATATCTGCGTTTTCGTGTGTACTGCCACCAAGGCAGTGCACTTTGAGCTTGCGTCTGAGCTGACGTCAGAGGCTTATCTGGCAGCTCTACGCCGCTTCATCTCGCGTCGCGGTCGCTGCTCCAGGCTGATCTCAGATCAAGGCCGGAACTTTATCGGCGCAGCTAATATTTTGCAGGACTTGACAGCTAAAGCTTCACGTGCAGAGCAAATTGATTTCGTTTTCAACCCGCCCGGTAGCCCGCATTTCTCGGGGTTAGCTGAGGCCGGCGTTAAGTCTGTAAAGACTCATCTCTCACGTGCAGTAGGCTCACAACGTCTCACTTTCGAAGAACTTTACACTGTGCTGACACAGATAGAGGCGATGTTAAATTCGAGGCCTCTGTCTCCTGTCAGTTCAGATCCAAACGATTTGTCGGTATTAACCCCCGGTCACTTCCTTACCCTGGAACCGCTCACCATGTTACCAGAAAGTAATATGGTCGATGCAAATTTAGGTCCTCTCCAGAGATGGAAGCTGATTCAAAAGATCCATCAAGATTTTTGGCGTAAGTGGCACCTGGAGTACTTACACACGCTGCAGCAGCGCCACAAATGGTTCGATCGCCAGAAAAATATTGTGATCGGGACGCTCGTGCTCATTGTCAATGAGCAATGTAGTCCGATGAAATGGAAAATTGGCCGGGTGGTACAACTTCATTCAGGGAGTGACGGGATTTGTCGGGTTGCTACCCTTCGTACAGAATCTGGCGAACTTAGAAGACCAGTCGTCAAGCTGTGTCCTCTACCCTTGCAAAATTAACGTTGTAACCTACACCTCTCGTCGTATATTTAGTTATAAGAGCATCGTAGATTTAAGTAAAAGTAGGAGATAACCCCTAGCCAAGCGAGTTCTTCTCTTATCTTCGTTTATTAAATGAAAATACCTTGTATTTTGGTGGGCGGAAATGTTAAGGATTGTAGCTTAAATATTTTCGTCTAGCAACATTATCGTCTCGAAGTAAAAAATATTATTAAAAAAGAAGGTCACTTCACATTTGTAGAGAAATGGTCGTCTCATCTATCGGCGCGTTGATGTGCAAATAATATCGTTAAAAGGGCAAATTGTCGTGTCGTTAATGCTCTATTTTACGTATTGTCGTGTAAATCGCGTGTGAACGTGAAGGAAGGCCGATCTGTTGGAGGAAGTGCTGCCCAGGTCGTATTCCGGTAGTTGCTGGTTAACGGTAACCTTGATTGGAGGTGAGTTCGAACGAGCCAATGATCTAGGGAGCCAGCTCCAGTTAATCAGCCGGATCTGCACCACCTTCTGCAGACCCTCGAGGTAAGTGCTTCAAACAACCGATCACAGCCTCGCTATTCCACGTTGGTAAATTATTATTTCGTAGTTGATTTTGCGTATTTTTATTATATCGGAAAAAGTTCGTTTTACAGTCCACTTAGCTTAGTATCGAAGTAACAAGTACAAACAGCAAAATTTACCTACGTGTCACAAAATACCTAAGCGTATTATCATTCCTGTTTCAAGAATCGGTTAGAATCGTAAACAATCGGAAGGTGTACATCACTATTTGCTTAATTTGACAGAAAAATGTAGTACTCGTACCAAGAAGCCAAGCGACACAAGCTAAAGATCGACCGTTAAATTTCCATTGCGCGTTAATATAGACAGGGCCTACAACTTTGCAAGTAAAGCAGGCAATGTATTATGAACATGAAGTAATCCCACACAGTATTATTTTTTATAGTAAAACCACGACAAACCTAAAATAAATTATCTTTAAATAGATAAACGTAATTTTAAAAGAAATTTACGTACTTATGTAAGGAAACATGTCCATTATTTGGGTCAGCTTTTCCTATACAGTTTTTATAACTTAATACGGAACAACCAGTCATTTTTCTAGATATCGGTGACGTCTGGAGGCGGTAACGGCCGAACGCGTACTAAATGAAGCCGCGTAGAAAGCAGACATTTAGACTGCTTTTTGACACGCGAAGTACGTACACTCGCGGCATCTAGTTAGATTAAGGTCTGTGATACTGCTTTCTTATTTTCCTCAATCACCCAAAGGTTAGCTGAAAGAGATCCCTTAAAGGGATAAGTTCACCTTTGTACATTCGTATTCTGTAAATATTGCGTTAGAATTTCTGTGTTTTGATCAATAAAGTGTTTACATGCAGTCCGCGCGCGAATGCAGTCGGGGCGGGGGCAGATTTTTGACTTTCGAGCGCTCGAAAGTTTGGTTTAAAAGTGAGCAAAATCGGTGAAACCGTATTTTTGAAATTACGAGCGATAGAAAATTTAAAGACGAGTGGTCCACACAATTCGTTTTCAATTCTACCGCTCGAATTTCAAAAATCAGCCCCCTGTGGTGAAGGGCGCCAGCCACGCCTCTCCTCTCCCGCCACTAGACTGTATAGTGTCTGACTGTATTAGCACATTTCTATACAACAAAATAAATGTTATTGGTTATAGATCATTTAGACAATTTAGAGTATTTAGACTAACCAATTAATATTTATATCTTTCAATATTTCAGATGTCGGCATCTGCCAAATGGGTATACCTGAAGCTATAATGCACTCCATAGACTCCTGTCCCGAAGAAAACCGAGAAAACTTACTAGCCAACGTAGTCCTGTTTGGCGGAAATGCCCTCTTCCCCGGCTTCAGAGACCGCGTGTACAATGAAGTCAGGTCCTTCGCGCTTGATCATTTCGATGTCAATGTTACCTTAGCAGAAAACCCCTTGACCTACGCTTGGGAGGGAGGCAAGGAGATATTCAGAGATACTGACTTTTATTCTTTCTGTATTACCAAAGAAGAATATGATGAGGAGGGGAAGGCGTTGGGCTTTGAGCGATTTGATATATAGCGGCACAAGCGAGCGAGGCGGTCGTCGGCCACTGGCTCGTAAAAAATAGTAGAATCAAGCTGCAATTACATTGCATATGGCGACCGCAACAGTGGTCAGTGGTCGGCCGCATTCGGCGAGCGAAAATTGCAACCGGTTAGTTACGTGACCGAAATAGGCAGACAGACTTATGTGAAGACGACGTTCGTTGGCCGAAGTAGTTTGAAACAAGTTCGGCGACCGCATTAGGCGGCGTTTACACTGCAACTTACGACTTATGTAAGTAGGGACGCAGCTATTGGTTAGAAGTAGATGAAATATTTTTTTCTCATTCTAACAGATAGCTGCGTCCCTACTTACGTAAGTGGTAAGTTTCAGTGTAAAGCCGGCCTTAGGTGAACGAAGTAGTGTAATTGCCGCTTAAGGTGCCCTGATTGTAATATAAACCACGACATTCAGATGAACCAGTGAATAGTGCCAGTGTATTGTGTATTAGAAACTAGTACTGAAGCTCTGTGATGAGACGAAAGTGCTACCAGTTTTGAAGTAAGCTTGCGTACTGTAAAACGCACTCACGCATTCAAAGGACTGGTTGCAAGTCAGGAGAACGCATATATGCGTTGCCGGCAGTGAATACGTTAACCTAGGTATAGGATTGTGTTAAGGTATGCTGTGTAAATTGCTGAGTTGTGTAACTTAACTATAAGACTGACATTGGATCATTAAAGTATTTTAGTGTAAATGGTGGTTTCCAATCCATATTCGCCAGCAGCCAATGTTAAGAGATGGCTTCACCCTTGATACGATTGGCTATTGACCAAAACACTCAATAATAAGTATATAAATGAGGTAGGTTTAGGTTATGCTAGTTCTTCAGCCGACCCGAAGGGCCAAAACACTCAGAAATAGGAGCTCCGCCATAGCGGAGCTCCGTTGACTCTGTTAAATTTAGTTTTGAAATATAAATTTTGTTCAACCGGACGCCGGACATATGCGTTCATGGCACTTGGTGAAAGTCGGGTCAGCAGTGAACGCATTAAACAACAAAGGGTGAGGAATTGTGAAATAAACAAAACATTTAGCTCATTAATTTTATTAGTGCAATAATCCGCAGCAGTACCCTCGTACTCGCTTTTAATAAAATGCATTAATAACTTAAACTATAACATACTGAACGCGAATAACCTAATAATAAGTGAACTTGAGACATACGTTTTGGTGTGAAATGAGAAATAGATGTTCTGCTTGCATCCAAAATGACCAGCATTTGAAATTTAATGTTATGCCTTTCAATACAATGATAGCAAAACTCAACTCATGCTAAAACATTTATGCACCCTCCCTATGATGGACAGATTGAATCTTGTAGTCGTGGTAGCTGACCATCCTTCAAAAATTAGGCGCCAATTTTTTTTTTTTACTGGGTCCAATCAAAGGGCGTCTGACCCTATTCATTTGTTTCTCATGTTGAGTTAAAGTTAAATACTTTGTTACAAATATCGCAGGAGTAAGGTTTCTTCCTGTTTGAATTAGTATAGTACAGTTCTATGCGAACTGTTTATTATTCGAAAGGAAACCTTTCCTAAGGCACGAACTGATATTTAATACTAGAACCACACTCACTACTAAATACTGTAATGTAGTCTCTCACAAAACGTAGTGCAGTGTAGCTTTAGCATAATAATATATAACACAATTTGAACTTTTAACTGGGTCTATTTTAATTAAAACAGTGCAAATGAAATACTTCGTATAAAATAAGTGAATCCTAGCGCTCTCAATGGTTTTAGGTATATAAAAATGCTGTCAGTCACGCAGACATCTCAAAGCGATTTGTAAACGCCCCATTAGTAAGGGACTATACGTTAAGAGATACTTTCACTTAGCGCATAGCATGAAGCATTGAAAATACGCTTTTTACCACCCATTCATAATTTAACTTACAGTTAGAGATATTTTCGTAGCTTGTTTGACATTATGTCCTATAAAAATATAACTCTGCATAACAAGAAACTGCAAGGCATGGCCTTTTGTTTAACGTTTCTATCAGGCACAAGCCAGGCATATACGTCAGGTGACAATTCAATAAACATGGCTTCACATGAAGTTCAATGACCTACAAGTTATTATTTATTTAATGGCAACCGGTCGCAATATCGAACAAACATTTCTGCCAATGTCAAGTTTGTATTTTACATTTACATATCAAAAAAAATCATAAGGCAACGTTGTACGGTGATCCTCTAGCCTCCGTGAAGCGATGTAGGTAGAACTTTACGAAGAACAGTCTCGTGTTTCACCATACTGACAATGACAGGTGAAAGGTGACAGTTCGGTATACATTACAGAGTTATTATTATTTTATTTTAATGGCATCTACAAGTTATGTAATTTTGCCAATGTCAAGTATATATAACCAATAATACGGTGAATCGTCGTTGTCCAGTCCCAGTCAGCACACCATTGATGATGGCGGGCATCCACTTCAATGACTTGGAGTGTTCTTGACCAGTTGCTCATTCAGAATCAACTTTTCACTGTTATTTTATTTGATGCATATTCTTCGTCAGTGTTGGAGGTTACTTCACAAAGTTGCCCTGGATTTGCAAACCATAACAACGATAGTTTTTTTTTTTCTTAATTAATGGCTTTCACTCCTTGTTTTGACAAGGTGTATTTCGCCAGTATCGAGTTTTAGACAATCACCATGGACTCATTAGAGAAACAAGTCCATAGATATCACAGGCGAGGACAATTGTTCGGTTAAAGAGATTAACTCTGGTGGACTAAACAGAAGCACATGAGGTTAGCTTCACGCGCTTCTGTCAAGTCCCATTACAGAGTTATCAAGTTTTCACATCACTGGGATTCATATAAGCTACGCTATGTAAACTGAAATTTCACCTGTCACCTGTCATTGTCAGGGTGGTAAAATAACGGGCTGATGGGATTTTCTTGGAGCAATCCTTCCAAAGGCGACACGTGTTCAAACTGGAATTCTTCATTATGCTGCACATTTGAATGTTAATTGACTGCATATTAATACATCATTACTATCCATTAAACAACAAAATATGCAAAAAATTAAAAACAATTAAGAAAGCGACACCATCTTGTCAAAAACCCAAAGAGAATCGACCTACAAATTAGCCAAATTCAATTCTTTGATATATGGCTACTGTCCTGTGCAAAAATTCTGCCAACATAGAAGTTACATGCTTCTGTTTTCCCCAAAATTCAGCGCCTTGTCCTGACTTGTCACCTGTCCTGCCGCTGTCAGGTTGGTGGAACAGCTATCATGAATATCTCTAACCAGCGAGTTGCTCAAGTTACTGGATGGCGTCGGCGGGCGAGCGCACGTCGTCGATCTTGAGTATCATCTTGACGAGTTGCGTGGCGAGCGCGATCTGCTGCTTCTTCGAGTGGAGGGACTCGATCACGTTCATCGCTTTCATGTCGTTTGAGCCTGGAAAGGATAGGTTATACGTTACTCAATACTCAATTATTTATTGCATTCCATAAAGTATACATAGATGGTACTTAAAATAACTTAAAAATTTGAGATCATTACGGACCCTGTGGGGCACAGCAACTTATAAATTAGTGAGAGCGCTTATTTGCTAAGAGTGGTTTATTCTTTACTTACTCATCTATTAACATTATAACTTATCATCTAAATATTCAGTTATTGAATAATAGCATTTTTCTACCATTAAACGTTTAAGTGTGTTTACAAAGCTATTTTCATTTTTTTTTATTATATCACTAAAGCCGGAATACACAGAATAAAGACTATAGGCATAGAAACCGTACTAAATAAGCAGAAAATACATTATGGTTCACTTCTTTTTACTTATGGTTTTCATAGTGAGTTGGAAAGAGATGAATCTATAGCTGTTCTTCCGTTATTCGGTACATCGTCACAAGTAAAGCTTGATTTGGACCTATAAGCACCTATAGTATTTGGGCCTATAGACAAGGAAAAACCAATCCTTCCTATAGGAAATACAAAGAAGTCCCTGTGTAAAACCTTGTGACAATGACAGTTAAAGAAGGAAAAGCAGCCTACTTTTTGTTTCATTTTTTCTCATTGTAATACGTAATCTAAAAAGTAGAGAAAAATAGCTGACGCAAAGTAAGTCTTATAGTCCGGTTTCTATGCTATATGTTCTTATTCTCTCCCACGTCGGTATACAGGTAATATGCATGGATTTTTTGGGTTACTATCAAGCTCAAACGTCTGGATTGTGTAAAGTCTTTGTTGCTATATAGACATGAACGCTAAATGTATCTTTAGCAAAACGTCTGGATCTTAGAATGTTACCATTTAAAATACACCAGTAGCGAAACGTGTTTATCTTAGAATGTCTTTATTACTTAATAGACATAAAAGCTAAATGGCCCGGTAGCGAAACGTTTGTATCTCAAAATGTCTTAATTACTAAATAGACATGAACGCCAAATGGCCGGTTAGCAAAACGTCTGGATCTTGAAATTGCGTATTGATAACATAACATAACATAATCTCACGCCTTCGTTCCCAGAGTGGGGTAGGCAGAGCTACAGAATTACAAACATCTCTAAAAACTTGTTGATAATTCTATAACCACAATTTGCACAATTAGGCTAAGATGTTTACCAGCGTATTAGTGACAGGTTGCAAGCCCATCGCCTAACAGTACTACAAGCCTTTATTCCCTTAGTCGTCTCTTACGACATCCACGGGAAGACATGGAGTGGCACTATTCTAACTCGGCAACCACACGAGGCATATTGATAAGACACTTGATAATTAAAATCTACAAATTTTACTTCGACGAATTAGGTATTGCCTAACTCGTTCTGTGGTCATGACAATTAACTAATTTTACTTTCGGCTAATTAGGTACCTATTGTAATTATACGGACTATTTTAATTTCCAGACGTTTTGCTACTAAGTCGTTCTGTGTTCATGTCAATTAAATAATTTTACTTTCAGCTAATTAGGTATTCTAATCATACGGACTATTTATATTTCCAAACGTTTGGCTACTTGCTCATTTTAATTCTGAGCCGTCCTGCTTACTTGACACTTTGCTGACTGAGTATTCTACTTTCATGTCGTCCAGCTGAATTGACTCTTTGCTGACCGTGTATTTTACTTTAATGTAATTTAGCTGAAATGGTCGTTTGGCGATAAAGACAATTCGAGAGTAACACGATTTTTTAAATAGATTTACTCAACAAAATATGAAAATACCGTATTAGAGATCACCAAAGGTGAAATTAAAATTAAAATCTGCCGAGGAATACGAATGATAAGCAAAGTGCTGAATAGACTAATATCGGAGTAGGTGTTATTCAAAGTTTGGTGAAATGCGGCCTCAGTTAACAAACTGCAATAAAACTAGGTACATACCTTTCCCCATGCAGTCTACACCCAAGTTGGAGTTCTTCTCGGCCACCTGTCGAGCCTTCACCTCGGACAGAGCGTCGATGGGGGACAGACCGCTGCAACAAATAACATTTTGCATCATTTCATACCATTATACGTAAAGAGAATAATGCTATATGATTAATTTGTTTAGGTAGGTACTCAATGAAATGTAAACAAGAAAAAAAAAACACCATATAAATAAAGGAGGTTCTGTGTTCAACTGTATGTGTTGTTTCCTTCTTTTTTTGTCTTTTTTTTCATGGCATGTAAAAGGGCGCCTCGCTCGGACGAACGTAAAAAATGTCCGGATAGGCCGGATATTGCATAGTTACTGGATATCAGTTTCGTCTCATTATGTGTCCGTGCGTATGCGTGTGTGCGTGCGTGTGCGTGTCCCCGTGTGTACCTGTTCTCGGCGAGCGCGAGCGGCGTGGCCTCGAGCGCGTCGGCGAAGGCGCGGTAGGAGTACTGGTCGAGCGAGGAGATGGTGTCGGCGGCGCGCGCCACGGCCAGCGAGCACGCGATCTCCGCCGCGCCGCCGCCGTACACCACGCGGGAGTCCTGACGTTAACAAAATAACATGTTTATTCAGTAAGTAGGCCGCACAAAAAAAACACGGGACAAACTCACACAAATTCACTTAGTATCAAACTAAGCTCTAGAGTTGTACTATGGGTACTAGACAACGATATTAAATACTATACACATAGATAACATAAAAGTCTCTGAAACAAATACTCGTGCTCATCACAAATATTTGTTCACACCGGAAATCGAATCCGGGACCGCTAGCTTCGAAGGCATAGTCACTACCAATAGGCAAACGCGTCGACTAATCTACCAGCAGCGTTTCCCAAAAACAACCTAGTTGTTGTCTCTTTCTGCATTATAGAGACAGGTTGAGGGTAAAATAATAACGCTATTAAGTTAAGGTTTTTTTTTAGCAATCCTTGTGAAAAATAGAGTGTTTAACTCGAAGACTAAAAAGCCATAATAACGCTCGAAATGCATACACGTATTGTAGTTTGTGTTATGTTTTCTATAAGAAAAGCACTATCACTATACGAACGTTGGGACAGGTTGATGAAATGCAATGACAGCTGTCAAATCAGGTCTCTTAGAACAGCGCGACTATAGTTACAACTGAAACTATTATAAAGCGAAACTGTCGCAAGTTAAATCCAACAGTAAGTAACAATTTCACCATACGATGTTAACCACTTAACAGACGATTAGAGCGTTAACAGCTGTCAAAATCTATGAACAATCGTTTAATATTGATTAAATTTAACATCGAATGGTGAAATTGGTACTAAAAATAATATTTTTTTATATGAAACCTTTTTTTACATAATGTTATGTAAAAGCCTCGTGTGGTTGCCGGGTTAGAATAGTGCCACTCCATGTCTTCCCGTGGATGTCGTAAGAGACGACTAAGGGATTAAAGGCTTGTAGTACTGTTAGGCGATGGGCTTGCAACCTGTCACTAATACGCTGGTACGCTTAGCCTAATTGTGCAAATTGTGGTTATAGAATCAACAAGTTTTTAGAGATGTTTGTAATTCTGTAGCTCTGCCTACCCCACTCTGGGAACGAAGGCGTGAGATTATGTATGTTATGTAAAAAAAGGATTCATATAAAAAAATATTATTTTTACCCGACTGCCGAAGGAGAAGGGTAATGTGTTTATCAACCTATATATGTATGTTTTTTGAGGCACTCTAGAAACTAAACGCGTGGGCCGATTTTGATGATTCTTATGTCAATCGATTTGACTTAATGTTTTCAGTGTCACTTAAGATATGACAGCAATCAAAATTCAATATGGCGGCTACCAGACGCCATGGACAAAAAAAGAAAAGAAAAATATCGATGACCTATTACAAATGGGGTATCATTAGGTTTCTTTTATAATTTTTCATTTTGAGCGATCATTTAGGATTTATAACGATTTAAAGTCGGTTAGCAACAGTCGGGTTTTTGAAAGTGTCACTATCCATAAAGATATTTCGTACTTTAGTGTCACTGTTCGATTTAACTTGCGGTGTAATAAAGGGAAGTGTTCTGACCTGCACGAGGCTGCGCACGATGCAGAGCGCGTCGTGCACGGAGCGCTTGGCCTCCTCGACGATCATGCGGTTCCCGCCGCGCATCAGCACCGTCACGGCGCGCGAGTTGCTGCACTCCTCGATCACCAGCATCTCCTCCTTGGACGTGCCGAACGCTGGCGGGAGGGGGGGTCAAACATTGCTACAACATTCTAATAGGGAATATCGTTACTACTTTAGAAAAAACTCGTATCTAATATTTCGAGATGTATGAGTTTGAACTTAATTCCTTCACATTTAAGTTTAAAATCGAACGTCACGAAATATGAGATACGATTTTTTTTTCAAATCAATGACGATATGCATGGATTTTTTAAACGCATTTCTCAACAAAATATGAAAATACCGTAAAAGAGATCACTACAAGTGTAATTTTAATTAAAATCGGACGAGAAATACGGATGATACAATTTTTAACTGCTAATTAGACAGAGAGATCCGATATGCACTGTGTTTAAACAGGTCGGCCATATAACCTCCATGTTAAATTCCGTTTTGCTAGAAAGAAATAGGAACAAATCTTTGTTGGCTTAAGTCTTGATTATTTTTATAGCTATTCGAAAAATATTTTTAGTCAACTGTTTGTTACATGAATCAGCTATTATTGAAGTTGGGAATAAGATTAATGAATATTCCCTATTCACGATTCCACTAGATAGCGGGTTTTAGGAAATCGAGACGAGACTTGACAAATTCAAATTTTTTCAAATTGTTCTCTAAAAGTAACTGTTTTTTTTTAATTTGCTTATTATGACTTTATATTATTCTTGTAGTACCACTACAAAAAAATATATATAAAAAATTGAAGAGTGGTAGGTATCCTACATACATAGACGGCAGGAGTGTCCCTACCCTGTCAATACTCACTCAGCTCGCGCACCAGGCCGCAGTGGCCCAGCTTGTCGGCGGTGAGCTCCTCGAAGCGCGGCACGATGCGGCCGCCCGTGGCGATGGCGATGAGCTCCATCTCGGGCAGGCCTGCCGACAGCAGCAGGAGTGTCCCTACCCTGTCAGTACTCACTCAGCTCGCGCACCAGGCCGCAGTGGCCCAGCTTGTCGGCGGTGAGCTCCTCGAAGCGCGGCACGATGCGGCCGCCCGTGGCGATGGCGATGAGCTCCATCTCGGGCAGGCCTGCCGACAGCAGCAGGAGTGTCCCTACCCTGTCAGTACTCACTCAGCTCGCGCACCAGGCCGCAGTGGCCCAGCTTGTCGGCGGTGAGCTCCTCGAAGCGCGGCACGATGCGGCCGCCCGTGGCGATGGCGATGAGCTCCATCTCGGGCAGGCCTGCCGACAGCAGCAGGAGTGTCCCTACCCTGTCAGTACTCACTCAGCTCGCGCACCAGGCCGCAGTGGCCCAGCTTGTCGGCGGTGAGCTCCTCGAAGCGCGGCACGATGCGGCCGCCCGTGGCGATGGCGATGAGCTCCATCTCGGGCAGGCCTGCCGACAGCAGCAGGAGTGTCCCTACCCTGTCAGTACTCACTCAGCTCGCGCACCAGGCCGCAGTGGCCCAGCTTGTCGGCGGTGAGCTCCTCGAAGCGCGGCACGATGCGGCCGCCCGTGGCGATGGCGATGAGCTCCATCTCGGGCAGGCCTGCCGACAGCAGCAGGAGTGTCCCTACCCTGTCAGTACTCACTCAGCTCGCGCACCAGGCCGCAGTGGCCCAGCTTGTCGGCGGTGAGCTCCTCGAAGCGCGGCACGATGCGGCCGCCCGTGGCGATGGCGATGAGCTCCATCTCGGGCAGGCCTGCCGACAGCAGCAGGAGTGTCCCTACCCTGTCAGTACTCACTCAGCTCGCGCACCAGGCCGCAGTGGCCCAGCTTGTCGGCGGTGAGCTCCTCGAAGCGCGGCACGATGCGGCCGCCCGTGGCGATGGCGATGAGCTCCATCTCGGGCAGGCCTGCCGACAGCAGCAGGAGTGTCCCTACCCTGTCAGTACTCACTCAGCTCGCGCACCAGGCCGCAGTGGCCCAGCTTGTCGGCGGTGAGCTCCTCGAAGCGCGGCACGATGCGGCCGCCCGTGGCGATGGCGATGAGCTCCATCTCGGGCAGGCCTGCCGACAGCAGCAGGAGTGTCCCTACCCTGTCAGTACTCACTCAGCTCGCGCACCAGGCCGCAGTGGCCCAGCTTGTCGGCGGTGAGCTCCTCGAAGCGCGGCACGATGCGGCCGCCCGTGGCGATGGCGATGAGCTCCATCTCGGGCCCGCCCACCCAGCGCACCGCGGGCAGGCCTTCCGACAGCAGCAGGTGGTTGGCCTCGTCGTCGAAGCCCCACTGGCAGATGGCTAGGGTGGCACCCGTGTCCTGAAAAAAATAATTGGATATAAGTTGAAGCATAGATCCAAAAAAAGTTTTTTTAAATCGGACGACGACTCTGTAAAAAGTTCAAACTGAGAACCTCCTTTTTTAAGTCGGTTAAAATACTAAAACCTTCTCCTAGGTGTCACAAATACTTTTCTGAAAACCGCATCAAAATCGGTTCAGCCACACGCGAAATAATCGCGAACAAACATACATACAGGTCAAACTGAGAACCTCCTTTTTTTTTGAAGTCGGTTAAAAAGTTTCTTTCATAAATTACATTTTTGGGACAAGATTTTGATGTTGACTGTACTTTTTTGTTTGCAAATTCATTGTCTTCTTATCATGACCAAACTTACCAAAGTAATCAGTTCCAACATGGTGGGTGTGGTTCAAAATACACAGTGGCGGTACTGCCATAGAAGCCCAAAAGCCGGGCTTGCCTTACAAATATAACAACGATCAAAAATCAAAGGTCACGATCACGAACTATTTCAATTCGCGCTCTCATTAAAATTTTCAAATAATGCAACAGCAGCGTGGTACCGAATTTGATCGCGCTCCGCCGCCGCACGGCGGGCAGCACTGCTGCGCGCTGAGACGACCCGAACTCGCTTGAGACACGGCTAGTCATCCCGCTCGCACGCGGTGGCTTGCAGGGGGGCTTCTATCTTAACCGGTGTAACGTTAATGTTACATATTAACTTATCCTAATATAACTTAATACTATAATTCTAAATCAAATTTATTTTATTTACAATAAAATAATAATTAATAAGAAACAATAATAATAACGAATGAACTTAAACACTAGAATGGTACTAAATATAAGATTATAATGCAACGCCCTAATATTTAAATCTGGTACAACAATAAATAAATATTATTTAATTATGATGTACCAAAAGTACGGCGCAGTGCTCCGACAATCTTCTTGCATAGAAACACGCCGGCTGCGCGTGATCGCTGCGCCGGGCGCGTGATCATTCCTCTGCCAGAAGCTATCGGTGTCGGGCGAGTGTTAGCGTGTTCGCGGCTACCCAGTTCGCGTCTTCTTACGAACTAGCCACAGTGCCCGTGCGACATTACAGTACTTATATTACGATTAGCTTCCTTCGCCGCAGAGTGGAACCTTTATTTCTTGTTTGTTTACATACTTTTGTGCCCCGATTAATGGGTGAGTGTTGAACAATATATTATTTCATTCTAGTGTAGTTTTAAGTAGTAAATTATTGTATCATCATGCAAGTCATTCTTATCTTTCCCATCAATATTTTAATGAGCTTTCTATGCCCACTTAAATTTACCTATGCTTATAGCTGTTACACGTAAATGTTAGTTCACCTTATTTTTCTCACTTTTCTCTAAAGTTGCTAATAAGATTTGTAACTCCGTTCTGATCGTGAGCACCCTCACTAACTACTAGCCGATCCTCCCTTTGCTTTCGCTTGACCAGGGTGCTCATCATAATCGGCAATACGGAGCATATTCTAATGCGAGTCTTTTGGTGTTCCTAATTTATTTTTTCCAAGTACCACCAACTTAGCAAACGTCACACCGGTATATCTCTTTCTTACGCATTAGAACTGCCTTATAATGAGATATAACTATTCATAGGTTCATATAGCAAATAGTACGAGATTTTAAGCCCTGCTTGCGTCTGAAGTTGTACCAGAGTCGAGTAAAATGCGAAATTCGCGCATGCGCGTGTTGAGCCGCGTTGACGGCCGACTTCACTTCTATTTATTTGCTTGCTTACTTCAATAATTTTACTTGTTTTGTTTGTTGTGAATTGTGTATTGTTTTGTTTGAGTCAACTGCGGTCACTAAGTATTTTGTTTGTTGTGTTGTTCAATTGGATTGGCAATGGAGGATGTATTCCCTTATGAATCTTGTGATTGTGATTATTTAAACTGTGCAAAAATTTTGCTTGGCGAGTGAAAGGTAAACTCTTTAAACTTTGCTGATAAAACATCAGATTTTCAGTACCTATTTCTTATTTCTCGCATAAGTAAAAGACGGTTTAATGTTTAATACCTAGATCTGTGTAAAAAACACAATATTGGTGCTGTTGTAGTGTAGGTATATTATTATCGAACGACAAAAAGTTTGGAATATACCTATCTGATTATGAAAAATCAAATAACTTAGCTGACACGATTAAAAGGCATATGAATTTTATTTGCAATAAGACACGAACGATTTTAGTAATTTTGGTAAAAAGCGAATTGACACATTTATCCGCAATAACTTTAAAAACTACAAAATCATATCTCTCGGCTTGCCCTATCCTGAAACCCTAGGCACGCCACTGAAAATACAAACATACTAACGGTGCACGTTAAATAAAAGCTTGTACAAATAGGCGTGTCTTAGCGTCTACTGCAACTTCTGAATATGTTGTAGATATTATGAAAAAATAGGTTTGTAAGTTTGCCTTTCCAAGAAAATATTCTTAGGCAAGAACAAATTAAAACAATACCCAAAACTTAAAAAACAACTTTACATGATATTAACAAATCGTGAAAATCCGACTTGATTTAAGGGGTGAGAAACGTTATCACACAGAGCAAAATTTGTAAGGATTTTTTTGACAGAGCTACGCGAATTAAGACTCTTTTCTCAATCACAATATACTTATATCGTTCGTTATAAATGATACTGATCTTAAACATTAAGGTTGGTGCAGCTTTGATCTGTGTTAGTAAGATACATTTTTCAGTGGACGACTGCTAGCTTGTGCCGAGGCGAGACGTTGCCGTGCCGATGGAGATAAGTGTGCGTTACAGTATCGAGTTTCATACAAAGAATACTGAACGGCTCGAGTTCAGGTGATGCCGAGCGGTTATATGTACGTCAATATTTAATGAGAAACCCAAAGCTGGTAACACTGACCTTGACGCGGCGCACCATCTCCTTGAACTTGTCGTGTTCATAGGCGCGTAGCTCGCGGTACTGCTCGGCCGAGCCCACCTGCAGCTTGTGCTTGGTCTTCGGCTTCGGCGGCTCAAATGGGCACGTGAGGATGGCCAGTTTCGCGTCCTGCAACAAACCAAGAGTTAAGGAAAATAGTTCCCGCTACTCCCCCTTTTTCTTCCCGTTTGGGGTTCGTTTTCGAAAAATCCTTTTGCACCTTTAGAGTGCCCAAGAAATATTTCCTATAAATTTCAAGTGATCCATCGATCCCAATCAGCCCACTTTGATACTGGAGACCACATTCCTCCTGTCCGATCCTGCGCTTGCCTCATCCGGCTCTCCCAATAACCTAATCAGACCCTATGATGGTTAATAAGTAAGTAATTGTCTCCCATTTTCTCTACATGAACAATCTGATGAACGATCTTGTAAAAAAGCTCGTAGTGTCAGAGGCTATGCAATATATTCTGTTCCTCCTACCCAAACATTAAAGTTTAGTATAATTGTATTTTACCGTTAAAAAAAGGGCCTGTTGCTAGAGCTTACGGCACTTCTCTAGAAGGATGATCTTGTCTGAAGTTCTGTAGATTCCCTCCTATTACCGAAGTGTAAAAGAGCCCTAGAGTGTGGCTATTTTACTAAATAAATTATTACTTTTGATTAAACTGCTGGAACCGCAACTGCCATTAAATCAGATATTTCACCACTCTGAAAAACTGCGAAGTAAACCTCACAGATGTGAGCATTGTAACGAATGACAAACCTTAAGCATCTTAGGCATCTGCGGGTGGCTCATGGTCTTGTCGACGACGACCCCGCGCACCAGCAGCGAGTCCTCCATACGGCCGCCCACCTTACCCTCCACCTTGATCAGCTCGAAGTTCACGTCGCGCTTCTCTAAGTCTGCGACGGAGAGGACTGCCTGAGGAGAGTGGAGTTTATTTCAGTTGATAGATAACTAAAAGGTGTTTGGTAGTTTTGTACTATATTTGTGCAAGGACTAGTAGTTACAGCTCTCTACTGAGTCCTAGACTTTCCGGGGTTAGCAGAGAGGACCGTATTTGTTTAGAAATTACCTTATTTTTTTACTAATACAAAACGCGGATAGTATTTTCATACAGTGTGGTCTGGGGTGGTGTGGAGTGGCGTGGCGTGGCGTGGCGTGCCGTGCCGTGCCGTGGCGTGGCGCGGCGTGGCGTGGCGGGCGTGGCGGGCGTGGCGTGGCGTGGCGTGGCGCGTGTGTGTGCGTGTCTTTGTATTTTTGTCACGCATCTTTTAAAACAACTTGCTTCACCTTGTTTGAAATTGTTTCTGAACAGGTGTATTTCAATGCGTATAGTTTGTACCATGAGCTATGTTATTATTATGTTCAATTGGGTTATGTCAAATAAATCTTTCCTGCTTTATCCAACTTACATCAACAGCGATCTCGGCCATCAGCCTGTGGCACTTGACGACCACCTTGCTGCCGAGGGTGGTCATGGCCACCTTAATGAGTTGCTCCCTGGTGTCCTTGTTGACCGGGAACGCCTCGCTGATGCTGTCTAGATGAGTGAGAGCCGCGGCCGCGGCCATCTCGAAGCCGTCGGCTATGCGGATCGGGTGGATACCCTTGTCGAGGAGGTTTGAGGCTTGTTCCAAGAGAGCGCCTGGTGGAAAAAGTTTTTCATATTTACTACTTTCTCCATACTGAGTGTACCCCATGTTTGTTTTTCATCTAGTATGGAAAAACAAACTTTGTGTGATTACACAAAAAGATCAATGTAAGAAACCACTGAAAAATATTAAAATAATATGTGTAATATGTGTGGGTTTTTCATAAAATGGACATAAGGAAAATTTACGAAAATTCCGATTAAAATGATCAATATCTCTGATAAAATAAAGTTTAAAAACACAAAAGTGTTTATACACAACAGTTTATACTTTCTAGTGATCATAATTATGCTGTTATTCTCCCACTTCTCATTTAATAAGAAACTATAGAACATTTCAATCTCGCCGCAAGCAACGCCGTGGGAAAGTCATAGTCATATATCGATACCTTAGTTCACAATTGTACTAATTACATTTGAAAAGTTATTGTAATTAGTATGTTTGTGCACAAATAATAAGTTCGTAACTTTACTGGCAAAAAAAAATCATTTAGTACGATTGTGCGCTTAGGTATCGATATTTAAACCTAAATATGCTTCGTCATAGTCGCTCAACTATCTTAAACGAAATATCTTGTCGCCACCCTTGAAATATATACCATTTAGGAGATTCAGTGGCCATCTGTGGTCTTCATCATCAGTTCCACTTCACGAAATAGTGCTTTCCAAGAGCAAATACACAAGTTACAATGAAAAATACCAAAATCGCTATAGGTGTGCCTATAAATTTTGAAGAGTACCGTCGATTCCTCACGAACTCCATCATCAGATCTTCATTTTGACAAGAATGGGACCAAACGGGAAGCACCAGCTTCCAAATAAAAAAAAAAAACATCAAAATCGGTTCACCCAGTCGAAAGTTCTGAGGTAACAAACATAAAAAAATAAATACAGACAAATTCAGAACCTCCTCCTTTTTTTTGAAGTCAGTTAAAAATACTAAAAATCGCGGCATATACAATGGGGCTGATTCAGTTGGCCCTTAAGGTGCTCTACTTCTGGACTTTCGATGTACACATTATCCTGGGATACACTGTATATCCAGCCTCTTAGAGTTTCTTTCTGCTAGACTTGTTACGGTTTCTCATCCTTGAAAATGAGCTTAGAAAAGTGTGGAAATAAAAGCTCACCAGCTAATACAACAACTCCTGTAGTCCCATCACCAATCTCATCATCCTGACTTTGTGCCAGCTGCACCATGAGCTTGCCGATCTGGTGTTCGACGTCCATCAGTTTCAAGATTGTAGCGCCATCATTGGTGACCGTCACATCACCGTCAGAGGACACCATCATCTTGTCGAGCCCGCGCGGTCCAAGTGATGTGCGGAGGATACCCGCAATTTGGCGGGCTGCTGAGATGTGGGACTGGGAAATAATTTTGTTGTTAAAAAAAATCATGTTAAGATTTTGGGTTTTAAAAAGTAATACATTTTAAAAAGCCCTGTATTAAATATCTTGAAAAATTAGGCTTTAATTGTTCTTACTCACATTTGAGATATTAACATGTTTGTTATGGAATTTGGTCAAATCAAACCAATGTAAGTATGGTTAATTAAAATTAAATATTTTGGCACCGTTAAGCATTAACCGGTTGTATTAAAATTAGATTTAAAAAAGTTCCAGTATCCATGTACGGTCAAGGAAATGTATTCACATACCTTTTTCACTCTTGTCACGATTACAATAAGAGTCAAAAAGGTATGCGAATACATTTCCTTGACTGTACTATGATTTAAATAAAAAAATGGCCTTGATCTTGTCTCTAGGCATATGTACAAGAGGTTAATGAGATGGTAATAACAAAAGGAGGGATACTCATTGAATTACAAATGCCTTAATCTTCCCATTTCTTAAGACAAAGAGAAACAAAAAACAAATGTTACTTTTCAGCAAAATCTCACAACATAAAGTCTTCATATCTATGCAAAGGTCGCATTAAGAGTAACAGACCATCTAAATCAAGATGCATCAACTCAACTTTCTCATCTTCTGCATCTTCATAAGAATAAGTAGCTATATCATGTGACTCATTGTCAAAAACACCTGGTCACATTATAGCAAATAAAACAAGTAAATTGACTGATTCAAGCAACTTTTAGTACTTGATAGAAGTTTTCGAGGCGTAACAAAGGGTTTTAAGAAAGTTTAAAGCGTAATAAATACAATTTTTAATGATTTTTGATCAAATATCGGATAGATGTTTGAATAGAAGGTTATGAAAATACACTTGAAATCAAGAAGTTTTGAGGGCTTGGGTGGTAGAAAAGGGTTCCTTAAACGAGTTGAGGACAGTATTCTTGGAGTAAGTAAGAGAAATTTAATAAAAACTTACCCTCAAGGCATCTAAACCGGTTAACCGCTTTTGCTGTTCCTGGTCCCTTAATATTATAAATGGACGGCCATATTCGTCGAACGCGACGGCTCCGGGGAACAGAGCCATATTTCACGTGGATATCACTTCACCAATTCAAGATGCAAACAGATTTACTAAAACGAATGTTTACGGTCTAAAATAATTCTGAAAGAAAACAAATGACATTTGACAGACCCAATTTGACGTTTAGAACTGTGTTGCCAGCTTAAAAAAATGTTGCTGTTTAAGGAATGGAATAAAACGCCGCTTGTCTTTATAAGTCTAGAGCGTCCAGAGACGACGCATGAAAATAATTATGTTTGCAGAAATAACATTTCAGTAAATAAATTTCTAAAAATGTCCTTGAACGATGGGACGAGATTATCATGTGACGAAAGCCTTCCTTGTGCCAGACAGAATTCAATATACTTTACGCCTTTTAAGTTAATAAGAGCTATCAAAACGTTAACAATACGATAGAAATATGGGAAAGACAATGTAATGTACCAAAGTACCCGTTTTTTGACCATTAGTTAGATTAACTACCGATCAAACAACAGGCCATTAGGACACCCACAAACTCTCGGTCTTCGAATTAATTAATTCTTCTCTCTCACTGGCTATACGCTCTTATGCTAGTCTCGACTTTACTTTACTTTTATAGATAGCATCTCAGTTTTGGTGCCTATTGACGCATGCTCGCGGTTCCAGAGTTAACCACATTCAGGTAGACCGCAGTGGATGCTTACATAACCTGGCTTCTGTCCCGACGAAACCCTTTGCAAAGAAATTGGACACTTAGGCTTCTTACGCACTAGCGGTTAACCGCGGGGGCGGCTGGCGGCGTGTTCGATCAAAATATATGAAAAACCGCCACCGCGGCGCTATACGCACTAGCGGTTAGCCGCAACCGCATGCACGGTTAACCGTTAGTGCGTAAGGGGTAGTACTTAAGACTGGTGCGTTGCGTCGTCGCAACGCTGTGATTTCAACATAGAGCGACGCAAGTGTCTCAACGCATCGTGTGGCTTGTCGTTCTACTTTACATGTAGAAAAACGCATCGGCGATGACGCCACGCATAGGCAACGCTCTTGTAGCATCCCTGGGTCACACACACCCAAAAAAACAAAAGTCGTCTCTTCTGTGGTCAATAAGTTACGTTATTAATTTCGGGTATGTCCACAGGAAAGACGTCAACCTAATTACTTTACAAAATCAAAAGTGCCCATTATCTTCGCAAGGGGGTGTAGTAATTAATCGTTTGGCCTCGATAACTGAATCAATCCAAATAAAACCACAATGTAATGTTACTTTACTTTATTTCAGTATGAATAGCCTATATACAATCCCGTGTATTCCCTCGTGCCTGGCCGTGGCCGCCTTTGGATTTAGTCATGAGCCTCGCTCAGTAACGGACTTAAAACTAGGAACGTTAATTATCTTGTGACTACCAAGCGCCTACATTGTGAGTTCCTGTAACAAAGAGATGGGTCAATACAATATAAAAAAAAACTTACATTTAGTTTTACTTCTAATTTTCAAGGATTGCTTTATGTTAAGAGTGAGATTCTCACTCTTAACATAATTATAGTTTCGTCTTGCAGTGTTTGCTGCAAACACCAAGCATGTTGCTCCGGCTTTATACATCATGTTGTTTGTCAAATATATCACTGCATTAGAAAAAAAAAAGATGTTTGTGAAGAAAGTAGTCCACACACACTTTAACATGTCGCACATCTACCAGTGCTTCCCAAGAAGAATTTGTTCAGAAAAATTTAAAGCTGTTTATTCAGTAAGTAGGCCGTAAAGTGCACTTTTACACGTCAAAGATCTTCCAGTGCTTCCCCAGAGGAGACTACTGCTGAGAAGAAACGCCGCCAAAGAAATTTGTAATCCTATTACCTTTTGCCTAACACGTAAAGACACTAAGTTTCAATAATGTTTTTATGTAAAGTGGTCTCCTCTCCACATATTTATTCCAGAAATACCTACCTCTACATGCATTCCTTTTGCTTCCAACTTCATCGGTCCGAGGAATTGATAACTTGGACTTGGAGTTTTATCAAAAAGTGCAAGCGATATTGGGCTTCAAGAATGGTAGTTTAGTAGAGCTTTAATAAAAACCTCCCTCACTTACCATGATAGCATTGACAATGTCGGACTGGTTGTTGCGCAGCGCCCGCACGGCGCGCGCGCGCGACACGTTCGCCTGCGACATCACTATCTCGACGTCCTTCTCGTCCACACCGGACTCGTCCACGCCTTCCTCGTCTTCTTCCTCCGCTATGGGGGCTACCGTCTGCAATTGAACAATTAAAGGTCAGTCTTGATTATAATTAGTTGATTACTTATATCTGGGGCTCTATCTGTTTTATTAATAGAAATGCGCGCCACATCATCTAACCTAGGAGTATAATTCCAAAGAAGGCAGAACTTGGGCGACAAAATAACTTGTTCCTGTTTTGCTTTGGTTCAAGCCCCTTCCAAAGGTTGCATGCGAAT
This sequence comes from Acleris literana, assembly GCA_946894065.1. Taxonomy (NCBI): domain Eukaryota; kingdom Metazoa; phylum Arthropoda; class Insecta; order Lepidoptera; family Tortricidae; genus Acleris; species Acleris literana. The sequence continues at coordinate 3,975,443 of OX335696.1, forward strand.
TTTATTTTTATTGTTTTAGTTATCACTTGTTTGTGTTCCGTAGTATCACCAGATGCTTCCAACAGAAGACCAGCGATGACTTAAATGCCAGCATTACGCTGAGTTGGGACCATTTAGTGATCCTGCATTCCTCTTGTGCGTATTTCTCTGTTCTTTGTTGTTTGTCACAAATAAATGTTTCTCTTTCTTTATTTCAAACCAAAAACTTGAATCCACCACTGATATCACCTGTTTCCACTCTAAAGTCGCCCTACTCACCGTGCCAGCAGCAGCGCTGTCTGTGCCAGCCGCGGCACTCTCGGGCGCCTTGAACCGCTCAGCAGCAGCCATGGTGGCCTGCTGCGACAGATCCTCGATCTTGGCCTCTCCGAACACGATGTATGTGTCCGAATGAGGGTTCTTGTATACGTCTGGGGAGTTGATCACGAACAGGATGTTCTTGGACTTGCGGATCGTTACCCTGTTCACGCCTGAAACCTGGAGTTTTAAACATATTTTTAATGACATTATGACTGAAATGACAATATTCATATCAATGTAATTTAGTTCCCGCAAACACTTGGACTTTGTTCTACTCTGAAATACCACATTGCTTTTGACATGTTTTTGGGTCTATATTATGTTAGCTTTTATTTACTTGACCGTAATGGCAGCAGAGTTAAAAACAAGTAGAAAAGGGTGAAGTAGGTAGAATTTATTTCCCGACCGTTTTAGCGAGACCTTTTTTTACACATTACAATTATTATACACGATACAATAGTCTCGGAATAATTTTGTGCGATAAGCATGAGTATTCATTCCTGAGTTTGGATGGTATCTACTATCGGTGTTAATTTTAGATTAAGTACTCTAAGTTTGTGTTACCTACTCTACTTTTCTATGTTTTGCTGTTGTTTATGTAGATTTTTATTTTATTTTAGCACCGAATAAAGCATTTCTATTCTATTCTATTCTATCTATGTATCTAAGTAAGGTGTCGAGCTGTAGGTAGGCCTCCAACAAGATGGAGTGACGACCTTGTAAAGATCGCGGGAACGCGGTGGATGCGAAAAGCACAAGACCGGTCTGAGTGGAGAGCCTTGGGGTCGGCCTATGTCCAGCAGTGGACGTCTTTCGGCTGACTTGATGATGATGATGATGAAGTAAGGTGTGTTCATTCTTACCTGTCTTATACAATAAACAACTTTCTAACCTCAAAATATAGCAATCACAGACAATACATTGGCCAAGTGATGCTGATGTCCAAAATGTTTACTCAGTTTACTTTATTTACGATAAAAGAGCTGTTTTAGCCAAAGTTAGAAAGTTGTTTTAGACAAGGTTAGAAAGTTGACTTGTTTTTTGACAGGAGCCGTTATACGGCCGCTTGCCTCTCGAAGGGTTAAGTGAGAAAATAGTCGATAGCTAATCACTTCCTCGCCGGCAGTGGGACAATTGTCTAAGCAAGTTGATCCCTTGATATAGTCCTAGACTCCTAGAGATACATTACAACATCCTTACCGGTTTAAGTCCCAGTTTGCTCATAATCTTGCGCGCCTTCTTCTCTCCGCGGGACTGTTTGGCCTTGGAGATGATGTCGATGCCCGCGATGGGGTTGGCGATGCCGCCGGCGCCAGGGGCACCTGTAAAGCATCATGCTTTGGTTATGAACAAGATGTGAACACAGTAAGAATTGGAGATTAAACGCTTGTTACATCCAACAGACAAAAAAGGGTTTCACACATCATTTAATTATTGTGGACTAGTTTTTTTCGTATATATTATTTATTCATTTAAACTTCTTTGCACAATACAAATGGCAAAACCCAATCAGTTGACCATTTAAGTCTGTAGTCTGTGGGTGGTCTGGATTTTGTGTAAAGACCTGATGAAAATGGAAGATATTATTATGATCGTTATCATTACTAACATTCAAAAGTGTATACAATTACGATCCTGAGGACTTAAATATAATGCCTCTATGATAGTCATTGCACCGTTGTGTTCAGACAATGCAAGCACTGTTGTTTGGCAGCAGGTTAAAGGGTAAAATGGAGATAGTGATCGGGTCAAAACCAGCACAAGGACCTTCCAAAACTGAGTTTATTCAGTTATACAACAAATGTCTTCGATAAAAAAAGAATATGAGTTAGAAAACATTATAATAGTAATAATGGCAATGCTGGACGTACAATGTTACAGTCTATGAGCACTTAGGTGCTTCGGGTTTGTATTTCTTTCTCACTCTCTCAATAAGAGCATATGAGAGCGAGACCTTCTAAGAGCCATCAAAAATTCTCAAAAATCAGACTAGTTTTAACCTTTTCAACGCTTTGTCAAATAAAAAGTTGTCACTCACACACCATTGACAGCTCAACACCAGAGCTAATGTCAACTTTACCTCATAGACAATCAGATTTATTTTCCACTTTCAACCATGACTGATATATCAGTCATTGGCGTTGAACCTGTTGTGCTGATATATGAGTCGTTGGCGTCGAAAAGGTTAAGGAGGCAGAAATGTTACTGCATTTTGTAAGAAAATTTTCAGCCTCACATTCCTCTTACTTTAACTTTATAATTATTCTTGCACTCTCTTCTGTAACTGTCACATTAAGGTGGCTAGAAATAAAAGCACATGAGTGACCAATCTCAATAAAAAAAAAGAGTGATAGTTCTTTTTTCCTTTTTAGGGTCTTTAGGCTGGCATTATGAACATGAGTTGCATAGTAGTAAAAAAAATAAAGCATAGAGAAAGAAAACGAGCACACAAGTCACCTAATAGTAGGATAGCTTTAAGGGCCATATACATTTTGTAACAGTAGTGTATTAAGTACACTATAGTCTAACCAAAATCAAATTTCTAAAAGAATACTATACCAGCATCCTCCAGCTCTGGGATTGTGTCATCAGAGTCACTGTCTGATGATGCAGTCTCCTCCTTGCGCTTTTCAGTCATGGATGCTGTGGCTTTGTCGAGCTCTGTGAGTTCCGGCATTGTGGACTGTGCTATCTTTGCCTAGATTCCTGCAAAAAAAAAGTTTTAAATTATTTAATTGCACTCTTTGATTTGGGGCTTTGATCCTATTTGATGGCATTAATAAATTGGCCACAGAGAGGCAGAGCAGTAGGATAAAATAGGTTAAGAATAATTTATCCTTGGAAAAGGTTGTTTATTTTGTTTAAAGCTATTAGGTGCCAATGATTTATTAATTATCACGGGCGATATGGAAATGACTAAATCTTACATAAAGCTAACTTAAAGCTAGTGTTTCTTTCAAGTAGTAGGTACTCTAAATTGAATTTGTTTACAAACGATAACAAAGGAAAATTTATATTACACACGAAATACATTGGTTTTGGAAAGAATATGTAGTAAATATTACAAGATATGATTGAAATATGTATTACGACGAGATATGCATGGGTTTCGTACAGTTCTATAGTTATCAATTCAAGGAAAGAACAAAAGCAAAGTGTCAGTTGGTTATTATACCAAATTGTACGCAATATTGCGCAAAAGTAACTACTTGGCGCCTAATAATCGCACTATAATAATACAAACAAAGTGAGGTATCGATTTTGTAGGGGTTTCAAATGCGGCCTTTGAGCAGCCCGGGGCGGCGCACCGAAATCACTTATCACTAAAATAACATGACTTTTTGATTCATTCATTCACTTGCACTTATCTCACAATAAAACTATACCACTTAGGCATAGGATTTCCACCAAAATCTTGGATTATTTACCTTAGAAAAAGGAAATTTCGATTTCAAAGGCGATCGGTGCCTTTCGTGACAAGTGACAAGAGGAGAGAAAAGAACGGGACAAACTATCAAGTTTCAACTGTCTTCTCGCTCTGATTTTAGTTCAATAGCAACATTATTCGCTTATACATAGAAAATTATATTTCTATAAGCAAAAAAAAAAGATTTCATATAACTTTATTCATATTTGTATTCTTATTTACTTTGCAATATAGTACGAAAAATTGGAGGAGGTATATGTTGTGATTTCAAGTTTTAGATAATTATTAAATAACTAAAAAAATATACTTATTCATCTCTTTCTCTCAAACCTGCATTTGCGCTGGTCAGAGTGAAACCAATTGATTTTTGCATAATCGACATCGTTGAAACTAGACAACACTGAACTGTCAACTGTCAGTCATGTCACGTCACGTCATTTCATTTTTCATTACCTTCCCTTCTTTGGAGTAAAGACGTACGCTTGATTCTTTACCTACGTTTATTTTCACGTATTGTTTTCATTGTCTCGTCTTTATTACACAATCGCGTTGAGCACGAGTCAGCGGCGTGCTGGCGTGAATACTCATTGACTGTGATTTTATTAAAACATGATCGGTGCTCTGTGATTCGTTCGATAATTTAGTACCTTACCTAGTGAATTCCGGTCCAAAGTGCGTAGAGTTTCGTTAGTGTCCTGTGTTTTTGTGCTAAAATGTCCCTTGAAGAAAAGTTTAATGCGGCCGTGAATGTTATAAGGAGCCTGCCGAAAAGCGGTAAGTAGAAAAACCTGTTTAAAAAATTACTTTCGTTCCAGTTAGATAAAAAAAGTGTAAAAGTTTTGTTGTTTTTGTATTGTTTATGCTTATCTGCAATCTGTTTGACGTCGGTTACGTTGTTAGCGTTCTATTTGATGCAAAAACATCTCTATGTATTGCGTTTAGCAGTATAGGAAACTATTTTTTGCCTTTTTGTAATTACGAAACTTTTTGAAACACTAATGACTCCACTTCTACGCGAATAGATAATTATTTCTCACTCTGCGTAAGATAATGATTGCATTGTTATGGAGCTATTATAAGCTCCTGTCTTTTGTTATAATTATAAGAGCCATTGTTATTATGAATTACAACGATAAACTAAGTACCAACTAACAACCAACCAACTTCAACCTGTACACATATATATCTGGGACACTTTTTTTTATAGAATCAATATCTGAAGAATTAGAACTTTATTTTTTTCCAGCAAACAAATGGTTGATATGTATTAAAAAGATGAAAGTTCCAAATAATCGAATAAGATAAAGACTATGCTTTATGTGCATAATATGAAAACTCGTATCCATTATTTGAATTATTAATTTTACATAACTTGACATTGTAATATGCATAAGCATGCACATAATAACATTATCATTTTATGAATAAATAAAAGTTTTACAGCACAGCGAAAGTAATTCAGTAAAATAAATTGAGACCTCTTACACAAGCTGTGCTGGTGACGTAACATACTTTTTTTTTTCAATTACCAGAAGAGACTAATTGAATTGCTTTTGCTGAATGTCATTAATAAAATAAAATAAAATAAAATAAAAATAGCCTTTATTACTGAAGTTTTTTCTTACTTATACTATTCTATTCTATATCTAATATAACTTCATATATATATCTATTCTCCATCGACAACTTCAGTTTGTCTTCCGACATGGGCCTCTTCCAAAATTTTCTATTGTTTCCGGTTCTTTGCCTTTCCGAGCCAGTCTCCTCCACCTATCTTATTCAGGTCATTGGACCATCTAAGAATGGCTCTGAATGTCATTATCAGAGCTTTAATATTCTGAGTGATCATTCAGATGAGGGAGTTGATTTATCCTACCAGGGGCACGTTTTATAAAACTACAAGTAACAATTTTACAGGTCTAAACTGGCAACACTGCTCAAATGGCTGGTTGTCATTGGTCGAGGTTGTGTCAAATGGAAACTTGTAACCTGTAAATTATAATTTGTAGTTTTATAAAACAGGCCCCAGGAGTTCAAAGCCTGTAAGGGTCTGCTTCAAACTAGCTGGCCTTACGGTCAAACAGAAACAGAAATTAATTGAGTATTAAGGTTTAAATTACAATAATTGAACTAAAATATGAGGACTATACTGGGCCTTTACTTTTCTTACTTTTGTCCCATCTTACTTCTATATCATAATTAAAGACAGTAAGAGTATATTAATTGCAACAATATTATTTTATTATGATTAGAGTTAGGACTTTTGGTGACATATTGTGGTTCTAGAATCCATGGAGTTGCTGTTTCCTAATTATTATATTACATGACACTTTGATTTTGACCTTCATGGTCATATTTCATAATGAATTAAATACATTTTTAGTTTGGTTATTCCATACCTACTAATATTTGCTTGTTTGTAACGCTTTCACAGCAGATATGACGACGCGATAGCCTAGTTGGTAGTGACCCTGCCTACGAAGCTAGCGGTTCCGGGTTCGATTCCCGGTATGGGCAAATAGTTGTGTGATGAGCACGAGTATTTGTTTCTGAGTCTTGGATGTTTGCTATGTATTTAAGTATTTATTTCTCTATATAAGTATTTATATCGTTGTCTAGTACCCATAGTACAAGCCTAGAGCTTAGTTTGGGACTAGGTCAATTTGTGTGAGATTGTCCCGTTTTTTTTTTTTTTTTTTTTTTATATATCTTCCATACCAAATTTCATTTAAATTAGTTTAGCGGGTTAATGAATAAATGAAATTTGATATATTAAATACTGAAGGTTTTAATCAAAGTGGTATGTGTTATAATAAATCAGAAATAGCGACTCCATCGCTTCTATAACCACGGTTTGCCACCAAAAGTCTTAACTCTAATCATACTAATATTCTTACTATTAGTATACTCTTATTGTCTTTAATTCTTGGATATTGTTCCCTTTTTTTTTTAAATCAGTTGTAGGTATTACAATATTAACAATCAGCTAACGATTAAAAAAAACCCAATTGCTCTAAAGCCCCTTGTTTATCGGCATTATACCTATGTATTAATGAATAATGTATCAATTACTGTTAAATATTCACAGTCATTCAGTATGAATAAAATATTCATGCGCTGAACTTCATTGGATGTCGTTCTACTGATAATAACGTCCAAGGTCACTGTTGCTAATTGAAATTTAATTGAAATAATTAAATACATGTAAAAACTGTGCTGTTATACCTAATACTCAATATATTTATTGCATTCCACTAGAGGACGCCTGTGATGTCATACACTTAGAATTAGTTTCTGTCTACTCCTCCTAGTATAATGAATTTCCAAAAATCCTAAAAAAAGATAGATAGATTACCTCTTTATAAAATTATAGATAGACTAGCTGTTCCCATCTCCACTTCGTCAGGCAATAAACTTTTTTTTTTGGTTAATATATAGCCTATGACACTCACAAATAACGTGGCTTTCTATTGGTAAAATAATTTTCAAAATCGGTTCAGTAGATCCAAAGATTACCCCCCACAACGTCACAAACTTTACCTCTTGATAATATTGGTATAGATAAATACATATTTTTCATTTGCCTTTGCATATTAATTTGTAAATAATTGTTAGTTCTTATTTTACATTAAAATATTTGGAAAGCTCGAGGGTTATATAAAATATTAACAATTTATTTAAGTGGTTATTTGCCTGTTTTTAAAGCAAAATCTATAAACAATTATAACAAATAGATATACTTAGGTAGTAAGATAAAGATAAAGATAAAGATAATTTATTTGTCAAACATGAGTAAGTTTACATAAAGGTCATAAATTTACAATAGTGTCCGTCATGTTTTTCCTTTCGGTGTACACATTTAAATTAACAATAATAATATAATAGAATAATAAATTAATTAAATGATCCTGTCTAACAAATGCATTAATAAATTAATTTAAACTAAACAATTACACTAAACGCTTAAAAACTATCATCATTTAAAAAGTCATTAATATTATAGTAACATTTTTCCACTAACAATTCTATCATCCTTTTCTTAAACACGTCAATAGTAAAAATTCTAATTTCTAATGGTATCTTATTGTAGATTTTAGGCGTTAGGCCAAAAATACTTTTCTTAAATAGGGCAGTATTGGTGATCTGCCTTATTATCCTATCATTATCACGGGGTCTGAGATAGCTGCATACTGCACTATGACGCTGAAATCGGTCAGGGTTATTTTTAACGAATACAGCTACTTCATAGATATAGATCGAAGGAAATGTCAACAACTTATATTTTGTAAAATATGGTTTACTACTATCTAGCGGTTTGAGACCAAACATAGCTTTAATGCATTTTTTTTGAGATATTAAAACACGTTCTCTCTCTGTACAATTTCTCCAAAAAATTACTCCATACCTAAGAATAGATGCTACTAGCGCGTGGTAAGCTGACAAAACTATTTTCACATCCACTAAGTGCATATGCTGATGTTGCCAGCTTTGAACAAATAACTTCTCCGTGATTTCTCCAATTAAGGCTTTTATCAATTCGTACCCCCAAAAAGTTGATTGTTTCTGCTTCATTCAGTACACGACCTTGATATTCGATCCTAGTCTGTGGTGCAGTCTTGCGTTGGCTAAATTGCATTGAGTTGGTTTTCGTAAGGTAAAGTGTATAAAAAGAAGAAAGAAAGTTAGGTACAGTCAACTACAAAGATATGTATCCATGTTAATCTTACAAAATGAAGTAAATTTTCGTATGCCATTCTTAATTACCCTTCCTTCGTGACATTTCTAGTATCAATAAAACCTTACATTGTGATCGACTCGTTTAAAATGCAATAATTATGTATTATGTGTGGAAACAAGCGGGATACATAATTATTGCATTTTAAACGAGTCGATCACAATGTAAGGTTTTATTGATACTAGAAATGTCACGAAGGAAGGGTAATTAAGAATGGCATACGAAAATTTACTTCATTTTGTAAGATTAACATGGATACATATCTTTGTAGTTGACTGTACTTATTAAATTACCGACCTATTTAATTAAAATATAAAGAAAATAAGCTAGTATTTGTACCATGTATAAAAATATGTAAATGCCTATTATAAAATAATTTAAATAATTATCTGACCCCAAATTGACCTATACTCTTTTTATTCACATACCTACATAATGTAAACAAACGAACCACAAGCCTATAATGTAAACAGCCAATCAAAATCGTTTGTTAAACTTTTTCATATCATTGTTTTGCTACTATACTTATTACATAAGATGAATGTCATGCCAGATGTTTCCAGTTCTAGTTTTCAAGGCAAGCTACAAGTGTATAATTTAGAACAGTTTGAAGTGTAAAGCCTGACATTCAACGGTCAGTTCATCGCGTCAGTTGGCGCGGGGTCCTGCCAAATTTGATCGTGAATGGCAAATCTTAAGTTCGAAATTTGGAGTGATGGCGGCATCCATGGGTTTTTTGTCGTGCCGAAACGTTGCGGTGTAGACCGTGGGTTCACGCCGCGCATCACTGAGATCCTTGCTCGTCAATCGAGGAATGAAAGCTATTGGACTGATGTCGTTAACTAACGGTGGAGTCACATCTATCAGCACCGAATTGCATTTTGTCTATATTAAATATTTACGTTGTATCAAGATGCGTACGCATCAAATCTCCTTTCGCATACTAAAGTGTATACATATTTAATGACCTCAACTGTACTATCAGGTTTCTTCATGAGGCTGAAATAGTCACGTATATGTACTAAAGCCTCTATAAAATGTTAGACAAAAAAGGGCTATCAGCAAGGATCGGAAAAACGCCCATCATTTTGAAAACATAACCCTGTTCCGTACAGCAGAGACTTCCTTATGATTTTAATAAAAATATTATTAGGTATTTTACAGATTTATTATACTATAACTTATAGCGAAAATTAAACACACACAAACAGTATACCAATGCCAACGATTAAATATGCTCCAATGCAATGACGTCCGTATACTGTAAAATAACTTGTTCGACTGATAGATGGGTCCTAAAATCACATTGTTATGGACTCACAGGTGAAAAATTGGAAAAAAAATGGTCACCCTTTTTGATTGTCGAAAGTGTATTTTTCCTATAATCATTCCGATGTCATTAATTACTAAAATTGTCGCTGAATACATTTAAATTATAGTACAATAAATGTAAAATAACTAATAATATTTTTTATTAACATCATAAGGAAGTCTGTGCTGTACGGAACAGGGTTATGTTTTCAAAATGACGGGCGTTTTTCCGAGGCTTGACTATCAGTGTAACAAACTTACCCGTAAATTCCGTAAAACTATATAAAGCTGTTACGTTTAGCGTTTGAAAATGTCATTTACTCTTGCGCAAAATACCTACTCGTTCAGCAGTCTAGTTCACCTTGATCCGGCCTGCAAGTTCACCTGCAACCGGTGCAATTGCGCTGTTATGTGCAATTTTGGTGCTATTAATACCCAAGGCTATTGGATATGGAAAATATTATGATCGACCCGTCTACAGGTGCATAGTTTCATGGCTAGTGTTGCCACGTCTAGAATGTCAAAAATCGGGACTGTGCTAGAAGAAACTCGGGACTTAATCGGGTTAACTGGAAGAGATCTTTTAAGGGATAAGTTCGCCTTTGTACTACTTTTATTTCTGTATTTTTTTAATATTAGTGTAATTGTTTTAGTACAGTATTCCCAGCTTCTTAATAGCTTTCGGCTGGCTATCGCTAGCACGCTTGCACTCGCAACTGACAGTATACTTGTCACTCGTGTGTCATAGAAAAACGAAGATTGCCGAACGCTATATTAAGAAAATGGTTGCACTGTACATTAAAGTGTTTACATACATTCATACATACTTGGGGTTTCAAATCGGGACAGCACAAATACAACATTTAAAAGATCGGGCCCCACCTTAAGGGCGCTGCATACGTAACGTGATCAGGACGTGGACGGGACGGGGACGGGACTTGGTTGCATATATTTTTGGTTTTCCCGTCCCGTACGTGCAATCGTTACGAATGCACGTTCCGATACATTTTCTATGAAACGATATTGTCGTCTCGTCCCGTCCCCGTCCCGTCCGTGTAAAATCACGTTACGTATGCAGCGCCCTTCACCTACAATCTGCATTGACCACCGTGTTTGGTCTTCGGTTGATATAAAAAGTATCTTATATGGAAGTGGGGACAATTGGCGTCCCGATCAAGGGTAAATCGGGATGTGTCCATAGACACCTAAAAATCGGGAAGTCCCGCAGGAATCGGGACTTCTGGCAATCATATTCATGGCCTTCCCATCGAGCGAACGCTTTGAGAATTTTGAGCGATAGAATCATGATAGAATAGAATAACGTTAGTGGCGCTTGCATCCTGCTTACGGCCTTAGGGTCGATAGAAACAGAAACATTAGCAGCGTTTCCTCTTGGCTATAGTACGTCAGTTAAGGTACTTAATTTTTTTTAAACAATACAACCACGTGATATAGTTCGTCAGCCAATAGAACAGTGATACGTCATTGTTCGATAAAATAGATTTTATTGTCTGTTTAACAATGCCACGTGGTTTGGATTGTTTACATTTTTTAAGTACCGAAAAAAACGGAGTATAGCTAAGATGTAAACGCTGCTAACGTTTCTGTTTCTATCGACTCGAAATGTATGGAGTTGACATGAGCGGTCGACGCGATCTGTGATCAGCTTACGTCAATCTTATACATGTCGATTTTCGAAAATAGCTAACTTAGCGTTAAGCATCCGACACTCTTGCACTTGCATACTGGTAAGAAAGTGACATTAGTTACATCCACGTTTCGAGAGTCGATCTCGCACTTGATCAGTTTCATCATCATGTCAGCCGAAAGATGTCCACTGCTGGACATAGGCCTCCCCCAAGGCTCTCCACTCAGACCGGTCTTGTGCTTTTCGCATCCACCGCGTTCCCGCGATCTTTACAAGGTCGTCACTCCATCTTGTTGGAGGCCTACCTACAGCTCGTCTCCCGGTCCGCGGACGCCACTCAAGAACCTTCTAACCCCATCGCCCATCAGTCCTGCGAACAATGTGCCCCGCCCACTGCCACTTAAGTTGATCAGTTTGTATATTTACATATATATATTAAACTGTAGTACAAATTGTAAGTCAATACCAGACTGTAACGAGATGGTTTGTCGCAGATTAACCTCGGTTATAGAAAACCCGAAAACGCTCGCGGCAAGTAAAAGTGAATGCAAACTTTTCACTTTCGTCGGTCGCTCGATTTAGAAAGGTACTATAATTTATTTTAAACGCGAAGTATTTTGGTAAGAACCGTTGCTTTATTAAACATAAGAGAGAGTCTGAGTTCCTGCAACCAGCGGCATATTTTAGTATATTGTTAGATTACTGCTCACATATTGTATTTGGGCTGGAGCACCCGAGGGCTTACCAAAACCCTGGCCCTGCGGAGGGATGTTGCTTCCCTCTGTGTCTTTTAGTCTAGGGTTGTGCACATGTACTAAGAGCCAAAAAGAATTAATTCCCATCACTGTACTAGAACGAACTATTCCGTGAAGTTTCTGCTCTTAGTTCATTTAGTACACGCGGAGCAAGAACCGAACAGAGCAGGCAGAGCACTGAGTGACACTGACAGCTAAGCCGGCCATTCATTCGGTTAAAAGATCATGAACAGGCCAGTTTCTTTCAGTGTACTAGTGTACTAAAAGAACTAAAAGACCGAATTAGTACATTAGAGCCAATTATATAAAATAAAAAGAGTTAGATATGTTACCTATACGGTATTCCGCGTGTAAAAATGGCCCGGCTTACGCACACATAATCAGTAAATATTTCAATTACACACTAATTCATAAATGACAAATGAAAGCAGGATGGTATGCTAATTTCCGGGAGCGAAACAGAGACGAGTGTATTTTGCTGTGCAGACTAGTTCACGGTTCCGTTGACGGCGCAAGACTAAGTAAAGGTGTACCAATTGGCTTGGTTTTAGGGTGCCACTATCGAAGTGCGTATAACATATCTACCTCTTTTTACTATATTATATCATTGATTAGAGCGATTGTACTAGTTTGGAGCGATCCGCTCAGTGAACGAGCACGCACAACCCTATTTTTTACCGCATTTATCACAGGGAGTGCTCCGAGGAATAATTCGGATTAATACCAGCCGCTGGATTCCACCATTCTTATAGTTGGAAATCCATTACCATGCGTTTTTCGAGAGCCTTTTTGCCACGCACTTTATCTTTGTGGAATCAGCTCTCGGCGTCTGTATTTCCGAACCAATACGACTTGGGCCCTTCAAAAAAACGAGCCTAATCTTTTCTCAAAGGCCAGCGCACCAGCGGTTCCTCTGGTGTTGCGGTTTATGGGTCGCAATGATCACTTACCATCAGAGGGCTCTGACAAGATGCACTACGCTAACTAACGTTGCTATTCGATTTGTTTTTAAACTAATCGCGTCACTGGAAGATGACGTGATACGAAAAGGCACGTGGTCTACCAGTGACGCGATTGGTTTAAAAACGAATCGAATATAAACGTTAGTTAGCGTAGTGCATCTTGTCTGAGCCCTCAGGTGACTCGCTTGATCGTCTGCCTCCTTTTTACACGACTGCCCCATAAAAGGAGTGTAATGTTTTCAGGGTTCATGTTTGTATGTATGTATGTGAGTTTCTTTATTCCACTATTACTTCTAAATCCCTTGACCGATTTAGATGTGTGAGGTATCGTTAGAATCCTTACGTCATCCCAGGTGACATAGGATACCTAAACTGTTAAAATTGAAATAACAACAATGGCAAAATGACAATTATTAATATATGTAGTACAGTATAAAAAATGCAGTCGGGTTTTTAAAGCTTGCTTTTTTCAGATAAAATTACAGACCGTTGAATTTTCACCCAGGCAGGGCAGGTTTGTTCTCCCTAAACCAACGCTGTTTTGTTTGAAAGCCTTCTGTATTTTGTATTATTTTATATTCTGTGCCTAGTCGTGCCAATATGACTAGTAATTCCTAAAATAATACCTAGTTTAAAATGTTTGCGCACAGAAATAATAGAAACCAAAATAGTCTTTTTGTTTAAATCACATTATGATACGACCCTCGTGACGGCAGGATTTTTGGGGAAGGCCTATAAAAAACGCGCCTCTATCCAATCTGTACGTACCTACTTAACATCTTTAAGGCCACATTTACACTTGCTAGTTTTGAAACAAAGGTATATGCAAGACATAGATGCAGATATTTGCCACTCACTCTTACCCATAGTTGCGTCTCATAACTACTAGCAATAACTTTGTAAAAGCGGCCTGTGTCAAAGGAAAAGTGTCATTAAACCCTCTCTTACCCGACTGCGCGAAGCAAGGGAGAGTAATGTGTTTATCAGACTATACATATATGTATGTTTGTTCCTTTGTGGCACTCTAGAAATTAAACGCGTGGACCGATTTTGATGATTCTTATGTCAATCGATTTGTCTTAATCTTGTGACTTGCGTTACTAAAGATATGACAGTAATCAAAATTCAATATGGCGGCAACCAGACGCCATATTGTAAAAAAGAAAAAAAAAGTCGACGAATTATGACAAGTGGGGTATCGTTGAATAGGTATTTAAAAATCATCATCATCAGATCAAATCATCTTTAGGTGTCATTCATAATTTTTCATTTTGAATGATCATTTAGTATTTATAACTATTTAAAGTTGGTTAGCAACAGTCGGGTTTTTGAAAGCTTGCTTTTTGTTATTAAAACCTTTTCAGGTAACTGTTAGTTAACGGTAACTGTAGCTTTACTACTATTACTAAGGCGTTCGCGGAAAAATGAAGGTTCGACGTAATGGGACCCAGTCAAGGGTAACGTTTCATCGCATAACCGTCGCTAAATGTTGCCTAAACGACGATTCTGCTGCCACTGGTTTGAAAACTACCTTAATAATAACAAGCCTTTGCCCGCGTTATGACTTGCGATGATTATGACCTAAAGCACATTATGACTAAAAATAATTATGTCAGTCAATATCTTTTATAAAGAAACTGTTACGTTTTCAGGATTTTTATAAATCAAACCTAACCTAACCTAGCCTTGTCTACACGTTAGATATTTCAGGACTTCTGAAAAGTTTACAGTTTCAGCGATATAAAAAATTATGACTATCAAAAATGATGTCAACAATTACATTATAACCAATAAAATTATGGGAAACAAAGGGCTCCCCTGTGGACCAAACAAGGAAGTGTAACATATTTTTTTTCAATATACTTTAGTAAATTATACTGGACTTTACCTTTAATTACTAAGCCCTCGGGCCCTCCTCGCGCGTTGAACTCTCACTCGTCTAGTTTGGAATTAGGGAATGCAAATAACCGGCTATAACCGGTTTTAACCGGTTATTTTCATACAAAAACGTCTAATAACCGGCTAAATTTCATTCCCTATTTGGAATACATCTGGGTCATTCCACGGTAACACCCGAAACGGCTACTTTTTATTAGTGATTCTCTCGTTATTCTCTTATACTTTTAATTATGCGTCTTAAGGAAAAGAAAATACTATCCAAATAGTAGACTATTCACTACTCATTTTCCTAGTTTCTTATTACAATATCGAAATAAACCCATATGTATAACTTTCCTATTTATCAATCCAGGATAAGGATTTATTATTCTAAATTTCATCCAAATCCATTCTGCCGTGCCAGCGTGAAAATATATCAAACATACTAACTCACACAGCATTGAATGAGCACACGTTGGTCACGGGCATTCGTCGATTCGGTAGCTAACGCCGAATGCCATAGTTTGGCCCAAAGAGAAGGCGCTGTCTATTTGTAATGCACTTGAAACTAACGGTCACCGCTGGCGCTAAGTGACTTGCATTAACGCAACGCATCGAGTTCTCAATTCTTTTTCGTTTCGGTAGTTACTAGCGACTACGTCCGCGTAGAATAAGTATTTCGCTATCCCACGGGAAAATACTTTTCGGAATAAAGGTAGTCTATGTGCAAGGCTCGGAAAAACACCCGTCATTTTGAAAACATAACCCTGTTCCGTACATTAGAGACTTCCTTATGATGTTAATAAAAATATTATTAGGTATTTTACCATAATTTATATGTGTAGATACATGGGAACGGAATGGTTATTGGAAAAATACACTTTTGCCAATCAAAAAGAATGACCATTTTTTGCCAATTTTTCACCTGTGTGTCCATAACGACGTGGTTTTAGGACCCATTTATGAGTCGAACAAGTTAGTTCACAGTCTACGGACGTCATTGCATTGGAGCATATGTAATCGTTGACATTGGTATACTGTTTGTGTGTGTGTTTGTGTTTTCTTTATTCCGGTGTCATTCATTAATAAAATTGTCGCTGAATAGGTAAATATAGATTATGGTATAATAAATCTATAAAATACCTAATAATATTTTTATTAAAATCATAAGGAAGTCTCTGCTGTACGGAGCAGGGTTAATGTTTTCAAAATGACGGGCGTTTCTCCAAGCCTTGCCTATGTGTTAAGACTGCACCGAGCGTCCAGTGGCGCCCCCATTTCTATTGTTTTGTTTTCTAATAAACCAAAGAGGATACAAGCTTTAGGTCTACTTCTAGATAGGACTAGGTAGCAAACACGACCAGCGTCGCTATTGCCTAACGCACTCGCAATCGGCTTCGAAGTGAAACAATTGTTTTCATTTTGTACGCAGACTCGCCTTTGGACTGTCAAAATGAAAACGATTGCGATTGCGAGTGCTTTAGGCAATCGATCGCTTTGCGTCTATATCTCGATCTGGCTACATAGCTTTGTGCCTAGATCGAGATGAAGTCCAGACCAGAGGGCCCTGCCAAGTTGCATTGCGCTAACTAGCGTTTCTATTCGTTTGGTTTTTAAACCAATCGCGTCACTGGTAGATCACGTGACTTTTCATATCACGTCATCTACCATTGACGCGATTGGTCTAAAAACAAAACGAATAGAAACGCTAGTTAGCGCAACGCATCTTGGCAGTGCCGTCGGATCGCTTTGCGATTAAATCTGAAAAAGTCAGCGTCGCTAATTGACCACATTGTTTTTTTTCATTTTATGTCAGTCTTAGCAATGTCGACGCGGGGCTCCTATTCCTGGGCAGTTTGCCCTGCGGGCATTTGAAGTTAACGAACCTAACCTACCCAGTAAGAGCGGTTCCGTACTACGTGAGATCCGAATCCGACCCGAACCCGTGAAAATATGGTCCGTAGTAACCGTAGCACTATTTCTATGGTAATTTACGCACTAGATCCGATCTCCGTCATCTGATTTCTTTCCGTCATTCTAGAATCTGGGTGACTATTGAAGCGGCGGGCATCCAGTGTATTAGTTCAGTCAGTGTGGCAGCGAGCGCATGCGCACGTTGTTGTTTGCATTATGTTTTCCTACGATGTTTTTACTTTAATTGCCAGAAGTTGACGTGTCGATTGAAAGGACTCATGATCAACGACGTGAACACTGCTGTGGCTCCGCGTAAAATGACGTAATTGACTTTTCTAGACCCACATTTTCACGGATTCGGATCGGATTCTGATCGGACGTAGTGCGGAACCGCTCTAACGCAAACGAAGTGGTCATTTTGCGACTCAGACTTTTTGAGATTTAGTTGCGACCATGGCTCAAAGCGATGTACGAGTATTCAGATCGAGCGCGATGTGAAGTAAGATCACCTGGTGGGATCTCCTACCTATTAATTTTGTACGTGGGGGATCCTGCCAGGGGCCTGTTTTATAAAGCTACAAATTACAATACAGGTTACAAGTTTCCATTTGACACAACGTCGACCAATGACGACCAGCCATTTGAGCAGTGTTGCCAGTTTAGACCAGTAAAAATGTAACTTGTAGCTTTATACAACGTGCCCCAGGTGATCTTTATTACTGGACATCCCCAGATCGAGATGTAGGCGCAAAGCGATATAGTCGTATTTGCTACCTCGTCCTAACGAGATGGGGACCTAAAGGCCCAGCCACACCGGATGCGTGACGTGCACGTGCGCGTGCGCGTTCGCTTTCCACTGCGTTGTATAGTATGAATTCTCATTACGACATGTCACTATACAACGCAGTGGAAAGCGAACGCGCACCCGCACCTGCACGTCACGCATCCGGTGTGGCTTTAAAGCTTCGATCCTAACCAAATTATTATCTTGAAATCGAAGAATGGTTTTTGTTGTACAAATGAATACACAAACGTATATCATATATGGCACAGTTAATATCTTGTTTTGATAGTGAGTCAGTGATGGTATTTTTATGTGTTAATAATTACGATGATTACAATTTCAAACAATGCTACAAAGAATCAATGAGGCGATAACAATTGAATATACCTTGATACCGGAATCAAGTTGACGTAATCTCTTGATACAAGTGTGTTGTGCTAGTGTTTACTTAGCAAATAGCACTTGGGTTAGTTGGGTGTTTCCTAGTTACGAGTACATACATGTACAAATCCGATAGGTGTTTGGTAAGATGGTGGGTTCGGCCTTTAAACAGTTATCTCAGCTCTGGGGCTATAGCACAAGTTGTGTGCGACTAGGGTTATTTAGGAATTTGAAAAGTCCTGACCAAAAAGCCTGACATTTCGAAAAATTCCGGACTTTTTAGTCACAAAATGGAAACATTACTCAATTAATTACAGTATGGTATTAGTATTGGTGCCAGCCGTGTTGGTGCCGGTGCCGGTCGAGAATAGCACCACCCCATCTCTTCCCGTGGGTGTCGTACGAGGCGACTAAGGGATAAACTGCAGGATGGGCAGCAGCGTCTTCCGCGGACTACATGGTATAACTGCGGTCGCCAACCCACCTGCCAAGCGTGGCGACTACGGCATTTTCCCCCCAACGGTTCTAGATCAAAAGCCAATTAAGTATGAATTTAAAACAACAGCCCAGACCCCTAGTCCCCGGCGGCCCCGCTATTCCTGGCTCCGGTAGCGGCTATGGTAACGGCGGGGCAGGGGGTGCTTTAGGTAATCGCCGGCAGAGACCCGGCTACCAGAAACGACGACCTTTGGCCCTGGCACCATACAACTGCCGAACATTGCGGACCGACGAAAAGTTGCTGGAACTGGAGGAGGAATTGAGCGGATTACGATGGGGAATCATAGGGTTGTCAGAAGTCCGTAGAGAGGGGGAGGACATGATAACCCTGAAGTCCGGTAACTTGCTCTATTTCCGGGAGGGCGACCACCAGTCCCAGGGAGGTGTCGGGTTTATCGTCCACAAGTCGCTCGTGAACAACGTGGTGAAGATCGAGAGCGTGTCGAGCAGGGTAGCGTGCCCTGTACTCAGAATGACCAACGATATTCGTTGAAGGTCATACAGGTATATGCGCCGACCTCGACACACTCCGACGATGAGGTGGAGCCTATGTATGAGGATGTTTCCAGAGCCATGCATAGCTCCAAAACTCACTTCACGGTTAAAACCAGACATAGTCCGGACTAGAGTCTAAAAGTCCGGACATGTCCGGATTCATCCGGACGGATGGTAACCCTATGTGCGACTCGTTTATCGCTCGATAATCCCTCTGTATTTTATCCGAAACGAAAGAGACGCACTGAGCGACAAGCGACAAAATGCAACTTGTGCTAGCCGTATGGGGCTATAGCACAAGTTGTCCGCGACTTGTTTGTCACTCGGATCTCCCTTTCTATCCAGTCTGTAATGGTGGAGACGCACTGAGCGAAAAGCGAGAAAATAGGTAACATTCAGAGCGCCGCATTTTTTTTTCAAATTACCGTTGACAGCTATGCGTTTATAATTCAGTAATTTAACAATCAATAACAACTCTGGATGGTTTCTGTACTGGAAAAAAATACTTACCTTGTCCTTCTCTCGCTATTACCATGACTGAAGAAAGAAAGCGACAACAGGTCTGCTCCTTTTTAGCAACGACTTTAAACCCTATGCCCTTAACATAAGGCTGTTTCAAAACGGATATCTAACAACCTACTAATTGTTTCGTCCTCGCAAGCACTCGGCAGTTCACACATCGCATATATAAAAGCAAAAAGTAACAACTCCATGAATTTACTTATTTAACATTGAACCTTATAGGTAGGTGTAATAAGGTTTAATATGTGTAGGCGTTTTTTAAAACAAAGCTAGTTTAATCGAGATAGTTCTTAGCTAAGTTTCATGAAATTTTATCTTTTTAATAGGTATATGGAAAAGTTATTTAGTAACAAAATTGAACCTTATGTCCTTAATAAAACCTATAACCCTGTTTTAAGAGGCCACCTATGCTAAAGTCTGGAGTGTTCCGCGATCTGGATCTCAATAACAATAACGCCTTTGTATCTGTTTTTTGGATATATTAAACTTGATCATATTTGCTTGAGACTGTCAAACGTGAAAACACGATCAGAAATAAAATCCTTAATACTTTTATTTTTCAAACATGACCCCTTTTTTGCATGTTTTTGGTTGAATCTTCGAAACCCTATAATCTTTAACGATGATTTTTGATTCAATAGTTGAGGATATGTAACTTCTTAATCCTGGCAAAACATTTTTTCAATAAATGTTGTGGTTTTAAAGTAAACAGCGATTAATTGAATTTAACGCTGCCGTCAAGGCGCGAGCGAACTATCTCCATCTCACATTCTTCGCGCGGAAGCACATAAAGCCATCCCTTTTTATTCTTGTGGGGGCGTGGCACCTTAGGAGGCCTCTTAAAACAGAACTCTACGTCATTGTAATTGGTTCGTCCTCGCGACCACTCGGCAGTTCACACACTTAACACGTTGCTAATATAAAAACTAAAAGAAACAACTCCAACAATTTTCATATTTAATATTCAACCTTATATCTTAGTTAGATAGTGTCTAAAATAGGGTAGTTAAGTTTAACTTGTGTATTTGTGTCTGTGTAGCATCGTAGATATTAGCTCCTAAACGCACTTGACTTTTGAGTAGAGATAGGCCGACTACGGATTTTGCCGACTGGCCAGTCGGCCGAATAATCGGTTTTCAATGTGCCGATTAATCGGCCCACTGGTCGGCAATGCCGATCGTAGGATTTTGCTAAGTTCGGGTGAACTCGGAAACGTTCGTTTCGCTTCGTCCGTCGCGCTTTGTTACCTATCCCTACCATGTTTTGACCAGTTTTGTTTACGTTTTATCTGCACGACAAAAAAAACAATTAGAACCCTTATTATAGTATTAAATAAAACGAACTACATAGTGTTTTTTATAACTATGTCGAAAAGAAAATCGCGTGTGTGGACATTTTTTGACGATATTTCCAATAGGCAATAAAGTGCCGAATATTCGGCATTTTTTGCCGTCTCATCACCGACTAGAAATGATGCCGAATAGTAGGCTTTCCCGACTAATCGTCGACTAGTCGGCCCATCTCTACTTTTGAGTTAAGATTAATTTTCAGTCCCAGATTTTTCTTATGTCAAGAAGGCTTTTATAAAGTCCTGCCAAAATTTCCATAGCCCTTACCATTTTTTTTACAAGTAAATCACTAGGGCTACACAAAAAATGCAATTTCTATAACGGTAACTTCCGCTAAATCTTCCGAAATGTAACGCCTTATCAAACGAAGTTAACTTTTAAAGTTACGGATTAGTGATTAGCGGGTAAGGGACGCCCTAGACGCACATACAGTGACTAAATAAGCGATGTACTGAATAAGGACCAAATCAAAAGCATCCGAAACTGACGTACGTGCATGAAGAGGGTGATGAATGTAGAGGAAGCGAAAGTTGTATGTTTAGACAGAGGTGCACCTGGCGTTCCATAGTCTTTGTCTACCACATTGGGAGCCAGGCGTGAAGGCATATTGTAAGGCATATTATACTGTAAATGACTTCCTAGATGACAAAGACGTTTTTAAGTAAGTAGTATGAGCTATTACGGAAATTATGGTTCTTAAAAAATAAATTGAATGGTAATAATAGCTGAGCACTGAGCAGCGCTTATTGCAAAATGCCTTTAAGCCAATAATGTAGACATTTTAAATTTAAGTATACCTAATGTTTTTTTTTTGTATTTGTATTGGTTCTTGTGCACAAGTCACTTTAGAAGTGAGAACACATTGTGATGTTTCTAGCCGGACAGCTACATTTTTATTGATATATTTTGTCCGGCAGCATGAGCATGTCATGCTCACTTTAAGGTTTTTGCTTACGGCGGGGTCGTTGATCGGGTCGCCACCTTCCCGAACACATGGTTGAGGGAGGCGATGGCTGAGATACGCGTCATACTCGTGGACGGGTGTTGTCTGTGGGGTCCGGTCTGTTCACGCTTGCAAGGACGTGTTTTCCAGTTAGTCATTATAATTATCGTTCCTGACGTAGAGACCTCGTCATGTTGTTCTCCTAGTCACTATTTTTAATTTAATTTAGCTTATATTTGTAATGATTTTGTTTGTGCTAGTTTTAAAATAATTATTTATTACTGTATTACCTTGTAATGTTACTTTTAAGTATTATTGTATTTTATGATTGGAAAAAATGACCTTCTGGGGCCTGTTTTATAAAGCTACAAATTACAATGAACAGGTTACAAGTTTCCATTTGACACAACCTCGACCAATGACGACCAGCCATTTGAGCAGTGTTGCCAGTTTGGACCTGTAAAATGGTTACTTGTAGCTTTATAAAACGTGCCCCTGCTGGAGTTTCTTGCGGCGCTTCTTCTCCGCAATGATGGTCTTGTCCGAAGCGCTAGTAGATTCACTCCTTATTATATACCGACGTGTAAAAGAGCCCTCATGTGGCCAATTTACTGAATAAATATTTTGAATTTTGAATCTTGAAGGTATGTATGTATGTTTATGTATGTGGATTAGTGATTAACGGTGCCCCAGCTATGGATATTATCATAATTCAAACACCGCATATTAAACAAACTCTCAAGTCGTCCGTGGTCGTATAGTGGTGACCTAATGACGCCATTGTTAGCGTGGGACCGTACGAGGAAGATATTATCAAAATAACGCTGCCCTAATACAAAAGAAACTGCAATGTAGTCGATGCATTTTATACAGAAACGGTTTTTATTTCAGGATTTTTGAAATATCTAGCTGGTAAATGAGGCTAGGTTAGGTTTGTTTTATAAAAACCCTTAAATAATAGTCGCTTACGTGACGGTTGCGTAATGCCAATTACGCAGAGTCGCGTACAACACTTTATCTACACACATATTATAAGTACTCTAAGATGGGTTGAGAAGCCGAAAGGCAAATGACCAGCATTACATTACCTGTGGTAGTAGGTGACAGCGAAGACAGCTGTAACGTAATTTCATTACTTTATCGAATATTGTAAGGTAATGAGATCCAAATTTGAACATCTTCCAAAATTAACAGCTGTCATCGCTGTCACCTACTACCACAGGTAATGCTGGTCATTGCCTACGGGTTTTGAACGCATAATAAAGGACTTATGATATGTGTGTAGATAATAGTAGTTTATGTGGCTGGTGCATAATAAGATCACACGAGTGTTTTAATGCCTAATTATGTATAGAAACATACATAACTTTATCTACATGCATATCATAAGTTTTCTATAATATGTTCAGATATGGCCTGTATTTTTATTAAGTTAGTGTTACTGTTAACTTGTTTGTAGTACCAAAACTTAAATAAAAAAATTAAATAAAAAAAATCTTTATTTATAATGTACAGATATGGCTTGCATTTTCAAGTTAGTGTTACAGTATTACCGATACTTTAATGTTTAGGTACCGACACTTTAATGTAAACATTACGATGCACTATACTTTAATGTAAACATTAAGATGCAACCACAGATACAGGTTTCTTAATATAGGCGATTTGCTTATCGCTTCTGAACATATTGTAGGGAAGTTATGATATGTGTGTAGACAAAAACAGTTTCAGTACAGTCACGAACTTAAATTTGGGACCCACCTTAGGTCCAAAGTCATTCTGACATCCTACAACAATAAGGTTGAGTCTCCTATAAGTTACAAATGAATTGGCATCTCTAATGACATTGACAACTTCAAGCCTATTTTTCTTGAAATGGGTCACAAATTAACGATCGCGATAGTACATAACAATACATTCGGACTACTTTTTTTTTTCTTTTACCAGTATATCCATACTAATATTATAAATGTGAAAGTGTGTATGTTTGTCCGTCTTTCACGCTTCAACCACTGAACGGATCGAGATGAAACTTGGCACACATATTGGGTAGGTCCTAGAATAGGACATAGGATAGTTTTTATCCCGGAAAGTTGGACAGTTCCTGAGGGAGCAGCGATAAACGACTTCTACGCGGACTGAGTCGCGGGCGAAAGCTAGTCTGTAATATTTATAAGTGTTACCTTTTGCAGGGTTGTAGCTCTAATCCCTGTCACTTTCATTTGGCAGCTTCTAACATTTACCTCCCTATTCACCTCTAAGTTGGCTGATGAGTCAGTGAAATGCCTCGAGACCTCGGCGGAGCTTTCCCAACAATATTTGGCTAGCTGTTGCCAAACTGCATTGCGCATTTTGCAACGCAAGCGCCTCTGACGGCCGCGTTATGTTAAGCATACCACTTCTGTAAGATAAGGCTACTGTTTCGAGTTAACTTCGTTGATAATATGCCGTTGGCATTTGCCTTCTTTACATATAAAACGAAGTCGCTTTCCGCGTCTGTCTGAATATCTGTATTACTAACTACTAAACCCGCAACGGATATTGATGCCGTTTTCATCATCAGATAATTTTTCACGGGGTTTTTATGTATATCTAGAGCAGCGTTTCTTAACCTATTTTGTCCACGGCCCCTTAGGAAATCAAGCACAATTTTAAGGACCCCTTAATAAAAAAAGCAGAAACAAATTTCGGACCATTTATTTTAGTACCAATAAATTACAAAAAAATATACTTTTTCACATAAAATAGGTTAATGTGAAGGTGCTGCTTTTTTGCAACTAAATTAATGATATTTGGGTTGATGTACTACTGAGTTGTAGTCTCAGATCGGATTCCACTTGTAATCTGTTGCTGTATTTGTTTTAAGTATACACAAGAGCAGAGATTGCCTTTTCACAGAGGTATGTGGTTGAGAAAAGCAGTACCTAAATTTTTCAGTGGTTCTTCTGATATTTGCTTATAATCTTTTTTTACATTCTCCCAAAAAGAGGATTCTTTTATCAATTTTATTTTTATTTCGAGACTTTTGGTGGCATTTATTTATGATTGTTAAATGATCCAAAGATAAGACTGCGGACCTCCATACATATGCTCGCCGACCCCCAGGGTCCGTGGACCACATGTTAAGAAACGCTGATCTAGAGGACACCCGCGATGTCTCATAGAATTAGTTTCCCGCTACTCTCCCTATTTAACCCCTTATAAGCGCCCTCTGTTGTTCCGTAGATATACTTTTGCTTCGAGAGGGAGATGTATACTATTTATCGTAATTTATCTATACGGTACCCGGAAGACCGAGCATCGCTCGGGTTGAAAACGAATTTTCCCAAAGAAGACAACTTGACAGATCGATTTTTCGCCCCCGTTTGCAAACTTCATCGAAATCGTTACAGCTATTTTCGAGAACGTTATTGCAAATATATACAAATATTGCCCGTTTAATAGTGTAGGATTTTATAAGTTGAGTATTAAAATAACTTTTGTATGAAAAGCTACAAATACAATTATAATTAATCATGTAATTTCAATGTGAATGAACAAACGAAACACTAGTTCTACGCTGACGAAGTCTCAATTTTTTAATAAATCTTAGTAACCTTAATCTATAGTATTAATATCCCAATATCGAATTGGTTACACCACTATCCCTGGCTTTAAATTAGCGACACCTACCGCCCAATAGCTGAAACACGTGTTCTAATTATTTCCATTTTGCTATTCAACGCTAGATGGCATTCCTGTTGCTTATAATCAAAGTTTTTGTATGACTTCTTTCCCAATGGCCACTCTATTATGTATAATACTAGCTTTTGCCCGCGACTTCGTCCGCGTAGAACTCGTTTATCGCAGTTAAGTAAATTAATAGTTTTAAGTAATTCTATAGTTTGACGTCCTCCCTGGCAAGAATGATCTTTCAAACACATGTAATATTGAGCTCGAAATTTACCGGGACACCAACTTTAACCATTAACTCTTACGGGAGGGCACTCCCGATACCTCGAAAGAGTTCAGGAACTCTAAGGGTAGGACGTGACTTGCTCTGTGTCTATGACATTGTCTACCAAGAGATACTCCGCAACATCACCTTCTACATGAAAATATTTTTATATTTATCCGCCCGACAATTTCGTTTGTCGGTGCTAATATCGCCCTCTCGCACAAACATTCTCTATTCTTTATATTGTTTTTTAGATCGGGGTACACGTTATTTTTTAGATCATCTGTGTTTTGTACAATATTACAGAATTCGCGGTTTAATGTATTCAAATCGTTACTATCTCTCGCCATACGATCTTCGCCAATTTTTAGTAGAGCTGCCGCATATATTGCCCCGACTGTGTACCATGGTGTACTCGTAGTTCCTGGCTTTTTTTGTAGTGAGGTATATTTTTTATATATATACCCATATCGTAGTTGCCGAAATGCATTTATTTTATCCGCTGGTGTGCCCCTAGTTATCACAGGTAGATGAGAATCTGTCTAAATTCGCCGTCTCAAAGCACCATCCCTCCCATGATAGTTTGGTTGCTCTTAAAATATCCATCATAGTTCAATATTACATATATTATATTATGAGTCTTAATACTAATTATAATGTAGGTATCTATCATTATAAATGGCGGAACACCCAAACATCATCCGTGGCCGCTGAAAAAAAAAGACAATATTCTTCAAACAAATTTACCCAATGCCCATTAATCTAATTCGGTTCCGCGGTTAATCCGTGAAAGCGTAACAAACAGACAGACGACAGACATAATTGAATTGCCATTTTGAATTTCTACCTATACTTTCACATCATTTTCGAAATCTGCGTCCTCAAAATCTAAGAAAATGACAATTATGTCCTCTTTTTAAAAAAGATCATGGCCTCCATCTTGAATTCTAAATTTGACATAATTTTCATAATCTGCGTCCACAATATGTAAGAAAATGATAGGTACCAATGACGAATTTTTCAATAAACATCATGACGGCCATTTTTAATTCCAAATTTGATATCATTTTCGAAATCTGCGTCAACGCAACCTAAGAAAATGACATCCATGATGACTTTTTCAAAAAACACCAAACATTGTCGTTATTCATTCCCTCGGGAACTTTTAAATTTTCCGGGATGCGATTTTTCTATGTGTTAATCCAGCTATCTCCATTCTAAATTTCATCCTAATCCATCTAGCTAACTAAAACCCCCTTTTACCCCCTTAGGGGTAGTTTTTTCTAAATCGCTGAAAGAAGTTTTTTTTATTTATAAACAGTAGCCTAAATATCAATTTCCTAATGTAGCCATTTCGATATCTCCCATACAAATTTCTACTCCCCATTTATCGCCTTAGGGGGAGTTTTACCGAAATCCCTGAAAGTTTTTTTTATGTTAAACAGTATTAAACAGTAGCTTAAACACCAATTACCACGTTTCTAACTAAAAAAATTAACATAAATGACCAAATTGTCATACAAACTACCATCCCAAATCTCACCCCCTTAGGGGTGATTTTCGAGATACAAATTTAATCTAATTCAGTTACGGTTTATCCTTGAATGCATAACAAACAGACAGACGACAGACATAATTACTTTCACGTTTATAATATTAGTATGGAATTTCTTTCTACAGCAATATTATGTATACCTATCGATGTACAGTTTTTTACCCCTTGAGTATTGTTTGAAATGACATTTTAGAATTAAATAACCGACCAATTCGCCGAAAAATTAAATGCCTGTCCGTAATTATTTTCAAGTGATCATAATAACCGCTCTAATATTAAATAACAGCCGTAGAATTAATACGCCGTGAATAGTGAATAGTATTGAAAACGGCAGAAAAAATGTTAAAATCTGGATATGTCAACTTCAATCTGACACCGCTCCTTTTGATATAGACTAACAAAACTGAATGTAGGTACAAAGCCTATCTCATGTTATCACACTGAATGGCAAAAGCCATAGGAGAAATAAATTATTCGATTGCGCAATTTTGTCATTTAATTAGTAATCTTATTCTATATTAGTAATTATTTGCGTCCCCAAAAACTAAGAAAATGTTATCCGTGACAACTTTTAAAAAAAAACATCATTGCCGCCAGCTTGAATTCTAAATTTGACATCATTTTCATAATCTGCGTCCCCAAAATGTAAGAAAATGATACCAATGACGACTTTTTCAATAAACATCATGGCGGCCATTTGGAATCCCAAATTTGATATCATTTTCGAAATCTGCGTCAACGCAACATAAGAAAACGACACACATGATGACTTTTTCAAAAAACACCAAAGATATTGTCGTTATTCCCTCGGGAACCTTTAAATTTCCCGGGATGGGATTTTCCCATGTGTTAATCGAGGGTATAAGCTATCTCCATTCTAAATTTCATCCAAATCCATCCAGCGCCATTGCAGCTTGAAGGAGGAACAAACTAAAACTCCCTTTTACCCCCCTTAGGGGTAGTTTTTTCTAAATCGCTGAAATAAGTATTTTTATTTATAAACAGTAGCCTAAATACCAATTTCCAAATTGCTTATTTTAAAAATAACTAATCTCCTATACAAATCTCTACCCCCTATTTTAACCCTTTTGGGGATGAATTTCCTTTCTTAGTGTACCCTTAGAGTACCCAAGGAATATTCCCTTCAAATTTCAAGTCCCTAGGTCCAGCGGTTTAGGCTGTGTGTTGATCGATCAGTCAGTCAATTTTACACCTTTCCATCCCTTAGGGGATGAAATTATCAAAAACGCTGAAACATGTATAAATTAATTTTCAATTTTCAACCTAAACACAAAATTTGAATAGTCTAACTTAAACTAAAACTGACGGACTTTCATACAAATTTTCATCCCCTTAGGGGTGGAATTTCCAAAAATCCTTCCTTAGTGGATCTTTACACTATATAAGGTATCTATGAGCAAAATGTCAAGTCTCTAGGTCCTAAGGTTTGGGCTGTGCGTTGATATATCAACAATCCGTTTTACCCCTTTTCATCCCTTCGGGGTTGAAATTATCATAAACGCTGAGACACGTATAAGTTAAAATTCAATCGCCGACCTAAACGCAAAATTTGAAGCGTCTAACTTCAAAACTGACGGACTTTCATACAAACGTTTTTCCCCTATTTTACCCCCTTAGGGGTGGAATTTCCAAAAATCCTTCCTTAGTGGATCTCTACACTATATAAGGTATCTATGTGCAAAATTTCAAGTCTCTAGGTCCAGCGGTCTGGGCTGTGCGTTGATATATCAACAATCAGCTTAGCATTTTATATAATAGAAGATTAAATATATTTGCTTCATCAGAAATGTAATGATTTAATTATCATTAGCAGCTTTATGTTCTATTGTCACATTCTTTATATGGTTGGTCAACGAATAATCGTGATGAGTTATAGTAAGGCTTAGGGCCGCTAGTATCCATATTTTCATATTATAAGTGCGAAGGTGTCGGTATGTCTGTGTTACGCATTCACGGCTGAACCTACAAATATCGCAATTTTTTAACCGACCGAACCGAAAGGAGGAGGTTCTCAATTCGTCTGTATTTTTTTTATTTTTTTATTTTTAATGTTTGTTACCTCAGAACTTTCGACTGGGTGAACCGATTTTGATGATTCTTTTTTTATTTGAAAGCTGGTGCTTCCCAATTGGTCCCATTCTTATCAAAATGAAGATCTGATAGTGGAATCCATGAGGAATCGACGGAACTCTTCAAAATTTATAGGCACACCTATAGCGATTTTGGTATTTTTCATTGTAACTCGTGTATTTGGTCTTGGAAAGCATTATTTGGTGAAGTGGAACTGATGATGAAGACCACAGATGGCCACCGGAACGTGGCGACAGGATATTTCGATTAAGATAGTTGAGCGACTATGACGAAGTATATTTAGGTTTAAATATATGACTATGACTTTCCCACGGCGTTGCTTGCGGCGAGATTGAAATGTTCTATTGTTTCTTATTAATTGAGAAGTGGGAGAATAACAGCATAATTATGATCACTAAAAAGTATATAATAAAAAAAAGGTAAAAAAAACAAAAACCCGCCTTCAAAAAGCAAAAAATAACTTCTTTAAAATGGTTGGTAAATACGTCAGTCCAACTGAAGTCGGCGTCCAACAATATTTTAACCAAAAGCAGACTTCAGTTGGACTGACCTATTTACCTACCATTTTAAAGAAGTTATTTTTTGCTTTTTGAAGGCGGTTTTTTTACGCTAACATAACATAACATTTTTGCGTCGAATTCTCCGCCCCGATGTCGCGTTGTGTTGTGATGCAGAGACCGAATGTATCACAATCAATGTGTTATTATATTATTTGTTATAATTGTAGTCTTTGTTTCGAAAATTTAAAACTTTGGGAGGCGCGTCGTAGTGGTTGATAAACCCTGAACTAGTTTAACGTGCCGTTAGGAAGAGCGCCATCTGTACTTGTATTCATTCTGTGGTGACAGTACCACGACTATTTCTAAAGTAGCTTAAGTAGCCGTCCTTGAAGACATCTGTGGTCTGTGAACCCGCTCTATCATTAGCGGTCGATTTTCGTCGGTACCCTATAGTTTTGATGATTATGGCTTGGCAAGTAGAAAATAACCAAGAGAAACAGATTAACATGAATGGAAAGTGTACTGTGTCTACCAGAACAGTGCGAGGAAGAGGAAATGCAGCATAAGGATAACTCCGCTGTGGGAGGTTTAGATTCTAATATGGATAAATATTTATTTATTAAAACCGATATAATGACGACCCCTAGGGTGCCGGCACCAATGATGGACACTTTTAGCTGACAGGCACCAGTAATGGACACTTCACTCTTTAAAAATAAAATAAGACTAAAGTGTCCATTATTGGTGCATTGTCCATTACTGGTTCCATCACCCTATTTCTCTTAAAAACCCAACCGATTTGAATGAAACCTAGCTAAGAATCATTCCAATTAAAAAAAGCTTTCTTCAAATTGGTTCATTCGTTTAGGAGCTACAATACCACATGCACAGACAAATACATATACACTGATACACAGGTCAAGATAGTTAAAGTTCTAAACAAAAGGAAGCCATACTATGTATTAACTGCTTCGCAGTCGCAGAGCTTTGGTGGCAACTCGCCTAAGATTATTAATTTCTATGTTTTCATTGAAATGTACAATTATCAATTATTTTGTACACGTTACTATTTTTGTTTTAAATTAACTGATGGACAATGTATAATCTAAATGATTAAAGATAATAATCATTATAATCGAAGTTTTTACTTAATTTAAGGGCACAATAAAATATGTTTTCAAAAGTAAACTACTTAGGTACTAGTAATTCTGGTGGCCTACACGATCACCAGACTTGAACGCAGTATTTTTTCCCTATTATGGTCGACTTTTGTATAAACGGAAAGAATGGAGTTAGGCGTCCACATTTTTCCGGTAGGGTTGGTTTTCCCATTATCATTAATCCTGAAATCTTTGCCGTTGCAAGTTAATTTTGAGAGGTGGGGTGCTGTATTTAAAACCAAACGTTCTTTTTTAATTTAACGCTTGATTATTCGGGTTAGTTCCTAGCTACGATTGATGAATAGTTATGTATTAAACATCCTGTTTCCTTAACTAAACTCAAAACAATTTCATTATTTTTATACTCTATTAAGTTTGCTCACTGTTCAAAACTCTTCCCAATAGTAAGGAACATTGTAATAATCCTTGAACTAAGCGCAGCTTACGACTACAACTTTACCAGTGCATCTAATAACAACGTCATCCCATAAATAAAACATGAAACCGTGCCTTTTCCACCGACAGAGATAAGTTTGCACACTTGGCTTTTAGTTTATGTAAACGTTCTTAACTCAAGAGCTGTGGGTTCTGTTTCTATACAAACGCAATGTTTATTTGTGAAGTTTCTTATTTGTTTGTTGGCCTCATTTTACCAATCACCTAATGTTACAAAAGGTTAGGGTGAGTATCCACCAGAGCTGTGCGAAGTAGCAGAGCGGTGTGCGGGGAAACCACCAATCGGATTAATCTCGTAAGGCCCCCGCGTTCAATAAATTGTACATAATACAGTCATTGGAATAAAGATCCATTGCAAAGGGAATAAATAGTACATTGTTTCAGAGGATAGAAAGTACGCGATTTTTGGACGAGTCATATAGAAGGCCGAAACGTAGTTAAGGCCCTCTAGTGTACGAGTCCATAAATTGCACTTTCTACCGAGGCAGACATAGTGCTTTTCACAACTACTGAGAGGAAATAAAATAAAAAATCATATTCAAAACTCAAATTTTAATTCATGTTAATATGACATCACCGCCAATTTTACCATAGATAACTTTTTTTTAAATCTGGACCCCTGTTCTCGTGGCACTCGAGATTAATAAACTAACATGCGAGATGAAGATGTCAACTCCATATAAAATTGTATTTGTTTCGCCATATCTCCCATGTAATTTCATCTCTAGTGGTTCGAGATTAGGCGCCAAGTTTGAATTACATTTTAAAAAAAACAGTGACATATTTTTTAGTCTGTGTATCTTTTAGCAAAAATACACCTAATATTTTACGACACAAAATGGTGTGTCCTGATTGGTCGATTGCAATTTTTCATTTTAAGGAGCTATGACACAAAAATTGATTGATTGATTTTTATTGGTTCCTAAAGTTGGACAACAATGTTCTCGACCAATCAGCAAACACGCCGACAAAAACATTCTTGGTCTGTCCTTATAAGTGACATTTTGTGACTCCAGACAAGACC
Organism: Acleris literana; assembly: GCA_946894065.1. Taxonomy (NCBI): domain Eukaryota; kingdom Metazoa; phylum Arthropoda; class Insecta; order Lepidoptera; family Tortricidae; genus Acleris; species Acleris literana. The sequence goes on from OX335696.1 coordinate 4,008,089, forward strand.
ACCTATGGCCATATTTCCGAGCAGTGTTGTGAAAATTGATTTTCCTTTGTTTTTATGAGTTACGGCTGACAATCGAATTAGAAAATTACATACATACATACGCCTGTAATCCCAGAGTGGGTTAGGCAGAGGCACAGAATAACCTACAACTTAAAAACTTGTTGATAATTCATTAACCACATTTTGCACAATCAGACTAATAAGATGTTTACCAGCTTATTAGTGACAGGTTGCAAGCCCATCGCCTAACAGTACTACAAGCCTTAATTCCCTTAGTCGCCTCTTACGACATCCACGGGAAGACATGGAGTGGCACTATTCTAACACGGAAAATTGACTCTATGATATTCAGTGGGTCTGAAGATTAATTGACAACATGAACTTTTTGAAAAGAAGTTCTGATAAAAATCATGCTTACTTTTTTCTGTAAAAAAGATTTTTTTGTTAAATATAGGAATATTATTAGTGTTTCCTACGCCCGCTTTGGACTAGAGGTCGGAATGACGACATTTTGTTTGTAGAACTAGCTGTGACATTTAACCTGAAAGTGTTAACGTTTATATGCTGAATGGCCTAAGCCAGGTCAATAGCTGTGTGAATGTTTGTCCATTGAACACCTTGGTTATGAAAGCTCTTATGGATGGTCCTTAACTTACGACAGCCATTTTAACTGCTAAGCGTTTACATTATTGGCTCATAGTTTGCGGCTTTCCGTAAGCCAGTTCAATACGTTTACATTACAACTGGTACAATACATAATTCCGAAGAGTCACAAGTCCGAATTGATCAAAATCCCGATTGCAATGTTTTGATAGACGACTTTATTTTTTGAATTTTGAATTTTTTTGAGGTTTGTGGGATTTGTGACCAATAGATATTAGCATTCTGAAGACTACAATCTTAAGACTGCAATAAGACCGCAAATGCGTTGCCAACCCTGAAAACTAAGATGGAGTGCCTCTATGCTAGTAATTTCACCGGTTGTCTTATCCCCACACCGGAACAACAATGCGAACACTGCTGCTTGGAGGCAGGTTAAAGATTAAGATGGTGGTAGCGATTCGGACGGATCTTGCCACTAAAACCTAAATGCCGTTTAAAGGCCGAGCCACACCGGTTGCGTGACGTGCACTTGCGCGTTCGCATTCCACTGCGTTGTATAGTGACGTGTCGTAATGAGAATTCATACTATACAACGCAGTGGAGAGCGAACGTGCACGTCCTCGTGCACGTCACGCAATCGGTGTGGCTGAGCCTTAAGGCCGAGCCACACCGGATGCCTCCGCGTAGACGTGACGTGCGCGTTCGCTTTCTCACTAAACACTACACACTACGCTAACTCACTAACAAACGATACGAAAACATTATAAATATATGTTCAGTGCAACTACGTTGCCGGTTGCTGTCCCGTGTATCACAATGCTGGATCCACGGAAGATCAGCGTCGTGACACTCGTGACACTCCTGAGCGCTGCGACATCATGCTGAGTGGGTTCACTTTTCGCAATTTGTTACATTATAATAAAAATTAAAATCCTGCATGCCTATTTGCTAAGTCATCTTAAGATTAAGTTATAAGTGTTCTACCATAATTAGCTTTAGGTACAGACTGTTAGCTATAAGGAAAAATGTATCATTTTGCAGAAATAAAATTATTTTCTTTCTTTCTTTCTACAGCGGTGTGTGTGGCTGGCCCTTTAATTGGAAACAGCGCCCTCTGTAGGTATTTGTCATATATAATTTCGTCGCAGTAGGTACGTTAGGTAGCTACAGACCGTCGTTCACTCGAATTAATACATTGTACCGATTATTTAGCTAATTTGTTAGTAAGATTTGCGGGTCAATAAGTCAATGTCTTTGAACTTTAATTTTGCAAAACGATACAAACACGAGTCAAGCTACGTGTAACATAATATACCAACGCGTGTTGCTTTAAGATGTACTATTCGTAATGAGGAGTTTTTAAACTATGTTAGGTACATTCACGGACCTAAAAAAAATACGGACGTAACGTTACACTCAAAAGGCGCGAAGCAAGCAAGGCCTGTTATTTCGTTCCGTCATTCACGAACTACCGTCTCACAAATGCACTAGGTCTGTTAACCCGCCGCCATTACGCGTCCAGCCACAGCCCGAGTGATATTTCACTTTACACCGAAGAAAATGCCGCATTGTGTAGTAAAAACGTGTAAAAACTACATTAGTAAATATAAAAAGTCACACGGAATCACTTATCACCTGTAAGTTATGTTTATTCGTGTTATTTTTCATAAATATGTCTTTATTTACTTTGTCGCAAATTACAAACAAAAATGACAATCAGTGTTGCCAGTTTTTTCACGGATTTTTCTGCCGAAAAGTGGGGAAATCTTTAACGCCGTTAGTAATGGTACGGAACCGTGCTTATGCGAATCAAACTTGATTTTGATCGGTTTTTTTACATACTTTTAACTAAGTCACAAACAATCTAAGAAATTTAGAATGTAATTAAGTCTTGGAGCTCTGTTTTAACTTAGTTACTTCTCATTTATCAGATTCTCTTGAAAATATGCATACTTATGTAATTGCGATGACAATATAATTATATGGTATTATCGAGCAATGATATTGAAACTTTCTTGCACATTCCATACAATCAAATTGAGGAAATAAAAAATTGCTCAGTCTAAACCTTACGTTTGGTACAATTCTTAAACGCTATTATTGCAACAAAATAATTGCCGATTCTTGTACAAGAAACTTGCATAATCTAAATGGGCCTTTACAGTGGGCAAAAGGCTTTAAAATGGGCAAATTGACGATTTATATGGCAACCCTCAAAGCACGCACATTCGTAAACGGACGGCCATTTTGTCTGCTTCACTCATGATTAGACTAGGTTACGTCCGTATTTTTTTAGGTCCGTGGGTACATTCCGTTTATTCAAACTGAAGATTATTTTTTAGTTGTATTAAAATTAAACAATGATCGATCTGCACTGGTAGCACAAGTTGTATTATCTCGCTTGTCGCTCAGTGCGTCTTAATCTTTACAGACTAGAAAGAAAGGGAGATTCGAGCGACAAACAAACATGCTAGCCGTGCAGGGTCCGTTTTCAGGTCACCTTTATCGCGGTGGATAAAGCATCCGGCCTCTCGCACGTAAATACCAGTCGGAAAGTGACAGATATTTTATCCAAATTGTCCATATCGATAAACACGACCTAGGCCCGCAGAATTCATAAGATTGTCATTGGCTTGACGCCAGTTTAACAAATAACGGGAAATAAAGAGGGCTCAGACGAGATGCACTACGCTATCTAACGTTTCTATTCGATTCGTTTTTAAACCAATCGCGTCACTGGGAGATGACGTGATACGAAAAGTCACGTGGTCTACCAGTGACGCGATTGGTTTAAAAACGAATCGAATAGAAACGTTAGTTAGCGTAGTGCATTTTGTCTGAGCCCTCAGGATGTTCCAAAAACCAATGCCAAAACTGAGAGGGCTGATAGAGCAGCTATAGGTGAAAAAGGGCATTGGGTAAATTTGTTTGAAGAATATTGTCTTTTTTTTCATCGGCCACGGATGATTTTTACATAGTTATTTAGAGGACCTCTAAATACATATAGATATATATAATTTATGGCGTTAAATAATATCGGAGCGGAGATTTTAAAGATTTAACTATTCAGTTTTTAGTACAAAAGTACGCCCAAGTATGAATATTTAAATATCTCGGCTCCGATGCACTTAATAGTATTACATTACATAACAAAATATGTTTATTTTTGATAATTCTATCATAATTTAGCACTTTTACGAATGGCCGCTCACCTTGAAAATGTATGACTTTTACAAATGACAACACTTTTACCCAAACCCCTTTAAGTAAATGACCTCGTGCATGTAGTTGTATTGTAACACATCTGTATAGACCGTACGACGTCCTATATTTGAAATTTAACGTAAATTCCACATTAGTTTTGTATACAACTACATGCAAGAGGTCATTTACTTAAGTTTTTCACCTATAAAAAGCTATCGATTTAATCCCTATATATGTTCAGCGATTTTTACTAGTTTCCGAGATATTGATCATTTTAATCTGATTTTTTGTAATTTTCCCTAATGTCCACGTCACGAAAAATCATTAATTTCATGTTTTATTTCATACGTTTTTCAGTGGTACCTGATTATTAGAATCATTGCGAATCAGCGTAGTTTATGAACCCATTTGCTCGTTTTTTTACATTAAGTAATAAATGACATAGGTAATGTTTGTTTCCCCATACTAGGCATCCAAGTGTTTTGATGAAAAAACAACTCTATGTGATTACTACTAAGACAGTAGATTAAAAAAAAACCGCCCAAGTGCGAGTTCGACTCGCGAGGGGAGGGTTCCGTCTCCACACCATATGCCTGTCTGTTAGTCTGTCTGTCTATCTGTCCATCTGTCACAGCAGATTGGCTCCAAAACTACTGGACCGATCGAGTTAAAATTTGGTACAAATATGTAAGTCGGTGACTCCAAGACGGATGCGTAACGTAAATAAATGAATTTTGAACAAGGGGGCTACTTTTGGGGGAAAAATTGGGAAACTAAAAATAAAAAGTTTCGCAAACCTTATTGTGTGACTAGTCAAATGAAAGGGCTTGTTGTGAGCATCACAAATATATTTGTTTTATTACTTTAACATAAACAGTTTTGAAATTATTTAAGAAAATACGCCTAAATCGACCATCCCCCTCCCTTATCTCTGAAACTACTGGCCCCAATATTTTGAAAAAAATACGGAAAATGATTGCGAATGTTACTTTGGACACTCAAACTTCTTATAGGTTTTCCTGTAATCTATAGGTGAAGAACTATTTTCCATATTTTTTCCAAAATTTTAGGCGTAACAGTTTCGGAGATAATGGTCAATTTTCGCCTATTTTCTTAAATAACTTAAAAACTGTTTATAGTAAAATTATTAAAAAAAATTATTGCGATGCTCACAACAGGCCCTTTCATTTGACATTTGTCACACAATAAGGTTTGCAAAACTTTATTTTTAATTTCCTAATTTACCCCCCAAAAGTGGCCCCCTTGTCCAAAATTCATTTATTTACGTTACGCGTCCGTCATTGTGTTGACTTACATATGTGTACCAAATTTCAACTCGATCGGTCCAGTAGTTTTGGATCAAATCGGCTGTGACAGACGGACAGACAGACAGACTCACGAGTGATCCTATAAGGGTTCTTTTTTTCCTTTTGAGGTACGGAACCCTAAAAAAGCCTACCTTGTCGCTTTAACGCCTTTGACAGATTAGTCCATGATTTCAAACATGACATTAAAGCGGTTAACGTGAAAAAGCACCAACGTGACGTATATTTAAAGTGTTCGTGGTCGAGCTACAGTTGGCGTAAACTACGCGGACTATATTCCTTACAAAGAATTGTTAGAAGTGGATTCACCTGAGTTTATCACGGCATGAGGTTAATTAAACCCTGATAAACCGCTTGAGATACCGCGGTGACGATAGATACCTAAGGTATCCAATATTAATCCGGCTATCCATTTGGGTCACCTTTGTTTTGGCGAAATATGTTTGCCAAATGTATCGTTTCCCAACCATTTGATTTGACAACCCGCTTTGTTTTCTGTATTAAAACCAACCTAACCTAACCTATAGGGTTCTACACTATGGTACTGAAATAAATGATACATTTGGCAAACATATTTTTGCCAAACTTGAACAGTAAGTAGTTCGTGTTCAAACGATGGTATATCACACGGTTTGCATGTGTGCGTGCCTCGTCCGTACGCTCAGCGAACCATCACAACCGAACTCAACAGGACGGACCGAGCCGGTTCCAGTCAGGTGCGCGCCGTCGTATTGTTCGGTTGTGTGCGTATCGAGTATCGAAGTATCGACGCAAAAACGTCGACACAAAAATCTTCATCATCATCATGTCAGCCGAAAGACGTGCACTGCTGGACATAGGCCTCCCCCAAGGGTCTCCACTCAGACCGGTCTTGTGCTTTTCGCATCCATCGCGTTCCCGCGATCTTTACAAGGTCGTCACTAAATCTTGTTGGAGGCCTACCTACAGCTCGTCTCCCGGTCCGCGGACGCCACTCAAGAACCTTCTGACCCCATCGGCCGTCAGTCCTGCGAGCAATGTGCACCGCCCACTGCCACTTAAGTTTGGCTATTCTTCGGGCTATGTCGGTAACCTTAGTTCTACTGCGGATAACATCATTTCTGATTCTATCACGCAGAGAAACCCCGAGCATAGCCCTCTCCATAGCCCTCTGAGTGACTTTGAGCTTCCTTATAAGGCCCATTGTTAGCGCCCACGTCTCAGATCCGTAAGTCATCACTGGCAACACACACTGGTCAAAGACTTTTGACTTTTGACAAAAATCTTACTAATATTATAAAAGCGAAAGTTTGTGTGTGTTAGTTTGTTACTTCACGCTGCAACCGCTGATAGCTTATACCCTGGAGTGACACATGGTTTGCTTTTCAACCCGGAAAATTTATTGGACGGCAACTACCTTAAATATTGGAAATAGCAAATTATACGCAAAGGAGACATACTTTTATTTTTGAAAACAATAGAAACTGCATTTATGGGTTTTCGAAACTTCGTCTGCCTTAACCGGCAATCCAACTGGTTGAATAGTATAAATAGTATAATATAATAATTACTTGACTTTCCAGTGCCGCACCAAAGCCGGGCTGCTCGCTCAGTTTAATAAGCTTTTTACCGACATAGATATATTTAATCAGCTTCTCGTTATAGAAAAGCTATATTAGAAGCCTTAGGTAAACTAATTGATTTATACCACAAATGTTTGTTTATTTCACGTTCTATTAATATAGTGTACCTAAGTGCTATAAAAACTAAATTGTACCTACCTTAGCATTACATAAGCACGTCCCTTACTTGATAACCTGTATAAGTAATATGTGGATAATGTAGTAGACTGTACTTGACCTAATTTATAGTACTCTTATTCTATAAAATAGCTTGTTCAGTGGTTTTTTTGTTGCAATTAGACGCCAGCTTTTCCTTTAAAGGTCACAGCACACATATCAACTCGGAAAGGGATCGTCACCCTATCAACTCGAGCCGTTCAGTATCATTTGTATGAAACTCTCTACTGCAACGTACACTTATCGGCATCGGAACGGCAACGCCTCACCTCGGCACGAGCTAGCAGTCGTCCACTGAAAAATGTATCGTATTAACACAGGTCAAAGTTCCCTTTTCAATGTTTCACTTCGAGTTGATCCGGTGTCGAGCGGCTATGTCTGCGGCAACCTTAAAAAGGTCGACAGATCTTTGGTCGGCACTCTCACCACAAAGGATTAAGAGGATTGTGAAGCTAAGAATCTCCATACAAAATGCGAAAACGTTTGTCTCCACTTAAACCTCGTCCAATTTTTACGATTTTTGAATATGTTGTAGATATCATGAAAAACTATGTCTGTACGTTTTCTTCTCCAAGAAAATATTTCATAGAACGAAACAAATATATAAAACAAAAAACAGAAACGTACAGACTTAGGTCTTTACGAGTATAATAACTACAACATATTCAAAAATCGTGAAAATCGGACTTGATTTAGGGGGTGAAAAACGTTTTCGCCCTGAGCTAGTTTTGTATGGTTTTTTTTTGACAGATACACGATTTTAGCGGCGCTTCACAATCCTCTTAATAAATAGGTATGATATATCGCTTGTAAACAGTGTAAATGTGTTGACAGACCGACAATATTTCCCGCAGATAACCTCCATGTTTATTTAGCATCACTTAGCAGATAATATTAAATATTTGCGGCATTGTTAGGTATCAATAAAACACGACGTTGTTAATAAACAACGATAGATGGCGTCAGCATACCCTCCGAGATGAAAAAGCAAGCGATCACTAATTTCGTGGATCTTAAGTAAGGTCTTGGTGGCATAAGTGGTAATGCGCCTGCTTCGGCCCGGAGAGCCAGAGATGTAGGTTCGAATCCTTCCTAAGACCGACGAATTTTTCGCTTTAATATAGTTTAAAGCTTGTATAAACACCATAAATAGAAAAGGTCCTCTTCCACCCTTTAGGAGTTTCTGTTACCTACTGCCGCTCGGGCGCTAGGGTTGCGTCTATGCGCGTTGCTGGATACTTAACGCACGCAACCAAACGCGGCAACGGCGCAGCCCGACTAAGGCACTGGTCCCACCGCCGGCGAGTAAGCGATGAATTATCGGCGATTTTATTGCCCAAGAAACAAACAAAAGATCAAAAGAATAAACAAGAGAAGAAGAGAGAGGTTTAAGTTTGTAGTTCATCGTTGGCTCACTCGCTCAGCGATGAACTATAAATTTATATCTCTCTCTTTTATTTAACCGGCTCAGGATGACTTCGGCCATAGTTCCATTTCGTCACCTTCTTAAGTTGTTCTCATTCGCATATGGTCTACTGTTTCGATTCGCCAGCATTCCTATATCGTCACTTCCCTATCTCGTCCGCTTTCTTACGTGGGCCACTGCACCAACTTGTTTACATTCGTAATTAGACTACAGTGCCAATTCGTCAACATCCCTAATTAGTCTAAGTACAATGTCAACTCGTCAATATTCTTATTTAGACCACAGTGCCAACTCGTCAACTATACAGTAAAAATATTGAACACCCAGACTCGAGTACAAATATGCGGATGAGTTGACCCTGAGGTCGATACAGGAATGCGGACTAGTTGGCACTGCTGACCAAGGAGTACTGAGGTCGAGAAAAGAAAGTGGACGAGTTGGACCTGTGGTCAAAATAGGAATGTAGACAAATAGGGTATTTAGGAATTACATGCTGACGACATGGCATTGTGGACGAGTTAAGAAGGTGACGAAATAGGACTGTGGACAAAGTCGCCCTGAGCCGACTAACCCGAGCCGGTCCGCCCTGTTAAGTTTTCTTGTAGTGGCTCGCGGCGCGTACGGTCGGGGCACGCACACATTCAAACTACGCGATGTGTACTTGTTTGAAGACGAACTACTGTTTATACTGTGGCTCTGTGGCTCTGTGAATTCTACCGCAACACGCGTTGCTGTAAAGGAGCGTCCTCACTGAGATCATTCGCGTGAATATTCGAGTGGTGTGGACGTTGAGCCGAGCGTTACAAAACTTATGGTCCATTCCAATAGAGTTGCCTTATTTAGTAAACACTTTTATAACCTCAAAGTGCTCCCATTTCGCCTAAAGTATCAATTTTGTCGTAAAAAAAACTATCCATGATGTAAAACCAGGAAAATGGTGACCAAAATGTGGTCTCTAGTTGCTTTATTCAGCTGAAAACGGGCATTTTATCCAAAAAATATGCATTTGGAGGTTATAAAAGTGTTTACTAAATAAGACAAGTATATTGGAATGGACCATACACACCATTCGATTTTCGTACCGAATGCTCTCAGTGAGGACGCTCCTCAATACGAAAAAAGGCGTCTAACTGCATAGTAATAGTATAAGGCTGCGGCTCCACTGAGGCGGAGATGAGCGGAGTGGAGCGGAGCTGTGCCATTATTGACCAATAGAATCTAAACTACCGCATCCGCCTTCTATTGGTTAATATTGGCACAGCTCCGCTCCGCTCGTCTCAGCCTCAGTGGAGCCGCAGCCTAAGCATTTCGAATTTAATGCGGTTGCTCTGGATATGGACGAGTGGCGAAAAAGAGGGGAGGCCTTTGCCCATCAGTGGGACCCCAAAACAGGCTAGGAAAAAAACCTATTAGGATAGAATGCTTTGATTTGAACATTGCAGTTAGTCTTCTTTCGTAATACGACAGCTCGTTCTTTGGCATGTAGCCTTCACTGTGGTCTTCTAACGGTCTTTCCTCTTGTTTCCAGGGTCGTACCAGCCCAGCAACGAGCTGATGCTGCGCTTCTACAGCTACTTCAAGCAGGCCACAGAAGGACCGTGCGACAAGCCCAAGCCTGGCTTCTGGGATGTCGTCAACAGGTATAATAATAGGGAACACCTTAATTTTTTCATTTGTCCTATGTTTTTTTTTCAAATCTATTTATTTACGACTATTTACCTACGATACAAAATCTTGTATCCAAACATTGCATTCGGAATTATGAATATTCGGAATTTTGATCAATTCGGAATTATGTCTCTTCGGAATAACGTAGTGTACCCATAATAATAAATATCAGGGTGCAATCTCACACAAGTTACCCTAGCCGCAAAGTAGGCTTGTACTGTGGGTACTAGACACTAGTATAGACAAATACCAACCTAGATACGTAGAAAACAACCAAGAATCAACAACAAATACTTGCGCTTACCACACAAATATATGTCCGGAATCAAACCCAGGACCGCTAGCTTCGTATCTACGGTCACTACTCAATAACAAATAGACTGGCGGTGTCCTAGGTGGGGGAATTCCACGCGAATGCGATGCGGTGCGGCGCGAAAGAAACAAACAGTCGACAGCTATTGAAGTGTCCTACGTGACCAATACAGGCGCGGGGTGCGGGCGGCGCGGCGCGAAACGAAGCGAATGCGATCAAACTGTTTGATATTTTTTGCGCGAACCGACGCGGCGTCGTTGTCGGCGGTGGAGGTAGTCCTGCGGGCGGCAGGGTGATTCGCGCGCACGTAGGACAGGGCTGCCGCGCCAAACCGCTTCGCATTGAAACCGGGTGTCACCGCACCGCACCGCTTCGCAATTCTGTTCGCTTTCAATGGCTCAAGTAGCATCCGCCTAACCGCGTCTTCAATGAATATGTATATTTATTTTATGTGATAAGGGCAAATATTCGCATGATGAAAGCGAGTATTAGTTCCTGAAACTTGAATGTTTTCCATGTACTTGAGTATGTATTTTTCTGTATAAGTATGTTTATCGTTCTCTAGTATCCATAGTACAAGTCTGGGGCTTAGTTTGGGACTTAGGTCAGAGACTGTCCCGTTAAAAATATGTTGTGCCTGATTAGTGATTACACTTGCAAGTTTCTTGAAAGTATGGAAGCCTACCTTATTGCGATCGAGCTATATTAGAAAAGAAGAAATAAATGTATGAATAGTGCTGCTACCCTCTTGACTCATGATCTTGATATTTGTTTCCAGAGCAAAATGGGAGTCGTGGAATAAATTGGGAAACATGACACAGGATGAAGCGATGCAGGCGTATGTCAGCGAATTACACAAGGTAAGAAACTAGAGATGGGCCGACTACGGATTTTCAATTTGCCGATTAATCGGCCGACTAGGCGGCAATGCCGATCGTGGGATTTTGCTAAGTTCGAGCGAACTCGGAAACATTCGTTTCGCTTCTTCCGTCGCGCTATTTGTTACCTACCCCTACCAATTACCATGCGTTCATGATTTGGCCAGTTTTGTTTACGTTTTTTCTGTACTGCGTTGCGTTGCACGACAAAAAAAAAAATTAAAACCCTAATTATAGTATTAAAACGAACTACCTAGTACTTTTTATAACTATGCCGAATATTCGGTTTCACGAAGCTACAAGTTACAAATTACAAGCGGAAGTCTCTTCTAACTCCTTTTGCTAGAAAGAGAGTTCCGCTCGTAATTTGTAACTTTTAGCTTCGTGAAACGGGCCACAGGTTGCCTGTGTACTCGTAAAACACGTGTTGCCAGTAAAAAAACGATTGCTTTCTCAACTTCGGAGGAATCTCTTTGATTTGGATCGGCCTTTCGCAGATCGTGGAGACGATGTCGTACAGCTCTGACGTGGCGTCGTTCCTGTCGGTGGACGACGAGGATGAGGAGTTCCCCAACGAGGACCTGGAGCTGGTCGCCGGCGACGTGCTGCGCCGAGCGCGCTCGGGACACCCCTCGCCAGCAGGTGCGTAGTGCCGCAGGTAGGGAGGCGATGTGCAGGGAAGCGTCGCGTCCAGTCGGTGGACGAGGACCTGGAGCTGGTCGCCGGCGAGGTGCTGCGCCGAGCGCGCTCGGGACACCCCTCGCCAGCAGGTGCGTAGTCCCGCAGGTAGGGAGGTGATGTGCAGGGAAGCGGCGTGTCCAGTCGGTGGACGAGGACCTGGAGCTGGTCGCCGGCGACGTGCTGCGCCGAGCGCGCTAGGGACACTCCTCGCCAGCAGGTGTGTAGTGCCGCAGGTAGGGAGACGGTGTGCAGGGACGCGACGCGTCCAGTTCGTGGACGAGGACCTGGAGCTGGTCGCCGGCGACGTGCTGCGCCGGGCGCGCTCAGGACACCCCTCGCCAGCAGGTGCGTAGTGCTGCAGGTAGGGAGACGATGTGCAGGGACGCGGCGCCTCCAGTCGGTGGACGAGGACCTGGAGCTGATCGCCAGTGGCGTGCTGTGCCGGGCGCGCTTGTTACACCCGTCGCCAGCAGGTGCTCAGTGATGCAGGTAGGGAGACGATGTGCAGGGACGCGGCTCGTCTTGTCGTTGGACGAAGACCTGGGGTTGGGGGGGGGGGGGGGGAGGGGCATAGAAGCCGTCGCCTGAGAACTTTTGGAGGAAGGATCCCGTGTCAATAAAACAGACACGAACATGTTCAGACTGCCGGCCAGAACTCTCTCTCTCTCTCCGACATAAGATATAGATTCAGTGTCAATGAAAGAGACACATTATATTAATAGTTGATCGCTGGCTGTTCTCGTTTCTCGCTCATCATCGGCGGTGGGACAAGTGCCGTTGGGTTTAGTTAATTTTATTATTTACTAGGTTTCCGTTGCAGGGTCCCGGTCGGTGAGCGGCGCGGCGTCGCCTGCGCAGCGAGTGCGACACGACTCCGAGGACGAGTACATAGACACCGTTGATGTTAGTGTCGTACGTATACAAACACATACACACACGCACATTGTTAGGCCCGCCGTGTAGCGATGTGTCGTCTGTCATCCAATCACACTTAAAGGATTTTGAAATTCGTCTAAATTGTTTATTGTCTGGAATAAGACATTAAATACCATTTATTTTGAAAAAAGTTCCCCGAGGGAAACACGATGAACGAATTCTATGCGGGCGAATTAAAGGACGAATGCTAGTGCAGTATCCTGGTTGTATCCACCACCATCACGTGGTATTACGACACGGCTCAATAAAATGTACCAACTTGTGAAGGGGACAGAGTTGTATTTCATGTAACATTTGATTGGACTTTGCTTTTAAGTGTAGTGGCGCATTTTTTTTTGTAACTTCACTTAACCTTTTCCACGCCATATTAACATCCAACCCCGATACAAACATCGTCTCACGTTATAAATTATTGTTACTATACGGGGTCCATTTAGTCATCAACTTTGACGGATTAATCCGTCGTTGACGGTGACACTGGTGCAAATGTATCCGTCAATGGCGTTGAAAAGGTTAAAAGTAGATAGGTTTGTCAATGACTTAAAGTTCAATAAAGAACAACCATTGATGATCATGTAATTAAAAATAAGTGTGATACTCGTTAAAACTTTTCTCATTTTCTTAACTTTTTTTGGCCTTATTTCTTTTTTTAACCTTATTGTTATTTTCTAACTTTCTGAGGTGATGGGCTAACAAGCCTTTTAAGCGCTATAATGGTTAATAAGTGCGAGTTTATACCGTACCGAATGTTTTCATTTTCGACCCCATTTTCGAATATGTTGGATCGAATTTCGAATATCGTTAAAAAACTGACTATAATAACCACAAACAACAAAGTTCATTTTACTTTGCAATAGCCGTAAGTAGCGTTCAAAAGGCTGTTTGTTTCGAATTCTTCTTTTTTATTTCTGACTGTTTCGTGACTTATAGTGGAGTCAGGACACGGGGCAGGCTGGCGGCAGTGCCACTGTTAAACCGGTAAGTGTAGGTTCTTCTGGTGGGGGTTAAATTTTAACTTTAATACACGCTGTATCGCCTTTTATACCTCTAAAGCTGAGGCAACTTGTTTCTTTATTGTAATGATTTTGGTGTCGTTGTGGTAGCTCTTACTGCCAAGTGAATATGAGCTGTCATAACGTTAACAATATGTTACGATTTGGAAGCAAGATGCGTTAAAATAAATTGTAACCGAGCCCTGCAGGCTTATTATAGTTTTTATCAATGTGTATAAAGCATTCGTCACTCTCGTACTTACGTACTCGTCAGAAAGTGACGAATGTTGTATCTACAGCGATAATGAAGACCATGATAAGCCCGCTGCATTATATTTTATTTGCTTTAGACCTTATAAAACGAAGGCATTTACGCTAAGAGCAGGCCCAGATGCGGCGTTTCGGAGCGAGATACTAGCCCCCTAAAGCAAATTTTCACTGCACTCCGAATCCACATGCACGTATAACGCGCAATGTGGTCGGAATAAAAAACCACGCGAGTCATTTATTTTATTTTTTATGTATCCTCTCGCGCGTAAAGCGCCCCGTCTGGACCTGCTCTAACTAACTAACTCACTTGCTCACTGACTCTTGGGTAGACATTATTTTAACCTTTTCACCGCCATTGACGGATTAATCTGTAACGCAGGTTCACGACGGATTCATTCTAACTTTCTTCATTAACTTTTTAGGTCTAATACAGGATAGTGGACTTCATTCATCACTAGCTTTTCTTGATGCTATCTCCAATAATATGTTAACTCTTTAACAAAAGCAACATAATTTCCACAAAATTGATACATTCTAATATTTCTAATTTAAAACTAGAAATGGTGAACGTGCTACAGGGTCATACACAGATTTAGGTTACCGTCTTTCCTGTGGACATACCCAAAGTTAACGTTTTTAAGGCCTAATTTGCTGGCTGAACCCACATGCTCATAAGCGCCGTCAGGTCTACTTTAGTCCTAGCATATAAAAACATAACTTATATGCACACAAGCCTTTAACTATTGACCACAGGAGACACAACTTTTGTTTTTGCGACTGTATGACCCTACAATGTTTTTTTGTTTTTGATTATTTTGTGTTTCTTTGTAGTAAGACGTCGAGTGTTTTAGCGTACAAAAGTATGTTTACGGTTGTTGAATGTTCTATCACGAACGTTAATTTGTGACCCATTTCAAGAAAAATAGGCTTGAAGTCGTCGATGTCATTAGAGATGCCGAATCATTTGTTACTTATAGGAGACTCAACCTTATTGTTGTAGAATGTCAGAATGACTTTGGACCTAAGGTGGGTCCCAAATTTAAGTTCGTGACTGTACGGTGCCTGCTAGATCTCGGTGCCTGTAAGTTCAAATGACGCGCCCCTTCACCGCAATTTACATGAAAACCCATGAATTTTTCAGTGGAGAGGCGCGTAATTTAGGAGTCTACTGAGAAACACCTTTCTTAGTACAGGTTTTAATTATTATCCACTAATAGGAAGAAATGGATGGTATACATACAGCAGGTATTTCATTTTCGTCTTGCTTTCTCAAAATGCTGGCTTGCTTTTTGATGGGTATTTAGCAAGATAAATACGTTTTTTTCCGATAACAAACGATGTCATTCTATGCGGACATACGAACGAACTAACTAAAGCGCAAAACACACTGACGCGGCGGGTGGACGTACGTGCGTATTCGCCTGTTTTTGTATGAACGACACACAGGCGGCGTGCGCGGGACGGGCGCGTTTCCGTTACAAGAAACACGACCCGACCCGCGCCCGCGTTCAGTGTGTTTTGCCCAGTATGCAATTCTAGTATACAAATAGTTCCATCGGCTTCTCAACTCAATGGTTAATCAAAATCATTTATTACACTTTTGGGTGTAATTATCGCTGTCAAGTTCATCTTCGGGAATATTCGATGCCTAACCCAAGCTCCCATGTGTGGGTGTCCCTCGGAATCCCTAATCTGCCCTTCTAAATAAAGAGGACGCATGCGAAATATGATAGTCAAAGCAAATTCAACCCCCTGTCTTAAGAAATAAGGTCACTTATACAATCGCGGTTCTATGAGACATGCGCCCTTTTTTTAAAGAGCCCTCCTTAGTAATAAAGTTTGACGTAACGCATCGTTTATCCGAATTATTGTTTGTCATAAATTGGTTTCAGCTGAGTCAGACCAGTTTGTAAGTTTTCCAAAAATACCTGCGGCTAGGTTAGGGTTGTATTATATCAACACTGAAAATAAATTCATGAGGAAATAGAATAGAATAGAATGGAATAGAAAATATTTATTCATCGCACACAAAAGAAATAACAATAGAAAAATATAATTAAAAAAAAAGAAAGAACCGGATCCCTTCCAGCATTGTGCTGCAGTGAAACATGATGATGAGCATGGCTTTAGGATAAACGAAAATTCGGACAAACGATGTATTAGGACAAATGTCGATTAGGGATTCCAATATACTGCCCTCCGACGAAAAGGCACAAGTGCAATTAATTTATAGAAGCATATTAAACTCTCAAAGGTTATAATAAGGTTGGAAGTGCAATACAATTCATATAGTGGATGTGCCTTTTTTCCGTAAGAGGGCAGTATAGACCCTCGTGTGGTTGTGTAAGATGGTGTTGTTTGTCGGCAGAGCGAGCCGGAGGCGCCGCCCGCGCCCGCGCCCCCGCGCCTCAGCAACGGACACGCGCACCAGATCTCCTCCCAGCTGACTCGTGAGTACATGCGCCATCATCGCAGCCGAAACACGTCTGCTGGACCGACTGGGTGGAATATTCAGTTGGTGGGTTGGTAATAGACCATGCCACACCCAAGTTTTTTTTAAAGTAAACAACATGGCAAAAGCAGGGCTTGGGAACGGTTCAAAAAATACTATTAATATGGTTCTAAACCAGGTTTTTCGTAAACGCTCGCTGGGAGCGGAATCGATTCGCGAGCGTTATGGTCGCTGTGATTAACCTGGTTAATTTGAAATGACAAGTGGGTGGAGCATCTTTCGGCCGACGCTGCTTGGAATCATATAATCATAAGTCACGCGAGAGTTATTTTAGAGCTAGCTACTAACCTATTAGGAAAGGCAAGAAAAAGGTGGTGGGACTGGTGGGCGGTGCGAACAAATTAGACAGCGAAACTAACCGGTTTTTTGAGCAGGAACAGTTCCATTTGGCTCTTTTTTGATCAAAACCGAATTAATATCGATTCTGTTCCGAGCGGAATCGAAATGAAAATGCTCTTTTTGAAATATATGGCGTTTCTGACGAGCTGGTTAATAAAATTAACCAGGTTTCCGAGCCCTGGGCAAAAGTTTGTCCGCTGAAAAATCAGTCTTTGTTTATTCTCTCTCATTACATTAAACTAAGTGAAATTTCTACAATAACGTGTAGTATAAGCTAAACATTATACTTACATATAGCTGTAGGTATAGCATGGCTATGCCTACAGCTATATCTACGTATATTTGGCCAAAGGAGTAATTGGCGCAAGGTTCGCCCCAAGGACCTTTCCTGGTGACCCTGCCAAGATGCACTATGCTAACGGCGTTTCTATTCGTTCTCTTTTTAATCCAATCGCGTCACTGGTAGATGACGTGATACGAAAAGTCACGTGATCTACCAGTGACGCGATTGGTTTAAAAACAAAACGAATAGAAACGCTAGTTAGCGCAATGCAACTTGGTAGGACCTCTTGTGCCGCTTGCTAGATGCCCTATAGTGCCCGGCCGATAAGAAGTCAACCCTGATACATTGCTCAACCATGAAGTTTGTGAATATTGATAATATTGACAGCAGAAGAACAATGCTAAACTTATTTGGTGCGTGTGAAGGAACAGTAATAACAGAATTGTTTTATTGCTGTCCACATTATCAATAGCTAGAAACTTTGTGGTTGCGCAGGATTGACTTATTATAGGCAGGCAGCTAAGGCAGCTGACATACAAACTATATTTGTGTTACAAAAAAGGGCCATTCGTTCTATTTACAATTTAAATTCCCGTGACTCATTAAGAGAACTTTTTAAAGAAATTAATATCTTAACTGTAGCGTCTCAATTTATTTATGAGAGTATTATTTATGTTATTAAGAATTTAGATTCTTTCACCAAAAATTCTGATATACATAATTTAAATACAAGAAATAAAAATGAAATCGCTATTCGAAAATTCCGCGTCTGTAAAGTATATAAATCATTTGTTGGTCAATTCATTTCTATAATAAATTTATTATAGAAATGAATTGACCAACAAATGATAAGGTAATTACCTGACGTAGTTTTAAAGTTACCCTTTCCAGCACTTAAAAATTACTTGAAAAAGTCGTTAATGTCTAAAGCGTATTATAGGGTCGAAGATTATCACAGACAAAAATGCATGGCCTAAACCCGAAACAGTCAATAATAATTTATTCAAATGCAAAAGTTTTATCTTGTCTAGGGGACACCGTTGATGTAGGAAAACATATCGAAACTTTTATGTGGTCATCTGGTACCGTCTTATATAAACATAAATAGGTGTTTTTTTTTCCTTTTCTCCCTCTGTCTCTCTCGTAAGACGCATGTTATTTTTACAAGTATAATAAGTAATTTAATTTTTATTGCTTTATATAATGCTAGACTAAGTAGTAACCATTGTAATATGTTTAAAAAATGACTGACTGCTCAGTTTCTTCTCAGCAGTGGTCTCCTCTTGGGAAGCGCTGGTAGATTCTTGACGTGTAAAAGTGCCCGTGCGGCCTACTTACTGAATAAATATCTTTATCTTGGGTACCCCTTATCTTACACAATCTCTGTTGTCCGAAATACACTTCGCATAACCGTTTTCGCACAATTACTTTCAGCCGAATGATACTATCGCATAATTATATATTTACCACAATTATTATGTCGCATAATATTCATTTGGCACAAATTTGAATAGCATACTACTACTATCGTCGACTTTTATACCGCTGAATTTTCTGTAGCACAATATGTATTCCGCCGAATTTTATATCGCAGAATTTTTTGTAGCACAATATACATTCCGCCGAATTGAATATCGCAGAATTTTCTGTAGGACAATAGACATTCCGCTGAGTTTATTGCGGCATAATTGTACAATAGCACAATATCCCAATGTATAACGAGTTCCAAAGTTGATGGTGTTAGGTTAAAACTACATCCCCACAGAACCGAATCGCTGCCAGAAAACTAGGTTAGGTTAGGTTGAAACTGCGTCCCGCACATAACCGAATCGCTGCCAGAAAATTAGGTTAGGTTAGGTTGAAACTGCGTCTGCGTCAGAAAAATGATGGGTTACGACAGTTAAAGAAAAACAGAGCTTGTAATTTTTGTTTTATATAATTAATAAGACATGTAAAACAAGAAAAGTCAGATAGGATTATTATGCCATAACAATTTCGACGATACGATTATTCGGCCATAGGAGTATTGTTCTAATCAACATTATGCCAATGTATTATTCTGCCAAAGAAAATTGTGCGAAATGATAGTGTGCCAAGGAATTTAGGCAAAAAGCAATTGTGCGAAATGATGATTGTGCCAATGGTTGCTATGCGAAACGAAAATGTGCGAATAAATTTTGTGCAAGACATTAGTAACCCCTTTATCTTATCTTTATAGGCCGGGCACTATTGTACAGTCAGCATCAAAAGTAGCTAAGCAGAATAACATGCTCAAAATGATCTAGACACGACGTATTCTCTTGACAATAGAGTCGAGTGCAGATCATTTTGACCTCTTCGGTTGCGTAGCTACTTCTGCTGCTGACTGTACAAGCATACAACATTGTAACTTAATATTTATTTATTTATTTGTATAGATCTGAAGGTGCTAGAACAGTTGCCGGCCACGCTGGCGCGCTTGGAGGCTGATGTGGCCGCGCTCCGCAAGGCTGTCGAGGGAGAGAGGACGACCAACGTAAGTATTACATCTGTGGGGGTAGACAAGTTGCCATCGAATACGAACGCTAGCTAACGCTAACGGTCACGGTCACGGTGATCACCTGTGATGACACTGACTCAGTTGACAGTTTCTTCGCATAGTTATCGCCCTTGGATACCGACGTTTATATTGTGATAGTGTTCGTGTTGAATTCGACCTGTCAAGATAGTACCGCGTAACGACCGTAGTCGTCAAACCTATCACTATTTGATTAGCGCGAGTGATAGTGATCAGTTTACAGCGTGTCAGTTATAACGAGTGATATATCACGTGACTATCTTACGATAATTCCATACATTTTTCAAAGCGACATGTGATCACCTAACTCTAGCGTTTGTATTCGATGGCAACTTGTCTAGCCCCGCTGAGTAGTTAAGGAGTAGTGGTTTAAAAGCGGTATTCCATTAGGCAAGTGATCCATATTCCCATTGTGATCTTGGCTTATAAAAGAATCCTTCTTTTATGACAGGTACAAGAGCGCGGCTGGCGGTGGCCCTGGCAGGAGCTGAGCCCGCCGACGCTGCTGCTGCTGGCGGCGTGGCCCTTCGTCGCCTACAAGCTGGCCGCGCGCCTGCAGCGCCGCAGCGCGTAACACGTCGCAGCAACTGTTGCAGGTACGCCGCGGCACGTACTGCACTACACAGGAGCTTACAAAGTGTGTGTTCCATACGAATACATATTTTAAGGGCTGAAAGTATAAATATAAGTCGTAATGAACATAATTTGATATGTTTTGTTAAAAAAAAACATTTTTTTCATACTAATTAATTCCGCACGCAATCTATCGGTAACAAGTTAACAACTTATATCACTAGGGGCCTGTTTCACAATCGTCAAGTAAAGCTTATTTGACACATACATTTAGCCCGTTCCTTTTCTTACACTTGAAAATAGACAAGGAGAGGGCTAACTTTAACTGGCACATAAGTTTACTTGTCAATTGCGAAACAAGCCCTAAATAAGGTAAACGTTAAAGTTGAAATGACACTAAGTTTGCTTCTCAGAAGTGTTAAATAAAACTTTGCATTACATTGCTGCTGGAGAAAATTTTAGAATTACTTACTTTTGCTTATTATGATATATTATCAAATCGTTAACAGTACTTAAAACTATCGTTAATTAAAATTTATGTTCGTACGGAAGACACCCACTGTATACTATGGAGAATGCAGAGATAATTTTTTTCCTACAAATGAAGAAAAGAGATGGAATATATAATCCAAAGATTATTTATTGTTTTCTAATAATTCTAATAAACTAAAGTATTGTCTTATAATCGAATGATGGTTTTTTGTTGTACAAATAAATACACAATTTATAGGGTATATGACATAACTCGACGGTGAGTAACTTGACGGAAAAAATAGCTACCTTTTTCCGTTAAGTTGACTACACGAAGACTAAAGGTTATTAAACTTTGTCCTATACGCAAGAAAAAACCATCCTTCGATTTGAAGACAATACTTTAGTTAAATAAAAAAACACAATAGTAGTAATGAACAGACATAGGAATCCAGGCGGCAAAATTTTATGACAGGTCGGGAGTTCATATCAATAAATCAATTATCGATGCTTGTTTTATAGACTGGTGATCAATCCAAGTTTTGCCTGTAAAACATTTTTTTATTAAAAGTGTAAATTAAACAAAATAATAACGTAATTCTCTTCTTCATTTTTCAAAATGGTTTTTGAAACTTTACTCATAATTTTTTTCTTCATTAATGTCCCATCTACTATTGTTAAAATAAACTATCAGAATTTGTCCCAAATTTTCGGGCGTTAAACCTCTCCGTCTTGGCTGATAAATCTATTTCAGGTGGCTAAATGACTTTTCAATTTCTGTGGAGGTAATTCAAATTCAAATTCAAATTCAAATAATTTATTTCAAATAACTATGATTCATTTGGTTAGTAACAAAAAAATAATAATAGGGACATAATTTTCTTTTTTAAATATGCTGTGTGAACTTCATTCTCAGAACAATACTTACAAAAAATACATTCAATGCTGGGGGCGATCACTAGTATCTGGAAAAAGCATCGATAATTGAGTTTATCGATATAGGACGCTCGGTGTAGTCTTAACCTCGTGAGGCCCACCGTACTACCAACAGCCAGTTTTTTGTGAGTGGGACTTTGAATCTACCATCAAGGCAATAAAGTTGAATTACGTTTGATCGAAAATGCCATTTTCAATTTATGAAGAAAGGAAAATAAACTTTATTTCTATTGCAATACAGTTCAATTTAAATTGCACACTGTGCCTTACGAGGTTCAAATTTGCGCTCAGGTTCACTTTGTCCATATTCCCATTTCGTCCACATTCTCATCTCAGCCACATTCCCAACTCGTCCTCATTCCGAACTCGTCTACAACTTAACTTAGGACTGTAGGGCTGTTCGATATCAATTCGATCACTCGGTTGTTCACTAGTTGTTGGGAATGTGAACGAGAAGATAATGTGGACGAGATGGGAATGTGTACGAGATGGAAATGTGAACGAAATGGGAATGTGGACGAAATGGGAATGTGGACGACATGGGAATGTGGCCGAGATGAGAATGTGGACGAGATGGGAATATGGAAAAGTGAACCTGAGCGAAAATTTGTAAAATTTGTATTTTAAGTTTCCTACTACTGCAAATAGATGGCGCTGCCATAAAAAATGTTAACCAATTTATTTCGTTCCAGGTCCTACCGTAATTCGGGTTCAGCATAGAGTAAGGCAAAGACACGAAACGAGGCGGCCATCAAAAGTTACATTTTCAACTATATTGTGTACGAGGTACAGTTGAATATTGAAAAACGATTGTTTGAACTAGTTTTTCTAGAAAAAATATGTTTTTTTATTAATAAGCAGGTGACTTCATCGTAGTTACCATCACGTGAGATAGGGGTCGCTGGTAGTGTTAAACATATCAGTTCCGTTTACATATTGTTCGATCAACAAGAGAATAAGTTTGTCAAAAAAAACATTCTCGCGACAAGCGTTTGTTGCTGACTGTACTTTTGTTGTAGTCATCATCATCTGCTTATCAAGACCAAACTAATGAGTCCCAACACGGTGGGTCTACGTTAAGTGTAGCGGAGATGCTGTCGCCACCTTCCTACTCCATCATCAGATCAGCTGTTAGATACCATAAGACTTATTGGAACCGGATTCGAAGCTCCGTAACATCCCTAGTACACAATCCCAGACACTGCTAACCCTAGTATGAAACGATGTGTCTTATATCTTCTTTAGCTACTTTGTTTGGTCTGTGGTAACTTTTGACAGCTGTCAAATAGCTCAGTTTACAGTTCGGATATGTAATATATCTGACATAGTGAAATGGTACCGTCGGGTTTTGTACGTTTAGATAAAGGGGGTAAGGTTCATTTTGACTTAGTGATATTGTTCTAGTTAAATATTTTACGGTGGCTAGAGGCGTACGAATCTTTTTGATTATTTTTATTAATTAAAATGTGGCGTCATCTATGAAAAGGAACTTATTGTCGATGGCGCTTCCGCCATTATTAAAGATGCTCCGATATAAATACAACTTCGCGTGACGCAGTGCGGCGTAAGCTCCGCGCCATCGACAATAAGGTCCCTTTTCTATAGATAACGCCACAAATGTTTTTTTTTAATAATACCAATAGTTTTATCTCGCCATACACTTAGCTTGAATTAATTCAATATTATCACTTGTTGTATGAAGAATTATACCATATTACGGTGTCATAAGGTTCAATTTTATATCTTACGTACGCTTCTCGTGATTTGCATTTTTTTATTGTAAGAATCACATCTCGATACAATTATTACATTATTTACATACGTAGGATAAGGAGTAATTTTAAAACACTCAAAAGTAGTCTTTAAAACGGACGAATACAGTTCATTTAACATGAGCGCGGAGGACTTGTTATTACAATTTTTAATATCTACCTTGTAGTGCAACATTTATGGTTCAAAATTACTTAATCGAAGTACCGCCTAAGTGTGTCAAACGATATTTAAAAATGCCAAAAAAAACAACACCATTTATGCCAAGGGCATAAAGGGTGAGATGGAAAACGACGTAGTTCTATAATGGCGATTGACAATAGAATGGTTTATACTCGTAGACAATTTTATGCTCTTCGACTATCCACCTTTTTTACTGCAGGCTGTACAAATATTTGACAGTCGCAACTGACATGTACGTATCATAATATCTAAAGTTCAAAATACATAATGGGTCGTGGTCATATTGTTTTTATTGATGTGTTGGCTCCACCATCAAAAAAACTACGCACTTACATAAAAAAAAGTCACAAAATATTACAAATTCCTTATTCTACGTAATCGTTTTTGAGTAAAAAGCAATAATCCAATCCAATTTGAACTTGAAATTGTCACAATTATTATAATTTAAAAAAAAGCAAGGTATTCCTTTTTACTTTAAAACGAATTGAAGTTACCGGCAACTTGTATCAGTTTAAAAAACGGTAATATGTTTTAAATAAGTAGATTAAATTATTAAGGGTATTGGTGTACTGAATCTGTTAATATTGAAAGCGAAGCGATAATAGGTCATTCGAAATGCTCGTAAATGTTAATCTTACTGTTGGATAAACAACTCGAAAAGGTTATTGTATCAGGCCAACGCAAAAAAAACAAACCATTAGCGTCCAATGGCAGCGGGCGTTAAAAAATATATATCATTATTGACTTGCTTAGACTGCGTCTCGGCCGTGTCAACTCAACTCGTCCCGCAACCGGTTGCTTCCCGGTTTCTACAGTAATGTACTATTTCAACAGATCGAACACGTGCTAGTTTTGAATTTTCTAGTGCTAGAGGGACTAGGTTAACTTGTGTGAAATTGTCCCCGATATTTATTTATTTATTTATATTTACACCAACGGTTAATTAATTTGAATGAATTACGTCTTGAATGAGTATCTATCAGTATCACTATCGATTATTTGTTTCGTAATTTTTTAAATTGGGGTCCTATTCTCAGACTTATTACATACATCATTTCTCAAAGTAATATTATCGCTTTGCTTCCAAACATATAAAAACTTTTATACTTTTTTATTTTTATTTATGGAGGACTAAATGAAATGTCGACATCGTGGATGAATTGAATTTATTTTTGTTGTTTATATTTAAAGTTTCATATATTTTGTATTCGCGCTAGTGTAAGATCTTAGTTGTTGGATTATTTTTTAATTCTTATGTGATATGTAGAAGGTAATAAAATATACCTAGTTGTTGTAATGTTTTGTATTTTTTTACCTTATCCCTCTTTTGTATCCTACCGGTCCACTGGAGCGGAGCGAGGAGAAATCCACCAATAGGATTACTTTATTTTCCCAGCTTCGCTCAGCCCAGCTCTCCTATTGGTGTTTTTTTTTTCCTTTCCTCGCTCATCGCTCTCCTCCCTCGCTCCACTCCAGTGGACAAGCAGCCTAAGTCATCGAATCACTAAAATGGGTTTATATTCCATGAATTTATAAAGTTAATATTTATACACATACACCCTGTAGTAAATGTTTTTAAACTGTTTTTGTCTCTTGTTTGTCCAACTTAGCGTCAACTCACATCGAGAGGCGACGCTGCGCGCACATGCGACTCAAAATATACTTTATTTACTACACGAAAAGGTACACATTTTATTGTGATTCGTGCTGAGTGGTGAAAGGTATTCTGAATTTTCACAATAAAATGTGTACCTTTTCGTGTAGTAAATAAAGTATATTTTGAGTCGGATACTCGCATGTGCGCGCAGCGTCGCCTCTCTGTGTGAGTTGACGCTAAGTGGACAAAAAAGAGACAAAAACAAAAACATTTACTACAGGGTTTATGTGCATAATTAATAAGCTTTTTTATTCATGGAATTTGAACCAATGAGCAATAAGGTTTAATTTTGGTTCTTATATGCCACTATCAATCTTCAATTTTAACACCTGCGTCGGGTGCTCTGCAAGTTTCGCTCCAAAGCGGAAAAACGCTCGTAACGCTACTGTTTTTTTTAATGATAAGGAGAAAGAAGGAACACGAGCACACAGGCCATCTGATGGTAAGTGGGATCGGAGACCCATAGACATGAATTCTCAAGACTAAAATCCTAAGACTCCAAATGCGTTGCCTACCCTTAGCACTAAGATGGAATGCCTCTACGCTAGTAATGTCCCCGGTTGTGTTATCCCCACACCGGAACACAATGCGAATGCTGTGGTGGCGATCCGGACGGATGCAAGGTCCTACCACCACATTGTGCTAACAAAGGAAAAGGAGCTTTATTGCAACTGAATAAATTACATTACCTTGATTACGTACATTTTATTGTACGCTGCCCGTGTGGTTGCTGGGTTAGAATAGTGCTACTCCATGTCTTCCCGTGGATGTCGTAAGAGGCGACTAAGGGAATAAAGGCTCGTAGTACTGTTAGGCAATGGGCTTGCAACCTGTCACTAATACGCTGGTAAATCTCTTAGCCTGATTGTGCAAAATGTGGCCACAGAATTGGCAACAACTGTTTAGAGTTGTTGGTAATTCTGTAGCTCTGCCTACCCCACTCTGGGAACAAAGGCGTGAGTTTATGTATGTATATGTGTATGTATTGTACGCTGAGTCATAGGAATCTGAAGATAGATTACAGGCGAAGCCAGGACGGGTGGCAAGTATTAAATAAAACATCAAGTATCAAAACATAGTCCTTATATTCCGTGTCCACAATAATATCAACAAAGCTGCAGAAAAAATAATAAGCTACATCCATCTAACACTCCTTGTCTATGACATAACGCTCTATGGTGGTCCCTCGGAATCCCTCATAAGGTTTGTCCTAATTATTATTTATCCTAAACTGGTTATCAGCTGACAGACAGGTTAGTTTCGGGTTGTATTATATATGACAATACTTTCGTTTTAAAATTCAGGCGAAAACGGCTTTAGGATAACCGAAAATTAGAACAAACGATACTTAGGACAAATGACGATTAGGGATTCCATAGGGAACCCTCTATGGTACTTGTCTATGGTCGAAATCATAAACCCTAAACACAAGACGTAAGAACATCGATGAATATTTTTAATATTTGTAATTTCCTCGACAATTGGTTATAATTTAACAATAATGTATAGGTGTTACAGTCAAAAATATTTTTCGGTCAAACTATTTTGACTATACTCCATTTATTTAGGGACGTAACTAAACGTCAACAAAAACAAACACGTGGTATAGTTCGTCAGCTTAAACAGAACACTGACACGTCAAAGCTCGACCAAACAGTATTAAATTCTAGAGCCATGTTGTTTTTTTGACATTTAGTAAATTCCTAAACAAATGAAGTAGTATAATAAAATAGCAAAAATTAACTTTTGGCTATCGTAAAAGATTACCATCGTGACGCCCACCATTACAAACAGGTAGATTTTTGTGTAAGTGGGAATTTGAATCTAACATCAACGAAATAAAGTTCAATTACCTTTGCTCTTAAATGCCATTTTCAATTTTGAAACAAATAAAATTGAACTTTACACTCATTCAAATAAAGTTTAAACTATATGTTTTTGATTATGTACCCACTTATAGCATACTGGGTTCCACGAGGATATGCGCCCGGCGCCCAAAAGTCCATAGAATAGACATTTCGTCTACTTGACAAGTTTTTTCCAGTCAAATCTAGTTTTGACCAGAAAATATGTTTAACTGTAGGCCTTTTACTGGATCCTTACTTGTCTAAATACATTTATAACTCGCATATTTCAACCGTAATACTTTCGCTCCTAACATTTCAACCGACAATATAATCAATTTTCGCTTAGACAAATCTATTTCATACTGAAGTGTATATCTCAAAAACCGTTAAACTTTCAAGTGAGTACAATTTTAAAAATGGAACATCAATATGTATAGGTAAAAAACTCAAGTAAATTACCTCTTGCATGTGTAGTAACCAAAGGACAAGGACTAAAGGCATAGAAACCGTACTAAATAAGCAGAAAATACATTATGGTTCACTTCTTTTTACTTATGGTTTTCATAGTGAGTTGGAAAGAGATGAATCTATAGCTGTTCTTTCGTTATTTGGTACATCGTCACAAGTAAGGTGTGATTTGGACCTATAAGCACCTATAAGCACCTATACTATTTGGACATCTAGACAAGGAAAGACAAATCCTTCCTATAGGAAGGAAAAATAAGTCCCTGTGTAAAACCTTGTGACAATGACAGTTAAAGAAGAAAAAACAGCCTACTTTTTGTTTCGTTTTTTCTCATGTAATAGGTAATCTAAAAAGTAGAGAAAGATAGCTGACGCAAAGTACGTCTTATAGTCCGGTTTCTATGCTTTATGTCCTTATTCTTAGGTAGTAACACATCTGTATAGACCGTTCGACATTCTATATTTGAAATTTGACGTAAATTCCATATAAGTTTTGTACACAACTACATGCAAGAGGAGCTTTACACCCTTAATTTGGCAAACATTAAAAAGGTCGGAAATTCAAACCATTTTTGATTTTGTTTCAGCAAAAAAATAAAAACACAAAACAAACAAAAAAGTGGACATTATGGTATGTTCACTGTGACGAACATTGACTATTAAGGGTTAAGTTTTTTACCTATATGTGGAGTCAGTATTAAAATACACCAAATAGCGCGACGCCATCTTGTTTACATTTCGTATGTTTCAAATTTTCTTTAGATTTATTTATTTATATTTCTGTAATTCCGCTGCAATAAAAATATCTCAAGAAAAAACCTACATCAATTTCCCAAATTAGGCAATAATTGTTTCAATTTGTCGTCTCTATTCGTTTTTGTTTAGTTACCTTAAAACGGGGTACAGGTCGATTCACAAGAGTTGGCAAGAATAGAATGAACAAAAGTAATGTCACCTATCACTATGTGAGTGCCGTCCTTTGAACCGATGTTCGAATTTCAAACCGAAACCCTGTTATTATTTTACACACTTGTATACTTTCGTTCACTCATTCAACCCATTCGTGCCAACTCTTGTGAATCGACCTGTAAATAGGAATCACGGGCTAAATAGAGACACAACTTAAAATGAAGCATATGTTACTAATAATAAGACTGAAATTAACGTTAAGTAACGTTATTCTCCATTTAATAATTGTTCTTATTTGTAACAAGTTATGACTTATTTTAGGTTGTGTCCCTATTTACCCCTTGATTCCTAATTACCCCGATTTACGGTACATCTTGCAAGCGTGTAACCTGCAAAAAGGATTTTTCAAATTTTCAAGCTCTACACATCGTAAGGCCCGCCATACTACAAACAGGAAGTTTTTTGTGAGTGGGACTTTGAATCTAACATCAAGGGAATAAAGTTCAAATACGTTTGTTCGATAATGCCATTTTCAGTTAATGAACATAGGAAAATAAACCTTATTCTTATTGCAACACAGTTCAAATTAAATTGCCTTGATTATACATCCTATTGCACACTGGGCCTTAGCGCTAAGGCCCCTCGTACAAAAAATTGTACATTGGAATAAAGATATGTATGTATGTATGTAAATACTTTATTGTACAAACGGGAAAATAACAAACAACAAAATAGACAGAAACACAAAAGGTATGTACAAAGGCGAACTTATCCCTTTAAGGGATCTCTTCCAGTTAACCTTTGAGCGATTGGGAAAAGTTTGAAAAAATAAATAGCCAAACGTACAACAATGAAAGGGACTAGATGATTCATAATTACGTTAATATTAAATAACCAATTTAAAGTTCTAAGAATAAATAAATAAATATGATCTAGATCTTAGTTAAATAATTTAATACAATGCCAAATAGACAGATGGATATATACTTATATAAATATATCATTATATATAAATTTATATACATATATATATATATATATATATATATATATATAAATAATTTATATATACATATATAAACTCACACATATATAATTCATATATATATGAATAGACAAAGATGAAAGGACATAAAAATGATAGTCTTCGTTCAAGGACAAGAGTCAGACCAGAGGTTTTTTAATCTTGATTTAAGCGATGCAACAGATTGAGACCGCCTTATATCAACTGGGAGTAGATTCCACAATCGCACAGAGTGCACCGAAAATGATTTAGAATAAATCTTAGATTTGTTTGAAGGAAAAGCAAGGGATAGGTTGGCGCTCGACCGCAATCGATTCTGGGAACCAGTTGCCATAAAACTGTACCGTTCCGAAAGGTAAGGAGGGGAAAGAGGATAGAAAAGAACGCTAAATAGCAACGACAGGATATGAATGTTTCTACGAAACCTAATGGGCAACCAATTCAGCTGAGAACGGAATTCAGACACGTGATCAAATTTTCGCAAGCCAAATTTAAACCGAATGCATACGTTCTGTAGCCGCTCCAGTTTATCAAGCAGCTCCTCGGTTGCGTCGAGATATGCGATGTTGCCGTAGTCAAGAAGAGGAAGAAGAAGGGATTGTGCAAGAGTAATCCATTATCCATTGAAAAGGAGATAAAATTGTTTTTCCTTCGTTTTTATGACTGACCATTGGAAAATTGACCCTATGGTATTCACAATTGGTTCATATTACATTGGCAAATTTCGTTGTACGGTGGACCTTAGGAAGTTCCATAGCGAATAAATAATGGAAGTTAAGGAATAATAGTGACTTCGTTAAATATCTATACCGTTTAAGAGTTGTATCACTAGAGCTCGAAAATCTTCGTTTATTTGTCATTGGTGCATATTATAATACTGACTCAGATAGTGCGTATAATATCGTTTTGAATATATAACGTTAGATAAGAAAGTGAATTTAGCAAATAAAACGTAAAGTCTATACATATACATACGTATTCGCATTACAAAAAGTATTTTTAATATTTATTTGTGTATATCTACCTACTTTTAATAAAAAAACGTCATTTTCGAATTGTGCTTATAATATTGAACGAAGCAGAATTTAAAATAACTAATAAAATCATGATTTGGCAGGCGGTAAGTTAAGAGTTTGATACAAAACGGTAACAAGTAACGCAGTATTCCAAATACTGTTGTTAATTAAATTAAACACTTAATTAAAATTAAATACATTTTGCTCTGTTTAAAAATGGAATGATTAAGTAAAGTACATAATTTTATTTAAAAAATGAAACGAATTAAAACTAACTAACCCGTATTTGTATGAAAAGGATTGTTCGTTATACATTGATTGCCGCCAAATATAAACCAATAGGGATGATGGAGTACAAATAAATGGTTATACACATAACCCCGCACTTATAAACGCACTATAAACCTATTTTAGTTAAAGTATGCGTTGTCCCTTTCTGTCAAACGGAAATGTCACAATGACAAACAAGGACAAAGCATATTTATAGCACACTTTAGCTATTGCGCATTTATGAATAAGAGAGTTCGAAATTAAATCATTATTATTGTTCTTTATGATTTAAATTATCTAAAACCATAAAAAGTTTATCGTGACGTCATCGTTTTTACAGAAATCTTTATTTAAAACTTTGACGCTTAACTTTTTGCACAAAGTAACTGTAAAAAAAAAACGGGACAAGCTTTTTTTTGCAGACTGTACTTGTCTTGATAAGCAGATACTGCAAAGTATCTGCTTATCAAGACAAAAGTAACGAGTCCCAACTTGGTGGGTCTACGTTAAGTATAGCGGAGATCCCGCTGCCACCTTCGGGTTATTCCCACCTGTTACCACTAATTTGTTACCACTGGTAACAGCTGGGATTTTTTTTCCCACCTGTTACCACTAAAGTACTCGGTGGTAAAAAGTGGGAATATTTTTCCCATTTGTTACCACTAAATATTTGGTGATAACTACCACCAATTAGTTTAGTGGTAACAGCTGGGAATTTTTATTCCCAGTAGTTACCAGTGGTAACAGGTGGGAAAAAAATCCCAGCTGTTACCAGTGGTAACAAATTGGTGGTAACAGGTGGGAATAACCCCCACCTTCAAACTCCATTATCAGATCAGTTTTCGGATAACATAGTACAGTATTCCCAGAGTCCTAAGAGGCCGTATACGAAATTTTGCCGATTTCGCTGATTTACGTGATTTTACAGTTGAAATACTGTATTTCTACAAGTTTTAATGCACAACACGAAAGATAATTTTAACGAATGTATGAGCTACTTTTTTGTTATTATTATTTTATTTTGATTAATCGACCTGACACCGGCGACTGTTATGTGAATTTTGCTGGAAAAGGTTTAGAATGTCACATATTCATGAATCGTTTTGACGTCTTAACGGTATGAAAAATTTACAATGGATTGCTGTGAAAGTCGTCTAAAAAATGTATGAGTTACTTTTTACCACTTTCATATAAATTATTCGAGTAAAAAAAAAAACTTGGTAATATTTTATAGAAAACGGGCAAAAAATATTTTTGATTTCGGCTACTCAGAACTCTCGTTCATAAAATTAAAACAACAGAAATAATCTTTACCTAGTTCAAAATCAATCCATTACCCAAAAAAAATATCCAAAAAGTTCAAAAGAATTGGCAATAATGTTTTAAAACAACCTAAATCTCGCATTATAATACTCGACAAAAATAAAAAAGTGGCTCATTTATTCGATCATAACTAAAATGTCATTTAATGTTGAGCATTAAAACTTAAAATAAGCAAAACCGGCAAAATTTCGTATACGGCCTCTTAATAGCTTTCGGCTGGCTATCGCTATCACGCTTGCACTCGCAACTGACAGTATATTTGTCACTCGTGTGTCAGAAAAACGAAGATTACCGATCGCTATTAAAAAAAAGGTAGCACTGAATTGATTTAATCTTTTAGTTAGTCCCTATTGGTTGATTATATCACGTTTATAACAGTAACTGACCACTCAAGTGGCCAGTATTTCGCGGCATCTTAACACTGTACTTTCATTTTAATATTACTTCAATAAAAAAAAGAAACTTAACAATAAGAACAAAAAACATGGCTGGAATTAGGAACTTATACTACATCGACCAAGATCACATATCACTTCACCTTTTAACTGTAAAAAATCAATATTAACACAAACATAATCAATTAATCATACATGGGTGGTCACATAATTAGAAAACTTTGCAACAACAAATGCCTACAAATATCACTTATTGAAAAAGTACTTGACCAATTTTATTAATTACAATTTACTTGTTCTCAACACCACTCGGAATTATGAACATTTTTAATCTTGTTTGGGGTCAGAAAACATCACTTTTGACAGGTGAAAGACCATTTCATACAAAAAAAACATGGCCTATTTCATACTAATTAGGTAAATAATTAATTAAAAAAAAGAGTGGCAGTAGTTGAGAAAAGCACTACCTATGGCTGCCTTGGCAGAAAGTGTAATTTATGAACTCATACACAAGAGGGCCTCAACCACGTTTCGGCCTTCTATATGACTCGTCCATAAATCGCGTACTTTCTACCCTCGGCAACAATGTATTATACTTTAAATTATTAACTAAGATTTTATGTTCAAGAAGTGCTTCTTAATGAAGGTGGAGTAACCGTGGAAGCACACCACCCAACGTCCTGTGAAGTTTTCACGGTGCAAAGTACCAACAACAAATGTCCATCCCAAAAAAAAACCGTGGGAATTAATCTATTTCTTTGTTCTTATCTGTCGAATTCAAACGTCAAAATGACAGATAAAGACAAAGCATGGCTTAGCGTGAAGTCCACGCAGGCTATCCACGGTTAAACGTTTGTTTCAAAACTGTATGTGTGAACGCCAAAGGTTTTGTTCGCAACTCCTTATAAATTGAAAGCTTTGTTTTTAACTAAAATAAATTTCATATAATTTTAAACCTAAGTTTAATATTTAACGATAAGTGGGGCAAACAATAAAATTGATAAGTCATATTTGTAGGCAAATATAATAAAAGCAAGCGTTTTAAATTATGTAACGACCTATTTATATCCTTAGAGACAACTGTGGTAAAGCATCAGCTTTTAAAACGTAAAAAAACTTTACAACTAATGTTCAATATCCAACAGATAATGCAACTTAAATAAAACTGTACATTCACCATAGACTAAAAATATAATTAAGATTTGTTCTTATTTTAAGTGAGGTATCGCTGTGTATACATTTTGCGTTCTATTTCTAACGTTTGAATAAATCAAACATATAGTTTTGAGAATCAATAACAACTTATACTAGTTCTAGGCAGTAGAGAGGCATTATAGCAGTCTTATCGCCTTTTTAAAAGTGTTAAAGTACCTAGTTATCTCGAGATGGACGTAATTTTTAATTTGAAAAGCGAACCGTTCTTGAGGGAATAGTGAAACAACTTCTACGCGACCGGAGTCGCGGGTAAAAAGCAGTTATTTTCTTGTCGGAATCACGTCATTTTGATATTTTCCTCCTATACTACTAGATTCAATACTTTACCTAGTATAGCAACTTCATGTTTGTAAACAAAAAGTTTCTGTCAAAAATTTCATTTCTGGGACAAGCTTTTTGTTGCCAACAGTAGTTTCTTGTTTGTTAACGGTGGGTCTGCGTTGAGTATAGCGGAGATCCTGTCGCCAGCTACCTACTACATCATCAGACCAGCTCGATGGTGCCATATCATTGTAGTGTCATTTAAGTTACGTAGGTATACCAAATTCCAGCTCAATCAGTCCCCTGGACGTGGTTCAAATCTTTCTTGCACGATACATACAATACATACATTGCAAGTATAAAGCTTGTAAAAAAAACAAAGTTCGAAAAAACTGTTTTCATTGGCTGTTTAAAATAGCCACGTGGTTTCATTTGTTTACATTTTGTTAAGTGCCTAAACAAACTGAGTATAGTCATTAGCAAGTTGTTATTGATTCCAAAAACCTCAACAAATCAGGCACTAAAACACAATACATTTAAATGCAATTAAATGACACTTGAGTTTCATTAAGCGCGAGGCGTTTATCTCTCTCCATCTTCTATGAAAGACAGGGAGAAACTGGCTATTCATAATATTCGAAAAGCCTTATTCGTGACGTCTTTTAAGGCTGGTAACACAAGCCAAAAGACGTCACAATACGTACAAAAATTACCGTAAGTGCTTTTGTACCACAGAATAAAGACTAAAGGCATAGAAACCGTACTAAATTGGCAGAAAATAAATTATGGTTCACTTCTTTTTACTTATGGTTTTCATAGTGAGTTGGAAAGAGATGAATCTATAGCTGTTCTTTCGTTATTTGGTACATCGTCACAAGTAAGGCGTGATTTGGACCTAAAAGCACCTACAGTATTTGGACCTATAGACAAGGAAAGACAAATCCTTCCCATAGGAAGGACAAAGAAGTCCCTGTGTAAAACCTTATGACAATGACAGTTAAAGAAGAGAAAACAGCCTACTTTTTGTTTCATTTTTTGTCATGTAATAAGTAGAGAAAGATAGCTGACGCAAAGTACGTCTTATAGTCCGGTTTCTATGCTATGTTCTTATTATGTGTTTTGTACCTACAAACTATTACCGAACATCATTCTGTCGTCGTATAAACTTAATCTATTACACTCACTAGCTCTCCCTTTCTGCAGGGCCCTGTCGCGTCGCGCCCTGCGCACCGCAACTGGCAGGTCCCCTGGCGTCTTGACCCTGCCTGCAGGGTTCAACAGATGTATGTCACCTGCCGAGGAAAATATCTCACTAACCTGCTCCAACGAGTGTTGTCGCTTGATCATCAAGTTTTTCAACGAAGGTTTCGGCGACTTCGGCTTCTCCACTTCAGCAGTCGTTATAAGCTTCAAATCAGTATTAATTTCTCCATTGAACGCAGCTAAATACACAGGATTATCAACACTAAAACCATTCACTAAATTCTCTTTGTCATTCGGATCGCTAAACTCATTATCGAAATTAGAATATTTATTTTGAAATTTGTTAAAACCAAAATCTGTTTTGGTTTGCGTTGCTTCTTTTAAAACTTCATTTTGGTATTTTTTCTTGTCTTCTTGTTTGGGAATGGCTTGCATTGTGATTTTTGATCCGCCGTTTTCTGAGAGCAGCATTAGATGTTCGTCTTCGCTTGACGAACAGTCCGAATTTAGATCGAAAGGAGAGTCATTGCCGTTGTAAGTAGGAGTCTGGTTACTCTCTATATACTGTAATTCTAGATTAATACTAGCTCTTGAAGAGCTAGCGCTGTTAGAGTTGGTTATAATCCTGTTGTCACAGCTTAAACGTTTCTTCACGGTAGAATCTTCAGATTCAGAATTTCCAGATTTGAATATGCTTTGGGACGACATAGACGCCCGAACGGAAATTTTATTGATGCTTTCAGAGCTACCGCGTTTTTTCATCTCTATATTAAAATCGGTAGGTTTAGATTTAGGCACAATAACGGCAAATACTTGGTTCGGTTCGTTTTCGTTGGTCGGGAGCTCTCTGAAGCCGAAAATGTTTTCTGTACGCATTTCTGACTCTATCATCATGGTAGGAGACAGCGTTCTATTGGGTGGAGATAACGTGCAAGGCGCTTCGAAATTAAAAGGACTCCTATCCTGATTTATAACCAAATTCGAAGGCCTATCAAAAGTGATATTGCTTGGCTTCTCGTTGACAACAGACGTCCTCGTCCTTCCATTCTGCAGAACAGTCGTTTCAGGCACCAACTTTACCTCAGTCTCAACTTTGGACCTGTTCAATTTCTTCTCGAAAAACTTTCTGATGCCCCATTTGGGTTTCTCTACTTTGACATCCTGGAGCAAATTCGTCTGTTTCGGGCCTCGATCGACATCATGGGAGCTGACATCATTCTGGACATAATCCAACGGTCTCTGATACGATCTAATTTCATTAAAGCCAGAATTCTCATAGTCTTGGATGGGGATTCTTGTAACTCTGGCGACGGAGAGGCAGTTCTCGTTGCAATTTGGGACTTTAGGTGCGTCGACGGGTGTGGAGATGTCTTTGAGGCTCTTGTGTATGAGCTCTACGGCGGCGTGCGTGTGTGTGTGCGTGTTGCGCTCGATGCAGGCGTTGCGGCCGATGTGTGGGTGCGGGTAGAGCAAAGGTGTGGTGACGTCACATGTCTGGGTGGAGGTGCAGTTGGAGTTCTTGTCTGACTCTGGAGGTGGGTCGGTGGAGTCTCCTGGAAAGATATGTTGGATGTACTCTGACTGGGTAGTCACCGAGGAAAAGGTCTCTACGCGGGTAAATGGGTATCCCTTCATTATTCATAATTTCATTTGCCATAATGGTCACTGGCCACCTGACCTTTATTTACCATAATATGACATAACATAATTTCATTTGACATAAAGACATTTTTTCTTAAATCGTAAACCTTTCAGGTAATTTTTACATGCCATTGTATAGAGACCAATAGGTTAGGTTAGGTTTGTTTTATTACAATTCTGAATAGTTCATGGTTTCAGAAAAAATGCCTTTATGGCAAATGAATATTATGGCACATGATCGTTATGGCATATTAAATTATGTCATATGAAATTCGAGCAAATACAATAGGGATATGCATGTTTTTTTTACAGCTTCAATAAAAGCTGATTCATGTAACAAACAAGAGAGATTTTTTTTTTTAATATCTATAAAAATAACCAAGACATAAGCCAACAAAGATTTGTACCTCTTTCTAGCAAAACAGAATTTTACGTGGAGTTTATATGGGCAAACTGCACGATGACGTCACCGGTGCACTTCGGATCTCTCTATCGAATTAGCATTTTAAAATGCTTGTATCACCCGTATTTCTCGACCGATTTCAATTTTAATTTCACCTTTGGTGATCTTTTTACGGTGTTTTCATATTTTGTTGAGAAATGCGATTTAAAAAATCCATGCATATTCCCGAAATTAGGTCAAACGATAGAGAACCGGATAAATGTATTGCCACTATTTCACACGATGACAGGCAATTATACGTAGGTATTTCTGCTCGGTGATTGCGTTATACAAAAAGGCATTTTTGTTTAAATTGTCCCTAGGCAGGTAAATTGATGACGCAAATTTTCACTACTTTTAAAAAGACTTATGAGCAGAATGTATAAAAAGTATTTTTGTCAATTTGACCAATTTTGCCTCAGACACACAGTCATCCATGTTAAACAAAAAGGTCAATTATACGTTTGTATGGACAGCTCACACAAGACCAATAACTCTTTTCTATCATTCGTTTCTATCACAATTTCCCTCTTATGTAATCAAATTTGACTTCCCATTAAATAATAACACTGCACACATACAGTCGCCATCTGATATATTGTAGCGGGCGAGGTACTCAAATATTTTGGAGCAGCATTACTTTTCAATAAATTCGGTACACTAGTTATGGTCAATAACACCAGAACATTCAATTTGTCATAAATATAAGAGCAGCGACTTTTCAATAAATTCGGAACATATAACGAGGTAAAAATATCATGAAGCACAGAACGACAAAGGTATCTATGCAGTCAGGGTGATCATAAAGATCGGAACATTTATGGAAAATGTACCTTAAGTCTGTATCACACAGTTTAAATTCGTTACTATAATTATTATGCATGTCGTTCTTTGGCATGACGTATTTATGTTTTGTTTGGATTCGAATCTACTCGTGACGTGTACACGACATGCATAATAATTATAGTAACGAATTTAAACTGTGTGATACAGACTTAAGGTATATTTTCCATAATTGTTCCGATCTTTATGATCACCCTGACTGCATAGATACCTTTGTCGTTCTGTGCTTCATGATATTTTTACCTCGTTATATGTTCCGAATTTATTGAAAAGTCGCTGCTCTTATATTTATGACAAATTGCATGTTCTGGTGTTATTGACCATAACTAGTGTAACGAATTTATTGAAAAGTAATGCTGCTCCGAAATATTTGAGTACCTCGCCCGCTACAATATATCTGATGGCGACTGTACCTGGCAGTACATACTTAAGTGGCAGTGGGCGGGGCACATTGCTCGCAGGACTGACGGCCGATGGGGTCAGAAGGTTCTTGAGTGGCGTCCGCGGACCGGGAGACGAGCTGTAGGTAGGCCTCCAACAAGATGGAGTGACGACCTTGTAAAGATCGCGGGAACGCGGTGGATGCGAAAAGCACAAGTCCGGTCTGAGTGGAGAGCCTTGGGGGAGGCCTATGTCCAGCAGTGGACGTCTTTCGGCTGACATGATGATGATGATGATGATGACACATACCTGGTGGGTGCGGATGTAGATTGTTGTCGTGTATGACCGGCCCTTGTGTTTGCAGCATTGTCTTCAGTTCAGCCATGCGCTCCTCCACACAGACCGCCGTCAACCTAAAAACGATTACATAGCATATGAAACGGTATATATTGTCTGCCATAATTATTTATAGTCATAATGTGCTTTAGGTCATAATCATCGCAACTCATAACGTATTTTTTTAAAGAAACTGATTCTTTGTCGGGATGTTTATAAATCAAACCTAACCTAACCTAGCCTTGTCTACACATTAGATATTCCAGAAGTTCTGAAAAGTTTACAGTTTCAGGGGAATATAAAAAATTATGACTATCAATAATTATATCAACAATGACATTATGACCGATAAAATTATGGGAAACAAAGGGCTCCCATATGAAACATTTCAAATGCCTTTATTTTAGATTCTAAAATCGATAACACCGTCCCTTAGAAAAACAATCCTATTTCTTTGAGACTTCCCCATACAGACACATTATTCAACCTTTATATGGGGTATTTCTTAGTACATTTCATATGTAAGTGCACCACATTATGCGGTACAACCCCGTTTGCAAACCTAAAACTTAATCAACATTTTCTGAAGGTCTGGTTACACTGACTCCGCGGTTTGCTCGCTCTCTTTATGGGATGTTCTGGGCGCAGTTGTAACCTAACCCACCTGACTTTAGGTCCCCGCAGCAATCTTCTGCGCCCTTGGTTCTACACTGACTCTTTGATGTGATTTACTCGCTCAACGAACGTTATTTTCTTGTCATAGTTATAACATAACCCTAGCTACCTTCAGTGTCATTGCTTCTACACTGATCATTTAACTAGCTTAGCTCGCTCTCCTAACGCGATATTCTGGTCGCAGTTGTAACCTAACCCACCTGGCTTCGGCGTCGTGGTCCCAGCACTCATCGCACGTGTCGCTGGCGATCTTCAAAGCCCTCGCTTCAGGTACCGGGCCTTTTGGTAGCGGCGGCCGCGCCTTTTGACGGGATACGAGGGTCTGAAGAGAAATAATTAGTTATAATAAATTTTGATTGTAGATTGCTTATTGGACAGCTTCTAATAAAAACAGATTGAATTCATATGTCTGTTTCTATTTGAATCTGTTTTTCTGTATCTCCTTGTCTGTGTCTTTTTGCATATTCTTATTTTTTTTCCCCCGTTCCAATTTTCGTTTGTCCGTCTATCTGCCTTGTATCTGTTTCTTTATGTTTGTGTCTATCTGTATTTTTCTGTCTGTATCAGTTCTATTTGTGTTTGTCTGTGTCTGTGTCAGTCTATCTGTCCCTCTGTGTCTGTCTGTGTCTGTCTCTGTCTGTGTCAGTCTGTCTGTGTCTGTCTCTGTCTGTGTCAGTCTGTCTGTGTCTGTCTGTCTCTGTCTGTGTCAGTCTATCTGTGGCTGTCTGTGTCTGTCTCTGGCTGTCTATCTGTGTCTGTCTCTGTCTGTCTGTGTCTGTGTCAGTCTGTTTGTGTCTGTGTCAGTTTATCTGTCTGTGTCTGTGTCAGTCTCTTTGTGTCTGACTTTCTGTCTGTCTGTGTCAGTCCGCCTGTGTCTGTCTGTCTGTCTGTCTGTCAGCCTGTATGTGGTGTACCTGCATGGCAGCGCGGTGCGCGCGCTGCGCGTGGTAGGGCACGTGGTGCGGCGGCGTGCGGCCGGGGTGTGCGCCGGCGCAGCGCCACAGCATCTCCCACAGCACGAGCCCGAGCGCGTACACGTCTACGGCGCAAAGAGCTGCGCCTGCGCCGTCCAGGTCTAAAGCGCCGTCGAGCGCTTCAGGCGCTAAGTAGCGGAGTGTTCCCGCCTGGCAAATAGACATTGTTTGAAAACATCATTCAAGGAAAGTTTGATGCGAATAGTCTGTTTTTTTTTTTCGTTTTCACCTTTTAACGCTCAACCAATCGTTTATAACCCGGAGAAAAAAGTGGTCCTTTTTATTCCAGAACATTTTATGTAAATGACATTGCTGTAGCACTTGACGGATGTAAAGAGGGCACGCTATCTATACTGATTTTATGAAGGCTTTCGACATTATAACCCTTGGCATTCTTCTCAATAAAATCGAGCATATGGGTATTTTTGGCTACCTGCTGCGATGATGTGAGTTTAATCTCAAAAATTAGTCCCATTTAGCGGCTCTCCCTGGCTATAAATCTCGTGACATTGAACATTCCTACAGGAGTACCACAAGGATCGCACTTGGGTCCCCTTTTTTTTCAAGGTGTAGTTTTAAGGTGTACGCAGTAAACGTAAACGGTTTTAATTTTAATTTCAATTAAAGTGGTTTTATTTGCGATTAAAGTTGGATTTGCTAGAAATAAATTAATGAATCTCGCTCTACTCTGTTTTATTATGGCCAGGAGAAGGCACAAGAGCACACAAGTCACCTGATAAATGAGATACCCATAGATATTTGAATTCCGAAAACTACAATCTCAAGACTGCAATCCAAAGACTGTGTGTCTGTAAACTAACCTCGGCGAGACAGGCGGTGTTGGCTCGCTTGTTCCTCTGCAACACCTGCGCGAGCCCCAAGTCGGCGAGTCGCGCTTGTCCGTTACACACGAGCACGTTCGAGCTGTTCACGTCGCGATGCACGATACACGGTTTCGACGGGGCTGGGAAGACAAACATTCAGGTAAGTCGGACGACGCGGTCAATTGTTTTTTTGACCTTAAAGAGAAACAGATTGTACCCTGAAATTTATTTATTACAAGCTACGCTACATGAAAATAGAAGTTAAAAATTCTGTTTGAATTTCTAAATTTTTCATTTAATTGCGTTAGGCTGTTTCGGAGCCTTTTCAAGACAAAATTAAAATTATAAAAAACGACCAAGTGCAAGTCGTTTTTTTTTAAATTACTATTATTTGTTATAGAAATATACACTTTGAGAAAATTAAAATTGTATAGTGCCCGCGCACAGCTCCACCGCTATCAGTTCTCGAAGAATGACTCAC
Source organism: Acleris literana (assembly GCA_946894065.1). Taxonomy (NCBI): domain Eukaryota; kingdom Metazoa; phylum Arthropoda; class Insecta; order Lepidoptera; family Tortricidae; genus Acleris; species Acleris literana. The sequence goes on from OX335696.1 coordinate 4,049,969, forward strand.
AGTTAGTATGCAGATGCGCGAGCGCCGAGCTGAGCCCGTGCGCGAGCGTGGCGAACTCGAGCCACGTGAGCGGCGCGCGCTCCAGCCGCGCTCGCAGCGTGCCCGCGCACAGCTCCACCACGATCAGGTGCGAGCGCGGCCCGCCGGCCAGCCCCGGCCGCGAGTCGCTGCCTGCCAGCGGAAACCAAATCTCATCCCCATCTTGAGTTTCATCCCTATCTCAGTAAAATAAAACCCAATGTCAAAATTCATCCCCATCTCGAGTTTCATCCCATCTCAGTAAAATAACAACTTGAAGTTAAATTTCATCCCATCTCGAGTTTTATCCCTATCTCAGTCAAATAACAACCCAAAGTCCAATTTCAAACCCATGTCGAGTTTCATCCCTATTTCAGTAAAATAACAACCCAAATTCAATTTTCATCCCATCTCAAGTTTCATCCCTACCTCAGTAAAATAACAACCCAACGTCAAATTTCATCCCCATCTCGAGTTTCATCCTATCTCAATAAAACAACAACCAAAATTCAATTTTCTTCCCCATCTCAAGTTTCATCCCTATCTCAGTAAAATAACAATATAAAGTCAAATTTCATCCCCGGCTCGAGTTTCATCCCTACCTCAGTAAAATAACAACCAAAAGTCAAATTTCATCCCCACATTAATTAAATACTTAGAAAATGCCATCTAATCTCATTTAAATCTCATCCCATTAGCAACTCCACTCTACTACCATCAGGTGCAAGTGCAGCCCGCCGCCCAGCCACCGGCCGCCACTATTATAAACCAAGTGTTGGCAAATAACATGCCGATATGCCAAAATCTCAATAAGATATCTCAAAATCACATGTCATTTTTATCAAATCTCATCCCAATCTCAATAAAATACCCTCCAAGTCATGGCTGGACCCCATATGAATATCTCAAAATAATACGTCATCTTAATCAAATCTCATCCCCATCTCAGTAAAATACCAACCCAAACTGAAGACTCATCCCCACCTCAATAAAATACAGTAAAATGCCATCCAAGCTAGTTTAAGTCTTATCACCATCTCGAACCCTGTGTCCAAAATCACATATCTCAGAATGATCATGAATACCCTGCGGTGAAACGAGATAGCACTTTTGATGAGTTGCCAATGGAGAGGGCAAACCTGCGCTGGAGTCGAAGCAAGCCTATAATAAACGGTTACTTACCTATAAGTTATTTTTGAAAAGAAAATACGCATAAAATTAAATGAAGTTAAAACAATCATTACATATCAGCATCGTCCTTTATGTCTCCTGTTCCTAAAATAAATCAATTAAAGCTTCCTTAAATATGAAACAGGGCAATAATATTTTTGCTGGCCTGTTGGCAATGTGAAACTGGGAAAGAATATTTTGCCGGCCTGTTTGCACTAATCAAAACATTTTGTTGACCTGTTCATATAAGTGATGTTTTGTGACCCCGACCCAAACCACCTTTAGTGATATTTCCAAACAGTATTGTGAAAAAAAAAAACAATAACTAAATAAATAAAACACTATACAAACCAACTCACCGTAATACTTCAGTATGTTGGGGTGAGACAGATGCGGAAGCGCGTATATCGCTGCTTCTTTCTGCCACGCGCTCGCGCTTGAGTAGAGCTTCACAGCAACCGGCGTCGCGCCGAGGCTGCCACGCCATACTGAGCCGAATTTACCTTGGCCTAAAGACGAAAATTTTGTGTATTAGTCTAGTATTCGGAGTCGGCGCTTATTTCAAAAAAAGGATAAATAAGTTTCAGTCAAAAAACTCATTTTTAGACAAGCCTTTTTTGCCGACTGTACCTTTTTTTGTACATTACTTGGATTGAACTACTGAGGATTACTTTTTAATCGCTGAAAAAAAAACATTCAGCGATTTAAAAGTCACAAACAAAACAGCGTCAAATATCAAAAAAGAAACGTTTAAGACTCAAAACATCTTTACCTATATGCTCTATGAGGGTGAGATTGTCCACACAAGACAACCCAGTCGCCAGCGCATCCGGTCCCGTGCCCATGACGTCACCTGAAAACATACGTCACCAGATAAATATCAGAGGACAATCGCACACATATTGACGTCGTCCCAAACTATACTCCGTTTGTTTAGGTACTTAAAAAAATGTAAACAAAGCAGCAATAAAGCAGTTATATAGATCGTCAGCCACTAGAAACAGAACACTGATACGTCAAAGTGCAATAAAACAGTTTTGATTGGCTGTTTAACAATGCCACGTGGTTTGGATTGTTTACATTTTTTAAGTACCTAAACAAACGGAGTATAAGCTCTGCTCTAGGCCTGTACTATGGGTGCTTGACAACACGGGAACGCTCTTCCAATCTTTATACACATTTTCTCAAAGACGTTAAATTAACATTATTTACTCAATAGAAAGAAAAGTTCGAGCTGGAGTTACAGTCGACTTTATGCGGCATACTTTAGTCCTTTGTCACATTAACGTCATGTTTAAAACTGCTACACTAATCTTTCAAATGTGTTAAAGCGATAGGGTACAAAAATGTGCTATTTAAATGATGATACCTGGAAGACCGAACGTCTCCCGGATTGAAAACGAAATTTCCCGAAGATGACAACTTGACAGATCGATTTTTCGCCCCCGTAAACCCCTATATTTCAAATTTCATCGAAATCGTTGGAGCCGTTTCCGAGATTCAGATTATTTTAAAGGTATTATATAGATAGATAGATGAGTACCTTTTTCAACATCCCCACCGCTCAAATCATCCTTATCCGCCTCAGCCTTCTTGCAATAGAACTTCCTGAGAACGACAGCTGTCACCAAGATGGCGACGATCGCCAAAATGGCCGACGCCACCACGTTGGAGTAATTCGGCTGTATAGACGCTGTTCGCACGGTGGACTCCGCTTTCGGTGTGACCACCTCTTCTTTCTGAGATCCTGATGACAAATTTTCTTTATTATGGACTACAAATTATTATTCTTCATCTTCAAGACCCTACGCCCCAAACGATTTTCATGCATGACACCTACACAGTTTGGTCGTTCTAAGAGGCCCGATTTGACAGCTGTCAACGCAGTATAAATATAACCTCAAACACATAGTTTGTACTGAGTTGACAGCTGTCAAATCGGGCTTCTTAGAACGACCAAACTGTATCTTAGAACTCTTAGAGGGTGCTTCAGGTTTGTACTTGTCTCTCACTCGCTCTCCTAAACTCTTATTAAGAGCGAGTGAGAGAAATACAAACAAGCACCTTCTAAGTGCTCACAGACTGTACATATTGTTCCAGAAGATCCAAATGCATTGCCAACTGTGAATACTAAAATGGAATGTCTCTATGCTAGTAATTTCACCGGTTGTCTTATCCCCACACCGGAACACAAAAATGCGAACACTGGTGCTTTTCATACTTTAGTATAAGATAGTGGTAGCGATCCAGATGGTTATGGTTCCCCTATGGAATCCCTAAACTGAAAACCAATTTAGGGCAAATGATAATTCGGACAAACGATGCGTTAGGACAAACGTTATTAGGGATTCTGAGGGACACCCGATCCAGATAGATTGGTAAAAACCCCAGACAAGACTGTGTTATTACAAGAAACTTACTAAAGTCAGCGTTGCAATAACTGTCAGTGCAACAGCAGAACACCTGCGCGCCTGGCAGGATGGTCTTCACGCGTGTGCACTTGTCGCACTGCTGGGGAGATGACTTCCAGCACCCTGTGAAACATATACGTCATCATCAGTAAGGTGACCCAAGATTTTATCAAATTTCCCTTTTTCCATTGTATCATTTCATGGGTCGCTATTTTCTGCTGAAACCATGATGTTTTCAGATATCTTAAACATTAATTACGTGGGCTAGGTGACCACCAAAAAAAATAACTCATGCGGCGGGAAATGACTTTTGATGAAATTAGAATTCTGCATAATGATTAGCGATCGGAAATTCGGATGCTTTTATTGTTTTGTTTTTGTTATTGTATTGATGTTAAGTACTGCCCTACTAAGCATAATGGCGATATCTCAGACAAAACATCTGTAGAAATTGCAACCTAGTTACAAACATAAGAGAGTTGAATCTGCTTTGGCTATTTTATTTAGTTATTGCATTTTTGCTTAGGAGGGCAGAGTAGTATGGAGGCGGACTCAATTTAATTTTGCTAATAAATTTCCCGGGATTTCCCGGAATAGCGGAAATTAGGATACGTATACACATACGTATTTAAAGTATTTAAATAACATATTTTAGTTGTTTCTTTTTACAAAATATGTGGTTTGTTTAACTAACCGTTACACTATTCTTTAACATCAAGCTAAATTAAATTTGTTAAATTACATATTATTCTTATGAAAACGAATGGTACTAACGTTAGTAGTTTTGTTAAGTCACCAAATTAAAACAAATATACATAGTCATACAAAATTGAACTGTTTACCAACGTGTAGGAATGTTAACAAAATTGCTGAAAATAGTCATAACCTAAATATTTTGACAGTTATCACTATTTCCTGATGTTTTATAAAATCCCCGAATCCCGGAACTTAAATAATTAAAATAACATCTTTAACAAGCCAACTCCATAGTTGCTGAGCTTTTTCCGGAAATTTGCTAATTGTAGGTATAAAAGCATCCGAATTTCCGCTCCCTAATACACTTGAAAGGTGTTTTAATAAAATAAAGCCATCATCATTATTGCATGAAGGAAAACTTACATTTTCAAGATTTTTACAATCAAACTGTATGTAACCTAGCCTTATCTACTCGCACCTTCAGAACAATAGTGACCTAATTCAAAATTTCTGCTTTCAAACTTCAAGTCGTAAATTTATTACTATAGAGACCAAACTCGAAATATAAAATTTCTGAATTAGGTCACTATTCTTCTGAAGGTGATTGTAAGCAATGAAAGAAATTCTAAAAAGTTAACAGTTCCAGGGAGACGTGCATAGTTGGTTTATATCTTTGCTCATTTCCATAGATTAGTAATTTAAATACTTTTGACATCTTGGGAATTGACTCCCAATTATGACCTCAACCTTAAATCTCTTTCCACAGTTCCACACATGTAGTCAGCACGGCTAGCACAAGTTGCCCGCGATTTGTTTGTCGCTCGGATCTCCCTTTCTATCTAGTCAGCAACGATAGAGATACACTGAGCGACAAGCGAGAAAATACAACTTGTGCTACGCGTGCAGGTCCAAGTAATTTATTAACCGACTTAAAAAAAGGAGGAGGTTATACGTTCCACTGTATGTTTTTTTTTTATGTATGTTCACCGATTACTCCGTCAATTGTGGACCGATTTCAATTTTTTTTTTGGTTTGATTGAGTATACTTCCGAGGTGGTCCCATTGTCACCAAATCTGTATCTGATGAGGGGATCAGTGAGGAATTGAGGGAACTCCTCAAATATTGTAGGCAAACATATAGCGATTTTAGTATTTTTAGTAACAAGTCCAGCATTTGCATTCAGAAAGTATCATTTGGTGTAGTGGAACTCATGATGAAGACCACAGATGGCCACCGGAACTCCTCAATGGTACCAATTTCAAGGGTGGCGATAAGATATCTCGATTAAGATAGTTGAGCGACTACCTACAACGAATAATATTTACTTGTTGAAATATGACTATGTCTTTCCCGCGGCGTTGCTTGCGGCGCGCTTGATATAAGTTAAAGTTTCATTTCAACTAAGCAGTGGGACTACGTAACAGCGTATTATGATCACTAAAAAGTATAAAATAAAATAAATGTTTTAAAAAACAAAAAACCGCCTTCAAAAACTCAAAAAATAACTTCTTTAAAATTATAGGCACCTAATACCTATTTGAGTTTTTGAAGGCGGTTTTTTGTTTTTTAAAACATTTATTTACCATCTAGGTTTCGCCTATGACTATATCCATATTATAGTCATGTCATTTATCGCTTTACCCTTGCAGACTAGACCCTTGTTCCCGCGTGAAGGAGTCAAACATAGCAAACACGAAACTTTCCCATTTATAATATTAGTGTGATTTCTCTCCTTTTAACACTTCACTTGAAACAAACAAACAACTTAATAAAATCTTGGGAGTCAATTTATTTCTATAGTATTTATATCGTTGTCTAGTACCCATAGTAGTACAAGCCTAGAGCTTAGTTTGGGACTAGGTCAATTTGTGTGAGATTGTCCCCTGATATTTATTTATTTATTTAATTTATAATGTACTTCAAATTGTCAGAGTGACTTGAAATTTGGCATACTTACGCAATCCCGATGAGAATACAATTGGTATGATGATGGAGATGGAAGATAGCCATAGGAATTCCTCAATGGCTTATAAATCCTTTGAGTTTGCACTCATTTTACTTGTCTTTTAATAGTGAGTTTATATCAGCAATAAGGTATATTATTAAAAAAATTACCTTGTCCAAGAACGGTGATGTTCCCAACTTTATCGTCTTTCAGGTACAGAGTATAGCACGAAGCCTTGGGGTCCGTGCACTGTTCCACCTGCACCGACTCTCCATTCCGCACCGTTTTAGATATCACACCTGGAGGATCTACAAGATAAAATAATAAAATTTGGTCCATTTGGTCAAGAATTGAAAAGAATTTGACAACAGGATGTTTTCATTTTACTATACAATAAAGGCCTATTTCAGACGTAATTACGAATAATGTGCCAATAGGGGTCTCCTGGGTAAAAAAAATAATAAAACTAATTAGTAGGCCGTCAGTAAGATTATTAAAAAATATTGAACACATATTTCAAATCAATCAAAATTGACAAACATAACGCGCATCAAAGTTTGGGAGTGGGGGCTCGTGACGTCACAACGTGGTATAAAGTGTGCCACGGCGTGACGTCACGCGAAACTTCAAGGCACTGTATCTTCGACATTTTTTGTTTAATTGACAAAAGAAAAAATATGTGTTCAATATTGTTTGATAATGTAAATTACGGACTAATTAGATTTTTTTAGGACACTAGCCCTTTACGGAGTCTCATTATTTCAATAAAAACTTTGAAAAGGTGTTCTGATAAAAATCTATCTTATGGACGTTTTCTTAAAAAGCATACAATTATTTTTTATTATTATGTTCTAAGTTTCTTTTTTTAATATTAGTGTTTGCTACGCCCACTTTTTTCCTACCAGGTCAGAATGACGTAATTTTGTTTGTAACTGTGTTTTGTTTTTTTTTACGTCTAGCACTAGCTGTGATTAAGAACCCTTTGGCATTTAAGGGTCATACACACTCGCAAAAACAAAAGTTGTCTCTCCTGTGGTCAATAGTTAAAGGCTTGTGTGCATATAAGTTATGTTTTTATTTGCTAGGACTAAAGTAGAACTGACGGCTTTATGAGCATGTGGGTTCAGCCTGCAAATTAGGCCTTAAAAACGTTAACTTCGGCTATGTCCACAGGAAAGACGGTAACCTAAATCTGTGTATGACCCTTAAGCTCTTTAGCCATTAGCAGAAGTTTGTTTATTTATTTTCTCAGTAAATAATGAACAAAAAAAATGTATGCTTTTCAGACAAACCTCTATCAGCATAATTTTTTTAGAACACTACCTCCTAAGACCCACCATGCAACGAAATTTGCCAAAGGAAAATGAACCTATTGTGATCGCAATAAAGTCAATTTTCTATTTTAATTGTCAGCCATAAAAGCAAGGGAAATTCTACTTTATCTCCTTTGCAATAGATCTTTATTGCAATGGCCGTATTATGTACATTTTTTTGTACGCGGGGTCTTATGAGGCAGTTCCTGTTGTCAATTGGCAGCTCATAATTTCTTTGATGTGTTTTGATATGAATTATTTTCCTTCTTTATCTAGCCTCATAAGGCCCTATGTGCAATAGGATGTACATAATCAAGCCAATTCAATTTGAACTGTATTGCAGTGGGAATAAAGTTTATTATACTTTGTGAACTGAAAATAGCATTATCGAACAAACGTAATTGAACTTTATTGCCTTGATGGTAGATTCAAAGTCCAACTCACGAAAATCTTCCTGTTTTTAGTATGGTGGAGTTTACGAGGCTAGAAGAAAGTAGTTTGTAAAAAATGTGACATGATGCTAGACTCTATATAACAAGAGCTACAAGATCTCAAGGGTATAGTCAAATTTAAAAGTGATCAATAAAATTAGAGACTTCAGGGCTAAGTATAGTCTGAGTAAATTTTTTTAGTCTCTTAATATAATGACAACATTGTTTTCTAGGTATATTCGCAGTAGTTCCTTCAGCATTAATTATAATCATAAACATAATCAATTTATTGCATCCATGGTATTTACAGAGGTCTTACAGTGAAATATTTTGCTAAACATGGACTCTATTACGGTATAGCAATCTTAAATACTAAATAATAAAATAAAATAAAAGATAACCCAAATTTAACAAAGTTAGGACTTACTTATTACACTAAAAAGTTACAAAATATTAATTCAAACTCTTTTTCTACACTAACACAAAAAAATTAAAAGTTGAATACTTTCTTACATATCTATTTAATTAATTAATTTTCTAGGTATTCTGACAAAGTGACGTAACAATTGTTGATTAAAAATATATTTAATTTATTGATGAAAGTGGTATACTTTTTTTCTGCTTTTACGTCTTTAGGCAGGCTATTATAAATTTTAATGCACATCACATGTGGACCTGAGTATGAGTGCCTGTTAGTATGAAAATAGTAGTCATGTTTCCTTCAAAAGGTTCATCAAAAAGGAACTACTGTGAATAATCCATGTTCCCTAGTATTTGGGTTCAAGCTTGAGTCAGTGTATACATACCATTATCACTCTCAATCATAACTTGAGCATTCTTCTCGTCATCTTGTTGTGGTGTACTCCTCGCTACATTATTGATTTTGTACAAGCAAATCTTGGGGCCTACGGTAGTTGGAGCCTCTACAGTCTTTTCCCTAACCTTCTTTACATCATTTGACAAATCATTCTTGTTCCCTCTGTCCAATTTACCAGAACTTATGGCATTACGCTCTAACGACCCTATCATCCGAACACCTTCTGATTCCCCAGAAAATTGATTCAAATTCAAATCTGGCTTTACAAAGTCTTTAGGTATGCTCACACTCCTCTTTCTTATCCGTCTTCTAGCTGGCCAGTTACCATTTTCAATTTTTGTAATTGGAACACTTCTTTTACTTATTATTTTTGGATGATCTTGGGTCTGTGTGGCTGGCCAGTAGTCTTGCAAGTTGCCCCACTGAATTGTTCTTCTATGGTGGTATTTGGTAAACGTCCGCACATAATGGTAAGGTTTCACTTGGTGGATGCTGTTTTTCGAATCTTGGGCTTCCTGCGGCCGCGACGTTAGCACTCTGGCCGTAAAAATAAAGAGAAACAACACAACACATTTTAAAAGCGGCGTCATTCTCTGGTTGAACAAGCCCTCCATTATACTCAAATTTATATTAGCAACATATTAACCGCAGTTAAAGGTTGTTAAGTGCATAATTAATTACGAAAACCTAGCAACGCAAGACACTGCAGATTTTATTGATTTTCTAACACGATGCGAAAAGCATGGTGACTATGCAATTTTAACTGTTCACTTGACCTTTATAAATCCGGTAGTCACTAGAGCATTGACACAGGCGATTAGATTTTTAACCCGTACGAAATCTAGCTAGCAAATTCTTTGTAATGTTTGCATCGTAGTAGAAGATGGAACTGTGTAAGTTTATCTTAAGCACTTGTTATCACTGGCACAGTATTGGTATGATTATAACAATGGTACATGAAACTGTTTGGTGTTGGTTTATTTATTTAAATAGCGCACATTTCCTATGTGTAGAGATTTAAATACGGATCGATAGAATGTTGACAAACACCTCGCCCCGTGCCGACATATTGATTTGTTTTTTTTAATTATCACACACCACGCACTAATGTCGTGATATGAAATATGAATGATTGCATACAAAAGTAACATTTATTTAGTAAAACGAATTTAATAATATGTGCCTTTTTTAACTAATTTACTACACCATTTTTTTATGAAAAGTAAAAGTCGTGATTATTCTTATGTTGGCTAAATATGTATCAATATACTTTTATACCAAGATTGAACTTTTTTACATGATAAGTCACTGCTACCAACACTGAAATAAATTATTTGTACCTCGGTTTTGGTCGTTGACAGTTAAGTTGACAGTTGACAGATCACGATCGGATGATCGGATCGGGCGGGGCGCAAGCGGGCGGGACGAGGTGACGGTCGGTCGGCAGAAGGAAGATCTTCAGAATTTTTATTCTATTTCTAACTAATTACGTTGATTGATATCACCTCTATCTAGCTCGACCAACGCCTTATTTTCGTACCGAAGCCGTTTGAAACTAGTAAAATGTCTGCAATATCAGCGGCGGAAGAAATAGACGAAGCGAAGGAGCGAGCCCACTTTCGCGCCGTTGTGACCGCTTTTAAATACTATAAGTAAGTAAATTGATTACAAAAATAACTTTAGGTCAGTTTATAATTATATATTATGCCTTAAAATTCATTTTCCGGCGAGTTTTCGCTGCAAGAGAGGTTACATTTCCGCTTAGCAACAGTTCTTTGTTAGGAGTAGGGACGATCCATTTATCCTATTTAGGTATAACAAAAGGTTTGTTTATGTCGCTATACACGTGCCGGACTGTGACCCTATATCCTTAGCTCGTGTTTACCTTAGATTTCAAGGCTAATTAACATTGTGTTGGTGTACAAATGGGTAAATGATGTCTAATGTGATGAATAAATATGAACATTGTTGTTGTGGTTTGAAAATGGAACGATACGATTGGTAGATCCGAGATGTGATTTGAATAGATGTTGTTTGCAAATCAATGGAAATTATGGATTGGGATTGGTAGGTATTTCCTTTTTTTTTACTAATTAGCTGTGCAATATATTGTATGATATAAACAATATTTCAACACAATTTATAATTATTAAGCAATTAAAATAAGCCAAGTATTGGACCTGCTTAGAACTGGCAACTACTTGTAACAACCTGTTGCATTTTTTTTTAGTCATTAATGTTTTTTTTTACAAGGTTTTATTTACCTAGTTATAATATTTTTTTATGATTAGTTTATTTTATAATTTTGGCTATTGCATTGTAAATTCAGTGGATTTTTAAATCTACACTTATATTATAAAGGGGAAAGATTTGTATTTTTCTATGTCTCTAACAAATAAACTCAAAACTATTGGCCTGATTTCAAAAAATCTCTCACCATTTGAATGCTACATTATCCTGGAGTAACGTAGGCTACATTTTATTCCTGAAAAATAAACAGTTCTTGTGGGATGACAAAAATATGAATTCTACATGGATGAATTCGCTGGCAGAAGCTAGTTTTTGATAACACTGTTTGAATGTCTCTAACTTAGATAATCATCACCCAAAAATTAAGAAAAAAAAAACATGTGTATCTTTTGCTTAACTTATTAACTAAAACGAAAAAAAAATATTTAGGTATTTATTTAATTTTGAAGCCACTCATAAAATCTCAGCAGGCACCAGTTGAATGTAGCCGTCTTATACAGCTCAACCGATTTTCATGTAATCTAGCTAAGAACCATTCTAATAAATCTAACTTTATGTAAAATAATACGTATCCAAATCATCATAGACATAAGGGTGATTCCACAGGCGTTTCAACCGCCGTCAGTCCGGTGTCGTAAGTATTTAAGAAATAGGCGATAATATACTTAAAATTCGATCAATTGTGGCAAGAAGTACGATAACAGTATAGCTCTGTGTGAATGTTAGACTGACGGCGGTTGAAACGCCCGTAGAATCACCCATAAATAAACTTATTTAAACCCCCACCCTTTCCATTGCCAGTTAAAGTGACGAAAGCTCTAACCCCCTTCTACTTATGTTAGCATATAAGCTTGATGTGTAAATAAATTAAAATTTATTAAAAATATGTTTGCTTAACACCTAGCAATCAATCAAATTCAATGTTAAAATCACTTAAATTAATGTCCTCAGGTGAATTTAGTGGAATTAATTAATTAATTAATTTCATTAGACAGGCAAACAATTTACAGGCTACATTAAAAAAAAATGTTTTCTATGAAGTAATAAACATACATACAAATAACAGTCAAACTTGTCGAGAAATAATAATAATCATGAGTGACATGGTTATTAGAGATGGGCCGACTACTGACTTTGCCGACTGGCCAGTCGGCCGACTAATCGGTTTTCAATTTGCCGATTAATCGGCCGACTAGTCGGCAATGCCGATCGTAGTATTTTGCTAAGTTCGGGTGAACTCGGAAACGTTCGTTTCGCTTCGTCCGTCGCGCTTTGTTATCTACCCCTACCACGTTTTGACCAGTTTTGTTTACGTTTTTTTTACAAACTAATACAAATTAAACAATTAGAACCCTAACAGTATTAAAACGAAACTATCTAGTGCTTTTTATAACTATGTCGAAAAGAAAATCACGTGTGTGGACATTTTTTGACGATATTTCCTGTTGGCAATAAAGTGCCGAATATTTTGCCGACTAGTCGCCGACTAATCACCGACTAGAAATGATGCCGAATAGTCGGCTTTCCCGACTAATCGTCGACTAGTCGGCCCATCTCTAATGGTTATAAATAGAAATGCTTGCGGGTGAGGACCAAAAAGTTGGACCATAGTTAAGCATAGTTAACCATACAAACAACTAAGTCGAAAAAAGTTCGTCGAAAAGTTTTTTAGTCGAAAAAAGTGCGACGAAAGGGATTTTCGTGTCACAACGGAAAAGTTTCGTAGAAAATTTGATAGGATTTTTGTCTGATATTCAATTTCATATATTAATTTGGATAATATATCAATATACGTAGTATGATAAAATAATTCAAAATCAAATTTGAAATTGGTTATAAAATAAAAAAGTTATAGCCTTTTAAAGTTTTTTGTCTATCTCTTTCTCACGAAACGATGTTTTGCGTGTAATTCATATGGCGGTTGAGTAATATGACGTCATATTCCTGTATTTGTCTCTCTGTCTAAAAGCAAGTTTTAAACATTTATATCTTTCTTATTTTTAAAGATATTAAAAACTATTTATACTCGGCTATTCGGAAGGTAATAAAGCTTCAATTTAAATACTAATAAAAAAATTGGCTAATACCCTATTGAGTGAGTTAGCGTGCCCAACTTTTTCGTCCTTACCCTTGCAATTTCCATTTACCTTTTTTCTGTTTCACCTGGTTTACTGGTAGAGAATGCCATTGGGCATTTAAGTCCACCATTGTACTTTATTGTGATTTGTGCAAATAAGTTTAAATAAATAAATAAACAATTTAAAGCCTACAAAAATGACTTTTTAATTTTGACAACCAATCATAAAATTCTTAACCAATTTTATTGTTAGTTACTCATATTTTTAAGTCTGTCTGTCTGTGGCATCGTAGCTCTTAAACGGGTGAACCGATTTGGATGAGTTTTTTTTTATTTGCAAGCAGGTTTTCTAGCGGTTGTTCTTAGCTAGGTTTCATCAAAATCGGATGGGCCGTTTAAGAGAGAGGCCATTCAAAGAAGGAATCACCACCTCGTAAGACCCCGCGTACAAAAAAATGTACATAATACGGCCATTGCAATAAAGATTTATTGCAAAGGAGATAAAGTAGAATTTCCTTTGTTTTTATGACTGTCAATTAAAATAGAAAATTGACTTTATTGCAATCATAATAAGGTTCATTTTCCTTTGGCAAATTTCGTTGTATGGCGCGTCTTAGGAGGTTATATCGGAGGTTTTTATCTATCAGTTATTATCTCTATTTATTTATATCTCTATTTTATTTTATATTTTTATATGGATTTTAATTATCTGATAATAAATGATTTTAATTAAAAAAAAATCAAGAAATGTTTTAAAAACAAAAAACCGCTTTCAAAAACGCGAAAAATAACATTTTTGAAACGGTAGGTAACGGTGGGTCAGTCCAACTGAATTCGGCTTTTGGTTAAAAATATTGTGAGTCGTCGACTTCAGTTGGACTGACCTTGCTTGCTTTTTTGAAGGCGGTTTTTTGTTTTTTTTAAAGCATTTATTTTATTTATTATTTTTTGTGATCATAATAAGCTTATGTAGTCCCACTTCTTAGTTGATAATAATATAAAACTCTTTTGGTTAAAAATATTGTGAGTCGCCGACTTCAGTTCGACTGACCTTGCTTGCGTTTTTGAAGGCGGTTTTTGTTTTTTTTAAGCATTTATTTTACTTATTATTTTTTGTGATCATAATAAGCTTATGTAGTCCCACTTCTTAGTTGATAATAATATAAAACTCTTTTGGTTAAAAATATTGTGAGTCGCCGACTTCAGTTCGACTGACCTTGCTTGCGTTTTTGAAGGCGGTTTTTGTTTTTTTTAAGCATTTATTTTACTTATTATTTTTTGTGATCATAATAAGCTTATGTAGTCCCACTTCTTAGTTGATAATAATATAAAACTCTTTTGGTTAAAAATATTGTGAGTCGCCGACTTCAGTTCGACTGACCTTGCTTGCGTTTTTGAAGGCGGTTTTTGTTTTTTTTAAGCATTTATTTTACTTATTATTTTTTGTGATCATAATAAGCTTATGTAGTCCCACTTCTTAGTTGATAATTATATAAATCTTTAACAAATTACAAGCTCGCCGCGAGCAACGCTGCGTGTTCATGTTCTTCGTTATAGTCGTTCAACTATCTAAATCGCGATATCTTATCGCCACCCTTGAAATAGGTAACGTTGAGGAGTTCCGGGGGCCGATTTTTGAGTTTCGAGCGTTCGAAAGTTTCACTGGGAAGTAAGCAAAATCTTCGAAACCGTTTTTTGAAATACGAGCGGTAGAATTGAAAACGAATGGTGTGGACAACTCGTCTTGAAATTTTCTATCGCTCGTAATTAAAAAAATACGGTTTCACAGATTTTGCTCACTTCCGAGTGAAACTTTCGAACGCTCGAAAGTCAAAAATTAGCCCTCCGGTGGCCATTTGCGGTCTTCATCGTCAGTTCTACTACTAAAATACTAAAATCGCTATTATGTACCTATGCCTATAATATTTGAGGAGTTCCCTCAATACCTCACGGATCCCCTCATCAGATTCGGATTTGGTGACAATGAGACCACCTCGAAATTATACTCTATCAAACCAAAGATTTTTAAAATCGGACGGTCTGTAAAAAAAAAGCGAGGCGGGTCGCAAGTATAATAATATTGTGTGGCGATGTGGAACCCTCGGTGCGTGAGTCAGACGCACACTTTACCGGTTTTCACTCGCAATTGCAAACCCCTGGGGGTCGCGACCCATACATTGTAAAACATTTATTTAAACCAGAGGTCCCCAAACTTTTTGGTCTCATAGACCACTTGGCATTTGTTTTGGTTTTGGGTGGACCCCCTGCTTACCTAATATTTACGTTATCACGTAAAAACTAGGAAAAAAAAAACGGGATTTTTTTTTTGATACCGTTGGAGCTCTAGCTAGCTAAAAATTGACACAGACTATAATGGCTGATTTACATTGGGCCAGTAAAAGCATGCCAGTAGCAGTACATTGACGAGTTGGTTTTCACGTTTGAAGCGAGAGCTATTGTAACGACGCAATGTACTTCTACTGGCATGCTTTTGCTGGCCCAATGTAAATCAGCTATAATGAAAAGTTAGCGCGGATAAATATTTTTTACTAAGTAAAAAACTACACAAGGAGAAAATTTAAACATAATTTATACCTATAGATAATATTTAATTATTTATATATTTATAAGAAAGTATTACGTAAGTAAGTTGGTACCTACTATCTGTGTATGAATATGGATTATTCCATTAACGGAAAGCCAAAATTAAAGTCACGACCAGTCACGACCTGCTTAAATGGAATCCAATATCGTGGACCCCCATTTATTTTTTCCGCTCAGATGGACCCCTTGCAGGTCGTCGTGGACCCGGCCTATTCCCAGTTGTCCACACCCCCTTTGTCCACAGTGTGAACAACTGGGAATAATAAATCCCAGTTGTCCACACCCTCGAAAATAGGTGTGGAAAACTGGGAATGAAAATTCCCAGTTGTCCACACTCTTTAATTTAACTCAACTGTGTTAGTTTTTATTAATGTATTTAAGTAGATATATTCGTTTTTATATATTATACCCAGGTTCAGGAAAATACAAAGAGTCTTTTAAGAGTACCTAACAAACGTTTACTTAAAATCTGGTTTATATTACAAAAAATGTTCTACAAATATGAAAATAATCACGAATACATGTATTTTTGCTAATATTATCTTTAAAACTCAACAAATTAAAATATTGAAAATAATGTTTAAGTCACATGTAAAAAAAAATACCACGAGTGGTGACCACGAGTTTGAAGAACAAAGGAATAAAACCTAACACAGTTGAGTCAAAGAGTGTGGACAACTGGGAATAAAAATTCCCAGTTATCCACACTGTGGACAACTGGGAATTTTCATTCCCAGTTGTCCACACCTATTTTCGAGGGTGTGGACAACTGGGATTTATTATTCCCAGTAGTTCACACTGTGGACAATTGGGAATAGGCCGTAGACCCCTCGATATAGACCACTTCGGGGATCACTGATTTAAACGGCCACATAATTATATTTAGACATAGTATTTCTAATTAGGTGTGTGCATTGTATTCTAACCAGGTTAGGAGATAACATAATGCATTTGTATACATTTATCTAAATTGAATAAGCAATCAGCAGATGATGCAACGCTGGAAATGCATGTGGACAATATAAATATAATAGAATATTGAACTGCACATTGCTGTTAGTCATTTAATACCTTGTTATTTTGTAATTGTTTATCTACATACATAAAAGAAGAGACTGACTGATCAACGCACGGCCGAAACCGCTGGATCTAGGTAAATTTGAAAAATTGGAGGGAAACTTCCTTGGATATCCTATAGGTACACTAAGAAGGGATAGAATAGGGAAGGTGCACGGAATAAATATATATATGTGTACAAAAATACAGTTTTGTTACTTTGATAATTTCTGAGAAAAAGAGAGCGTGACATACAGACACACAGACATTGACATATGGACATGACGAGACTATAAGGGTACCTATTTTGACTTTGGAACTCTAAAAAAACTATCTCACTCACATACGCTTGTTAATGTACTTGTACTTGACTTGTCTTGTCTGGCAAAGTACTTATAAGAACTAACGAAACTTTCTGGCAAGTAAGGAAACACGTTAGTTCACCAAGTAACATGTATAAAATTCAGCTTTGGTGTCTGGCAGGGAGTTGCCACGATCCTAAGTGTCTGGCAATGGATATCAAAGATAAATATAAAAATTACCCTTTGGACTTTTACGAATTTGGGGAGGAATTTTATATACCTACCTTTGTTTCCCATTTTCTGCCAAAGCCACGATGATCCAAACTTCATACTCGCTGTTCCTCCCTGTGTTTGGGACAAGCGCTGAGAAACTTTCAGCTTTTTATAACGAAGGTCTGGCCATCGCTGGCTCTTTCTCTATGTGCTCGTTAGCCTTCTTGAAATTAAGAAAAAACTTGTCCACAGACTATGCAGTCTCGACAGAATCCAAAAATCCGAAAAGATCATTTCCAACCTCCCCGTCAACCACCAGCGCCGCCTAGAGAAATACAAGTCTTACCTCGCCAAGTTCAAGAAGTGTCTCGACGTCAACAACAGCGTGGTTCACCTAATCATAAAGGACGTCGACACTATGTTCGAGAACGTTGACCACATGACCACGGATAACGGGACAAATGGGACGGAGAGTTTTGGATGCAATTACAATAATTGTGAGATTAGTTCGCACAAACAACATAAAATGCAGCATGATGTTGATAAGGTGAGTGATACATAAAGCCGGGGTACGGTCGAGTTCATAAAAACGTGTACACTTTAGTACCTTGTCACTTTAATCCCTGTGACAATTCATGTATAGCAGTTTAAACATGACATTAAATAGACAAGGTTCTAAAGTGTACACATATTTATGAACTCGTCTGGACACATAGTCGATTTACAGTTAGTGCAAATGGAGAATCGACCACTCGAAATTATTACGTCAAATCAGAAAAAAACTAATTTGAAATACATCAACAAAACAATTGTCCATCCTGAATATTGTCGAAAATGGAATCATGTCCCATGGTACAATTGTCAAATTTGATGTATTTATTGTTTAAATAATGACCATTTGAATTTACGTAAACTCAAAAAAATGCTATTTGTAAAATAATACGTTCCAACTGAAATATTTACAGTGCATAATCTATTTGGTCATAATTCGTTTTAAGCCTTTATATAATATTTTGGTCTTCATTCATATTAGACTACATTCACTTCGTGCGTATTTAATTTTGCTCACAACAATACTGCCGACAAAATCCAATTCGGGGTTAATTACTTTACAACTAAAAGAAATTTGGCTATATATTTTTTCAGCACAATTACATTGTGACAAAATGGGTTACTATCGAATTGTCTTTATCGCCAAACGACCATTTCAGCTAGATGACATAAAAGTAAAATACACAGTCAGCAAAGAGTCAATTCAGCTGGACGACATGAAACTAGAATAGGTACTCAGTCAGCAAAGTGGCAAATAAGCAGGACGGCTCCGAATTAAAATGAGCAAGTAGCCAAACGTTTGGAAATATAAATAGTCCGTATGATTAGAATACCTAATTAGACGAAAGTAAAATTAGTTAATTGACATGAACACAGGACGACTTAGTAGCAAAACGTCTGGAAATTAAAATAGTCCGTATAATTACAAAAGGTACCTAATCAGCCGAAAGTAAAATTAGTTAATTGTCATGACCACAGAACGAGTTAGGCAATACCTAATTCGTCGAAGTAAAATTTGTAGATTTTAATTATCAAGTGTCTTATCAATACGCAATTTTAAGATCCAGACGTTTAGCTAACCGGCAATTTGGCATTCATGTCTATTTAGTAATTAAGACATTTTGAGCTACAAATGTTTCGCTACCGGGCCATTTAGCTTTTATGTGTATTAAGTAAATATAAAGACGTTTCGCTACTAGTGTATTTTAAATTGTAACATTCTAAGATCCAGACGTTTTGCTACAGATACATTTAGCGTTCATGTCTATATAGCAACAAAGACATTACACGTTCCAGACGTTTGAGCTATATTGTCATTTGGCGAAAAGGGAATTTTGATAGTAACCCGACAAAATTCACTTTGGATTGTATTTTTTTTGGTCCAAATTCAAAATGGTCAATAGTCTTGGCCGTATTGATAAACTAATCTCAACTCTAATGCTCGTCTCAAGATGCGTGAACAATGTCAGTGTTCTATGGCTTGACGTTTACTTTGACGTATCTTGTGACGGACATCTCGGTCAAGTTGAGTTTATTAATACGGCCCTAAGATCCCGATAGTTAGAGGTGGTAGTCAGTGGTGGTAGGACCTTGTCCGTTCGGATCGCTACCACCATCTTATCTTATAACCTACCGCTAAGCAGAAGTTTTCGCTTTGTTGTTTTCCGGCGCGGGAACAATAATTACTAGCATAGAGGCATTCCATCTTAGACCTCAGGGTTGGCAACACATTTTCGGTCTTAGGATTGCAGTCTTAAGATTGTAGTCTTGAGTGTGGTTGCCGATCACGTAAACATTGTACGATCATGAAATCGCTAGCCTTATTTGTTGCATGTGAACATGTTTTTCTTCTGTCAAAATTATCAACATAACGCACCTTCGGAACAACAGTGACCTAATTCAAAATTTTAGCTTTCAAACTTTAATGGCCTGTTGTTTGATCGGTAATTAAATTAACTAATGGTCAAAAAACGTTAATAAAAACGAAATTTGACACATTTCCTTGAGATTTTAACCATTAGTAACGTTTTTTGACCATTAGTTAGTTTAACTACCGATCAAACAACAGGCCATTAGTCATAAATTTATTATTATATACCTAGATCTAACTCGAAATTTAAAATCTCTGAATTGGGTCCCTATTGTTCTGAACGTGCGATAATTTATATTTCTATTTCAATGTCCAGAAACTTCATTGTTGTGCAATGTTAAGATTGATTTCTTATCTGCCTAGTACTAGTGGCTTAGGTTGTTGACTCTTGCAGTGTTGCCAGGTTTAGTCTATCATAAATCGAGACTGTGCTAGAATAAAATCAGGATTTGGATTTTCAAATCGGGACAGTACATACCTCGGTAAGTGCTTTTGATTTGGCCCTTATTCAGTACATCGCGAATCTGGTCACTGTATGTGCGTCTAGGGCGTGCCAATTGTCGTGTATAAAAAATAATGAATGTCGGAGTAATAAATAAATAAGGACACGACGTGTTTTGAGGTTATTCAAATATAGTTAAAGTTTGCCAGGATATACTCTCGTAGAGGACCGAACCTTTGAAGTACAAGTTCCTCTTGATTATAAACGAGTTGTTGCAGGTTCATCTATAAAAACAAGTTCATGTTCATTCATGCACATTTATTGATCTAGCGCGACATGGCGGTTACGGCCGCAGTGCCAATCTTTCGCGTAACATAATATACGCCTTAACCTACACACACCGATTTGAATTAGGCCGCCCTGGTTGTCGAAAGTGAAAGTCTACGGTACCATATAGGGGCCATATAGGGGGGTCCATATTGGCTCACCTAATTATTTTTACTGATAACGACTCATAAGTCCTAATCATCGCAACTCCTAACGTATTTTTTTCAGCAACTGTTACTTTTTCAGGATTTTTATCAATAAAACCTAACCTAACCTAGTCTTATCTACACATTGAATATTTCAGAACTTCTGAACAGTTTACTGTTCCAGCGGTATAAAAAATTCATTTTCGGAGTTCCGATAATAGGAGTTGCAATTTTAGTTGAACTTTGGCGCTCCCCCATATAGGGTACCACATACGTTCCCGCTCGCCGTACCTCTTTCGTAACTCTTCTTTTATCCATCCTTTCTAAATGGGCAAACCATCTTAGCATATCCTTTTCGATCTCTATATCAGTATTGACACCCCCCTAAATGTGTTCCAGGTGGTGTCAGTGTTGAAGAACATAGTCCGCGACTGGAGCGAGCTGGGCGCGGCGGAGCGCGAGCAGTGCTACAAGCCGGTGCTGGTGGAGCTGGACGAGCGGTTCCCGCCGGACGAGTACAGGTCAGCACTAGATCAAACCGGCTCATCTTCCTTATGTAGGGATTAGGGTAGTGTTGAGGAACATAGTCCGCGACTGGAGCGAGCTGGGCGCGGCGGAGCGCGAGCAGTGCTACAAGCCGGTGCTGGTGGAGCTGGACGAGCGGTTCCCGCCGGACGAGTACAGGTCAGCACTAGACCAAACCGGTTCACCTCCCTTATGTAGGGGTTAGGGTAATGTTGAAGAACATAGTTCGCGACTGGAGCGAGCTGGGCGCGGCGGAGCGCAAGCAGTGCTACAAGCCGGTGCTGGTGGAGCTGGACGAGCGGTTCCCGCCGGACGAGTACAGGTCAGCACTAGATCAAACCGGTTCATCTTCCTTATGTAGGGATTAGGGTAGTGTTGAGGAACATAGTCCGCGACTGGAGCGAGCTGGGCGCGGCGGAGCGCGAGCAGTGCTACAAGCCGGTGCTGGTGGAGCTGGACGAGCGGTTCCCGCCGGACGAGTACAGGTCAGCACTAGATCAAACCGGTTCATCTTCCTTATGTAGGGATTAGGGTAGTGTTGAAGAACATAGTCCGCGACTGGAGCGAGCTGGACGCGGCGGAGCGCGAGCAGTGCTACAAGCCGGTGCTGGTGGAGCTGGACGAGCGGTTCCCGCCGGACGAGTACAGGTCAGCACTAGATCAAACCGGTTCATCTTCCTTATGTAGGGATTAGGGTAGTGTTGAGGAACATAGTCCGCGACTGGAGCGAGCTGGGCGCGGCGGAGCGCGAGCAGTGCTACAAGCCGGTGCTGGTGGAGCTGGACGAGCGGTTCCCGCCGGACGAGTACAGGTCAGCACTAGACCAAACCGGTTCACCTCCCTTATGTAGGGGTTAGGGTAGTGTTGAGGAACATAGTCCGCGACTGGAGCGAGCTGGGCGCGGCGGAGCGCGAGCAGTGCTACAAGCCGGTGCTGGTGGAGCTGGACGAGCGGTTCCCGCCGGACGAGTACAGGTCAGCACTAGACCAAACCGGTTCACCTCCCTTATGTAGGGGTTAGGGTAGTGTTGAAGAACATAGTCCGCGACTGGAGCGAGCTGGGCGCGGCGGAGTGCGAGCAGTGCTACAAGCCAGTGCTGGTGGTGCGAGCGGTTCCCGCCGGACGAGTACAGGTCAGCACTAGATCAAACTGGTTCACCTTTTGAACGCCACAGTCGGCTCTGGCCGTCAACTGAAACCTCGTGCCACTGACGCCACGACACGGGTGCATCCGTCACAAGTTCTAGATTAAAAGAGACTTTGTTTCGTATCAATTAAGTTGTAATTTGCATAGTATAGCAAACATCTTTCGCGACTTCGGCGTGTGAGTGACACATTTTGTACTCGACGTGAGGCGTTCAAAAGTTTAACCTTTTTAAATTATGGATGGTGAAAACCAGTTATTTACCAGTCAGAACTGGTAATGCATTGATCTCTGAATAGATTATTCAAGTGGTGGTAGGACCTTGTGGAGGTCGGTTCGGATTGCTACCACCATCTTTTCTTTTGGCCTACTGCCAAGCAGCAGTGTTCGTATTGTCGTGTTTCTGAGAGAGGATGAGACAACCGGTGAAATTACTAGCATAGAGGAATTCCATCTTAGTCTTAGTCCTTGGCAACGCATTTGGGGTCTTAAGATTGGAGTTTTACTCTTAGGAATGTAAATGTGTATGGGTCACAGATCCCACTTACAATGCTGAAAAAATCAAAAACGAAAAAAATAACTTATTTTAAAATTGTAGGTACGTAATAGGTGAGTCCAACGGCGGCTTTTTGTTGAAAATATTGTGGTCGCCGACTTCAGTTGGACTAACCTATTAGGTACCTACAATTTTAAAATAAGTTACTTTTTGCGTTTTTGAAGGCGGTTTTTTGTTTTTTAAAACATTTATTTTATTTTATACTTTTTAGTGATCATAATACTCTGTTACGTAGTCCCACTTCTTGTTTAATATGAAACTTTAAGTTATTTCAAGCGCGCTGCAATCTTCGCCGCGGCAAAATCATAGTCATATTTCAACAAGTAAATATTCTTCGTTGTAGTCGCTCAACTAACTTAATCGAGATATCTTATCGCCACCCTTGAAATCATTACCGTTGAGGAGGCCATCCGTGGTCTTCATCATCAGTTCCACTTCATCAAATGATATTTTCTGAATGCAAATGCTGGATTTGTTACTAAAAATACTAAAATCGCTATATGTTTGCCTACAATATTGAAGAGTTCCCTCAATTTCTCACTGATCCTCTAATTAGATTCAAATTTGGTGACAACGGGACCACCTCGGAAGTATACTCTATCAAACTAAAAAAGAATTTCTAAAATCGGTCCTCAATTGACGGAGTAATCGGTGAACATACATTAAAAAAAAACATACAGTGGAACGTATAACCTCCTCCTTTTTTGAAGTCGGTTAAAAAACAAATTAACGAACGTTTAAAACCAGTTATTTACCAGCCAAAACCGGGAATTGATTGACCTGTCAATATTGGAAGTGGTGGAAGCTGTTCGTTGTTGTGTTACCATGTGCGCATGGGAAAACAGGGAATGTTTTAGTGCCATGCTGGCGCTGTTATATTTAGTTAAGTAGGATAAAGTATGTACCTATACCTTTGTATGTATTCTATATTGTTTATATTTGTACCTATGTAAGTATTTACCTACGTATGTAAGTTTTTCTTATTTATATATCTATATATAGTTTTTAGGTTGCTTAGTTCGTTTTGCACCGCCTGACAATTTATATTGTGTAGTTTGTACCATCTCTTCTTTTTAAGTTTGTCTCAAAGAGATCGCTTTTTAGCGATAAGACTATGTTGACTCACTATGTAATTTGTTTTGTATATCTTTCCTTGGTTTATGTGGTGTTCAATAAAGTGATGTGTATTGTATCTACTATTATATTTGTATTGTTCCAGCGAGCGTAGCCGCGTGAAGGTATTAGTGCCGGGCGCTGGCCTCGGCCGCCTCGCGTGGGAGATCGCCGCCAGAGGGTACAAACATACATACAATTAAATTTATCATTTCTTTTAGTGATCCTTTCATCGCGTTCCCAAGTTCTGCCCTTATTCTACAATTTTCACTAACTTCTATTACACGTAATCGCTGTTAAGTAGATAAATAAAGGTGTTAAAAGACTGTTTGTTCCAGGTACTGCTGCCAAGGAAATGAATTTTCTCTCTTCATGCTCTTCGCTAGTAATTTCATCTTGAACCGATGTCCAGAGGTGAGCCATGCCATGACAAATGAATAATTAATGTACAGTCTCCCAAATCAACCTAAATTACTATAGTTATTTGGTGCTATCTCAAATAGATGTTTTTAAGGTAGGTATAGGTACTAAGGTCGGTAGGTATAAAGTCGGATTTTTATTCCCACAGAAAAAATATAAACAAAGTTACGTCAATGTCAAAGTGACATTTCAGGAGATCTCAAAGTTTGGGCCAGCAAGAAATATAATATTAAGTTATCATTTCGCTCGTACCTTGATATAAAAATAAATTTGAGAAATCACACAAATGAGTCTCTGGTAAGCTATTACGACTGAAGCACGAATTGTGAAGCGAAACGAGTGAAGTGACGTCTCACATCAATCAAGCAGCCCTCAACTTGTTGACACAGGTGTACCGAGTCAATGTTACCGGTGCAATAAATAAATTATGAATACAAAAACAGTTTTCTCGTTTTAAATTAATACAACAAAGAATTTATATCAAAATAAAGTTTGCCATCAATAGGTTAAATTCTTCAATCTCGATTACAATACATAGTTTTTTTATAGAAAGTCGATTTATGTGTGTCGAGTCAAGATAAATGTGGAAAGTATAAATATTGTGAATACTGCATATGTTTTTCGTTAACGGCAACACCTTTGTTTAATTTTTTTCTGTGGAAATAAAAATCAAACCTTAGGTATAGGTACTGGCTGTTCACAATGGAGTGCTGGCCCCTACTCTGATGTATGGTAGTGAATGTTGGTTGTGGCAGGACAAGCATGAAAGTTGTATAAATGTAGTTCAAATGCGCTCTTTGCGTAGGTGTGGTATGAAACTGTTTTATAGAGTAAGGAATGAAAAAGTCAGAGAGAAATGTGGACTAAAAGAAGATATAGTGACTAATATTGAAAAGGGCATGCTTCGATGGTTCGGTCATTTGGAAAGGATGGATGAAAGAAGATTGACGAAAGAGATATACAGAGCGAAAGTGAGTGGAAGGGGATCGGTACTTTTTCGAATCAAATCGGAGAAATACTGGAAAAGGCCCGAGTCTTTAGACTTTCGGGTACTTTAGTACCCGAAACCGACGTGCGTGCATCGTGCATGACTCGATGTATGAATGTGGAAGAAGCGAAAGAGATTTGCCACGATCGTAGCAGGTGGAAAGAAGTGGTCTCTGCCTACCCCTCTGGGAAACAGGCGTGATTTAATGTATGTATGTTTACAATCGTCGTCGCCTGTAACCAAGAACCAATGGAGTCTACTTAGTCGTGATAGTTTTTCAAAGTTCTGATATATCCTTTCATTGTATTTTTTTTCCAGGCTAACAAATTCACTGTGCACCCGTGGCTGCACCAGTACGTGAACAACATCACGTGCGAGCACCAGCTGCAGGCCGTGTCCTTCCCCGACGTGCGGCCCTCGGCCGACCGGCCCAACCACAACTTCTCCATGACTGCCGGGGACTTCCTCAAGGTGACCACCATCATTATCATCATCATCATCATCATCATCATCATCATCATCATCATCATCATCATCATCATCATCATCATCATCATCACATTGAGTTGAGTTGAGTTGAGTTGGTTGAGTTGAGGTGAGGTGAGGTAAGGTGAGGTGAGGTGAGGTGAGGTGAGGTGAGGTGAGGTGAGGTGAGGTGAGGTGAGGTGAGGTGAGGTGAGGTGAGGTGAGGTGAGGTGAGGTGAGGTGAGGTGAGGTGAGGTGAGGTGAGGTGAGGTGAGGTGAGGTGAGGTGAGGTGAGGTGAGGTGAGGTGAGGTGAGGTGAGGTGAGTTGAGTTGAGTTGAGTTGAGTTGAGTTGAGTTGAGTTGAGTTGAGTTGAGTTGAGTTGAGTTGAGTTGAGTTGAGTTGAGTTGAGTTGAGTTGAGTTGAGTTGAGTTGAGTTGAGTTGAGTTGAATTGAATTGAATTGAATTGAATTAATACTCACTAAATGAATTGATTCTCCCATCGTTGTAGATAAAAAAAATCTTCGCTATTTTATAAACTAAAAGCAGCTGCTAAAGTAAGCTTCTTGTCCCCAGGTATACACAGAAGAAGAGCAATGGCACTGCGTGGCATCGTGCTTCTTCATAGACTGCGCGCCGAACGTGATCGAGTTCATAGAGCGCATCTACGCGATACTACTGCCCGGCGGGTACTGGATCAACCTAGGCCCGCTGCTGTACCACTACAGGTATATACTGTTTTATGAATGTGTAAATGAATTATCTAACGTGTAGACAAGGCTAGGTTAGGTTAGGTTTGATTTATAAAAATCCTGAAAAAGTACCGGTTTCTTTAAAAACAACACGTTATGACTTGCGATGATTTATGACCTAAAGCACACTATGACTAAAAATAATTATGTCAGTCAATATAGACCCATATACTGTGGCATGTTATAATTAGGGATGTTACGGAGCTTCGCCTCCGCATCCGTGAAGTCGGAACTTCCGTTTGGTTTTACACCTTCGGATCCGCCTCCGCCTTCGCTATTTTTATTCCACACCTCCGCCTCCGCCTCCGCTTCCGTTATTTTTTTACCGAAGTCATTCCGAGGCTGAAGGTCTTGCATTTGTCGCGGCAGCGCGGCGCACGTCTACAAGTTTTGACTTGTCCAGGAATTAAATTTAAATAAAAGGTACTCGGCTCCGGCTCCGCCTCCGGTAAACCTCCGAATCCGGCTTCGGATACGGCTTCAACTTAGCGTCCGGCTGCGGATCCGAATCCGTTAAATAAAAAAATTTAACTCCGGATCCGGCTCCGGCTCCGGTAAAGCCGCCTCCGTAACATCCCTAGTTATAATGTACCCTTGCAGAAGAACAATGACATGTCATTAAAGTATCGGTTATCGATGTGGTTGCATTTTAATTTTGTAACGATACTTTAATGTAAACATTAAGATACAGGGCAACCAAAGATACAGGTTTCTCACATATTGTAGAAAACTTATGATATGCATGTAGATAAAGTTATGTATGCGACTGTACACATTATTAGTGCTTGTTTACGGAGACGCGGGGCGTCGCGCGTAGCGTTGGGCGGCGCGGTCTGCACTAAATTCAAACACATGGCGTTGTATAAAAGCGTTTACGGAGAAGCGGTTTTACGCGCGTTTGCTTCAAATACAGCGTTACTTGCGGCGGAGCCCGCGGATGGCATCGCCGCGTTGCACGCAGCGTCGCACGCGTCAATAACGGCGGTTCCCGCCACTGCGCCCGCAGCGGTGCGCGGCGGAACCTGACAGTCTTGTGCTCCGCCGCGCGCTCCGCTACACGCTCGAGAGTCCGCCGCGGATGTAGCGGACACCGCTACTCTCTACGCCCCGCATCTTTATAAACAACACCGTACATTGCCATATGTTTGTGTTTGCGCGTGTGATGACGCGGTCCGCTGCACGCGCCGCCTCTCTGTAAACGGAAAAAACGCCCGACGCGCCGCGCAACGCCAAGCCGCACGCCACGCGCGACGCTCCGCGTCTCCGTAAACAAGCCCAAAGGCATTGAAATACTCGTGTGATCTTTTTATGTACAGTCAACATCATAAATCCAGAAAAAGTTCATTAGGATATTAGCCAACATTGACCATATGGAGTCATGCAAGCCATACTTCATAAAATTCCAACTACTCACCCTTACCTCTATTTACATATTAGAAACAAGCAAATTTGCCAGAAAACATGAAAAATTATACACACCGAATTTAAGTGTCAAAAGAAATGACCGATATTTATTTAAACTTAAACTTCCCTTTTCCAAATTAAAATTAGTCTCATCCAGCCCCCATCACATGTTAATTAAAATTTACAACCACTTACCAAACTATATTAA
The DNA here is from genome assembly GCA_946894065.1 of Acleris literana. NCBI lineage: Eukaryota > Metazoa > Arthropoda > Insecta > Lepidoptera > Tortricidae > Acleris > Acleris literana. Next base: position 4,078,183 of record OX335696.1, read on the forward strand.
ATGCATAGAAGATACCAAGATCTTTGATAAAACCTTAAAACTATTTCTAATAAATAATTGCTTTTATAATTTGAAAGAATTCTTAGATGTCGCATACACATAATTATAATCCAACACGACCGCAATTAGTATAAGTAGTTTTAGAAAATAATTAGTAACTAGATATTATATTGCATTGTATTGTATAGCTGCCGTCTGATGTTGCTGTGCCCTTGCAGGGCGTCACATGCAAACCTATAAATATGTTAATGTGACATGCAATAAAATATTTGGATTTGATTTGATTTGATTAAATAAGTGATCACCAAACACCAGATCGACGCGAGCAAAATTGTACCTGTGCTCCAGATTAATTATATATCGACGAAATTTTATCGACATCGTTAAAAAGCAATTTAAAATCATCATAATTAATGGTCAAGTTTAGATATCTTTTAATAATTTGTAAACCTCTTTTATCTATACTTATCGCAACAATTCCGTAATTTTTTTGAAGATTTTATTTTACCACTTGATCGGCGTAACTAATTATGTATATTCATGCCAAATAACTGCAAAAAGCTGCAGACGGACGAACGGACGGACGGACATGGCGAAACAATTAAGTGGTAAAATAAAAATTTCAAAAATAAAATTTTGTTTGACTACGGAATAGTTGCGATATGTATAAATAAAAGAGATTTACAAATTATTAAAAGATTGCATTTTAACGATGTCGATAAAACTTAGTCGATATTTAATTAATCACTAGCACTAGTACAATTTTGCCCCCGACAATCCGGTGTTTGGTGATCATTTATGTACCTTGTCGCTTTCAATCGTTTCACAATTTTGTATGACATTTCAAATACGACGTTAAAGTGACAAGGTACATAAATGATCACTTATTTATGCTGTTCACTGTACCAGTAAATAAACAGCTATTAAAATAGTTTTTATTTCGTTACAGTGACATGCCAACAGAGAGCAGCATCGAACCGCCTTTTGATATTCTATTGGACATTATAAGGGACGTCGGCTTTGATGTTTTGGTATGTTGCTATTTTTTTAAATATACTATTACTATACATGGAAGTACTAAATTTGATATAAATGTGCGAGGTAGAGGAAAAAAAAAGGGAAATGGATTTTACCAAGTTAAGTAACATTACAAGGGGAAAAGAGGCAATAAACATTTCCCTAGTTGACTTTGTAGTAGCCCTCGTCTACGAAGCTAGCGGTCCTGGGTTCAAATCCCGGTAGGGCAGATATTTGTGTGATGAGCCCGAATATTTGTTCCTGAGTCTTGGATGTTTTCTATGTATTTAAGTATGTATTTCTCTATATAAGTATTTATGTCGTACCCATATAGTACAAGCCTAGAGCTTAGTTTGGGACTAGGTCAATTGGTGTAACATTGTCCCCTGAAAAAGAAATACAATAAATTCCTACTTGTTTATTTTAGAAAGAACAAACCGGCGTGAAAACGAAATACGCCCAAAACCCTAATTCCATGATGCAGCACGAGTACGACTCGGTCTTCTTCGTGTGCAGGAAGCCTTATTGCTTATAAATTTAGGGCGATCGCGCACTTTCGACTGTTATAACTAGGGATTGGAATCGTAGCAAAACAAGGCTGTAGTTTTGGAATAAATTAATAAAAAGTATTTATTTCTCATTATTTTTGTAAAATATCGACATCGATAAAAAAGTCGTAACTATGAAGATAGCGACTGTCTTTTGTTTTGTACAAAAATTCTCATCCCTGGCTATAGGACGCGTAATATATAAAATATTGTCCCATTATAAAGTGTAAATGGGAGTGTAATAATTGATATAACATCTGATGTATGCAGTCGCTTGATATAATTGGACTTGATTTTCCAGGACCTTGTAAAATACAGCATTGATTATGCCAATGAAAAATTATATCAAACGATCGTTATGTCAAATGCGACGTTTTTTGGTGCGCACACAATAATTCACAAACGTTATATTTTTTTGTCATATACAAGTAACTTTTAGAAATTGAAAATGACACGTGTGTACGGTTCATAAATATACAGTGGAGGCCACATAATTAGGGACACTTGTTTTTTCCCCATACAATTGCGTACAAATATGACTTTTAAATTTTGACCACTAATCAAAAATATCTCGACCAATTTTATTGCTAAATACATTTTACTTTACATATTTAACTAAGGTACAGTGAACAGTGAACTGATATTAAAAACGGACCTTATATTTTATAAGGATTTAAAAACTAAGTGCTGACGCGTCCATACAAAATTCTACAACTTTGTATGAGCGCCGAATATTTATTTTTTCAAATCCTTATAAAATGAAAGATTCGATCTCAGCAGAGATAAATTTTACATACATTTAAACTTTACATTATTAGTTAACGATAGGTGTAACTAAAAATATAATTGGTTAAGAACTTTTTGAATGGTTGTCAAAATTGAAAAGCCATATTTGTAGGCAATTGTATGGGAAAAAAACAAGTGTCCCTAATTATGTGACCACCACTGTATATACACTTTAGTAGCTTGTCACTTTAATCGCTGGGACTATTCATATATGGCAGTTTTAAGGTACTAAAGTGTACACATATTTATGAACTCGACTGTACTGTCCTCATTAGAAAAAAGGGCGTATGTCTCTTATAATCCCAAATGTATTAGTGAGCTTATTTCATAAGACAGGGGGTTCAATTTGCTTTGACTATCAAATTGCACATGCGTCCTTTTTATTTAGTAGGGCAGTGTAATAGGAAATATATTTATAACTTTTACCAATATTATGTAAAAGTACGTCCATAATTTTTTTACAATTCGGATATATGGGTAAGGGTCGATCAGTCTTTTGACCTTCACGATTTTGTCTAGTAACGCAAAAGACAAAGTAACACATAAAAAAAGGGTACTACTATTATTATCATCACATTATGGACGGTTTAAAAATTGCAAAAGATATTTATATATATCATTTATCAATAACACACAAAAAACACTTATTTCCGTTCAAATATGCTGTCACTTTCTGTCAAAATTAAATGTTACAATGAAAGATAGAGACAAAACATTTTAAGCTTAATTTAGCTGATGTACGTTTATAAATAGCTTGGTAATTAAAAAAATATTTGGAATCTATTAAAAAGTGATTTAATACACGAAAATCGTGCGAGTTGAAAAATTGATTTACCCATAAACGAGCATAATTGAGATTGAGACGTTATCTATGAAAAGGGACCTTATTGTCGATGGCGCTTCTGCCATTATTAACGATGCTCCGATATACATACAACGTCGAGTGACGCAGTGCGGCGTAAGCGCCTTTCATAGAGAATGCCACAATTTACATGTAAATAGTAATGTCTCGAAAATGATCTTTGTTTTAAAACAAGAGTCTTAAATAAGTCTGATTTTTCGCTTTTTTACCACTTCACATACTGAATTCTTATTTTTTTATAGACAAAGTAAGCTGGCATGTCACTGAGTGGTTATTTTGGTAAAAAATAACCAGAGCTTCGGAAAAAAAGAGTTAAAAAAGTTTTTCAATGTCCGTTTTGTCACCATAATCAAAAACATTTTTCGGTAACACGTGGACAATTCCGTAGTCACAATTACTTTGTCTCATAAAAAATAAGATTTAAAAAAACTATTAATAAATACTTATACTTTTTAGGTTAATAAGTTGTACGCCTTTAATGATATCCCTTTATACAATCTATACTGCCCCCGCGCCCCATGCAAAAGAAGAAATAGAGGCATTTCATGAGTCTTGGAGCCTACTTACCATTAGTCCTCTATTTCACTAAGATGACTAGGTGACAGGTTACAATGCGGTATACATTGCAAAGTCGAAGAGTTCTTACATCACTGGGCTCCATCTAACCTACGCGATGTACATGCCACACTTCTCGGTGATTGTGTAAAACTCTCTTGTGATTGTCATCTGTCTATTAGCCGTATCAAATTCCGCGGCTTGGTTTATGGGGTGGGCAGTATACTCTTATTTAATAGAGTTCGTCTAAGTTTAAATGATGCGCCCTCTGCAATTTACATAAAAGCTTCAGGTTTTATACAGTTCTTAACCCATATGTGCCCGGTGGGTCGTTTTCGACCCTTCCCCCCTCACACATATCTTCAATTAGAGTCATCATCAGAGCTCGGAATTTTCGTAACATTTTTGAGCTGTCATAGGGACTTCTCGTCTATCGACTTCCGATATACATATTTTATCGGTACATTATAGTATACAATATATTAAAGAAGTTTAAAAGTAGAGGTAAACGGGCGGTCTTATCGCTAAAGAGCGATGTCTTTTAGATAACTTTTGAGGACTCGAAAATATGAAATAGAGATTTGCAATGAAAAGTTATCGATAGCAATTCTCGTTTCAATTTCTTTCTTAAAATGTTTAAAAGGCATAGGAAATTCAGTTTTTATTTTATTTAAAACAATAAAATATTATTTTAATTCCTATTTATAATTTCCGAAACTTGGCATTTAAAGGTTATCTCGAAGAGATCGCTCATTCGCGATAAGACTGCCTGTTGTTTACTTCTATTCGTAATCATATTTTAAATATTGTATTCTGTTTTTATCGATATACATATTGTATATCGGAAGTCGATAGACGAGAAGTCCCTATGACAGCTCAAAAGTGCTACGAAAATTCCGGGCTCTGGTCATCATTAGTCCCTTTGAGACCAAAAATAGTTCTGGGCATATATGAGTTAATAGAGAGGCGCCTCAATATAATTTAAACGAGCTCTAACATGATATTGGTATGAGTTAAATATTTATTATATAAAAAAATGCCTAAAAAAACTAAAATGTATTTTTATTAGTCAATGTAAGCTGTTACTGAGTATTGTTTATTTAGTCATCTATTCAATTGCATGATTATTATTAAGTTTTTTTGTTAATATGGCGGAAGTAGGTAGCTTATTAAAATCGGTATCGGTATGAATATGATCGGTATCGGTATGAAAATGGTCGGAATCGATATTAACGGATCGGTTTAAATGTTAAAATTATCGGTATCTATAGGTTCGGTATCGGTATGGTTTCACCGGTTTTTTACTGCTTGGTTTATGGTGAAAAACAAATAAATTGTAAAAAAAAATACAACTGTCACAGTCCAACAGTGGATCATACATTGTGGTTTTTTGTAATGCGCATAATTACATATTGGGGTGTTATTAATAAAATAAGCCTAACAGATTCTGACCAAAATTTCTTTAGATATATTTGATACCGCCACTACTGCAATAAAGACACATACACATGGTTGTATGTGTGTTTAAAGTTTTATCTTATCACATCCCTCCGGCCACTACGATCCATTCGCAGGATCAAATTCAAATTCATTTATTCTGTAAGTAGGCCCTGTAGGCACTTTTACATGTCTGAGTCTACCAGCGCTTCCAAGGGACTCTGTTGAGAAGAAACGCCGCAAGAAAGATCCATTTATGGAGTCGAGCGGACTTTATGTACACTAGAATCCATAACAGATGAACTATAACATCGTCGAGAATCCATCAATGGATAAATGAGATTTTTTCTTAGACTGGGACCCATACGTGGATTTTAATTCACTTCGATGTCGTCTAGAATCCATCAATAGATCAAACATTGCAGTGTATTGTAATCCATGAACGTATCTGAGTCTATTAAAAGTTTTTTAGGATCCTTTCATGGATTATCGCAGACATTACAGTCTATTACAATCCATTAATGGATCTGAGCATAATAAGTATTTACTAGAATCGATTGATGGATCAGCGTAAACATTGTTGTTTCTCAAAATCTACTGACAAATCCAAATGTACAAAACATTCATTTGAATACATTATGGATTCTTGTGTACATAAAGCCTCGACTCCATTGATGCATTTGTATCCACAAAAGGTTCACTGGAATCCATGAATGGATCCTTCCAATGGATGGAGGAGTAGTCGGAGGGAATCAAATAACTAACTAGTATGAAAGAAAGTATGATAATGTGTGGATCTCAGTTTCTTTTAGAGTTTTACTGTCATAAGTTAAAAGTACCTTCACTAATAATCAACCGATATTTCAACTTTGTAGGGGCCGTATTTTCCACCGGTTTTTTTTTCATTGAAAAAGTGATATAGATACATAGTCAAAATAACATTCAAGTAGTTCATTATTTTGTAATATATTTATAAGCCAAAACCATTGTGTCCCTTTAGATATCCACATTTGGAGTATTCGTTTTTAAATTAGGATATTCTGTGTGGATGAGCCATTATTTTTAAATTTTGATTGTTTTTTTCAAAATGACTGTTAGGAGAATTTTGAGTTTTGTGGTAGGTTGTCTTTATTTTAGCTTTTGAAAATTAAGGTTGGTTTACACGGGGCAAGTTACTGGCACGCGGTTTGCATTTTTAACATGACATCTTGGCATACTTATTAAAAGGAGAGATGTAAAAAAGACGACTAATTATTTCTTTAAAAATTGGGAAAAAATTGCTAGTTGGTTGGGACCATTTTTCTATACAAAAATTTGATATGTCTTATAAAGTTATTGTTCTCCGTTGTGTTACCTAATACATTTCTCGGTAACATAACGGACAATTTCATACATTTTGGGGACATGTTAGCGCCCGCGATCCTTTTCTGTAAGTATTTTTGAAGCTCCGCGTTGTATTACGGGCGTAAAAACGTTTACTTGGAACTTTTGCCAGTTAAACTTTATGCAAGTATCTTGCCAAGTGTACTCCACTATTTACTAAAAACGTTTAAGAACTGACTGTTATATAGGTAACAAAAAAATGGTCGTGCGTTTCAAATTAAAAAAAGTGTTTTTCTTTTTAAAACGTGCGAGCTTAAGTCCAAATTGGTGTTGTTTGTTTATTATTAGAAAACTGGCCTAGAGCTAAAAGTATTAAAAAAATTAAGCTGTTGTCTGTTGCTAATGTTGTTTTGGATGTACTGGGAGGAGTAAACTATCAGTAATTTTTTTGACCGGCACCTTATTCTAATTTTAGTTTTAAATCCATGTATTATTGCCGCTATTTTACTTTTAAAATGGCCAAGATATTACTTTACAATCATACTTTAGCGTAATTTAAATTTTAGGTAAAATTTTGATTGCGCTAATACTTTTTTAGGTAGCAAATGATATGACAAAAATTACCTCTGACCTTTTAGCGTTGAACAGACTGAAATTAATTCGAGATTATCACATACAAAGGGAATAGCTAAGTCTTGATAAGAAACACAAGCGTTCATGTTGTGTCTTCCTAAATTTGCCCTTAGTACGGCGGTTATTGACAGCCATTTTTATTTGACCTCCGTAACACAGCTATAAACTCGAGTTAGTAATTACAAGACATAATGTAACGCATTAAGTTTTTCTTATCCTGATTTATCTATTCTGACAGACGTGGTATCTTCTAAAATGTATTTTATTTTTCTTTGACTACGTTTAAGTAAGGCCTACTATACATTATGGCCAATAGAATCTAGAGTATTGACGGAAGAAAGTTGAATTTCTTATCTAGTGAAGCGACAGTGCCATTAGCTTTAGCATAATAAAATGTAACATTGACATTGGCGAAATCATAGTGCCAACACAAATGACATATGCGACAAAACAAAGATCTATCTATCTACCTTATGCGACATGACGCATGTCCATCCACCCACAAATTGCTTATAAGGTCTGTTCATTCTTACTTGTCTTATATAGTAAACAAGTTTCTAACCTCAAAATGAACCTTTTTTTGGCTAAAACAGCTCTTTTGTCGTAAATAAAGTAAACTGAATAAACACTTTAGACATCATTTGGGCAATGTATTGTCTGTGATTGCTTCATTTTGTTTAACATAGCGGTTTTAGCCTAAAAGGTTCATTTTGAGGTTAGAAAGTTGTTTACTACATAAGTAAGAATGAACAGACCTTAGAATAGCATCGCTATTGCCTGACGCACTCGCAATCGCAATCGACTTCAAAGTGGAACAATTGTTTTCATTTTGAAAGTAGACACTCCTTCGGACTGTCAAATGAAAATAATTGCGATTGCAAGTGCGTTAGGCAATATGCCGTCTGTTTGTTGGTGGGGTGAAAGGGTTCTGGAGTGGCAACAAGGTGGGATGACGATCTGATTTAGGTCGTAGGAAACAGACAAGAGCCCTCACTTCCAAAATACAAGACATTTTACAATACCAGACTTCTACTACTAGATTCCTTAAGCTCCAGCTTCGAAATATCAGGTAAAAATGATCAACAATAGTTTTGGTGTATAGAGAATCCTGTATTTTAAAATTCTGATATTTCGGCGCTGAGCGGACAAGAGTAGCACTGGGGGCCGATTTTTGACTTTCGAGCGCGCGAAAGTTTCACTCAGAGGTGAGCAAAATCTTCGAAACTGCTTTTTGAAATACGAGCGGTAGAATTGAAAACGAATGGTGCGGACCACTCGTCTTTGAATTTTCTATCGCTCGTAATTTCAAAAATGCGGTTTCACAGATTTTGCTCACTTTGGAGTGAAACTTTCGAGCGCTCGTAAGTCAAAAATCAGCCCCCACGACTGAATGAATAAGCGTCAAATTAATTCTACGGCCAGATTACTATACCAAGATCCAGGGAGTGAAAGGGAGCTTTCTCGTCTATAACGTTGTCCTTTTCACTGCCTGGAACTTGGTACGTATTAACAGCTTTTAATATAGATTCTGATTACTAGATATAGAAATACAACTTTATCCTTATTTAATATCGTCCCTTTACTTTCTCAATCTCGTGTCTGATCGAATATTTAGATAGGAAGAGCACTTATGTTCCCTAAAGAATAAAGACTACTTCCCTATCTAACTATTCGATCAGATACGAGGTGGAGAAAGTACAGAGACGATTTTGTGCATTGGTATGGTGGGCCTTTTTGAACTGATTTAGTTTACGCCTCTGATAGTTGTATCTCGATCTAAAGACTTGCTAGTTGTTATAAGTACACTGTAAAGAGATTAAATATATCAGTTTATTGGATACATTTTGTACTTTATTGACCTTCCTTTTTATTCTATACGGTTCGTAGGACCATTTGTCAAAATGTGACAGGTTCTCGACAGAGAAAGAGATAGTTATAAGACTGTCTGGAATTTAACCTAAGTTCGTTTTACATGTTTTTACCAGGACTACCCAAGTTACTTGGGTAGTCCTGGTAAAAACATGTAAGACGAGCTTTATGTTATTCGGGTGTATGTATGTATGTTTTATTCTTGGTTTCTTTATAACGTTTCATGTCTTCTGTCGGGTGAAACACCAAGTTATTACCATCTATAATACCTTAATATAAAATGTATGGTGCAGATAATGGGTACCTATTATTTTATCGAGACATTTTTCAACGAACGTATTATTACGCAGAATTTTCATTTCATCGAAACACATTTCTCGCCGCATACGCATGAGTTATTTTATTGGTAGTGACCTAACCCAACTTACGTAATTAATGACTAACTTGAAATATCATGTTTTAACCAGAAACCAGTGTTCAAGAAATGATACAATCGATGAAGTGAAATTTGATAAAAAAGGGGGTACCCAAAAACATTTCCAATGTTTCCAAAAAAAATATGGAGATGTCTATTTTGTTACTGAAATATGTATTGTGTTTTAATAGGTAACAAAATGGACATCTCCATACATTTTCTATACCATACATCGGTTAATTTTTTGAATTCCCGGTATAACAATTTTGACATACAATGATTTTGAAATAAAACAAAAAATCAATCGCTCATAGTTTTATTCAGATACTGTGTAAAATACCTGCCAATCTTATTCGTCTTCTCAATGGCATGGTTCATCTTGGCATGCGTGAGGAACTGCCTCCTCAATCGCAGCCGCAGCTGTGGAGTTACCATCTGCATGAACGCAGAGTCCAGGACACACGGGTACTCTGGGAACTTGACTTCGCTGTCCTGGCTGATTTGCATGGAGTTGAGGAACTCGGCTGCATTAAGCTAAATTCAAGTAATTCTATTTCGGCAAATTTTACAGGAGAGCGAAAATTTCAGCTTGGTTTTTTGTCTGATTTAAGATACTTGAATACTTCCTTTGACGATAGCTCTAAAATTAAAAGGAAATATGAGGTTTTTTTGATGTAGAATTATGCGCCGAATTAATAGGAATCTAACGGCGGAAAAAAACAAAAAAATCTAAAACATTAGACATACTTGAATTTAGCTTAGCGCAGCCGATCTGTTTTGTTATGCTATGTATGACTTTGTCTAGCTTGTAACTGTTATCTGAACTGGGGTTCAGAAGATGTGGACCAGTGTATGGAATGTCCATTTTGTAACTGTAATATGTATTGAACTTTAACTGGTAACAAAACGGACATATCTATACATCGGTCCTAATTTTTTGAACCACAGTAGAACGATTATGACATACAATGATTTTGAAATAGTTAAAACAAAAAAATCAATCACTCAAAGTTTTATTCAGGTACTGAATAAAATACCTGCCAATCTTATTCGTCTCCTCATTGGCATGGTTCATCTTGGCATACGTGAGGAACTGCCTCCTCAATCGCAGCAGCTTCTGAGGGGTTACCATCTGCATGAACGCAGAGTCCAGAACACAGCCGGGGTACTCTGGGAACCTGACTTCGCTGTCCTGGCTGATTTGCTTGGAGTCGAGGATATGTTTTGATATGCTCTGTGTTACTTTGTCTAGCTCGTAGAGGAAGTTTGTGGCGCTGAGTGGTGGCTGTTTGTATTTAAAAATAGGTTAATTAGTAGCTGTTCTGTGGCAGGCCGCACTTCCTTATGTCTCGTATATTTATGTTATGGCTAACACAACGTTCGTGCAAATAGTTTGCATGCTTTGATCTGCCACTACAATTGCTACAAAGAAACCGCGGCGGCGCCGGCGACTTCAAAGGGTTGCAATGAACCCTATATTTTGAAGGAACGAACTGTTCATGGGACAGTCTCACACAAATTGACCTCATCCTAAACTAGACTTTACGCTTGTTCTATAGGTACTAGAAAACGTAGATTGTTATTTTTTAATTGATATCATCAATGACTTGTATCTCTATTATACTTGATACTTACGTTTTGCGTGCTCTGGTTGGGTGGAGGCGGTTTCTTCTCGAACAGGGCTCCGTAGATTGCCTCCAGGTCTAGCTGGTCTTCCGGCAGCACTGCAAACAGCGGGCTGTCCCATCTGTTGTTTGAGTTGGGTTCCTCAAACCTAGGAGAAAATAGATACTTACTTAACCATCCGCATACCAGGTGAAAAATATAGACGTACGATTTATACGGGCCTGGGGTCTGTAATACCCCACCTCGTATGCGGAAGGTTAAACAATTATTGAATGTGTCTTTTCTCACATCACTTCTGTCACTAGTGAGTTAACTTGGTCAATGAATATTAGTCAGTGATTAATCCCTTTTTTACTAACCCCTTGTCTTATTATATGTGGCCATCCAAATCAAAAAGGCCCTTATGGTAGCAGGCGGTTACGCCGTTCTTATAACTGTTACCATATTATTTGCACAGTTACTAGAATTAGAGCAGCATTACCACCAGACCCCATTAAAGCCCTTTTGATTCGGACGCCCACATTTTATTATTTACAACTAGCTTTTGCGCGCAACTCTGTCCGCATAGAAGTCGTTTATCACTATTCCTTCACGACCTCTCAAATTTTCCGGGATAAAAAGTAACCTATCTGCTATTCCAGACTATAATTTATCTCTATACCAAATTTCATCCAGATCCGTTTGACTGTTATGGCATGATTGCATAACAAACATACAAACATTCGTATTTTTAATATTATTAAGATGCACAAGCAGCCCAAAGCTGATACATTCATATCCTTGTCCACCTTACCTAAACTTAGTCAATGCATTGAACACTTCTTCAGTATAAGCGTTTACTCCACCAGAATCAGGCTGGTCGCCACTCTTCAACCGAGTGAGGTTAACCTCCCACGCTTCTTGGTGGTTTCGAATAGTGTACAAAGTGCATTGTGTGCACTTTGAAGCTTTGGATGCGCAGTATAGTTCGTAACGGTACCCTGGAAAAGGTATAATGCATAGAGTAATTATAGTAGCAATGATACAGCACATGTTTCAATCAGAATAAGTTCTAAATGTGGCAATAACTAACAATTTGTTCTCAATACAACATTGATTACAGTATACGTTTAACCTTTAACTGATGAGGTATACGTCTCTCAGACGTCATGACTTTTATTTTGAACTTTGTTGCCATGACATAAGTGTTACTTTGAGAATGCTCTGAAATCACCTCGTCAATTAAAGGTTAAGTTTAACCAAAGAAAATTAGTTTCTAGACCAGGGCCTTTATTAACAGTAAAAGTGCTTGTGCGGCCTACTTTTTATCTTCATCTTACCTGATCTGCCGTTCTCATTCATCTGTCAGTCTGTCGATCTGTATAAACGCTAACAGTAACGGATTTTTATAAAGTTTAATTTTTCACGGAAGGTTGTTATGTATAACGTAATGGAACCAGTAATCGACAAGGACCCACGATCGACACTTGATTCTTATTTTACAGAAGATAAGGGTTATTCATTTGTTTTGTAACACTCAATTTATGACCGTATGATCTTTGAATTAAGAGTTAAGTGTCGATCATTGGTGCATGTCAGCTTAAAGTGTCGAATACTGTTGCCATTACCTTAATCAATTGTGGTTCACGTATGAGTGTTATAGAAAACTCACATAAACCGAAGCGCAGCGAGGGTGGGCTTCCAGTACTGAATAAACATCTTTTATCTCTTTTTAAGCAATCGATAATAACTTTCCTTCCTTGTGTCTATACTATAGTAATTACCAGGGCTCGGAGTTTTCATATCATGGTAAGACGAAAGAGAGCAGTGGAGTCGACATTAACATTTAAATTCAACTCTAACTCATACTCATACTCATTTGTTCATTTAATTCCTAAATGCTTTTATATTCGCCCTGAGCCCCTGAGTAAAGCTGCTTAGCTAAGTAATGAAAGATTACAATTATAAATAAAATATTTTCATGTACATATTATTTAATATTAATCTCATAATGTTATGAATGACGACAAATGAATGAATGTCTGATGTGAAAGACGCCTGTCAGGAAAGTCTACAGGCGTCAATCCGGAAAGCGGAAAACTGTGTGGAGTGGAGCACAAAATTATGGCCTCAAGTGGTCACGACCCTCAGTCATGAGGAAGCGACGAAGAAGAAGAATGTTATGAATGTTAGCTGTGTGGTTGCCGGCTTAGAATAGTACCACTCCATGCCTTCCCGTGGATGTCGTAAGAGTCGACTAAGGGAATAAAGGCTTGTAGTACTGTAAAATAGGCGATGGGCTTGCTACCTGTCACTAATACACTGGTAAACATCTTAGCCTGATTATGCAAAATGTGGTTACAGAATTATCAACAAGCTTTTAGAGTTGTTGGCAATTCTGTAGCTCTGCCTACCCCAAACTGGGAATAAAGGCGTGAGTTTATGTATGTATGTTATGAATATTAAAAGTGAAAGTTATTATCCATAGTTATGATAAAATTTAATTTTGCAATTGAATAAACAAATGAGGATGAGTAAGAGTTGAAATTTAATGTTAATGTCGACTCCATAGCTCTTTTTCGTCTTACCGTGCTATGAAAACTCCGAACCCTGGTAATTACAGTGATGCGTGTGGCAATAGGTTGACTTTAAAAATCTTAGCACAAACCTTTGATATAGTTGCTTCCATCCAATATAACGACATTATCCTTTCCAATTAGCTTCAAAACCTCTGATTTAAGGTATCCTCGCATCCTTTTCTCCTTCTGCGAGTCCAAATATGTAGCATTTAACTCGTAACCTAACTTCGCTATAGCTTCCTCTTCCGAAACGATTTCCACCTGTTTGTTGTGTGTTTTCTCGAAAAACTCTTTAAGTTCTTTCGCTCTTGTTGTTTTACCACTCACTGGGCACCCACAAATTACTATTAAAGGCATTTTTCGTATAATTTGTTGGTTATTTTTTACTGATATATAAATATGTCAGCGGCTCAGCTGGCGTGACAGCTGTCAGTTAGTGTAGGGAAGCTAGAGTTACATTTTAAGATAAATATCGACAAAAATAAACTTTACTTGCGTGCGCCTTTCTAAAAGGCCCGTTTTGACAGCTTTCAACTCAGTATAAAATATGCTTTGCCGTTATGAACGGCGCGAGTTATTATTTTATAGATATTTGCAACCGAGGTAGCACTGAACGATAATAATATTATAAGTTTAACGACAGAGTGTTTAAACAAAAACAAGCTCTAGATTTCAAGGTACCAATAGGAGTCTTCCGGTAACTTTCGGGCAGGGAAGATGACCGATTGAAAGATTTCCGGCTTTGTAATTTTGATATATTCTATTTACTGACTTACTCTACTCTACAATTGACACTGGTGAAATCACTGCAAAGTACCGCGGTGTAAAAAAGAAGAAGAAGAAGGTTACAATAGAATTTGCAAATATGGGAAAACTATAAATAATAATAAATATTGCGATACATTCATACCCATAAATTTGTACTGACATTACGGCTCATCATAGTCATCATAGATGAAAATGACAAAATGACAATGACAATGGTCGATCAAAAAATGTTGAAAGGACATGATGATGAAGCATCGATACATTCACTATTCAATTATGGCACTTCACTCGACACTGAATTGCGTTTTGATACTGCAAACTTCTTCGTTTAGTTTACAGCTAGTCAAAGTGACTAGTTATATAGTGCACTATTATTGCAAACTATTTTATTAAACTCCCACGACCTCTTCACCTGGGAGGTCGTTATTAAGGATTACTTGTGGCCCCACGTTGCATTTTTCGGTCCGCAGTCGCCAATCGAAGACTCTTTAGCTCCACTAGCCATCCATTCCTTTCCTGCAAGTGATGTTTTGATCGTGTTAATTGCCTATTATTCAATTTAAAACTAGCTTTGCCCGCAACTTCGTTCGTGTCGAAGTCGTACATCGCTGTTAAAATTTCTGTGATAAAAAAAAGTAGACCTACCTACCTGTATAACCATCATAACAATATTCGATCAGTTGAGGCGTTGAATCGTGAAGGCGGCAAAAACGAGTAACAAACTTCCACATTTATTCGGAATGGAGATTTTTGTAATGGAGATAGCTTATACAGGGGCCTGTTTTATAAAGCTACAAATTACAATTTACAGGTTACAAGTTTCCATTTGACACAACCTCGACCAATGACGACCGGGGCACGTTTTATAAATTTACAGGTTAGGTTACAATTTTACAGGTCTAAACTGGCAACACTGTTCAAATGGCTGGTCGTTATTGGTCGAGGTTGTGTCAAATGGAAACTTGTAACATAGTATAAATAGAAAAGTAGCTCGACTCCGGCCCTTTAGGAGATTCTGATACCTATTGCCGCTCGGGCGTCAGGATTGTCCAAACTTGTTTTTCAATTTTAGTCACCTACTCGTACTTGGCCATACTGTGATTTATAATCATGTTAATTTTCATAAATTACACAAACCTAAAGTAAGTATAAATATTGTTAGGTACCTAAGTACCAAATTTAAATTATTTTACTTACTTACTTTTTATCTGTTGACACTAAATAATAATTATGTTTACAGGTATGTGACGTGATATGTAAATTCCTTTTCGACCTTTTTGATAATACCGCTTTCGCGCAAGGCGGCTTCCTTTGACTACTTAGGTAACTATTATTGGCGGCACGCGCCGTCGCCGCGCGGCTTCCTTATGGCCTGGCCACGACATTGCGCGAATTGCGGCGCGGCAAGCGATTTTCTTATACATTGCGTGTGATGCCAACTAACCGCAGAACGTTGCGCGTCTCGACCGTGCAATATTAAGAAAACGCTCACCGCGCCGCATTGGCCGCTCGCTTTGGTTCTAGGCTTGTGCTTTGTGTACTAGGCAACGATAAGCATACTTATGTAGTGAAAAATACATACTTAATATGACTACATAGGTACATATAAAACGCCCAAGACTCAGAAACAAGAAATACCTTCTCGCACTCATCACACGAATATTTGCCCTGGCCGGGAATCGAACCCAGGACCGCTAGCTTCGTGAGCAAGGTCACTACTTACTTAGTCACTACCAACTACCTAGGCCATCCACGTCGTCACATGTTACCTGTCACGTCACACTCAATAACTTAAATTACCTACTTATACTTTGAAAATCGAAGTTCGAAGTTACGTGAGCTCCAATCCCTTTTTGTCGATTTAGTCTCAAATGACAAGTGTCAGGGATGGAGCTAACGTAACTTCGAACTTCGATTTTCAAAGTAGGACCTCAGAGGGCCCTACCAAGATGCATTGCGCTAACTAACGCTTCTATTCGATTCGTTTTAAACCAATCGCGTCACTGGCAGATGACGTGATACGAAAAGTTACGTGATCTACCAGTGACGCGATTGGTTTAAAAACGAATCGAATAGAAACGTTAGTTAGCGTAGTGCATCTTGGCAGGGCCCTGAGCTTTTCCTTTAGCCTACCGCCAAGCAGCATTCTCATTGTTGTGCCGGGGTGGGTAATTTCCCGTGGGGCACGTTTTATAAAGCTACAAGTAACAATTTTACAGGTGTAAACTGGCAACACTGCTCAAATGGCTGGTCGTCATTGGTCGAGGTTGTGTCAAATGGAAACTTGAAACCTGTAAATTGTAATTTGTAGCTTTTAAAACAGGCCCCTGTTGTCTTATACAACCGGTGAAATTACTAGCATAGAGGCATTCCATCTTAGTCCTCGGGGTTCGCAACGCATTTGCGGTCTTTGGATTACAGTCTTAAGATTATATTCTTGAGAATGAACAAGGATTCAGAAACCGTCAGCTAGGGAAGATGGCCGATTTAAAAATGTCCGGCTTTTACTTTTGATTTATAATATTTAATGATTATACTCTCATTCACTTGATATAGCGACATCACTACGAGACCGCAATAAAAAAAGAAGAGAGTGCAAATGTCTATGGGTCACATATCCCACTTATCACCAGGTGGTCTATGTGCTTGTTTGCCTTCTAGATGGCATTAAAAAATATCCCAAACCCCGATATTAATCAAAATCGTGTCAAAACGATAAAGACCCTACACGCCCGGTGTTTAAGATTTAGATAAATAAATAGATCGTCGATAACACCTATCGATTTCCCACCAGCTATGTTGACCCTCGAGGTCGCGCCAAAGTGGACGCAATGCGAACCAGTTCAAGCGGTTTTAGGGTTCCGCTTGTTTTTTACAATGGCGTTTTCAGGGTTGCCCAATGAAATGGGTTACTTTTATTTCGGCGAAATATGTTTGCCAAATGTACCGTTTCATTTGCCAACCCGCTTTGTTTTCTGTAACCGTAAATATTTCAGGATTTTATAAAAACTAACCTAACCATCAATCCTCAATGAAATACATGCATAATATTTACGGTTACAGAAAACAAAGCGGGTTGGCAAATGAAACGGTACATTACCTAGTCCATAGGTAGTTTCCACATCATCTTTACATAGTAGGGTAGACTGGGTACGATTGAAATAATTTTTCTTTGATCGCTCATAGCATCAGCATTATGCTATTGAGAGTTGAATAAAATGTCAAACATGTGAGGGCAAACATCTGTCTTGAAATATGTACTATTGTTTTATGCCCAGATATATTCATTTTCACACAGGAGCAGTTTTTGAAAAAGTCTGTCCTCTGTTACAACCGACCCCATACCGGGGGCGGTTGAAACACAAAGAAATAATATTCAATACGTGTATTTAAATCTGCTTTATTGCTCATTCTCGTATTAATCAACTCAGTCTCAAATAAGATCAACACTTATAATGAATTAAAAACTTAAAATCACTTCATCACGACAAATAAAGTTATTTAACATAAAATCAAAGAATTTCTTCTTTAAAAAAGTTACCCGGAACTAAACAGCCTAGTAATTATAAGATCCTGTTTTATTGCTTATTCCCGGATCAATTCACTCAGTGCCAAATTAAATCAATCAATCAATACTCAATAATACTTTCGTGTGTTTCAACCGTCCTCATCCCTCCCTGACGTTAAAGAAAAATCATAGTGGCGAGACAAAGAACCCAACACAAAAAGTAATCATCGTTATTTTATCATAAACATCTGACAAATGACTAGAAAAATACTCAATATTCAATCGATATAATTAAAAAAGTTATTCGACAGATATATCAACTGAGAATACTAACTTTTGATTACCAAAATACAATAGGCTCCCCTGCAAGAAACTAAAACGAGCGATAGTGGATGCAATACTGTGGAACATGTTCGCGCTAACATGCCACGCATTTCTTCTCTTACACCCCTCATCCTACAGCTGATAGTTTCTCGGATATTCGCTTTGTTTCAACCGTACCCCGTTACAACCGTACCCAGTCTCCCCTATAAAACAATCGCTTCCCGTCGTCTGTCCCTCTATACGTACAGTGCGAGTTCACAAATATGTGTACACTTTAGTACCTTTTCACTTTAATCGCTGTGACAATTCATATAGGGCAGTTTAAACATGACATTAAATAAAAAGACAACGTATTAAAGTGTATACATATTACGAACTCCACTGTACGATAAGATTTTTCAATCTACGCAATGGATTTTAACGCGGTTTTCGGGTTATTCAAGTTGAAGTCTTTTGTGTGTAATAATAATAAATCCTGGATAATGTACTGGTATTTAATAAACATAAACCGAAGCATAGCGAGGGCGGGTGGCTATCCATATTATATCTATCTTCTTTATCTTTACATAACTAGTATATTTAAAATTAAAATAAATCGCTTTCCGCGTCTGTCTGTCTGTATATCGGCTAACTTCTCCTAAACCACGCAACGGATTTTGATCCGTTTTTCACCATCCGTTAGGTATTTTTATACGGAAGGTTTTTATGTATAATACGCGACGCTAGGTGGGGTCGCTAGTTTTTTTTATATAAACGAGTTTTATGCAAAGTGCTACGTTAATTAAAATGAGGAACTCCCGATGATCCCTCTCTGCCACTTTACGGATTTATACATGATTAAAAGAACCCTCATTGCGCGAGAGCAGCTCACCCTTGACTAGTTATTAGCAATGTCCGCCAACACACTATGAAGAATGTGCACATGGAGGTTTTCTTTAAATGTAACGGTTGTGCAATTGAAAACAAGACTTTTTTGAAAATGTATCGTTATAAAAATGATGCCGTTTGTCTCTGCCTGCCTTTCTGTCTGTCTTCCTGTGTTAATAATAGAATAAATTAGTCTGAGTAGTGATTCTCTCAACAAGCAAAGGTGATCGTTCGCTCGAGTGAAGGTCCAAGCGGCGAGCTTAAGTAGTCCCGACAGAGCGAACAAAACACATTTTAGCGCGTGTATTCAATTTGGCAGCATGACTTCACCAACGTATAAGGCTCCCTAATTGACAATGCACGCGCTAAAATGTGTTTTGTTCGGTCGGACGGGACTACTTAAACTCGCCGCTTTTATTCGCTCGTCCGTTCGACCGGCCGCCGTTTTTTGAGAGAATACACACCTGACTGTTAACAATCCAGAGGGCTCAGACAAGATGCACTACGCTAACTAACGTTTCTATTCGATTCGTTTTTAAACCAATCGCGTCACGGTAGACCACGTGACTTTTCGTATCACGTCATCTTCCAGTGACGCGATTGGTTTAAAAGCGAATCGAATAGAAACGTTAGTTAGCGTAGTGCATCTTGTCTGAGCCCTCAGTGCCAAACTTGGCATCTTATTAGATATCGTTACTTTCGGTGGCACATGAGAACTTGGCCTATTTGACGTATCAATACTTTTACGTAGGTAGTCGATATCTGTTTGTATGAACCTTCTAAATACTAACAAGCAGTTATGTAAAACATTTTTCATACAGTTTAATAACTTTATAAATGACAATAATTTTACTATTTTCTGATCATTAATAGAAATATTTCTAGTTTTCGGATTTATTTCTTTATTTGTGCTATAAGACATCCATGCCAAATTTCAAAGCTCTAGGCTAGGTCATCGGGAAGTACCCTTTAGGTTTTGATGAGCGAGTGAGTCAGTCAGTCAGTACAAAATAAGCGGTTTTTAAATATTAATAAACAGAACAATAATTTTCATAGAAAATCGTAAAAAAAAAAAATGTTTTTGCTACGTTAGAAATGATCTTTAGTAATCCAAAAGTGGTGTAATTGAATCGATTAAACTTGTCTAGTCGGTATCGATTGACATTGGTCTTGATCGATTGATCTCGATCTCGATTTCGGTTATAATTGATTAATGCTGCGACAGTTTAATTGCTCCTTTAATAGACTCGAATATTATTAACGTTAGTACGTATTGTGATACTTTAATCGACAACATCCAATGTTTTTTTACAGTTTGTGTAGTTTAGGCGGGGCAAATGAGTCAAACCATAATTTTTAGGAGATTGTTTTTCTACTCTTTCACTATTTTTGAAAAAGCTATCTGTCATATCATACCTCTTTAACCTCGTAAGACCCACCAACAGGTAGTTTTTTATAAGTGGGACTTTGAATCTTCTATCAAGGCAATAAAGTTTAATTACGTTTGTTCGATAATGCCATTTTCGGTTCATGAATATAGGAAAATAAACCTTATTCTTATTGCAACGCGGTTAAAATTAAATTGCCTTGATTATGTACATGCACACTGGGCCTTACGAGGATAAAAATGACCACCTCATATTTTGACCAAGATTTTATTTTACGGCATGATTAATATGTATATTACTATGCCAAATAAAAGCTTTGGAGGTACTACCAAATTCTCTGAGTTAAACTGCAAACGGACGGACGGACGTAGAGAGGTACGGAACCCTAAAAATCTCTCAAACAGCGGTTCTCCAACTTTCTAGCGACGTAACTCTTTAAACTCTAAACATTTTACAAAGTTCCAAAATAAGGAATAAAATATGTTTTTAGGTTTGCTTACAAGCCTTAAGGGTCCATCACACTTTAAGAATTAAAAGCTTAAATTATTAGGAACACCAAAAAAAAACTAATAACATACATACATAAACTCACGCCTTCGTTCCCAGAGTGGGGTAGGCAGAGCTACAGAATTACCAACAGCTCTAAAAACTTGTTGATAATTCTGTAACCACATTTTGCACAATCAGGCTAAGATGTTTACCAGCGTATTAGTGACAGGTTGCAAGCCCATCGCCTAACAGTACTACAAGCCTTTATTCCCTTAGTCGTCTCTTACGACATCCACGGGAAGACATGGAGTGGCACTATTCTAATCCGGAAACCACACGGGGGAAAAAAACTAATAAGTATATTATTTTCGAATATTTTCATTTTCCCAAAAGCTATGTTATACTGGAGCTATTTTAGATTCATCAATTTCATCATCTACATAAGTATGTTTTTTTCAGAATTCATTTAAAAAAAGTTCTTTGTCAATTAAAAAATCAGAATTTTCATCAGTTTGGAATTATGACTCTTCGGAATTATGAACACTCATTGATTAAACCCTATACAAATAGCATCATTAATTCACTTAACTATCATTTAACACTGACAGCGCTATAAAAGCATTATGTTAATTTGACAGCCATTGATACGAGTGAGTAATGGATACTTCAGTGTCAAACTTGTCGAGTTATGCACCACGTTAACCGTGCCGGTGGCAAAACATGACGGCGAAAAGGCGTTACGGTACATAACAGTCCAGTTCATAAATATGTAGGTACACACTTTAGTACCTTGTCACGTTAATCGCTGTGACGATTCATCTATGGCAGTTTAAACATGACATTAAATAGACAAGGTACTAAAGTGTACACATATTTATGAACTTGACAGTACAATGTAGTGAATAATCTAACTACATAAGGTCTGTTCATTCTTACTTGTCTTATATAGTAAACAACTTTTTAACCTCAAAATGAAACTTTTTTGGCTAAAACAGCTATTTTAAACAAAATAAAGCAATCACAGACAATACATTGGCCAAGTTATGTCCAAAATGTTTACTCAGTTTACTTTATTTATGATAAAAGAGCTGTTTTAGCCAAAAAAGGTTCATTTTAAGGTTCGAAAGTTGTTTACTATATAAGACAAGTAAGGATGAACAGACCTTACTCGTACACACAACACGGTAGCCCAGTTCGTAGTGACACAGCCTTGGAAGCTAGCGTCCCGGGTTCAAATCCCGGTAAGGGCAGACATTTGTCTGATGAGCGCGAGTTCTTCTCCGCAATGATGGTCTTGTCCGAAGCGCTAGTAGATTCACTGTATATTACCGACGTGTAAAAGAGCCTGTATGTGGCCAATTTACTGAATAAATATTTTGATTTTTTGATTTTAGTATTTGTTCCTGAGTCGTAGATGTTTTTTATGTATTTATTTATGTATTTCTCTGTACATATAAAGTCGGTTGGCTGATAAACCGTTCAAGAGTTACGAATATCAGCTATGAATGTAATATGTTATTACTTATACATATGTTGGGGGTTTAAGTGGTGGTAGAACCTTGTGTAGGGTCCGTCCGGATAGCTACCACCATTGACGACGCGCTGGCCCAGTTGGTAGTGACCCTGCCTACGAAGCTAGCGGTCCTGGGTTCGAATCCCGGTAAGGGCAGATATTTGTGTGATGAGCGCGAATATTTGTTCCTGAGTCATGAATGTTTTCTATTTATTTATCTACATAAGTATTTATCTCGTTATCTAGTACCCATAGTACAAGCCTAGAGCTTAGTTTGGGACTAGATTAATTGGTGTGACATTGTCCCCTGATATATTTATATTTATCTTATACTTTAAACCGCCGCCGAGCAGCAGTATTTCACATTTGTGTTCCGGCGTGGGGATAAGAGAGGCGTGGACATGACAAGCCAGAGGCATTCCATCCATAGTCCTGACAATTGCAATCATGCGATTGCAACTAGGTATGTACGTTTGTATGTAAACTCTGCATTGCACATAAACATTTACAAGACATGTTTGCATCAATATAGATAATGTACATAGGTGATATTATCCTAGTTAACCTTGGAGTAGAATAAGCAAGGACAATGCAGGCAGACCTTTAATAACCGTTATTTTCGTGTAACATTTTCTTTCATAACGTTATCTTGAACGAATAACGTTATACTATAACGTTATTTGACGCCTTACCTGTAGCGGTCTCCATTATAACATTATCAAACAAAACGCGCTCAGTATCGTTATACGTATAGTATAACGATACTTCGGTAAGCGCTATAATAACGTTATACCCGTTATTTTCGTGTAACGTAATTTTTAAATCTGCGTTTGTTATTTGCATTTTAAAATGCATTTGTTGTGATAAAGCAAAGTATTTTAGCTGGTTATTTGAAAAGGGACGGAAAAAGGACGGAATATATGAACGGACATCGAAAGGACGTTGGTTGCGATGTCTAAACGGACAAAAATCGTCCATTCTGGGACTTCGGCCAGTCACGCAAAATGCCAGGCAACAGCGCGTACTTCATTTGTTTCATAACATGTCTCATTTGTTTCATGATGGCGAGCGGTGCGATGGTAGAAGGTGGCCGTTGGCCGTCGAACGATTCATTATACAAGCGGTAGAGCACACATAAGGAGGCAAAGTCTCTTAGACTTAGAGGCTCGATACCGCTTGCGAGTTTGGGATCGTCAACGATTCTCACAGCACGTCTTTGCACCGAGTCAAAAGGCCCAAGCTGATATCCAGGTGCACCTGCCCAGAGATGACGGCAGTACTCCATATACGGTCGGACTTGCGACATATACAGCAGCAGTCTTTGCCCTGACGTGAAGTACCAGTTTTCTGTAATACCCGTAATTATACCAGAATTTATTATTCAAATAAACCATCCGTGAAAAAATATCTGATTGATGGTGAAGACCGCATCAAAATCCGTGGCGTGGTTTAGGAGTTAGGGATATACAGACGTACAGACACGGAAAGCGAGTTTGTTTTATGGTATCCAATCACTTGCGAAACAACATTTCACAAACTGATTCATTTCACTTTTTCATTTAGTCACTTTTTTCCGAAACTATTAATATTTCAGGATTTATTTCAGGACTACCTTGTAGAACTACACAGCCTCGGCCGAAAGTCTTGAGCACCCATGCGTTTTTCTTTTCATATAAAAGTCAAACTTTAAAAGATGAAATTATGTCTTATATTATAGAAAGTTGTATATCTGTATATAGTTGTATATAGTTGTGGAAAAAATGGTCATATTTGGGCGTTTCTTTAAAAGTTAAGTTAAGTTTTAATAATTAGTTATACTTGTTATAAGATAAATGGTGGTATCTCAGACAAAACTCCTGTAGCAAGTGCAAGCATATTACTAACGGGTGAGGATTGAATCTACTTCATTGATTGAATTAGAGATACTGCTAATTGGCGCTGAGAGGTAGTATATAAATGTACGACTAATTTTCGTAACTCAGCCGAAAAGTTAACGTTTCTTAATTTTTGTCCTTAACTAGGTACAAACTTTTAAAGAAATGCCCATTTATTGACGTTAACCGTAATTCCGTGGAAAAAATACAATTAATCATTTTGTTGTACCCGTTTTTTTCTAGCTTCAGATTTCGCACGAATATACTTCAAAATGATAATCCACTAATCATTTGCACATGTACAAACACATTTTATATTTTACATCTTTGTGTATTTTTGAAATTAGAAAATAATTTATAAGTTCAAAGGAAAAAGTGGGGGGCTCAATACTTTTGGCCAAGGCTGAAGGTTAGGTTTGGTTAGTTTTATAAAATCCTGAAATAGCTTTAAGTATACAGTATCGGAAAAAAGGCATTTTGTAAAATGATATTGTGAAATGAATCAGTTTGTGAATCGTTTTTTAGCAAATGGTGGTCCTTGTTTTATACTATTTAAATAAGTTATGATTGCTCTTATAAAAAGTAAAATCGTAAAAAATATGATATCATAGATCCCGGCACCCTAAAAAAGTAGAGTCGGCAAAAATCAATACAATTTTTGATAGATACTTATTTATTGACAACTTATAGACCAGGCAACCGCAGTGAATAACTTGGTAGTTTCCCCGATCCACATGTCAAACGGTACAATGCGTTGGCGCCAACCTGACCGCCCGTGATTGCTCGAGGTCGCATTCCAAATTCGAATTTGAGTTTTACTCTGTGGAGTACGAAATTTGAAATTAGAATGGAATGGCCGACCTTCACCTTAATTATTGGCTTTTAGATTTTGGATCAAATAGAGGAAGTGGTTTTGTGTTTATTGACTAAGCGTTGATCGTGGTTTTGCTCGATTTAACAACATTGCTTACTTTGGTTTCTACAAGACCAAATCAGAATGCTAAAATCCACAGTCATACCAAGATATTATCCCAATCGCAAATTTCCCTTTGTTTATAAAAAATAAATGTAAAAAAGGGGGGTAGTTTTCAGTACCGTAAAATGGGGTAAATAGGGACACAACCTAAAATGAAGCATATGTTACTAATAATAAGGCTGAAATTATTTCAATAGACGTAACGGTATTGCCCATTTAATACTTGTTCTTATTTGTAACAAGTTATGACTTATTTTGGGTTGTGTCCCTATTTACCCCTTGGTTCCTTACCCCGTTTTAAGGTAATACTAGTTTTGAAGCGTGACTACTTCTCTTAAACAAGTCGCTTCGAAGTTCGTCAACGAAATATTAACCAGCGAGCTTAACCTGCCGCGTCAAGGCGTAGTAATAACATTATTAGTGCGTGTATTCTCTTATTGTTTGCTGCATTGTTTGACGAAGAAAGTCAGCGAAAGTAGTTCATATTGCTGATTTTATGGTAGCTCCCATTGACTTGACAGTCCAAAATGGGGTACAACAAAATGGAAAAAGAGCAAAAAATCAGCTTCTAATCAACGATTGGTATCACAGATTGGTATAGATTTTTAAAAATTAAAATTACTGGGGATAATCTCACACAAATTGACCCAGTCCCAAATTAAGCTCTAGGCTTGTACTATGGGTACTTGACAACGATATAAATACTTATATAGAAGAATACATAGAGAATATCCATGACTCAGGAAAAAATACTCGCGCTCATCACACAAATATTTGCCCAATCGAATCCGGGACCGCTAGCTTCGTAGGCAGGGGACTACGCAAAACGCGTCGTCAAAAAGCTTTCACAAAAGAGCTTCTTTTACACAATTCTAACACTTTTATTTAGTTTTCACGATAAAGCTCAGTAATTAAATAAATAAAGTGCAACTAAAAGCTTGTCCACACAAACAGACACACATGTCTTGTTATGGTCGGCACCGCGATGGCATGCGCAAGGGCAGCGCGGCCTCGCATGCGCGAAATTGATCCGCGTCCTGGGGACGACGCTATGCAATACTCGGTACAACGCCATCACAGAATACTTTCTACGGTTCTGTCCCAGCGGAAGACCAGCGCTGGTATACTACCAACATGCTGAGCTGGGATCATTTCATGGCATCTGGTATTAGGGTCAGCCATTGTTCTTTGTATTTTTTTTTGTTTAGTTCTTGTGTTGTCCTTTTGTTAGATGTCTGAATAAACA
This sequence comes from Acleris literana, assembly GCA_946894065.1. NCBI lineage: Eukaryota > Metazoa > Arthropoda > Insecta > Lepidoptera > Tortricidae > Acleris > Acleris literana. The sequence goes on from OX335696.1 coordinate 4,104,765, forward strand.
TTTTTCTTTCTTTCTAAAACACTGAAAAAAGCAGTATCTATGACCAAAATAAGTTTCTATCAAAAAAATCATTTTTGACAAGCTTTTTTGTCGACTGTAATTTTTTTTTGCGAAGTCTTTATTTGCTTTTCAAGACCAAAATATTGAGTCCCAACACGGTGGGTCCACGTTAAGAATAGCGGAGATCCTGTCGCCACCTTCCGACTCCATCATCAGATCACCTCTTAGATACCATAATATTGCATTGTCATCGGGTTTATATGTATATGTGGTCCAAATTTCAGCCTATTCCGTTAACGGGAACTGGTTCAAAACTGACTTGTAAATTTTGACGGACAGCTTACAAACATACGAGCAGTGCAAGTCAAATAAAAGGTTGTAAAAAGATGAACATTCACCGCTTTGTACCATACTCTAACCCCCTTACCAATAAACGTTGAGTAACGGTGGTATAGCTATACAATGTTTTGTCCATATCTGTCAAATTCAAATGTCGCAATGACAGATAAGGACAAAACATTGTATAGCTATGCCACCGTTACTCAACGTTTATTAGTAAGGGGGTAAGAAACTAACGATCAAAGGTAATTGGGCCAAAAACTGTTATAGTTTGCGACAAGTTTTTTTACCCCCGTTAAACAAAGTAATTGTTATTAAGTACACATTAAGTACACTACCCGCCACTATTAAAAATGAGACCTCAAACGACACATTTGAACGCCGACTAAAGGAACTATTAGTATCAAACCCGTTGTATTCTGTAAAGGAATACAACGAAAAATCATTATAAATTAATATGAATTTAATGACTTGTTTTTACATTTATTACATTATTAGCTCATAATGAATATTGTATATTATATTATATTTTGACTCTTCACAATTTATATCTAGGATGCCCTAGCTTTTATAAATTATTTGACATTTAAACATACTTTACTCCTTTGACATTGTACCATTTTAATATTATTTTAAATTGTTTTCATATTACTTCTTTATTTTAATTTTTTACTGTATTTTGATTTGACTATTATTTATTTTATTATTATTGTTATACACTCTGGCGATCTTTTTGTGAATTCATGGTATTTTAATTTAAAAAATGACATGTAAATTTTCAAAATGAAATAAATATATCTAATCTAATCTAATCATTAAGTCCGCCTTTTGTACCTTCTTTGTATATTGTGCAATAAAGTTTAAATAAATAAATAAATAAATATCTCCTGTTTGTGGCATAGTAGCACCCAAACAGAGGAACCGATGCAACGGATGATACGACCGATTGTTATTATTTTCGTTCAAAACAGGCCACTTCTTTTCCTGCATACATTTTTCTATGGAACCAATATCCACAGTTTTTATTTCCCTCCAAGTATTTTTATATATTGATCAAGACACGTAACATTAATTTGTTTTATCAAAATTTACCTATTTTTTTTTCATGCTTTCCTCGCGGTGTCCTTTATTGTCTAGCATTATTGCATACCGCGCTCCGCTGATCTATGGATCTATAACGTTCTAATCGGATAAGCTCCGGCGCAGCGTTTAGTATTGTTAATCGCGCGCCCCGCGCCGCTTGTTCCTATTTATTATTCCTAATTTAATTTATTTATTTTATTAATACTATTATTTATTAAATAACTCAAGATGCTGAAAATTGTTGCTGTGTTTTGTTTTGGTAAGGTATTTTTTTTGTTTTTTTTCACGTGCAGGTGGCCTAATGGCTGTGTTTATCGTTTAGCAAAATGTGGATGTGCGATAAAACATCCGTCACTTTTTGACACTTATATAAGCACGTCAGTGACGGATGCTTTATCCACATATTGTCACGCGATACACGCAAACATACTAGGCCGGCTGGTATAAAAGCTCGAAGGAAAGAAACTTTATAGATAACCTTTTTATTTTAAAAGTATTTACGGATGTCTAGGATGCAGTTGGTACGGGGTACTGTGTATTTGTGGCTAATTGTTGGATATTTTCTTTGTATCATAGTATTTATTTATGTACTCGTAAGTTAAATTATAGTACCCATATTACAGTCACCAGCAATAATAAATTATAATAAATAAAAAAATGCCCAAAAATATCTGAGAGACACGCTTTTATCTCCTAGTCTACTTCTCAATAGAGACGTTTTAGATTTTTTTTGAGTATAATTTTGTATAATTTATTATTTGTGGTGAGGTTTTTTTTAATAGCTTTATTACTCGTATTACGTAAACCGCAAACTGTTTATTCTAAAGACCATTTTTTTAGTATTTTCTACTGCTGTTAGTAAACTTTTTTCTATTAATTTGTGATGTTACTTGTAGGAATCAAGTATTTTATTTTTATGATTGAAAGAACGACCTAATCTGCTAAAATTTCTTGCGGCGCTTCTTCTTAAGCTTGATTTCTCCTAGGCTGACATCGGTCGCTGACGTCGGTCGAGCGTACGAATATATGGCAAATCTGCCGCGGACGTCAGCGTCGCTTTGCGATGTCCCATGGCATACTTACGCTCGACCAACGTCAGCGACCGATGTCAGCGTAGGAAGAAATCAAGCATTAGTAATGTTGGTTTTTTATGAAGTGCTGCTAGATTTCATCTTACCGAAGTATAAAAGAGCCTGCCTCTATTCTAGGCGGTAAAAACCATATCGTTTTTGACGTGTTATCATATTGTAAACGTTTAAACTGGAACGTTCCAAATCAATACCATAACACGTCAAAGACAATATGGTTTTATCAAGTTAAATAGAGACCTGTGGCTAATTTACAGAAATTAATTTAAATTCGATTGATTCAAACTCTCTTCTTCACTTCTTTGCAGCTATCACCCTCGCCCTCTGCCAGCAGTTTGACTACTACCATGAGCTGCACCTCCCCCACTCCCCGCCACTGTACCCCACCCTGGCGCGCTCCGACCTGAGGGTCAGCTTTTCCTGCCACGGGAGAGCCAGGGGGTACTATGCTGATCTGGATACTGGATGTCAGGTGAGAGCTTAGATCAGCACATAGGATGGAAGACGCATGTTAACCAGCATTACACAAAGGAGATCGAAGATCTGATGAGGGTGGCGGCGGGAACAGATGGATGAGAGTTACACCGGAGGTGGAGGTTCCTAAAAAAAATTTTTTGCTTCCGACCTTTACCTTTTATAATAATGTGATGTTTTGGGCTTGTAAAACGAATACACCGCCGCATAACATTTTATACTATTTTTTTTATTTATTGTCGAACACACGCAAGTTTACAGTTCGCAACCAAAACACTGTACATAATTAATTAGATTATAATTAAGAGATATAGAAATGTCAATAAATAAGTAGTTAAAAAAACACTTATCATTATAATAAATAACAAACATTAATTCGATTCTAAGGTCACCATTTTGTCATACTCACCTAATTATTTTATAATGTACTACAACTAATTTAGTAATTGCTTAAATACTACTAATAGGCTAGTGTCCTAAAAAAATCTAATTAGTCCGTCATTTACATACTGTAGCGCTCCATAAAAAAAAGGAATACGGAACACTACACGGAATGGTTGCGATAAAACCACCAGCACGTTAATTTGGACCTGTAAAAGTAAAATAAAACCGAACGAATTTCAACAAGGTTATATAATTAGGGAACACACAATGATTAGATTAAAACAAATTACTTACAATGCAACTATAAAACTAGATTACCAGGCTGACACAGATCTTTACTTTGGTAACCAAAACAAATTATCATAAAACGGTCTGCGGATTGTCACGCTAATAAAGCTATTTTTAAATTAAAACACATCGCCTAATAAAGGTAAAAGTCCACCTTCAGGCCAAAACTTGTATAAAATTTATAGGTAAAACTAAATCGAACTATGATAGAATGATTCAGATTAAGATCAAGAAGCGCTTCATGATTAAAACTGTTGAGTTCGGAGAGTAAGAAATACGGATATCAATTTGAGGTGATGAACGGTAAAAAGAGGTCCTGATACCTATTTAAATTTACGGCCGAAACAAAACCAAAATGTAACCTTACACTGGTTAGGGTAGAGTTCGCGGACTCTTTTAGAATTTAGATATTAATAAAAATTAGCGAAATATGGGACTATCCTGTAAACTTCCGTCGTCGCCGACTTGCCGCCGTACGAAGATATAGCCGTAACGCTGCGTTCGTCGCAACTGACGCAGCGGGAAAAGTCTGCGGTCACTACCGCAGACGACGAGCCGTCGCCAGCGAACTCGTTGGCGAACCACACGGTGATCTGCAAAACCACCCGTCCAGATCTTCCGCTGGGTGGCGAAGAGTCGCGTGATATGGGGTAAGCGGAGGTGCTGCAAAGAACACCTTTACTCACAAAATAGAACGAAAAGGACGGAAGAAAGGCTTCCTAAAGATGGGGGGCAGTGAAAGCTGAACGGCAACAAAAACCAACTCACCCGCTATCCGGACATACAGAAGACAACAGCACTATCTCGATCGGTCAATAATCGACACCACGGCGTTGTAGGGAAGGCGTTCGCGTAACATCATTACCGGACGCGGCACTCGAAAAAGGCTTATGACTCCATGCAATAATAAAACTTAGGAAGAGCAGAGACTCTATCAAATTTTCCGAAGTATCAAGGCGAGAGTACGAGATTGAATGACAGTACCATTACAAGGAACGGATTTAACAAAAACGAATTCAAAATTCAAAACTGTCAGTAGAAATAACAAACTCTAACCGGTCAATGAACAAGTCCGCAATACCAAAAAGGCTGAGAAACGAAAAAGGCGAAATAATTTAGCAATAATTGACGCGAACCAACGCGATTTGTAGCGGTAATGCTACAATACATACATACCAAAAAATATTGAACACATGTTTTTTCTTTTGTCAATTAAACAAAAAATTTCGAAGATAAAGTGCGTTGAAGTTTCGCGAGACGCCACACATTTATCCCACATTGTGACACACTCCCGAACATTGATGCGCGTTATATTTGTCAATTTTGATTGATTAGATAAAGCAAAAAATACGTGTTCAATATTTTTTGATAATCTTAATGACGGACTATTTTTTTTTCCTTATTAATGGCGTTCACTCCTTGTGCTTAACAAGGTGTATTTCGCCAGTATCGAGTTTTAGACAACCACCATGGACTTATTAGAGAAACAAGTCCATGGATATCGCACGCGAGGACAATTGTTCGGTTAAAGAGATTTACTCTAGTGGACTAAACAGAAGCACGTGGGGTTAGCTCCACGCGCTTCTGTCAAGTCCCGACGGACTAATTAGTTTTTTTTTTGCCCAGGACACACCCTTATTGCAATTGCTACCAGTCAATTCAAACTATACATATACTGAGAAAGTTTTGCTGTTAAACATGATTGTTTAGGTAGGGTACCTATACCAAAAAAACATGTGTAACAGTAAGTGCAAATCTTAAACAAAAACTAAAAAAAAAAACGAAACGTGAGTCGGTCGGTACGGAACCCCTCGGTAGTCGGAGACTGACTCGCACTTCACAAAATTCAAAATTCAAAATATTTTTTCAGTAAATTGGGCACATGACGGCTCTTTTAAACGTCGGTAATATGGAGTGAATCTACTAGCGCTTCGGACAAGACCATCATTGCGGAGAAGTTCCGCAAGAAACTCCAGTTTCACCGTTTTTTATGTTTTAACAAACAGCTGTTGTGTTTCAGGCTTACCATTTTTGCTGGCACCAGCGCCTGGTGGCCACTGACCTCTGCTCCAACGGGACCTTGTTCAACGAGCAGTTCCAGGTATGTTTTAGTCACCGTAACATTTCTCTAGACCTCAGTGGCCCGTTTCACGAAGCTACAAGTTACAAATTACAAGCGGAACTCTCTTTCTAGCAAAAGGAGTTAGAAAGAGACTTCTTCTTGTAATTTGTAACTTGTAGCTTCGTGAAATGGGCCTCAGGTCACAATGCTTTGCAGAGTTTTATTTCGACAAATCTGTCTGTTCATTAGGAGCTTTAAAAGACAAATATTTAGTTGCAAAATAAATGGAGTTTTTTTACAAGTTTGTATCTACACTCATATCGTAAGTCCTCTATTATGCGTTCAAAACCCGTAGACAATGACCAGCATTACCTGTGGTAGTAGGTGACAGCGATGACAGCTGTTAATTTTGGAAGATGTTCCAAATTATGATCTTATTACCTTACAATATTCGCTAACGTAATTTCAAAATTACGTTACTGTTGTCATCGCTGTCACCTAGTACCACAGGTAAGGTAATGCTGGTCATTTGCCTTTCGGCTTCTGAACCCATCTTAGAGTACTTATAATTATGTGTGTAGATAAAGTATTGTACGCGACTCTGCGTAATTAGCATTACGCAACCGTCACGTAAACTACTATTATATAACTTGCAATGTATGTAAGTGCGTATGTATGTACGGGTCAAATCTTGCAAGTTAAATTTGACCCACATCCCGGTTTCCGATGAAGCTGACAATTTGCATACACCTTTAGTTCTGATGAAAATACAATAATATAGTACCATCGAGCTGGTCTGATGATGAACACTCAGGGTGGCCATAGAACTCCTACATTACACATGATAAACCCGTCGTGTTAGGGCTCTTTAGAATCGCCTTGACGAGTAGATGACGACTGTCAAAAAAAGTACAGTCGGCAAAAAAGCTTGTCCTATAAATGAAGTTTTTGACAGAAACTTATTTAACCTAAAAAAAAAACCCCATTCATAGTGTAATCGTCATCATAGCAAAAATACATCATGTTGCCAAGATTTATAAACTGAGACATGTCTCATTTCTGTTTGTGGGTGGCTGTGGTGGGTGGGAACATTTTTGCCCATCGTCCTTTATAATGATGCCGTGAAAACGTCACAAACATAAAAGACAGTTACTTTCATATTTATACTATTTGTATGGATAGTATAGGTTTGAAATAGCTTATCTATCATTTTTTTACAAGTTTTTATTTAACTTCACATGTGGTGGAACCAGTAATGGACAAGAACCCAACGATGGACACCTGATTCTTATTTTACAGAAGATAAGGGTTATTCATTTGTTTTGCAACAATCAATTCAGGACCGTATGAAATTTGAATTACGAGGGCTTCTACTTATGTAACCGGAATAGAAAAAAATAACAAACGTATATGACTAAATATGGTTTCATTGTTTTTCAAAATATTCTCGCTTATGATCGATGCACTTTTGCATACGTTGAAACCAATTTTTAAAACATTTTTTCCACTCTGACTGAGGTATCTCCAAAACGTGCTGTTTGAACGCGTCGACTGCATCTTCACGGGTCGAAAATCGTTGACCACGTAATTTATTCTTTACATTTGGGAATAAATAGAAATCATTGGGTGCCAAATCAGGGCTATACGGCGGATGACCCGTTAATTCTATATTTTGACCTTCCAAAAATCGACTCGTTTCGCATGATGTATGACAGCTGGCATTGTCATGGTGAAGAACGATTCTGCGTCGCTGGTTGTTTTTACGTATTTCTTCAAATACCTCCGGCAAACAAATGGTCGTGTACCATTCCGAATTAACCGTTTTACGATTCTCTAGTGGCACTGTAGCCACATGGCCATTAATAAAGAAAAAGCAGGCGACCATTTGCTTCAAGGTGCTTTTTGCACGAGTTACTTTCGTAGGGTTCGGCTCATTTTGAAACACCCACACTGTTGATTGTTGTTTAGTTTCCGGATCATACGCATAGATCCAGGATTCGTCATCTGTGTAGATATTATAAACAGCTTTTGAGTCACCACGGATATATTTTTTTAACATTTTCTTGCACCATTCGACGCGAGCCTCTTTTTGATCCTTAGTTAAATTGTGAGGGATCCAACGGGAACATTTTTTTTTTACAGCTAAATGATCATATTATATCTTATTAATGCTCGTCATACATATGCCCAGAGTCGCCTCTATCTCGCGATATGTAACATGACGGTCATGCATTATAAGTTTTCGCACAGCTTCAATATTTTGTGGTACAACGACCGATTTCGGGCGACCTTCCTTAACTTCGTCCGTGAGCATACTACGTCCACGATTGAACTCACTAAACCAGTGGTACACAGTGCTTTTCGATGGAGCTTCATCACCAAAAGTCGAAGTTAATTGATCTATGCACTGTTGTTGCGTTAAACCACGCTGAAAATCATAATAAATCATAGCACGAATATTTTCACGAGTGAGTTCCATTCTTGCAGCGAGATGACATTTTGATCCCGCCAAAAACAAAAGACTAGCGTACATAAGAAAAAAAATTATAGCGCCCAGTATTAAAAAAAAGTTCAAATTTTACCATGGAGGTCAGATATAACGTTAATAAATGTTGGAATCCCAGATTCCGGATACATAAGTAGCAGCCCTCGTAAGTTACGCCCACACCAATGCTTAAAAAACGGTGACGGTACGGAATCGCAGTGACGCATCGTATCCGTACCGTTTTTATCGAATGCCCTCCACACCGCTGCTTAAAAAACGATGACGGTACGGAATCGCAGTGACGCGTCGTATCAGTACCGTTTTTATCGCATGCCCTCCACACCGCTGCTTAAAAAACGGTGACGGTACGGAATCGCAGTGACGCATCGTATCCGTACCGTTATTATCGCATGCCCTCCACACAGCTGCTTAAAAAACGGTGACGGTACGGAATCGCAGTGACGCTTCGTATCCGTACCGTTTTTGACGCATGCCCTCCACACCGCTGCTTAAAAAACGGTGACGGTACGGAATCGCAGTGACGCATCGTATCCGTACCGTTTTTATCGCATGCCCTCCACACCGCTGCTTAAAAAACGGTGACGGTACGGAATCGCAGTGACGCGTCGTATCCGTACCGTTTTTGACGCATGCCCTCCACACAGCTGCTTAAAAAACGGTGACGGTACGGAATCGCAGTGACGCGTCGTATCCGTACCGTTTTTGACGCATGCCCTCCACACCGCTGCTTAAAAAACGGTGACGGTACGGAATCGCAGTGACGCGTCGTATCCGTACCGTTTTTGACGCATGCCCTCCACACCGCTGCTTAAAATACGGGGTCGTTGCGTAACCAAAAGACGGGGTCATTGTAACAACATGGCGCCGTTTTTGACGCACCGTAATATACGCACCGTTAAGCAGCGGTGTGGGGAGCGTCACTGCGTCACTGAGTTTCCGTACCGTCGCCGTATTTTAAGCAGCGGTGTGTGGAGCATGCGTCAAAAACGGTACTGATACGACGCGTCACTGCGATTCCGTACCGTCACCGTATTTTAAGCAGCGGTGTGGTCGCAGCTTTAAGAGTAAAGTGTCCATTACTGGTGCCTGTCAGCTAAATGTGTCCACATTGGTGCCGTTACCCTATGTCCTGTAAATTTGCAAGTCGATTTTGAACCAGTTCCCGACAATGGAATGGGCTGAAATTTGGAATACATGTGTAAACCCGATGACAATGCAATATTATGGTACCGTCGAGCTGATCTGATGATGGAGTCGGAAGGTGGCGACGGGATCTTTGCTGTACTTAATATATAGCCTCCGATAGATGGGGTTCGTTAGTTTCGTCTTGATAAGCTTACCAACGCCGTCTTTACCATAAGGGCACACGGGGCCCGTGCCCAGGGCCCCCATCCACAGGGGGCCCCGAAGGACCGACAATTTATTACCCATAATAAATAGAAGATCATAGTAGAAAAATGTTAGTAATAATTCGCTTTCTTTACTTTCCAAAACGGGCCCAAATTCTTGTGTGCCCTAGGGCTCCAGCATAGGTTAAGACGACCCTGACCATTCCCATGAGTTACAATTACCGTACTCGCTAGCTAGTCGAATGCTCTGTCCCTCTCACTCTATAAGAATACTGCGAGGTCTGCGAGGGACAGAGCTTCGACTCGCTACGTTAATTGTAACTCATGGTAAGGATACAGATGATGTCTGAGCGGAAAAAAGTCAACAAAAGCTTGTCATAAAAATGTAAATTATGCAGGGATCGGAAATTCGGGGACATATTTACCTAAACTTTGGCGGCGGCGTTGTTGTTCAGTTGTATGGAGGCGGACTCAATTTTAATTTATTAGTAAAAATCCCGGGATTTCTAATTAAACAAATTACGCCAATATAAATTCATATGAAGGTACTTCCACTAACTATTTGAAGTTATTTTCCATGCATATATTTACTACGTGTTATTGAATTTACCTTTTGTAATTTAAAACGGTTACGGTAAAAAACGGTAACCTAAACATTTTTACGAGGTATGACAGTCGCCACGCATTTTATAGATTCCCGGAATCCCGGTACTTATATTATTAAAATAATGTTTTTAAGAAGCCGACGCCATATTTCCTTAACTTGTTCCGGGATTTTGCCAAGTTTAGGTAAATATGTCTCCGAATTTCCGATCCCTGAATTTATGACAGAAACTTTTTTTTTCAGGTTTGCGACCACTTCTACAACGTACGATGCGGTTCGCCATACGAAGATTTATAAATACTTGACAGCGAGGCAATGGAATAAAATTAATAAATAAAATAAATTATATAAAAATAAGTTTTATTGCGTATAAAAATGAGTATCTATTCAAATAATAGCTAAGACTGTTTTAAAACTTACTTAAGTTACAATTAAAAATCACATACTCGTAAATACATAGATAAATTAGAAAATATTTTCTAAAGTGTCAACAATTGTATATTTATAATGAATTATGATACGAGTGTGCTAACTTGGTCATTACAACCGAGGTGGGATTGCAGCCCGAGCCGTAGGCGAGGGCGTAATGTAGCCGAGAGTGTAATGATCAATGCTAACGCGTTTCATAAGAAGTTTTACCACATTGTTTATACAATTAAATTGTGTGTTTATTACCGCACAAGTGTTTTTTTAAATTACGTTTTCAAATAAATTATACGTTTTATATTTCAACTAAGACAATATGAATAAAATGATTATTTATTTTATTTTAAATGAGACAGTTTAGATACAGTAGAGCCTATAATGAGTTTTAGGAATAAGTTAACTATTTTCTAACTGCCACACTCACTGCCGCACTCAGAGACGTCAATTAAATTTAATGCTTGTTTAGTGACGTGTTGTCTTATATTGCAGCAAGTTTAATCAAGCATTAAATTTAATTGACGTCTTTGAGTCCAGCAGTCAGAGTCAATAATGAGTTAATGACGATTACAGCAAGACATCAAAACTCTTTCCTAAAAACAAACGTAATATAAAAAGCACAAGTGTAGTAATGTAAAGTAAAAAGTACGCGTGTTTTAGATACTGCATTATAGCCCTAAAACCGCTGCAATAAGTGCCCTTACGAGCAAGTTGTGTTAAAAAGCTTTCAGCTTGTTGTCCGAAATAGTAAAAATGTACAATTATGACACTTTACTACGTCAATAACTTTAGCTTCATAAGGAAATGTCTTACAAACTGTTTATCTAGAAGTAAATCTTATTCATAACAAAGTTACTTAAAGTAACAAGTAAGTACGGTGAACAACGTCAATTGTGGCGCCACTGTCGCAGAAAACCAATAATTAATTTTGACGTAATTTATTTGTCGTGATTTGACGCTGTCAAAATGACAGGTTTTTATGGTAACTCGAAAATTAAAGTTACCTGTACCAAGAAGGCAAGAAATAATAGAATTTATAGTCAAAATCCTATTTAAAATCAAAGTTTTTTTTGGTCAACATACATAGGAACAAATAAAATCAAAGCAGACTAACTAAACATAACTATACCTAAAACTAATAATTTACCAAAACTTAAGTAACAAGAATACACAAAATAACAAACTAATGTTACTGACAACCCTACTACCCGAATCAGGCGCCGGCTTATATTCTATCTCGTTCCATTTCTCGACTCGCTTCATCTCGTCTAATATCCTCTTCTCCTCTAACGCCAGGGTTGTCGCTTCATCGATGGTGCGCATTAGGATGTAATTTGAGTATTCAAGTTCAGGAAGACGTAAGAATAACTTGCCGTTGGAAGCTACGTAGGCTGTCCTTTTACTGAGATTCTCGATTCGGTTAGCTGTGAAAAAAAGGGATACGTTCTTAAATATATTCATTTGGGAATTACAGAAGTTAAGAAGAGTTTTCTTAAGAAACTAAGTCATACTGTTATGTTAGGTTCGTATGTAAGTATGTTTGTTATTCTTTCAAGCTGCTAGACGGATTGCAATGAAGTTTGAAATGTTGATACACACATAGGCTAACATTTATCCCAAAAAAATATTGCTCGTGGGATAAAGTCAAGGCAGAAGCTATAAAAAATGATACAACAACCGGTATATCAATCATTCGGATAATGTGAATGAACTTCTGAGTCTGGCAGTTACCAGTTTAATACTAACTAAGGGCAGTATTAATAAACTAATCTCAAATCTAATGCTCGTCTCGAGATCCGTCAAAAATGTCAGTGTTCTACGGTTTGACGTTTACTTTGACGTGTCTTGTGACCGGCATCTCACCCAAGATGAATTTATTAATACGGCCCTTAGAGGCATTCCATCTAAGAGCCGTATTAATAAACTCATCTGACCGAGATGCCCGTCACAGATACATAAACGTCAAGCCATAGAAAAATGTCATTATTGACGCATCCTGAGACGAGTAATATTGTCGAGATCCTCAGGATTGGCAACACGTTTGCAGATTTTAGATTTCAATTATGTCATAAGACCTCAGAGCCCACCAGCACCTGAAGCTCTATCTATTCGGAAAAAGATATTGATATTTATATGGTATCGCATTATCGTCGTTATTAAAGTTTTTATTTACAAGACAGTAACGGCGGCCGAATTAAAGAAAAAAAGAAAATCATTTATTAGTGACAAACATAAACAAGAACAGATAGAAACGTACAAGAAGAAAGTAGCCACGAAATGGTCCCAACTCAGCGTAATACTGGCATTAAAGTCAGCGCTGGTCTTCTGTTAAATGCAATACAATAACTTATCAAAAACAATATGGTTTTGCCGAGGAGAATAAGCGCCTGTGTGCTCGTTTGCCTTCTCCATACTATAATGTATTTATTTATTTATTGAAAAGTATATTTAGCATTACAGATTTACACTGATACACTGTGAAACTAATATAAAATAAAACTAAAACTAGAGTTAGAGGTATACCTCATAGAGGAACACTAGAAGACCTGTCGTCTTTAAGCACTCCCGACACACAGCCATCCATCGCCACGCAAAAACATCCTATTCCGGTGCTGACACCAAGAGCGCATTAAGCAGTGTTAGGACTGTTAGGGCATGAAGATACGGTGAGTTTCGGTGCGCCACAGTACGTGCAACTGGCACGTCCAACTTTGAACGCGTACGGGCTCTAAAGGCAATCCTGTAAACCTAAGGAACACGCAGTCTTACAAGCTGCTCCACCAGCTCCAAACAATCGGACTCACCCCGGAGAACACAACACACAAAGGTCAGCAAGCTGAATTATATAATAACTATTAAACTAAATAAAAAACTCTGATATACTGGTGACCTAACCTATTTCCATACTGATTATATCATAAACGGTCCATCCAATTTTCATAAAAACCTAATTAAAAACCATTCCAATCAAACTAGCTTTTGTTTGAGAGAAACCGCATCTAAATCGGTTCAACCATTTGGTAGCTACGATGCCACAAACACAGATATACACTAACTTATATCAACACTTTCCTTCAGTGGTAAAAAATCTTACCGTCTGGTAGCTTCAGTGCCTCAAGCGCCTCCTTCAGCACCGGGCTATCCTTGATCTCTTCGTACGTGGCCTTGAACACGGCGTACGCGTTGATGTGCGCTGCGCACGCGCCCCTGAAGTCGTCCGTGTCGATACTCCACACCATCACGCCGCCAAGCCCGTACGACATCGCCATCCTGTTAAAACATAACTAGATGTGTTGGATAGATCTAAACACCCGATATAATGGTGTGGTGTTCTTTCAGAGATGACATCTCTTAAATAACTAAAATAATACAATTATAAAATAAAACTAAACGTATTTAAATTAAAATAAAACTAAGCTACTCAAATATTAATCACCACTATAAAAAAAACACCCTCTCTAGCAGGTCCGCTCGCGGCATGGTCCCTATGACACTGGCTGCATTACCTCTCTGGATAGCTAGCCCAATCCTTTGGGAGAGGTAAGCACCAGCTCTAGGATCTCCAGAGGAGTCTATGAGCCGGGATGACAGGGCCTTAATAAAGCTTTTCATATCAGCTGACCAAGGTCCCATGGTCCCGTGGTCATGGCACCGGCCCGGTTACGGGTTGACTGGATGTAGGAAAGGGCGAATGATTCAACACACGTCGCGTCCCACGCCAGTGTCCTACCCAGTTTCCACGGTACCAACTAAATAAATAGCCCAACCGAATTTGAACTGTGCCCTAAAGTGCCAGGACACCGACGCTCCTGACTTACTTCACTTTGATGGCGATGGACTGGGCGTCATCATACGTGATGACCCTCTCCCCGTCCCGCAAGTACGGCGTGCTGCTGCCGTGGTCCCAGCGATGAGTCCAGGAGTTTGACTTGTTCGTCAGCTCCATGCAGATCTGAGGGCATACGAGAATAAATAATGTCTTTATGGAAAGCAGCACACAAGCCATAATGGTAACTGAGATCTGATATCTATAGATAGGTAATAGTTTACCTATTTTAAAATCGACTTTGTTATGATTAAGATTTTCTAGGCAGATAAAAAAAAACCTCTATAGCCAAACCTAAAACCTAAACCTAAACTATCCGAGTCGGTTCTGCCCTGATTCGTCTACCTCGTTGCATTCGGATAGTTAAAACAAATTACAAGCAAGATTTTCTGGGCTGAAATGAATATTTGATATAACTACTACTACTACTCATGTATTTAGCATTGAAGAAGTGAAAGATGTGTTAAGGAACAAAATACGTAGCGATCCCTAGGCTAGTTGTAGCATTCGTTAAATTAATAAAAGGCTTTGAAATAAAATACGTAACAATACATAGGATAAGTGACAAGGAGAAAAGTTGCATTAAAATATGTTTACTTCGGTCAAATGAAATTCGGTTAAAAAAAAAAACGCGATTGCGATAGTTTACCATACTAGATAGTGATATACATACTTATATAGAGAAATAAATACTTTAATACCTAGAAAACATCCAAAACTCATAAGCAAATACTCATGCTCATCACTCAAATATTTGCCCTTACCGGGCATCGAGCCCGGGACGGGTAACTTCGTAGGCAGCGTCACTATCACTCACTTCGTCGCCAAAGGTGGATAATAGGTACAAACTAATTGTACCTCGTTATAACCCATGAAGCCAGCTTCCTTGGTGAAGGGTCCCTTGAACCCCTGGTTCTTGACTGGCGTCCTGCCGAACTCCACCTCATCCACGTGAGGGTCCTTAAGAATGAAGGTGCGACCGTACATCGGCAGCCCGAGCACCATCTTGTAGGGGCTGACTCCGTGGTCCAGCATGTACTTGATCGTGTATTCCTAAAAAAAAAGTTTTATCAATGTCAATAAGTATGTTTTGGCTCATGGATAAATGTTTTTATAGTGTTCAAGATTATTTAAAATTTAATGTAAATTTAATAACCTAAATCAAAATCAAAATCAAAATATTTATTCCGTAAATAGGCCACATGAGGGCTCTTTTACACGTCGGTAATAAAGAGTGAATCTACTAGCGCTTCGGACAAGACCAACATTGCGGAGAAGAAGCGCCGCAAGAAACTCCAGCAGAAGGTCATTTTTTCAATCATAAAATACAATAATACTTAAAAGTAAGTTTTACATTACAAGGTAATAAAGCAACAAATATAAATTATTAGAACTATCACCAATAAAAACATTACAAATTCAAAAATTAAAAACATTACAAATGAATGTAAAAATTAAAAATATTACATGTTAAATACATTAAACCAAGTATATTTTTTTGACATGCTAAGTACATTTAAAATAAACAAAATATTTGCACGCATGCGGGCTGAATACACTGTGAACATTACTTTGTAACACCTTCATTTATTATTGTAGCAAATAAACTTATTTGATTCGATTTGATTTGATTTAAACGTGTTATTTATCTGAGAGTCGCATATTACGTATTTACTCATTAACTAGCGTTTACCTGCTAGTTTGACCGTGTAGGAGTTCAAGTTACCGAACACCAAATTTCATTCAAATCATTCCAAAAGTTAAGATGTCAAAATATAACAAAAAATTATCGGCCAAGTGAGAGTTAGACGAGCACACGAAGGGTTCCGAAATAAGCCAAAATGGTCGTCTTTAATTTTTTCATTTGTTGTTATAGCGGCTATAACAACACATTCTGTGAAAAT
The DNA here is from genome assembly GCA_946894065.1 of Acleris literana. Classification (NCBI taxonomy): domain Eukaryota; kingdom Metazoa; phylum Arthropoda; class Insecta; order Lepidoptera; family Tortricidae; genus Acleris; species Acleris literana. The sequence goes on from OX335696.1 coordinate 4,121,095, forward strand.
GAGATTCAGCTCGCTCACAGACAGAGAGACGCAAATGAACAGACAAACAGACAGACATACAGACAGACGAACAGCGAAGGCTAAGTAATAGTTTCCCGTCAGCACATTTGGGAACGGAAACCAAAAAGAGTTCTTTTCGCATTTATAACATTAGTATATATTTCTTTAAATACCCACTCACCACACTCAATACATCTTCAGCCACCGACTTCAGCGGTGCATTAGCACCAACAAACCCGTCCCAGGTCCCGTGATAGTCGTAGCACATCATGTGGATAAAGTCCAGGTATCTGCTGATCTTGGGCAGGTCGTAGGCCGCGTCCATGGTGTCCTTGCCAGCTCCAAGAGCTGCTGTTAGAAGGTAGTTGTGAGGCTCGAAGGCTTCCTTTAACTCCTGGAATGAGATTTTCAGACCGTTTAATTATGAACAATTTTTATGGTATTGCGAAGGCAAACGAAGGCCACTTTTTAGCATCGCACCGCTGGCCATCGGCGGGGAGGTCATCCTCATGCTTTGGAACCTAAATGGTCGCGCACAGTGCGAATCCAAAGGAACTTCCTCCCGCGAACGCTCCGATTGTGGAATGAGCCGAGGTTTTCCCTGGGGACTAAAGTATGGAGTTTTTCAAGAGTAAAATAGAAAGATTGAGTAAAATAGGTTTTTAAAGGGTCGGCAACGCGCATGCAATACTTCTGGTATTGCAAGGTCCATAGGCTACGGTGATTGCTTACCATCAGGCGGGCTGTGCGATTGTTTGCCACCATCAGGCCACCTGACGGGATCCGACTGAGACCGGTTTGCATTCTCATGAATACAATTATAAGACTGCAATCCTAAGACTACCAATGCGATAGATGGAATGCCTCTATGCTAGTAATTTCACGCGGTTGTATTCTCCGTTCACCGGAATACAATGGTGTTAGTGATTACGGCAATTCTACGACGTTAAACAATATTGCTTTTGACGTTTTATAGTATTGTATTTTTCACACCACATGCTCGAAATTGACCAATTATATATCATGCAAATCTCGACTAAAGTAACTCGGTGTCCTGCCGTTTGACCAAAAGTCATTTGACAAAATGACACTTGACAAACAACGTTTTACAAAAAAATGTTTCGTCACTTGATCATTTTACTAATAGTCATTTTACAAATGATTTACTTTTCCAAATGATCAACAGTTAAATTTACATTTTATAAATGATTAATTGATAAACTGAACATTAAACAACTGAGTTATCAGACAAAACTACTATTGGTCTAAAAACGTTTGGTACAATGTATTATTTGCACAAAGACGAATCAGGGTAGAACCGATAAGGATAGGTTAGGTTAGAAGGCCAAGGCGGGAGCAAAGCTCCCGCCTTGGCCTTCGAGGTTGTTTTTTTTTCTGCCCAGAAATAGGGAAACTAATGTTGGATGCAAAATGTTACATAACCAAATATGGGTCCTTTAGTTGACATTTGGACAAATGCTTAATTTGCGAAACATATTATTTGGTGAAATGGAAAAAGGTCAATTGACATTTTATTATTTAACACATTTACCATGTGTAGTGTTTGCTAATTGATCAATTGCTAAGTGAGTTTTTGTAAGATGATACTTTTGTCAAATGTCTCGTTTGCCAAATGATCATTTGGTGAAACGTTGTTTGTCAAATGAACATTTGTCAATAATTTTTTGGTCAAACATCAGTGAACCAAGTAACTCATTATAGCCATCGGCTAATAGCTAGCGGGTTATAATGAGATTTGAATTCGAAAGAAAAAATACAATTCGTAAGCTTTTTTTAAAAAAGGTACTTTAAGTTTTAATAAAACGTTGTTTCTAGTAAGTACCCTTGCATTTTATTGTCTCGCAAAAGGTGAGAAAAGTAGAGTATTCTCGGGAGTCCGCTACGCTCGGGAGTCCCTCATTTGCTCAGGATTCAATATCGCGCGCGTGTCATAAAACAGTGCTTTTTCCCCTCGGTGTATAATATAATCTACTATAAGATAGCAGGTAAAAAGCTTTACATTAATAACGTTTTAGAATAGAGGCCCAGTGGCCCTAGACAAGGTGCATTCGGCGTTCGTTATCGTTATCAAAATGTATAGGATTGACGTAAGCTGTCAGACGGTCGCGTCGAGCGCCTACGACAATTCTATACATCTTAGGGCCCTGCCAAGATACATTGCGCTAACTAGCGTTTCTATTCGATTCGTTTTTAAACCAATCACGTCACTGCTAGATCACGTAACTTTTCGTATCACGTCAACTACCGACTTGTCTAGCCTCACTGGACGGACCCTGCACAAGGTACCGCCACTAAAACACGCATAAAAAAAGTTAAACTAGTTTTTTTATTTGGTAACTGGCGCGAATGACCACCTTAACGACTCACCTTGATTAACGTGACGAAGTTGGCTCTGTCTTCCGGCCTTCCATCTCTTCTGGCAGGATACTCCCAGTCCAGATCCAAACCGTCGAACTTGTAGTTACTGTAATAAAAAAAACACGGTTATGCCACGTTATATAAAATAATTGATATCGAAGTAATGGTTAAATTCCCTTGTTACGAGTACGAGTATATGAATCATTTCATAGAATGTATCATCGTAATGTACAGTTTAAAAGGATGCATGTATTTTTTAACAAAAACTCAACAAAATAAGAAAATACCCTAAAAGAGATCACCAAATTAACATTAAAATCGGCCAAGAAATACGGATGATACAAGCATTTTACATTGCTAATTAAACAGAGAGATCCGATATGCACTGTCATGTCGGCCATATAAACTGTATGCTAAATTATGTTTTGCTAGAAAGAACAAATCTTTGCTGGCTTATATGTTGGTTATTTTTATAGCTTTTCAAAAAATGATTTTTGTCAACTGTTTGTAAAATGAATCAGCTTTTATTGAAGCCGTGATAAAAAGTTACAATTTCATAAATATTCCCTTTTTGTAGCTTTGAATACTCCCAATAAAATACTTATTATTTTACCGACAGCATAACATTGTTGTTTGTTGTTGTTGAGTTGTTTTATCTCACGAAACCGGGTTTTTTCATACTTGTGTGTGTATATCGTTAGGTTGGCTCGACCGGGGTAGTGCCGCCCTCCCACAGAATACCGACGCGAAGTAGCAATACCTCTGAGGGCCCTGCCAAGATGCACTACGCTAACTAGCGTTTCTATTCGTTTCGTTTTTAAACCAATCGTGTCACTGGTAGATGACGTGATACGAAAAGTCACGTGATCTACCAGTGACGCGATTGGTTTAAAACGAAACGTTGTGCATCTTGGTAGGGCCCTCTGCTGCGTTTTGTCTGGTCGAGTAGGAGTAGAGTGCCGGTGGCCCAATTTCCCCTCTGACCCTTTCCCCCTCCCACTTCCCCTTTTACGATTCCTCTGGTGTTGCGGGTGTTTATGGGTCGCGATGAACACTTACTATCGCGACTCGCTTGCTCGTCTGCCTCATTTTTCCCATTAAAAAAACAACTATGAGTATGGCAAACCCGCTTCCGTGGGATAAAACAGCTGTACTCGCTCTCAAGAGGCTATGGTAGAGACGGCTTACTCTAAGAAGGACAGGACGCTTCCGATGAACTTCTCCCGGTTCTCCTTGCTGGCAGCCATGGTGGAGTACTTCAGGGAGCCCTCGTTCCACCCGCCGATGGCGATCGAGACCTGCCGCAAACACATACATACTTTTAAACATATAAGTACATTACTTCGTAAGAACATGCTTCTTGGAAAATAAATCTGGCCAACTCATTACCGTAAAACTATCTGTGACTCTCTGACACAGTGACGCGCTCAGAGGTCCCTGCCAAGATGCATTACGCTAACTAGCGTTTCTATTCGATTCGTTTTTAAACCAATCGCGTCACTGGTAGATGACGTGATACGAAAAGTCACGTGATCTACCAGTGACGCGATTGGTTTAAAAACGAAACGAATAGAAACACTAGTCAGCGCAATGCATCTTGGCAGGGCCCTCAGGGCCCGTGTTATACTCGCATATGTCGGGATGGATAAAGCATCCGTCAGAAAGTGACAGATATATTATAAACGTTTTTCCACATTGATTAACACGACGATGTCATACCACCACTAAACACAACACATTTGGAGTCTTGAGATTGTATCCTTAAGATTGCAAATGTCCATGGATCTCAGTGGCTATCTTCACGTGCCATTTGTGCTGGTTTGCCATTTCCATGCCAAAAAAAAGTATAAAACGGGTAGGTACAGTCGGTCAAAAATGTGGTCTACCACCTTACGGTTGGAAGTCCATTTGCACGTCATGATACAACAAGTATGATTTTCCCTTGCAATAATATTATGACAGTGTCAAATGTCAACCTTAGCGATAATTAGTTCTCACATAAACTTTTATCAAAACTGGTAAACCATTTTCTTGGCTGAGCGTACCTATAATTTTCATTTTATCGAAAGACATTTCTCGACGCATGAGTTTTTTTTGGTAGTTACAAATAATCTAAGCTAACATATACGTAACATCGTGGTTTTGGCAGAAATAGCGTTCGATGAAACAAAATTGAATGAAGTGATGACCCATCAAAATAATGGGTTACCGTATACCGTATAAAACCACTGAAGGTTTCACCTTTAGGTGAGGGTACCGGTGCTTTAGGCCCACGAAGCCCTTGTAGCCCACTTGTCCATTGTTCTTTTCCAGGTCTTGCCAAGGGTCTGGAAGTAAAACATTCAGTTTACGGGGATATTATGACATAGCTATGCAGAGGGCTCAGACAAGATGCGCTACGCTACTAACGTTTCTATTCGATTCGTTTTTAAACCAATCGCGTCACCGGTAGACCACGTGACTTTTCGTATCACGTCATCTTCCAGTGACGCGATTGGTTTAAAAACGAATCGAATAGAAACGTTAGTTAGCGTAGTGCATCTTGTCTGAGCCCTCTGTTCAGTTAACGCTGAGAGAAAAGGACCTTAAAACTATGGAATGAACTTCCCTCCACGGTGTTTCCTCAGCACTATGACATGGCTTTAAAATATTCGTATTCACTGAAAGGCAACGACTTCGCTGTGCCCCTGCATTGCTGATGTTTATGGGCGACGGTGACTGCGTACCATCAGGTAACCCGTCTACTCGTTTGCCTTCTACGGATATAAAAAAAAATGGACAGAGCTATATGTATTTAACCGCTGTATGTCTGTCATTTACGCTGGTCATTAAGTGAATTGCATAGCTACGTCATATTTACACCCCATAAGGCGCTGAGGTCAGTGTGGTAGCCTAGTGGCTAAAGGTGTCGACTCGTGATCGTAAGGTACCGAGGTCAAACTCCAGCGTCTTCGTGCCGTGCGAAGTGCGCGGAGCCATGGCATGGCCACATGTGGCTAAAACTTTTTCGTTTGAATAAACATGTCACTTGTCAGAATGTTAGTATTTGAGTCCCGACAACAGTTGTTAGTATTTGGGACGTGACAGGTAATATTTTAATGTACATTGCGCTGCTTATATGAATCCCATTGATGTAGAAAACTGTTAACGTCGCAATAGATGCCGATTTGTCACTTGTCACTTGTGGCGAATCGGTATACATTGCAAAGTCGATGAGTTCATATATCACTCGGCTCACTTGTCAGCTGGTCACCTTACAAACAAACATAAAAACACAACAAGATTTTTATGTTGTGTATCGCCGTCTATTGGACGAATAATAAAGTTGCATGTTCGTAGTTCGTTATATGTCTACATGTTAATTGCAAATATTAGTTATTGTCTTTATGAGCTAGCTGCATTTTTGCACGCCATTTGCAACGTCGCTCTGTTAATTTACAAATAGATTTGGTTGGTAGATTAAATACATAATCGGTCACGTCTGAATAATTCATGAAATTGGACGCTTCGATGTTTCCATTTCAACTTGTGTCAGAAAAGAGACATCTTCTAGTTTGTCGTTAAGCACAACTTTAATCTGGCGCAAACTAGATGGCATTGACCTAAGCTGTTACTCCTAAGGCTAGGATTTTAGTATTAGTTATATGTATGTTTATTTTTGACCCATACCCACCTAACTATAACCATATACAAAACTTCTGCTTAGCTTTGGACTACATGTGTGAAATTTTCCCCTGATATTGCATGAATTATTTATTTTAGAGTAAGTATTTGGCGATTTATGAATAATCGACTAAACCTAGATGGCTGACCTAACATTGAAAGTATTTTTTGTAAGAATCCGATTTTCGATAGACCTCTAGATCACTTAGGCTTCTTACAGACGAGCGGCATTTTGCCAATGGCAGAGGTTACTTCAGCCGTCGCCACCTCTTGGCGGCAGCCGTCAACGCTACAGCGGCAGCTGTCGACCTATAGCGACGCTTGCGGGAGTAGTGTACCGCGTCGATCTAGCGTCGCAAAATGCCGCTCGTCCGTAAGAAGTCTAAAATAGTAAGTAACAACGAAGTCGAGTGTCATTTTAAAGTTTAGAGGGCCCTAATATAACCGATAACTGTTTCAAATGATGGTGTTGACTTTTAGTTACTAGTTACTAGTTACTAGTTGCACCACTTCGCTGCTGAAAGCTATTGCTGTTCAGTCGACTACTGGCGAAATTAAAATGTTTTCCTTCTCTAAACACACTGTTTGGGAGATCACAGCTATTAATTTTCGAATTTGAAGATGGCGTTAACTTTGAAGTCGCTGTAGAAAGCTGTTAGCCTATCAAACTAGATGGCATAGTATTTTTTTTACTAATTGCGTAACCTAGTTGGAGCTGCTGTTACTTTTTCAAACTAAATATAGTTGTAGAACGTGTTTATTACACTAGATGGCGCTATGCTCATGGTGGCCTCGTCGAGCCCCGCGAAGGAGTACACGAGTGCAGAGGGAGGGTTCCAGGCGGCTGATATCGTACTTGTCGGCGTTTAGCCGATACGTGGCTCAGCTAGCCACTTAGCCCACTACTACCATGTCGTGCGCTACTTTACATCGAGTATCACCGAGAATAGACTCCTTATGAATTAGCAGTGGATTAGATTACTTAAACCTAAGCTGTTTTTTAACAAGCTAACCCATTTTGCCAAACGATTTCAACCTACATTCTGACCTAACCAGTAACTTTTCAAAGTAGATGGCGCTGTACTTTAGTTACTAGTTGCACAACCTAGATGGCGCTGCTAAACGAAATTTCTTCCCAAACTAGATGGCGCTATGCTCACCCATGCTCTTGATGCTCATGGTGGCCTCGTCGAGCCCCGCGAAGGAGTACACGATGTGAGTGCAGAGGGAAGGCTCCAGGTGGCTGATGTCGTACTTGCCCACTTCTAGCCGGTACGTGGCCCAGCTGGCCACGTAGCATACTACTACCTTCCCGTGCATTGGACCTGGAACGGTAAAAAAAGAAAGTTTAGGAAGTAGATAATGATTAATAAGATAAAACCTTAAATAAAATGGAGATTCCTACATCTGGAGCTGATGCCTCTTATATGGCCCTGACGATTTTCTTCAAATTTAGTTTCTTTTAATGGCATGGAGAAGGCGAACGAGCACAGGCCAGCTGATGGTAAGTGGGATGTGTGACCCATAGACATTTGTCAAGACTACAATCTTAAGATTCCAAATGCGTTGCCAACCCTGAGGACTAAGATGGAATGCCTCGTAAATGTTCTATGATGCAGCTGGCAGATTTTCGGATACACTGCTTCGATACTTTGGGATCTTTTATGCAATTACCCTATATATTACACACGCAGCTGTTCGAATGTGCAGATTTCCTCACGATGTTTTTCTTTCACCGTAAGAGCATCGGGTAATGTATTTGCGTTAGAAAAACTCATTGGTACATTGTGACTGCAAGCCTTCGAACTCGGTACCTTACGGTCATGAGTCTGACTTACGCCTAGGCCAAGCCGATCTCCAAACAATTCTTAATTCGAAACTTAGCCTCGTAAGGCCCACCATACTACAAACAGGGAGTTTTTTGTGAGTGGGACTTTGAATCTACCATCAAGGCAATAAAGTTCAATTACGTTTGTTCGATAATGACATTTTCAGTTTATCAAGATAGAAAAATAAACCTTATTACCATTGTAACACAGTTCAAATTAAATTGCCTTGATCATGTACATTCTATTGCGCACTGGGCCTTACGAGGTTATGATGCTTTCATCCTTTCATTCATCATTTCGTCGTTGAAACTGCAAAACCGCGTAAGTAACATTTTTAATGAGAAGCAAACTGCACCTTTTTTCTAAGATGTTGAGGTTTATTTTGCTCTATAATCAATTTGTTGGTTACGCGGTTTTGCAGTTTCACCGACGATTTGTGACTTAATAGAAAAAATTAACGGAACTAACGTAACGTCTGAAACATTCGAAAAACGGTTTTCAAAATAAGGCCTTAGAACTCAACGCTACTATTTCTATTTCTACTATTTCCATGGGTCTCTGATTCCACTTATCGTCAGGTGTGTGTGCTCGTTTGGGTTCCCCATACCATTAAATTCGTGGCAGAACCTACGATGTGACGTATGACATCGCAAAGCAACGGTACATTCCCAACGGTTTAAGGTACGTATAATTGCCTTAAATCTTTAGTAGAACTGTGTCACCCACCATTTCGGGGACTGTCACGCCGCCTGGGCGCCCCTCGAGCGAAACTCTTTGTTTTAGGGCTCTCTCTAATGGTTTGGTAATGAGAGGTTACTATGTCATGTATCTACCTACAAATACTACTAGGTACTATATTGTTTAACTTACAGTTACAGTTGGCTAATTAAGTAGGCCAACCTAAGATTTAACTTCTTTTGCATGTTCAGTTGGTTGGTGGGCCAATTTACTGAATAAATATTTTGAATATTGGATTTTTGAATTTTTAAAAACCATCCATATTAAATAAACTAGCTTTCTTTTGAAAAAAAAACCGCTTCCAAACCACGATGTTACAGGTAGTTAGTTATGAGTCTGGTTCAATAATGTTTAACCCAAACATCATTTGGCAATAGTAGGGGAGCCCATGACACTAAACCTAGTTCGATTAGACTACCAGATGATATACAGGATGTTAGGTAATGAGTGGACAATCCTTGAACTACGGATAGAGGGCACTTAGGACGTTATGAAAAAGCTAAAATAGGTTAAGTACTAGTCACACGGTTTTCGAAATAATTATTTGGACTTTTAGGTTTTTTTCGAAAATGAACACACTTGTTCAATGTTTTGATGATAGCACCATTCTAAGCTAATTTTTTTAATATTTTTGTTTTCTATTTTTTTGCATACTTATGTTATCAGATAGGCATTACCATTAATGTGAGAATAAAATTGATTTAAAAAAAAAAATGCAAACTTACTTTTTGCGTTTTCGATCGTACATTGATCGAATTTTCAGCTCCCATGGTGATAAAAAAATACACTACCGTCTAGTTGCCCATAAGCTTAAAAACATGCCAATTTATTGACAATTTAAAATCAAAATGGCAAAAAAATAAAAAAAAAAACACGCTTTTCCTGATTTACTTTTTGTATTCCGGGCGTAGAATTTAAAACTTTTTGTTGCTAAAATGACAGCACTAATTTAAATGCCATTTACTCCAAATTTAAAAAATAATGGTGCTATGAGCGAAGCTTTGAACAAGGAGTTCATTTTCGAAAAAAACCTAAAAGTCGAAATATCTCGAAAACCGTGCGATTTTTACTTAAGCTATTTTTGCTTTTTTATAACGTCCTAAGTGCCCTCTATCCATAATTCAATAACTATCCATTCATTACCTAACACCCTGTATATAATAAGTCACGTCATTAATGGGGGAACACGAAATGGCAATGCTGCAATGCAAAGAACCTGGCAAAGATATTTTTTTTGAATTATAAGTCCGATATCTAGTATGATAAGACCCCCAAGTTTCGTTTGTTCCTCGGAACAGGGGAGGGGTACGACTATACGACAATGCAGTGCTGCAAACCCCCCTGATTGGCCTAATCAGCAGTGATCGAATCTAGGGTGCAATTTGGGGTGAACGACCTCAAACGTTATGCTTAACATGGATGTGACTCGGGATTATTGGAATTTGAAATGGGTTATTGTTAGTAATTAATAACTTTTGTCCAGGGTTAAACTCATAAACAGATAAAAAGAAAACATAAAAGATTACGTGCAAGCTACGTTCAGTTCTTGTATACAGTACTGTATTTTTTTGTAGTTATTACATATTTTTTTAATTGTATAGTGTAAACAGGTAGGTATCAAAAAGAGGTCTATATTGACTGACATAATTATTTTTAGTCATAATGTGCTTTAGGTCATAATCATCGCAAGTCATAACGTGTTTTTTTAAAGAAAATGTTACTTTTCAGGATTTTTATATATCAAACCTAACCTAACCTAGCCTTATATCTTCACGTTAGATATTTCAGAACTTCTGAAAAGTTTACAGTTTCAGCGATTTAAAAAATTATGACTATCAAAAATTATGTCAACAATTACATTATGACCAATAAAGTTATGGGAAACAAAGGCCTCCCATCAAAAAGACTCGCGGGATTGTAAGTCATATTCATATCCATGTTAAAATAACGGACTTAAACCCCGGGAAATTGCATCCTAGATCCGATCGCTGCTAATCAGTGGCAGCAGCATGATAAGCGACGCCTCGTACTTAAGAGGATTGTGAAGCGCCGCTAAAATCGTGTAGCTGTCAAAAAAAATCCATACAAAACTAGCTCCGCGCGAAAACGTTTTTCACCCCCTAAATCAAGTCCGATTTTCATGATTATTTAATATGTTGTAGTTATTATAAAGACCTAGGACTACGTTTCTGTTTTTTGTTTTTTAATTTTGTTTCGTTCTAAGAAATATTTTCTTGGAAAAGAAAACGTACAGACATAGATTTTTATGATATCTACAACATATTCGAAAATAGTAAAAATCGGACGAGGTTTAAGGGGAGAGAAACGTTTTCGCAATTTGTATGGAGATTTATAGCTTCAAAATCCTCTTAAGTGTCTAGTATGATCGATCTCCTCAAAAAAACAAAGCTCATCTGAAAGATTATCAATTTCTGTGTGTGAAAAACCACTGCTGCATTTTCTAAACAGTGGAGAAAGTGGTTGCTGCAGCGATTGAAGGTCGCCTTCCGCGCAGCCAGGTTTTTTGCATTGCAGCATCGCCATTTCGTGTCCCCCATTAATGACGTGGCTAATTATACAGGTGTAAAAGGAGGAATGGATCAAAGAAACAGGTCGATAGAGGACGTCTAGACCTATTGAATTCACCCCCATGTATGTTCAGCGATTTTACTAATTTCGGAGATATTGATCATTTTAATCTGAATTTTTGTAATTTTGCCTTATGTCCATGTCTCGAAAAATCATTAATTTCAAGTTTTATTTCATAAGTTTTTCAGTGTTATCTTACATAATTAGAATCATTACGAATCAGCGAAGTTTTTAAACCTATTTGCCCGTTTTTTTTTAAGTAATCACCTAAAGTTTGTTTCTCCATAGATACTAGATGTCCCAGTGTTTGCTTTTCACTTTGTATAGAAAAAACAACTTTAGATGATTACTTACCGGAAAAAATACTGAAAAAAAACCGGGCAGTTAGGTTAAAAAACTTCGCTGATTCTCAATGATTCTAATTATGTGAGATAACACTGAAAAACTTATGAAATAAAACTTGAAATTAATGATTTTTCGAGACATGGACATAAGGCAAAATTACAAAAATTCAGATTAAACTGATCAATATCTCCGAAATTAGTAAAAATCGCTGAACATACATGGGGGTGAATTCAATAGATCTAGACGTCCTCTATCGACCTGCTTCGTTTGATCCACTCCTCCTTTTACACCCTGTATATGTCACCTAGTAGTCTTATCGAACTAGGTATAGTGCCGTGGGCTCTTAAACTACAAACTATATCATTTTACAAACTTTAATTTCGCAAAGAGATACTTCCCGCCGCAATATTATACCATAGTTCATAGGCAAGAGCCGACTTAAGGCTCTCACAGACTACGCAGATACGATAAGATATCTGAATGGGCGCATATCTTTCAATATCGCTCTCTACAGCGTGTGTATTCCATACGATCCTATATTTTAAGGGCAGTTAGATAAGACCCTAATTATAACTTTTTTTTTTCATACAAATTAAATCGGCACGCAATGTATTCATATAACCAAGTCGTCTACGTAAGCACTTTGTGTTCATTGATTTATTGACGACGTTATTGTCAACTCAATATTTGCATTACATTGCTGGCCGGAAAAACTTTAAAAAAATAATTACGCTTAGTTATTGAGAGTATTTGTTAAAATTTATTACTGTACCTCTTAATACTGCTTGAATCTATCGTATGTAAAAATTTAGGATCGTATGGAATACACACGCTGTATATTAAATTCATTGAGCACTGCACACTGCGCAGATAATTTATATTTTATCGTAAAGCATCTGTAAGCACCGACATATATCGAAAGATGGTGAGAATATATGTAGAATATTATCTGCGTATACAAATATATCAGCAGATAACAGAGAAGAGTAAGGGCTGATTTTTCAATCTCCAGATAACACGATCTGTCAAGTAAATTGTAGCTCTGTCCTTATCTTTCTTACTACAAAGAAAAGGACAGAATTACAATTTACCTGACAGATCGTGTTATCTGGAGATTGAAAAATCAGCCCTTAATGTATTAATAGGTATTTTATCGTATCTGCTTAGTGTGTGATACTTTCAGATATTTTTTTATATCATCATCATGTCAGCCGAAAAACGTCCACTGCTGGACTTAGGCCTCCCCAAGGCTCTCCACTCAGACCGGTATTGTGCTTTTCGCATCCATGTCGTTCCCGCGATCTTTACAAGGTCATCAATTTCTTTATAAGCAGATAAAATATTATCGTAACTGCGTAGTCTGTGAGAGCCTTTAGCACCGCACGTTGACCTTCTCCAATCAATAAAAAAACGCTCCATTACTTATAATCAAGTTTTTAATCACTGATATCCTTAGGCTGACGCATAATGTACCAATGCCATTCTTCCTGAATTCTATATAAAATGGACCCGATAAGTAGTTCTCGGCGTTTAACGCCTATCTGCGTTACCCGCCCATGACCCCTCACCGTGTCGTAAATCTTAACAAATGGCGGTTTCGGGCGTTGAATATTTGTATTTGTCACATGCCCTTGATTCTGCTGAGTATCAAGCCAATACCAAACGATTTATCTGTTTGTTGAAAAACTGGTATTGTTCACATATTAACTTGATTTTTTATTTGATTTTATGGTTCTAAATTTAACATCGAAAGGTCATTGAGAGACTGTCGATATAATTCACGAATTAGGTACCTACCCATAAAGGAGGGTATGGTTATTCGGGGGGCACCGTTCATTTGACCAAAAGTACGTTTATTTCGTCAAGTAACATGTTTGTGCTTAAACCATTGCATTCTACATGTACATAGGTTACATGGGCCTATTAAATAAGGTAGGTTAGGTGAGACTTTTGACCACACGAAATTGTAGGGGAGGGGGGTGGTCACTAAAAATTCGCTCAAGCTATTTTAATCCTGGGAAAAGACATGAGAGTATAATTAACTTTGGAAAATTGGACAGTCTCCGTGGAAAAACGACAAAAGGCCACCTGCGCGGACGCAGTCGCGGACAACAGAGAGCTAATAGTTGACTAAATCGCCCATTTAGCGTTCAAACTGATAAATGGTGTTTATTCTAAACACCATTTATCAGTTTCCAGTTTCATTGATAAAAAATCGGTAGTAGATGAAAATCATTAAGGGTCTCCCCAGACCTATCGACGCGGAATCGGCTTGAGCCGGTAAGAAAAACTTTTATGTCCATGCAATAAGAGCGAAAACGACGTCGTTCCGATCGCAACGCCGAAGCGAGCCGAGCCGACCCGAGCGACTCCTTTTTCGCTCTTATTGCACGGACATGAAACGGCTAGTAGTTTATAAAAATACAGTCTCTTAGTTTTAATGAGACTGTTAATTGAGGCTTAAATTATCTAATGAATTGTTCGTCATAACGAAATGAGCAATTAACTAAGTAAATGGATTCATGCGTAATATTATAATGATCTTGGGTCATGTTAAAGGGTCTTTAAACTACTCAAACAAAATCGATTAGTGGCTAAAATGAGAAAAGATACAATCTTACGAAAATGGCAACCCATCTGTGTGAAACCTATACTGTGATTATTCTAAGAGGATGCCTGTGGCAGCTCATATAAACACTTATAATGTATGTATTGTATGCCTGCAAAATGTATGTATTCGATTTATTTACGGCCTGCGGAAATATGACCACGTGTTCCACTTCCACGCCCAGTTAAAACCCGCCTTTCCGAAAGGTTTAGCTTCATGGCGAGCGGTTCCCAGAATCGCTTGCGGTCGAGTGCTAACCTCTCTCTGGCCTTCCCGGCGCATACGTCTAAAACCTACTCCAAATCCTTCTTGGTGCACTCTGTCAGACTGTGGAACCGGCTGCCATCTGATATTAGGAAATCGCAATCGGTCGCTTCTCTCCAAGGAAAATTGAGGACATACTGGCTTGACTCCTTATAATTATGTACTATCCTTTGTTTCATCATAATATATAAACATAATATGTTTATAATATATTATATTTATTTATGTATTATATATGTGTATGTATGTACGTTTGTGCATATTTTTATATATGTCTCTGTTATTATTTATTCTAAAAAAAGGTCTTAAATTTAGTTCACGCAGTTTCTGTAAACTTTGTTTTTGTACTTGTGTCCACTGGTTGCCACATTCAACTTTTCTTATTTTCCTCAATCACCCGAAGGTTAGCTGGAAGAGATCCCTTAAAGGGATAAGTTCGCCTTTGTACATTCCTTTTCTGTAAATATTGTATTTGAATTTCTGTGTTTTGTACAATAAAGAGTACATGGGTTTATATTAATTATATAATAATTTTTAGTCATAATTTGCTTTAGGTCTTAATCATCGCAAGTCATAACGTGTTTTTTTAAAGAAACTGTTACTTTGTCAGGATTTTTATAAATCAAACCGAACCTAACCTAGCCTTGTCTACACGTTAGATATTTCAGAACTTCTGAAAAGTTTACAGTTTCAGCGATACAAAAAGTTATGATCATCAAAAATTATGTCAACAATTACATCATGACCAATAAAATTATGGGAAACAAAGGGCTCCCAGTTTACATACATATGTACTTATACTTATTACACTTATTTCTTCAACTTTACATAAATACCTACTAAGTAAATCGGTACAAACCTAGCGAAGTCGTTCAGGATTTTAAATAATTAATCGCCTATTTTTAAACACATCGCTTGTGAGTATAGTAAGTGATTGAAATTACGAAAAACGGCTGTCACAGGCACCATCTTAAAACCTACGGCATCAAAAACTCAATTCCGCAAAAAGTGTCCGATAGGACGTCTTTCTAAAATCGTCATAAAATAAAACCTCTATGCATATGCACATAATTTGAAAAGTATATTATTCCAGATGAACTTGGATTATATTATAACCGAAGCGAAGCGAGGGCGGGTCGCTAGTCTTAGAATAATCAGGGTATAGCGCAGGTTTAGTTGCCAATGGGGATAAAATAGTCTACCTTCATATGACCTAGAGTTAAATTATGTGCGATGCATTTCAATTAGCAATATCATATTTAGTTCATAAGGAAAATGGTGACCAATAACTCGATATGAAGTAATATTATAGAATGGTTGACTAAGGTCACACCGGACGTGTCTCGCTAGCTTCAACTGTATTGTATGGCGCGAATGTCGCTATTCTCGCTGTGCGGCCGGCGCCATAGCCTGTCGTCACTTTCTTCGCTAGGATAATGCCATCCTACGAGTATAGCCATGCGTTTGACGCTAAACATACCATACAACCACTACCACCAGGGGTGTAATTCTCTTAAGCAACTCACTATCAATTCGTTGACGAATTATTTATTGATGAACTTAATTATTCCACACGCTTGTAGGTACAGTCCGGTGTAACGATATGGGAGAGCGTAACATGTCAAGAATATGTCCCAATGCACCTTCATCATCATCATGTCAGCCGAAAGACGTCCACTGCTGGACGTAGGCCTCCCCCAAGGCTCTCCACTCTGACCGGTCTTGTGCTTTTCGCATCCACCGCGTTCCCGCGATCTTTACAAGGTCGTCACTCCATCTTGTTGGAGGCCTACCTACAGCTCGTCTCCCGGTCCGCGGACGCCACTCAAGAACCTTCTGACCCCATCGGCCATCAGTCCTGCGAGCAATGTGCCCCGCCCACTGCCACTTAAGTTTGGCTATTCTTCGGGCTATGTCGGTAGCCTTAGTTCTACTGCGGATATCATCATTTCTGATTCTATCACGCAGAGAAACCCCGAGCATAGCCCTCTCCATAGCCCTCTGAGTGACTTTGAGCTTCCTTATAGGGCCCATTTTTAGCGCCCACGTCTCAGATCCGTAAGTCAACACTGGCAACACAGACTGGTCACACACAATGCACCTTATTCCAGTGTAATAAGAACTTCGTAACTTATTTATGAGAGGATTCTTTCGATACATATTTTAGCACTTGACTGTACTGAAGACAGTGTTAGATATTTAAAACCCGCGATTAAAATAAACGTATCAATATAAAAAAGAGAATGAGGATGCGATTGCCTAGTTAGTATAACCCTTGAATACAAAGCTAACGGTCCCGGGTTCGATTCCGGATATGGGCAAATATTTGTGTGATGAATGCGAATATTTGTTTCTAAGTCTTGGATGTTTTCTATGTATTTAAGTGTGTATTTCTGTATATAAGTATTTATATCGTTGTCCAGTACCCATAGTACTAGCCTAGAGCTTAGTTTGGGACTAGGTCAATTTGTGTGAGTTAACCTGAGATTTATTATTATAATCTGAGAACTGACTAACGCCAATTGACCTAGGTAGTCTGAAACTTAGCTCTAGGTTTGTACTATGGGTACTAAACTATCTTAAGCACAGGGACTTACTTGAGAAATAACTTCACATAGATATATAGAAAATCCAAAACCCAGGCACAAGTACACGCGCTCATCACACAAATATTTGCCCATGCCGGGAATCGAACCCGGGCTAGCCTTGTAGGCACGGTCACTACACAACTAACTAGGCTAGCGACGTCTTCAAATGTGGCATTATCTATGTAAAGGGACCTTATCGTCGATGGCGCTTACGCCGCACTGCGTCACGCGACGTTGTATTTATATCGGAGCATTTTTAATAATGGCGGAAGCGCCATCTACAATAAGGTCCCTTTTCATAGATAACGTATGTGAAAAATGAAAAATCGTTTATTGGTCACAATCAGTGTGTTCACAATAAGGATAGGGTTGGGACCTTCGAGTAAGTATGGCAATACTTGTGACAGAAGATCCCGCTCTTCCAGCATCAAGATTAAGGGTACAAGAACAACCAATACAATACAGAGTTCACAAGAAAGTTAACAGTTAGTTTATATATTTAACTTACGCTAAAGACTTATAACCTAAGAACCTAAGTAACGTAATGGAACCAGTAATCGACAAAAACCAATGATCGACACTGATTCTTATTTTACAGAAGATAAGGGTTATTCATTTGTTTTATAACACTCAATTTATGACCGTTTGATCTTTGAATTAAGAGTTAAGTGTCGATTATTGGTGCATGTCAGCTTAAAGTGTCGAACACTGGTGCCATTAAGTTAGGTAAGTTTTGTTACTCATTATAGTTAGTTACTATGTGTGTGTGTGTGTGTGTGTGTGTGTGTGTGTGTGTGTGTGTGTAAATATAGATAATGTTATTAATATGTTGTGATGGGGCAACTTAAGCTGGTATATAATTTATTGACGAATTTAGAAGTGAGTTAGTGTGGCCTTAGCAAAATGCAAGAGTTTGTATAAATTACGTAAAGGCCGCCTGACCTGACCCAAACTAAGTATGAGCTTGGGAAACAGAGACTGCATCGAACCGACCTCCATGTTGCCAAACAATTAATACACAGATAAATATGTATTTTTATGTATAAAAAACAAACTCACAACATTTATTTATCACACACGCTACACAACGCAACAAGCATATACTTTTTATAAATTAATATTAAAAAAAATATCATAAAACAATTCAAAACCGCGGTAAAAAACCGTTTTATTTTAACAAGTAGTAAAAACATTTTAAAACCATTTGACATATGTTTAGGGCAGAGTTAGTGCTGCTTTATATAAATAAATTGAAGCCTTTAATAGTTATTTACTAGAATACGAGTAATATCTCGTTAATTAAACTTGTTTTTTTTTGTTTATTACCACAGTTAAGATCATTAAACGCAATTCAAGTTCTAATTGAGCAAACCTTTGAATGAATTTCCGGTTAAATGTGTATCTAGATCACAGTGTTGATACTGGCATGTTTTAATTTTCTATATTAAAAGTTTAAAACCTTTTAATGTACGACACTAAAACATTTGTATGCATGAGGTGGTATTAGGTAATATTACTTAACTTTCACTTAAATCAAACATTTATATTTTTAACCCTGACAATTGCAGTATGAAAAATCCTTTCACTTACCTCCCAAGGTCTGTCCATCCAGAACCGCAGCCATGGCCGCAACAATTAAAAAAAACAATTTGTCTCCCGCCATTTTACACGTCAAACATCCAACACTATTTAAAAAAGTAAATTTTCAAATTTAAAATTTGAATTTAGAACGCGTCGTTCTCACCGCGCCATTCTCACAGACTGCCGTTTGACATTTGCTGCACGTTTCTCTTACCGGTTCTTTCGACATTGTTTAACTTTGAATCTTATCGTGTGCAGACAAAATACATATTTAAATGTGTTACGTAATTCAACCGGTACACTTAATCATTGTTCTGTGTAAAATGAATTTTAAGCTCTATATTGTTTCTGCGAAAGTGTAATTTTAAATGTTGGTTCTAATGTTGGTTGGTTCTTTGTAAAAGTATAACCATTTATGTTGAATCTCACTGGGTCTGGAAGAGTTTGTAATGTTCTTTGTTCAATTGTAAAGGTTTTATTTTAACCTGATCCTAGAAGATACTGTTCTTTTTAAATTGTATTTTAGATATAACATTATGGTTCGTCTTAAAAAAGCTCTGCTGTAACGTTGTATATTTTCGTATTTCTTGATTATTGATATGATGTAAAATTTTCAAATATTAGCGACTAAAATAAATGTTGTTATGATTATGTTGTTGTTGAATAATTTCAAACGTTAACATATATTTATTTAAATTTGTGATAATTTTAGTTACTTCTCTGTCTACCCCTCAGGAAACAGACGTGATTTTATGTGTGTATGAAAATTGTATATATTCACAAATGTCATCATATTCCTTATATACCTACATATAATATTGCAGTAGAAACATTTAAAAACAACTACTCTCAATATTATTTCATTTATTTGAGATAGGTAACCAAAAATATATATTTTTAAATAAAAAATACGTTTTTTTATTTTAATTTTGCTAGCTTTTGACTCAAACCAACTTCAAAGTCAGGATAAAGTCGATGATCTTGAATAAAAAAATATAACTAAAGGCTAAAGTCGTGACGTGGTATGCCGTAGGCGTGGCATAAATGTTAACTGAATCATAAGAACTGGCTGGAAACTCCCTGGCCATTAGAGCTTGTTTGATGACGTCACATGACGTCATAGAAAGTTCCGCAAAGGGAATATTTGTGCAATGAGTAGAGTTAGGACTTTTGGTGGCAAATCGTGGTTTTAGAATCCACGGAGTCGCAATTTCCTATTTATAATATTTAAGAAAATTATATTTCAAAATATTTTCAAAAATTTAAATGTGCTTTAGTATGTAGGATATCTCTACTGTGAAAGCGTTACAAACAAGCAAATATTAGTAGGTATGGAATAACCGAACTAAAAATGTATTTAGTTCATTTGTATATATGACCATACTAAAGGTCAAAAACAAAGTGTCATGTATTATAATAATTATGAAATAGCGACTCCATGGATTCTACAAGCACGATATGCCACCAAAATACTAACCCTAGCAACGAATATATATTTCTCTATGTAAGTATTTATATCGTTGTCCAGTACCCATAGTACAAGCCTAGAGCTTAGTTTGGGACTAGGTCAATTAATGCCAACTGTTTAACTGCGTCGAAGTACCCTATTTGCTTACCTACCATGGACTAAAGACTAATCTGGAAACAGCGTTTTGCACATAGCGTCATACAGAGAAATTACACAATTTTTTTTAAGTACCTGGTTAAGGATTCATTTTTAAAACGTGATATTTCCCTTTGTGTAACGAAATCTTCGCCCTCCAGTTAATCAAGAGCAAATCCATTTTCTATAAAAATATATATCGGTCTTATAAGTATTACAAAGAAATACATTTTATGAAACGACCTTGAGTGCCATACTGAAATATATTGCATCATTATTAATTTTGTTTCACAATGAAAAAAATATTAACGTTGTCTACATTAAGTCCTTAATACGTACGATATTTTTTATCTTAAAAATTAACCAGGACGCTTTTAGTGTGACTCCTTTCATACAAACTCGAACATTACAGACGTTGCCGCTACCGCTTTCAGTGTAAACAAAGGTGGTATAAGATTGTAATGAAACAGAGTTTCAAAAGTTAATTAATTTAATTTCACAATAAAATTGCACAACAATAAAAATACAAAAAAACAAAGATTTAAAACAATACAAAACAGGAGATCAAATCATCTAAGTAATTAAGGTAAAGTTAATTGTTTTATAAATAGTTAAATGCAAGAAAATGGCCAGATAATTTCTCATTTCTAATTTATATAGATGAAGCTTAATAAATTGTTACATCTGCAGGCCTATGGTCGTGTTAATCGATGTGGATAGACGTTGATAAAACATCTGTCACTTTCTGACACGTATGTAGGTACTTAAGTGCAAGGGTGACGGATGCTTTATAAACCAAGGTGACCTAACTTCAAACCAACTGCGCAGTCAGCTTAGATAGGTAGACTACACGCCAACTTCAAGCGGAATACGCAGTTGGTTTGCAGTTTTCGATGCAGATGCCATTGTGCAGTTCAAATGCTGTCCGTCTGAACTGGCCCTAATACAGTTGATAGTATGTCATTCGGTAATTTTTAGTCTCTACTCGTACCTATCAAATATGTGAATTAATAGTAGTTTACGTGACGGTTGCGTAATGCTAATTACGCAGAGTCTCGTACAATAGTTTATCTACACACATATTATAAGTACTCTAATATGGGTTCAGAAGCCGAAAGGCAATGACCAGCATTACCTGTGGTAGTAGGTGACAGCGATGACAGCTGTAACGTAATTTTGAAATTACGTTAACGAATATTGTAAGGTAATGAGATCCAAATTTGGAACATCTTCCGAAATTAACAGCTGTCATCGCTGTCACCTACTACCACAGGTCATGCTGGTCATTGCCTACGGGTTTTGAACGCTAGAGGACTTATGATATGAGTGTAGATAAAACAGTTTTACAAAACACTTGACACTTAAGTCGCTTTAACAATCTACATAGTTATTGACACTGGGCTTTTATTAGAATAGATTTGAGTAGATTTGGTAAAACCATATTGCCTTGGACATGTTATCGTATTGTTTTTAATTCGGCCGCCATTACTGTCAAGTAAATAAGAGCTTTTGGACCCATAAATATTTGCATTCTCTAGGCATCCTAGGACCGCAAATGCGTTGCCAACCCTGAGGACCAAGATGAAATGCTTCTACGATAGTAATTTTATCGGGTGTCTTTTACCGGAACACAACAATGTGATCACTGCTGCTTCGTTACGTTACGTTTACAATACGATAACATCTCAAAAGCAACACCGATAGGAATAGAGGCCTTGAAGACCGTGTAGATGACGACACTTCAATAGTTGTTATAGTTGACACCCATCATACTTTAACAGTCAATATAGTTGACACTGCTGATACCTCAATAGTTGACGTAGTCATTGATACAGAAGACGATTGAGTAGACGTTGATACCATTTTAATAGTTGATATAGAGTGATCCGTACTTCTGGAACTTAAGTTCTCAGTTGATTAAGGCGACGTGAATGATGCTACATGCAAAATGTAATATCTAGCAGTCTGTTGGACAAGGTTCTGACGTTTTAAAAGTGAACACAGTTCAGCTAGATTTTTGAAACGTTGAAATACTTGGGATTGATAACATTTTAATAGTTGATAATGTCAACGTTAATGACAATGTAGAAGATTGTTGAAACTGATAACACATAGTGGCTATAGTTTTTTTTTTATACAAGAGAGCAAGGCATTC
Source organism: Acleris literana (assembly GCA_946894065.1). Lineage (NCBI taxonomy): Eukaryota > Metazoa > Arthropoda > Insecta > Lepidoptera > Tortricidae > Acleris > Acleris literana. The sequence continues at coordinate 4,143,437 of OX335696.1, forward strand.
GAGCGCCTGATGGGAAGTAATCACCACCGTCCATAAACAGCAGCAACTCAAGAGCTGTCGGTCCGTTACGGCCTGTTAGGGGAATCAAAGCTTTTTTCTTGAAGGCTTGGTGCCTTCTCATAATTGGTTGAAAATACCGCCAAAGGGAGTCTTTTCCACAGTTTCACTACACGAGGCAGAAAGTGCCTATTGAAATTGATGGAAGAACGACTTTAAAAATCAATATGATGATGATAAAATCAATTTATCCCTCAGAAGAGACATAGGGTTCGTAGAAGGGAGTTCGCTCGATACTGAGCAACTACTTCCGATTCACTCCAACTATGTCCAACGGAAGTGGCCTCTTTTTCAACTGAGCGCCTCCAGATGTTACGGGGGCGCCCTGGTCTTCTTTTCCCCTGGTCTTCTTTCAATATAGTTGACATAAATGATACTCTAATAGTCGTCGTAGTCATTGGCACTGACGATAATCTAGTTGGCAGCAATGCCGCTTCAATAGTCGACGTAGTTTGGAGTGATAACGCTGCGGATCCAGTCAGCCGTGAGCCGCACGTTATGGTAGATACCGGGCTGGTGGTCCACGCCGCAGCCGAAGCCGGCGGAGGTGATGCCGGCCAGGTAGTAGCGCCCGCCGTCCAGGACTATCAGGGGACCGCCGGAGTCGCCTGGAGAAATTAATAGGAGTAACGGGAAGGTTAAGTTATCGTAGAACCTTGTTGCGAAAAAAAGCTGACAAAATTAGAAGAATTTAATTTTATCAGCTGTTTTTTCAGAAGCAGTGGTGCTCCTCAAACAACCAGCTACAGTTGTTCATGTCGTCAGAAATGCGGTTGAGCGGCAAGTTGGCCCCACTTGAGCTACACAACCAACCTATACCTACCTACACCTCCACCATCACACCACACCTCTCCAACAACACAAGCAAGATGTAGTTCTGTGGCGCACCAAGGCAATTAAAAAGAAAAAGTACTTTAGTCCCTAGAGACAAAATGTATCACTTTAGTCCGGGATCCCCTTGAATCACTTATTTATTTATTTATTTAGGAAACCAACCAGCCTTATATTATTACATTGATTATTATAACATAGATTTAATCATAGGGCGAATTATAGGTTACCACAGTTTATACAATTAGGTTTTTTTTTTTGTTGATCAAATGTATCATTTCAAACCTTATTATTTTTTTAAGTCTAAAACAATATTACTAAAACTAAAAACGTAAATGAAAAATATGTTATTCATAGCACAAAACAATTTACATAGGCTAGTAAAAAAAAAGACATCCAAGGGATTATTTGGCTGCTATTTTGCTTTAAAAATAGTTTTTTTTTGTCATACATTAATCTAAAGTATAACAATCATTTTAAAAAGTTTTCATTACCAGGACTGATAAAATGTAAATGTCAGCTCATTAGAACCACCCGGCATCGCCTCATCTCGAGCGGTTAGTATTCTTTATATGGATTTGTATGGGCATGCGCTCACTACATCAACTAGGTACAGTCAGGCGCATTCCCGGACGACCACCTCTAGAGTGATATTCGTTTGCGCGTTCGATGTGTAACGACCTGAGTGCTGTAGGATTAGCTAGCTGCAATGAACAAGCCGAAAATTTCTTAAGTGAACGACCGCGAATGTCCCTGAGTGTACGCCACGCCGGTTGGTTCTACGCTACGTAGTTGATGTAGTGAGCGCATGCCCATACAAATCCATATAAAGAATACTAACCGCTCGAGGCGAGGCGGTGCGGGTCGTGCCGGGTGGTTCTAATGAGCTGTGACCTTTAGTCAAATAGATGTAAAAATTGAAGCTTGATAAAACCTCTTTAATAATATTAATATAAGTAAAAGAACTACTGGGAAAAAAAAACAATCCCACTAGTTCTATTATGTGAAGGCTTTTAAATAATAGAACTACTGGGAATAAAAAATCCCACTAGTTCAATGGAACTATCAACAGAACTAGTGAGAATAGACCCATTTTCGACCGTGAGATGTGAAAAAGATATTGTACCTGTAGTTGGTTACTGTACCTAGGCAGGCGTCTTGGTGTCCGTCGGAGTGTCCTGCGCAGATCATTTCCGAGTGGATCTCGACGGAGATCTGCTTGCTTCGGTGCCAGTTGATGCACTGCTCGGTGCCTGCAAGTAATGTACAAATTCTGTGAATAATAGGGACAAGGGACGTTGGGACTAAACTGTTTTTCGCTCAATTTCACTTTGTCCATATTCCCATTTCGTCCACATTCTCATCTCGGCTACATTCTCAACTCGTCCACATAACAATCCCAAATTGTCCACTTCCTGTCTCGTCCATATTCCCAACTCGTCCGCATTCCCAATTAGTCCACATTCCCAACTCGTCCTCGTTCCTAACTCGTCTACAACCTAACTTAGGAGACTGTAGGGCTGTTCGATTACAATTCAATCACTTGGTTGTTTACTTGGGAACAACTGTTGGGAATGGGAACGAAATGGGAATGTGGACGAGATGGGAATGTGGACGAGATGGAAATGTGAACGAAATGGGAATGTGGACGAAATGGGAATGTGGACAAAATGGGAATGTAGTGTGGACGGCATGGGAATGTGGCCGAGATGAGAATGTGGACGAGATGGGAATATGGACAAAGTGAACTTGAGCGCTGTTTTTTTCATTTTTGATTCTTCCTTCTCATGGATAGCATGGCGAGTATGGTGTTTTAAAATGTTAAGCCCTGCTTGACTTCAGGCTGAGCAAGTGGAAATGCAACTAAAGAGCTATTATGGTAGGAAACACGACAAAAGGGTGGTGGGCGGCGGAACAAATTAGCGAGCGAAATTAACCGTTATTTCGAACAGGAACTGTTTTATTTTGCTCTTTGATTAAAACCGAAATCGATTCTGTTCGAGCGGAATCTAAATGAAATTGCTCTATTTGTAATGTATGGAAAAAAACAGTGCGAGTTGAACTCCACTCCGTACATACTTTTTTTTTTGATAGAATTCTTGTAGGTTTTTCTTTAATCAACAAGCAATTTTTGGATTTTTGTTCAATATTTTATGCTCAGTAGTTTCGGAGATCAGGGGGGGGGGAATGGTCAATTTCCGTCTTCTTTCATGAATAAAATCAAAACTATTTATTTTACCATAATAACAAAAATATATTAGAGATCCTCATAATGAGCCCTTTCATTTGATATGTGACACAGTAAGGTTTGCAATACTTTATTTTTATGTTCCTTATTTATACCCCGAAAATGACACTTATTTAAAAAAAAAACCTTTGCACATACAGATGTGCATCGTTTGTGTCATCAATTTACATATATGTACCAAATTTCATCTCAATCGGTCCAGTAGTTTCGGAGCAAATTGGCTGTGATAGACCGACGGACAGTCAGACGCACGAATGATCCTATAAGGGTTCCGTTTTTTTCATTTCTTGTACGGAACCCTAATAAGGGTTTCCGAGCTCTGCAATTTGGTTCATCATATCGAACTTACTAAGTATAGGGACAGTCGCAGACCGTAGTAGATTTGTTCCTGTATGCCCGTTGCTGGTGTCAGTCTTCCCCCAACCTGCTATGACGCCGCTCTTGCCTCGCAACTCAAGGGTAGCTTCAGGCAGGCAGATGGGCAGTATATGGCTGGCGTACGTGATTGGACGGGATAGCTTGAGCAGTGCGATGTCGTAGCGATCTGGCTGTGTCATCCGGAATTGGAAGAGTGGATGCAGGATTTTTTGGACGACACTGCAATGGAAGTTATTGGATGAAGATATTATAATTACAATTTTGGTGTTTTACAACGACAGAATGGACTTGTAGGTTGAATTATTAAATATCTTCTCTATCTTCTTTACATAGTATAAAATGAAGTCGCTTCCGCTGTCTGTTCGCTTAGATTTTTTAAACTACTCAACGGATTTTAATGCAGTTTCAGAAATTGATTGCTTCCAGAGGGAGGTTTTTATGTATAAAAAGTTCTGATTTATGTACGGGTGTTACAGAAAACTCACACAAACCGAAGCGAAGCGAGCATGGGTCGCTGGTACTATATATTGTACTTATATTATAATGGTAACACAGTGATGGTAGGACTTTGTGCAGGGTACGTCCGGATCGCTACCACCATCGTATTCTCCTACCGCCAAACAGCACTAGTGTTCGCAATGCTGTGTTACGGTGCTATAAGACAACCGGCGAAATTACTAGCATAGACGCATTCCCTTTTAGTACTTAGGGTTTGCGATGCATTTGCTGTGTCAGGATTGCAGCCTTGAGATTGCTTTTGAGAATGCAATTATCTATGGGTCTCAGTTTTTTCTATCTCACCATCAGGTGGTCTGTGTGCTCGTAAGTATTTCTTCTGCATGCTAAACTATCTTTAAGCTGGGTCTTTATTTATGTTTCTTCATTGTCTAACACTAATTGCACAAAATTGCCAAGTTCAAATGGGACACTATACATACCCCAGTTTCCTAGCGCTATTGGAGCCAGCACTAGTATCCAGGGCTCCAAGCCACACGGCCACGTCACGCGGCCTCGCTCGGGACACGCAGTGGGCAGCGGTCGCCACGAATCGGTGGGACACTGGAACCAACCACCAACATGAATTATTAACTTAACTTGTAGGGTTTTATACCCAAAGGGAGGGGATTAGTTACGCCTACGCTGTGCGTTTATGTCTATCCGTCCGTCCGTACTAACAAGACCATCATGTCATCAACAAATAACGATCGATTCGGTATCGGATTTTCTCAAAATCGATAATTCGTGATTTTTCTCAGTCGCATATTTTCCGGTATGGATTTGCAGGTATTTTGGTTTAGGTTATGTTAGTTTTGCAGCAGACCCGAAGGGCCAATACACCCAGAAATCAGAGCTACGCCAAAGCGGAGCTCCGTCGGCTTCCAAAATTGAAATTTGAAATAGGCAATGCGACTCGAAAAAAGCTACAATGTACTAAATGCGTGTGGTTACAATTATGACTGAGAAACATGCGACGGAGTAAAACCACAAATGGGGAAAATGCGAGTGGGATAATTTCTACGCGGAATTATCGACTTCGGCGATCAGATCTACTTCCTGTCAACACGTCAAAATCCTTATTGCCAAGATATACCTACACACATATACAGGGTGCCCCTAAAACCAACGCGAAAACTAAGAGGGCTGATAGAGCAGCTAAAAAGATATTTTACATTATTAGAATCATTAAAAATCAGCAAAGTAGTATGGAGAAGCAAATTTTATGTCATTATCATTACTAAAAAAAATGATTTAAAAAAAACGTGCAAATGGGTTTAAAAACTTTGCTGATTTTTAATGATTCTAAAATGTAAAATATCACTGAAAAAATATGAAATAAAACATGAAATTAATCATTTTTCGTGACATGGTCTTAAGGGAAAATTGCAAAAATTCAGATTAAAATGATCAACATCTCCGAAACTAGTAAAAATCGCTGAACATACATAGGGGTTAAATCGATAGCTTTTTAGCAGCTCTATCAGCCCTCTTAGTTTTGGCGTTAGTTTTAAGGGCACCCAGTAGGTATACAGTGCTTTTAAAAAGTATCTTGGGTAGAGGTTAAGTCGGTTAGACTAGCATAAGAGCGTATGAGAGCGAGTAAGAGGTAAATATACCTCAAAGGCAGTGTGAGCTATTGCACGTTATCCACATATCTAAGCTAAATCCTCTTTCCCCCTTCTTGTACTGACCTAGCACCCCCCCGCACTGGAACTCCGAGATCCTGACATGAGCCTGCCAGGGGAACTCCGCGAAGCGAGCTTCACGCCCTCCAATGATCCTCTTCTGGAGGATTCTGGTCGAAGGCAGCCCGCAGTCCACCTGAAATGTAAATGAATGAGTTACCGCTAGAGAATACAATCCCGAGCATGATTTACAATCCCGGGGTTACGGGACTTTTGATGCGTAATCCCGGGATCCCGGGGCTATCCCAAGATTAGGCTTACCACCACAACCACATAGGTTTCTAGTTGGGCTCAAATGAAAAAACCTTGAGTAATTTCTAAATTAAGGGTTTTAGTATTGCTGCACTCACTGCACACAACCCAAGTCACAATATAGCACGAAAAGAAAAAACGAAACAAAAAACATACTTTTGTAAGAAATAAAAAAGACCAAGGAAAAAATCTACTTAGAATTTTGAAAATACAATCTCAGAAATATTAAAGCATCCAACGTTTGACTTCCAAAGCGTATCTGAGGGTTGTTTATTGATCGTTAATGTCATTATGTAATAAATGCTATTAATATATAGGCAAGGCCATTGTCAACGCGTAACGGACTACGGAATGCATCCTAGACCTTTTTGTGGCAATCCCGAAAAACCCGAGATTAACCAAGTATAGTCCCGGGATTTTCGTGGTCAGAAAATGGCCGGGATCCCATCTATTGTATTCTCTAGGTACTGCCTTGGTGGTTCGGGGTATCTTCTCCCAAAAGCCAAAGTCCAAAATAACTAAATTTCCATGAACAGTCTCCTTTCCTGGCTGAAGGGTAAGATACACATGTACATATATTGAGGATACGTTAAGCTTTGTTGGGAGTGACCCTGCCTACGAAGCTAGCGGTCCCGGGTTCAAATCCCGGTAAGGGCAAATATTTGTGAGATGAGCGCCAGTGTTTGTTCCTAAGTCTTGGATGTTTTCTATGTGGGTATAATATCGCCTCCCATTATTATTTTTGGTCATACGGTGTTTTAGGTCATATTTATCGCAAGTCATAACGTATTTTTTTAAGAGACTTACGGGACTTACTTTTTTAGGATTTTTATAAATCAAACCTCACCTAACCTAGCCTTGTCTACACGCTAGACCGCTAGATATTTAAGAATTTCAGAAATGTTAACGGTTCCAGCGATATAAAAATTATGACTCTCAATAATTATGTCAATCATTAAGTATGACCAAAACAAGGGAAACAACGAGCTCTATTTTTATGTATTTTAGTATATATTTCCCATAGTACAAGCCTAGAGCTTAGTTTGGGACTAGGTCTATATGTGTGAGATGTCCTCGCTGCTGACCTGCGTGACGTCATCGTCGACCCTTCGCCGAAACACGTTGTTGGGCAGCACGTTGCGCTGCGGCACGGTGCGCAGGCGCGGAGGGGCCTTGTAGCGCCACTCGGAGGATGACACGCTGGAACTGAACGTTGTTTTTATGAATGGATGGTGAAAAACTACACTTATGAGGCATGCAGTTGCAACCGTCAATAGCTGAGAAACAACTGGACAAAAATTGGTCGAATGACTAATAATTAAAAATTTGGTAATGGTGGGTGAAATTTATGCAGGGTCCGTTTGGATGGCTACCACCATCTTACCCTTTACTTTTGTGTTCCGGTGCATTCAAAAAAATGAGAGCCAACAAAGATATATTTTCACTAAGTTGACAAAAAATTAATACAATAGCTAAGATATTAGTTATATCAACCAATGCTGATAGTAACACAAGCAATTTCTTTAGTGATTCAACTAACATCTTAGTTGATGTAGGTCCTATCTAACGTCTTAGTTGGTGTATCTAACGTCTTAGTTGGTGTATCTAACGTCTTAGTGGTGTATCTAACGTCTTAGTTGATGTATCTAACGTCTTAGTTGGTGTATCTATCGTCTTAGTTGATGTATCTAACGTCTTAGTTGGTGTATCTAACGTCTTAGTTGATGTATCTAACGTCTTAGTTGGTGTATCTAACGTCTTAGTTGGTGTATCTAACGTCTTAGTTGATGTATCTAACGTCTTAGTTGGTGTATCTAACGTCTTAGTGGTGTATCTAACGTCTTAGTTGGTGTATCTAACGTCTTAGTTGGTGTATCTAACGTCTTAGTTGGTGTATCTAACGTCTTAGTTGGTGTATCTAACGTCTTAGTTGGTGTATCTATCGTCTTGTTAAGCTCGTATGGGATCAAGACGCTTATGCACAACAATCACAATATTGTTACAAGGGACCAATTATTTTTTCAGTGTGAGGGGGTAAGATAACCGTTAACGGCCGAACCCTATATTCAAACCGCGGGCAGATAAGGCTTATTTCTTGTTAAAATTTGACATTTGCCCACACTAAATGTGTCAAATTTTTATCCGAAGTAATCCTATCTGGGAACTTCACTATTCACTTTGGGACCAATTATGAAATCAGGAAAAATTTCAGCTGCTTCATACAATTTGGTCGAGTACGTATTGAACTTTTCTATGAAACAGCTGAATATTTTCCTGATTTCAGAGTTGGTCCCATAGTGAAAGTGGTCCATATTCGTGGGTAGAATTTTCACGACTTACACTTCACCATGTAGTAAACAACAATAAATATATAAAAATTATCTAGTGAGTTCTCTTATTCTTATTCTAAAATCCTTACCTGGCATCTTCAGGTCTCGGCACACAGCAGGCGAGCAGCCACCCGCCGCCGCAGCCACGTGCGCGCGCGCCTCCGCGCAGCCAGCACGTCAGAGCGAGAGTGCACGCGCGCGCCTCGCCGTCCACCGAGCAGGACAGAGGGTAACCGAGGAGAGAGGCTATCATGCGGCTGGTTAGAGCTGGAAAGAGGTTGATATTTTTGGGCCGTATCATTAAATGATGTGTGAGATGACAGTCTCAAGGTACGTCAAAGAAAACAATTGTCTTTTGTGACGTGTTTTATTAAAGGTGGGCATTTCATTAAAGATCAGTGTATTGATAGCCCTATGTCCAGTTGCACAAACGTCCATTAATTTTATTGTTGCCTAAAGCCGCGTGTTATTTTCTTCCTTGGCGAATATATAAGAAAGTGATAAAAGGTGCGTTTTTCCTACTTTATGTTAGACGGCCAAAGTAAGACTGTTATGACTGTGTAGTATGCATGTTTACTATATCATGATAAAAAATAGATTTATTCGATGATTGAAGGACGATTGCAAATGCATACTTGTTTGCATAGTCTACGATGATTTGATTGTAATTAACGGCCGCACTCAGAGTCAGTTTCACGATTTTTCATGCACGCTTTGAGGCGGTACAAGTCATTTTTTTCTAAGAAGATGAGAATGCATGGATCAAAGAAGGTCTTCTGCACTAACGTCAATTACTGCTAATGTTCCATTAGGACACCTGTCTCTGTCTAGATTATCAATGGAAAAACTGACGCTTGTGCAACCGAGTAAGTGCTTGTTTACGGAGACGCGGGGCGTCGAGCGTAGCGTTGGGCGGCGCGGTCTGCACTAAATTCAAACATATGGCGTTGTATAAAAGCGTTTACGGAGAAGCGGTTTTACGCGTGTTTCCTTCTAATACAGCGTTACATGCGGCGGAGCCCGCGGATGGCATCGCCGCGTTGCACGCAGCGTCGCACGCGTCAATAACGGCGGTTCCCGCCACTGCGCCCGCAGCGGGGCCCGCGGCGGAACTTTCTGACAGTCTTGTGCTCCGCCGCGCGCTCCGCTACACGCTCGAGAGTCCGCCGCGGATGTAGCGGACACCGCTACTCTCTACGCCCCGCATCACGCCCCGCATCTTTATAAACAACACCGTACATTGCCATATGTTTGAGTTTGCGCGTGTGATGACGCGGTCCGCTGCACGCGCCGCCTCTCTTTAAACGGTAAAAAACGCCCGACGCGCCGCGCAACGCCAAGCCGCAGGCCACGCGCGACGCTCCGCGTCTCCGTAAACAAGCCCTAAGAGTCTATTAACTCGATAAAAGTATCAAGGAGAGCAGGAACAGAATCAGCATGACGTTGTATAGCGTAGCTATCAACGATGATGATAATGATAATTACGATGACCAATTATACTTTTAAAAAAAAACTTACATTCCACAGCTTCTGAACGGCCAGTGACGTTCAAAATCATCAGCGGTATCAACACTCTGGAGCTCAGCCGCCATTTTGTCTTCGTCCGCCATTTTGTGAACTCTAGGACATTCCTCTTGTGTCTATTGTTTCGCGAATGTCTATGACTGAGCCTTTTGCTTTGAATATTCTCTTGTCCATGACTTTCTTTAGGCGATTGTCTTTTATTTTTAGCTTCTTTTCTTTGACTTTGGGATGATTGTCTATTCTTTGTGTCTTCGAGGGTGTTGTCTTTGTGTGTGTGGAGCCATGTTGCGCTCACCGCTGGCATGGTGTCGATGTGTGTGTGTTTGCTGACATATCGTCGTCTGCGCTTTGTGGTGGGGAGATATTCTGTAATAAGATAAAATGGTTGAGGTTAGTCAAGAGATGGCGCTGAAATTAAAATTATAACAGTATCTAAACCAACAAGGTGCACTTTACCTGGGTATTTTTGAGCAATACTTGCCTATCAACAGTACGAATATCTCATTCTCAAAAATAACACCATGTAAATGCACCTTTAGGATACCTAAAAGTTGTATAGAAAGTTTTTAAAATGATGAATTAAGTTATATTTTTGTAGTAGAGTTTCGTAGTTGGCCGCCGGAGAGTAACATCATGTCATGTCTATAAAAAATACAATGCTTTCGCGGGGACAGCGATAATCAAATGCTCGAAAAGGCTGAGCTGTTTTTAAAGTTCGCTTAACATGGACGTACCCTGTCATTTAATGGTGGTCGTCCCATGTGTAATTTAATAATTATTAAAATGATTTTATGTAGGCTTTAGCTTTACACATGACATTAATGACACAAGAATAGCTCGCCCTTTCCGAGCTCTGATAATCAGGGATTGTAAAATGCGAGCAAAATTCATTGAAGTGCTGGTTGTCACTTATGATATAATCGAATAATTAAATATGTATGGAGGAATGTGTTTATTATGAAAGCACTTGTTATCATGGTAATAAATTGCGCCTATCAGTGTTCATGGTTGATCAATAATGTTAAACTAAAAATTACTAAAATTGATAAGTATATCGACAGTGGAAAGGTAAAAATGCTTAAGCGCCACTTTGGCCGAAAATGAGTTATATATACAGTTTAATTTCTTTTTTTTTTCTGCGTCGATCTGTCTAGGACCCACGTCGATCGGAGCACTTTTTTGGCGCTTAAGCAGGCAAATTTTTCACGTTTTTTTGAGAACGTGACAACTAAAGCGACGTTTATTTTGATGTTTTTCGTGTTGAAGCATGTTAGTCATTTAACCTTAGGGAAAATTTTGGGATGCAAACGTATTAGATTTTTTTTATTCTTATCTTTAGTCGAGTTATTACTGTTAGCAATTTCAAATTATTGTGATAAATATTTCTTTTTCGTATTAGAATTTTTATCTTCATGCAATAATTTACTATTTGGCGCTTAAGCAAAAATGCTATTCCACGTTTTTAAAGAAAAATGTGTTTAAGCACAATCTAGGTCATCTCAATCTGTAGAATTAGGATGTTAGTAGAATATAAAATAAAAATAAAACTATTTACTTTGATTTAGTGAAAGTAGACATATTTCATTTTAGACTTTTACACTGCTTAAGTCTTATTTCGGATTCAGTTTCTTATAAAAATATGGGTGTTCACTACTAGTAAGAAAAAACTCGAAAAACATTTAAGAGAATACAAACTTCGCTCGAGTGTAAGCTCCCGTTTATCGCATAAAACCTGTTGAATCGGGACACTCAGTCCATGGTGACGATGAGCGCGACAGTGATGTATATAATAAGTAAGTGCATATCTTGTGAACTTTGCGATGTCAAGCATCTTGTGTGATAATAATAATACGTCACGCTACAGCAGCAGCTAGTAGCGAGCTTTTGGTTCCGAGGGAAGGTCCTGTTCCTCACCTCACGCTTGCCTTCACCGGCCCGCTGGAGTGTACGATGATGAGGAATAGACTCTCACCTCTGGCTATCTTTTATTAGCCGGTCAGATTGGAGTCGCAAGAGCTATATATGCTCGAAGGGCGGATGTTGCATAAGTGGTGAGTGGGCAACTTATCGTCGTTTAAAGTCCAGATGCACCTTTTCGACCTTATCAACCCCTCTGGAACTATTGCCTGTCTGGTACTACGTATTAAGGCTATTTTAGGAGACCCATTCCATTGACTGGGCGAGTCACTGTCTGTCATTTCAACCAAAGTAATTAGCATTGGCGTCATAGGTTTATCAATAGCCTAGTTCACCGGTCCATCTCATTTAGTCTCACTAACCGGTGTCTGCCCGTGGGAGCATACATCTATAGTGTGAACTCAGGGACAAATGCCAGTTACTGTCCCATCACTTTACTAAATTAATGTTGACTAAAGGGCCTCTGCATGTTGGCTTCCGCTCCATGTACGCCTTGCAAAGTTTTCCATCCAGTACATACCCACGTATGTAATTTTTAAATTTTATTATGTTAAATTAAAAAAACGGAATTCAGTTCCTATCTTTCGAAGTAAATACAAGTAGAATGTTGGCTAGTGGGTATAAAATCAACTTTTTTGTGAACGTATTCCCTTATTTGCTATAAAATCAAACACTACAATTACATTTCCTCTTAACTAATTTCCTGTAAATTCAAATGTTATAAAAGTTAATTTCTAAAATCTTCGTTTAGCATAAATTTTATATCAAAGTCATTTCGTCTACTAATCATCAGCCATAAGATTTATTAAGTACCTTTATTACATTCAAATCTGGAATTTTTACTTGCTATAATGGAACCAACATAGCGAGTGGTTGTGGAAGGCGGAGGGCAATCCCCGCATTGAAACGGAGATAGGAGGGCAAGGCTCGCCATGAAAAATGAACCTAACCAAAATTTTTTGTGAGGTAGGTAGGTGTTTTAATATTATTTTATTCTTCAGAGCACGAAATAGGAGCCGAAAGCCAAAAGGGCCTCGTCAAACACAAATATATAAAGAAAATAATAAATATATGAGTGAGGTTTCATATTATCACTTTTAACCGTATTCATTATAGTGTGAAAATTGGCATTTGTTTGAGTTTTTGGTTTAAACGATTAAACATTGTGAATATTATAAAAAATAATGATAAAAGTTGTAATTGTATTGTATTATGAATATTAGACATATTAAAATTATAATTTCTAAAAGTTTTAGAACATGGCTTTTGTAACCAAAATTATAGCAAGTGATTTAAAAACATATGACTATTTAGAATATAATAATAATAATAATAATAAAGTCATTTATTTCAGGCAAGTGTACCCATACATCATAAAAATTTACAAAAAGTGATTAAAAATAGACCAATAAATTAAAATTAAAATTAAATATATTAAAAAATAAATCATAATACATAAAACTACAGCATAAACAAACAACTATTTTTTGTTAGGCTCACGGTGCACCTTTAGCCAGTGTCGGAGCATCCGGCAGTCCAGGCGATCGGACAGGGTACAGAGAATCCCGTTATTGGACGACCGAATGCGATCTCGAAATGACGCTATGCGAGACCTTATGATAGCGAAGAAATCGGGAATGCCAGCCTCCGCGAACATACTCGACGCACTGCAATAACGTGGCAGTTTCATCAAAGTGCGAAACGCATCATTGTACTGCACTCTGATGGTACTCATGGCGCGCCTCGTGTAGTTGACCCACAACTGACATGTATATAGGCATTGGCAGAATGCTCTAAACAATGTCAGCTTAACGGGGTCACTACATCGCGCGAACCTTCGCGCAAGCATGTTGCTTCTGACGGCAGTGGCTCGGCGTTCACGTTCTATGTCCAGATCGTCTTGGAGATTTTCCGTCAAAATGTGTCCCAAGTACCTAAACTGCCGGACCCTCTCAATTGGAGAACCGTCCAAGTACACTGGGCGAACACTCTCCGGACCTTTCCCTGAGCGAAAAACCAATAGCTTAGTCTTCTGAGCATTATACTTTAACCCATAGTTAGAAGCATAGCGCTCGCAGACGTCAAGGAGCTTCTTTATACCGTTTATAGAAGGACTAAGGAGGACCATATCGTCGGCATAGCTGAAATTATTCAAACATGTTCTGCCGATATGGCAGCCAACTCTAGTTCTTTTTAAGTATGTAATAAGGTCGTTAATATACAGGCTAAAGAGGTCCGGGGAGGTTAACCCTCCTTGACGAACTCCACACTCTAACCTGTATTCGTTAGAGAAGGAGTCGCCCCATCTCACCGCATTCGTTTGATTTTCGTACCAGTATCTCAACAGGTTCACGCTGTGCTTAGGTACACTTGACCCAGCGAGTTTTTCCCACAGTAAATCATAATTTACGAGGTCAAAAGCCCGACTGAGATCAAGAAAACATGCGTACACGGAGGTTTCCCTACCAACGTAGTAGTTAACAGTCGATTTAAGACAGTAAATGGCAGAATCTGTTGAGAGACCAGTACGAAAACCAAACTGCGCATCATCCAATACCAGGTTCTCCTTTAATGATGGGTGTAGGAGTCTTTCCAGTATTTTGCCTAGAATTGTTCCTAAAGAAATTGGGCGATAGTTTTTAATACTAGAAAGGTCACCCGTTCTATTCTTTGGGACTGGAACCACCACAGTTTTCATGATATTGCTGGGCAGATAACCATGGCGCAGACACAGGCTATAAAGATTCGCTAAAACATTAAAAATTTCATCCCCGGCAAACTGGACGTGTTCTATACTCAATGAATCATAGCCTGGTGACTTGCCACGCCTCATCTGTCCAACAACTTTTTTAACATCTCTCGGCGTGAAGTTAGGTGGGGGTTCATGTCCGGCGACGGCCGAGTACGCGGCACTCGTCTGGTAGGGCACGCTAGTCGGAAGCGGAACAACTTTGAAATGGTGCGAAAACAACTGGGCTATATTTTTAGAACCCGAAACGCTTTCAACGGTAGTGGGTAAACTGGATTTATAATTGAGACTTTTAGTGGACTTCCAAAATTTTCCGAAATTATTTTGTTTTCGATGCATAGCCAAAATATCAAGTTTGATATTTTCCTCATTGTTTTGGCACCATCTCAGCTTGTTTTTAAACTTTTTGCGACTGTCTATCATATCATCATAGCATTTACCAGATTTTGGTTTGCCGGCCAATGTCCAAAGTTCATAACAGGCTCTTGCTAATTGGTGACAATCTTTCACGTGGTAGTTCCAGCCCAAAAGCGGTTTGGCTTTTATTCGTGCATTGCGACATACATTTGCACTAATAACAGCTGAGTTTTGTAGAATCTTAGTAATATTGTCATAATATTCGTCAATTAGGTATAAATGGTCTTTACATAAAATTTCATTACAATAAACACATTCAATATTGCTGCTAGGAAAGTTGAGGGTACCAAGATCACTTTCACATATTTGGGCATACCGGCTTATCTGGGATTTGTCTCTATTGCCCCAGCGGACGGCATATTGGGTGTCTGCTGCATCCTCGCACACTGATTGTCCGTTCACTACCGCTAGACTTATCGCACAAGTCAACTTGATAGGCAAGTGGTCCGACCAGTAGACGCCATAGTCGACTGACACTGCAGTCACCGTCTTCCTAGCAGCCTGCGTCAGCATGCAGTGATCCAACCACCTTCTTGCTCCGTTTGCGTCACTGACGAATGTAAAAGTGTCATTTGCCAGTAGTTCAATATCGGCACATATAAATTGGTGCTCCACGCAGAAGTTCTCGAGCTCACATCCGAATCTGGTACCTGGGTGAGCGTTGAAATCTCCTAGTACGTAGACCGCTTCCACTTCGCTATCCTCTACGATCGCGTCAATGCAAGCGAGGCAGCTGGTAAATTCTGTCAAGTTTTCCTCTTTGTCGACTGGCAAGTACGCACTAAACACTAACATTGAGCGGCTATTGATATTTATTCTAATTGCAGCTAGTCTATCGCTTGCACACTCCACAACTGATACATTTGAGAAAAGAGACTTCCGCCAGAGTAATGCCACTCCTCCGTAGGGTCGGCCCCTCAGCGTGCCAACCGACATATCCACTGAAGACTTTGCAAAACTTGCAAAGTCGTGGCTAATCTCATTCGTAAAACTCAAATCATGGGGCAAAAGCCAAGTTTCTTGCAAAGCTATGACGTCCACTTGAGCACTAAGCGCTCTAATCTGTTCCACTGATCGTTTTGCTGATTTGCAGTTAAATGACGCCATAACAATGCTAATTTCGTGTGACTTATCCATTCTGAGTTGAATTTGCAGCGGCGGCACGCGCTGGGCGCTCACGGTAACGACGATATACTAGCCCGGCAGGCCAAAAACTCCCGCTTAAAAAGGTGTTAATTTTATTACTAGGAATCGTAATTTTAAATGAGTTAAACATCGTTTCTTTAAACTGCTCCAGTAGTTTGATCTCTAAACATTGTTCACCCATATCTAAAATATGGTCCATTATATCTTTTTCTGTTACACTCTTCATAGTACGGGATACGTAAATTGCACACCGAGATTCGGCCACCTGTATCTTACCCTTCCCGGTTAGCGTACCCCGCATATTTATGTTTCTCCTTTTTTGACCTTTTCGATTCACTAAAATAAAGGGATTACTTTCGTCATTGGTCATATTTTGCTCTTTGGGCGGTACTTTCGAACATGATGCCGCGTAAGTCGGTTCCAACGCGAGGCGATTCACATCCGACGACGTGTGTTGCATAGGGGCGGATTTCGCCTGCCGCGGTCGCTTCTCCTTACAAACAATATTGCGGTAAGACGGAGTGTGTACCTGCACATCGTTATCTATCGGGTCGGGCGCGGGCGCATACCGGTGTGGCACAAGTACAGGCGGCTGCCGGTTTGGTGATTTTTTGTAATTCGGTGTTGTCGTCAGACTGGTCATATCGTCATTTGATTTGTCTTTTCGGGACTTAACACTAGCTTTTAAGTCATTTAATTCGCTAGTTATTCTCGTCTGATATTCGCTGAGTTCCGATCTCATTGTGGTTAGGTCTTTCAACAGGCACGTGACGTCTACGTAGTCGAATGTGATCGATGGTAGACGACTCAGGTCTTTGGCCACAAACGTAGGTTGTGACGCTCGGTCAGTGTCCCTCATGAGCTTAATGACGTCCTTTATATTTTTTCTTCTCTTTTCATCTCCTTTTCTTTGTGACATTCTTACTCCATCCCCACATTTTTCATACAGTACAGCTTTCCCGCCCTCGATTTCCACGTCAGTAAAATTGCTTGCACAAATTTGTACTATACTCAGGTCATCAAGTGAATCGATCTTGTTCTGCATAAAAGTGAGAAATTCGTTGATGATAATCTCTTCCATTTTTCTTATGACTTGTACCATACGCTAACATTCGATAACATTGTCATTACACAAATGGAGCGCATACTGCGTCTGACCGGTTAGACGACAGAACCGAGACTGACTAAATAATTACTGTTCCAAGTTTGTTTGTTTGTAAGTGATATATAATTCTATGTCATTTGAATTTATAGCAAATATGTTAGATCCTATTTTGAATGGTTCCAGGTAGACTGGTAATTCAGGCTGGTATAACTTAGATACCTAGTGAACTGTTAATAATTATTCTTATAGTTAGCAGAAGGAATTCTATCGATTCAATAGATTTTTGATGATGTTTTAATTGCAATCTGCAAAAAAATGAAAAGGTTATTTTTCAACCGACTCCAAAAATTCGACACGTATCTGGGTCAATCAACTATTCTTTCTCACTAAAATTTTGCAAGTATCTAAAACTTCAACCAATAATAATGGTTTTATTTATGCAGCTATAAACTTTTCAGGATTTTATAAAATATCATTGTATAGAACCCATTATGTTAGGTTAGGTTTATGTTATAACAATCCCGAAAAGTTTACGATTTCAGATAAAACACCATTTTATATTATGAACCATTATGTATCCCATTATTATTAAACTTTATATATTATGATACGTACCCGTTAAAATACATTTTGGTACTTCTCTTTCTTAAATGACGTCAAAGTCACTAAGTATTAATGTATTAGTTAGAATTTAAGCTTTTAGTAGTCTGTGTAGAAACAAAAATGCTTGCTTTAAACCATTTTATATTTGAATAATGAGTAAAATTAGGTAGTTAAGTGATATATAATTTATAAATAATAAATAATTAGTGACTTTAAGTAAATTCTCCATCCAAGATAACAGTTATTATCATTCGTTAGATTTTTTACTTTACCAGTTTCTAGAAAGATGAAGTAATATAAGTAAATTTTGTATTTTCTAGACATAAAAAATATATACCGTTAGTCATTTTGGTTTATAGGTAGTTGCGATTTAAGCATTTTTTACCTGACTGACATTTTTGGAACTTGCTACACAATTATTGCTTAAGCGACATCTATCTCTGTAACTAGAAGGACTAGGTCAGAACTTGTTTCATAAATA
Source organism: Acleris literana (assembly GCA_946894065.1). Taxonomy (NCBI): domain Eukaryota; kingdom Metazoa; phylum Arthropoda; class Insecta; order Lepidoptera; family Tortricidae; genus Acleris; species Acleris literana. Next base: position 4,161,658 of record OX335696.1, read on the forward strand.
AATAGCTGGCACATTCTAACTTATACATTTTGATTTTCATGGAAATAGTCATAAAACTTTTTGAGATATGATTTTTTTTCTCAAAAAAAAAACTTTAAACCTGATTTCTGTAAAGTTTCCAATATGGCGCTTAAGCATTTTTACCTTTCCACTGTCGATATTGTCTATAGATTTAACAGTATTATATTGTCATGATTGTCAATCTAATTGTATTATTTGCATTGTCTCGCTATCGTACTTGCGAAAATTATTACTTACTATCCCAAGTCTAAAATTGGGAATTCTTTGATTTGAAATTGTAAATATTATAAAAAATATACCAATCAGTAAACTGAGTTGTTCAATTTCATCACTTAAAAATATATTTATTTGTATTATTTTAGTACCTAATATTTTAGTTCATAAATATTATTAGAACCATCGCTAACCCTAACTGGTTGTCATACGTCCCTGCTGATAATCAACTACGCAAAAGCTAGTACAAATAAATAAATATCAGAGAATACTCTCACAAGTTGATCGAAACTAAGCTAATACTATGGATATACTAGACTACTTATCCCCGCAACGCCCAACGTGCAATAGGCTGTACAGAATTAAGGCAATTTAATTTGGTCTGTGTGCAATGAGAATAAGGTTTATTTTCCTATCTTCACTAACTGAAAATTGCATTATTGAACAAACGTAATTAAACTTTATTGCCTTGACTGTAGATTCAAATTCCCACTCACAAAAACTCCCTGTTTGTAGTATTGTGGGCCTTACGAGGTTATATAGAAATATCCAAAACTCACAAATATGTGACGTTATCTATGAAAAGGGACCTTATTGTCGATGGCGCTTCCGCCATTATTAAAGATGCTCCGATATAAATACAACGGCGCGTGACGCAGTGCGGCGTAAGCGCCATCGACAATAAGTTCCCTTAACATAGATCATGCCACATTTATCCTCATACGGGAATCGTACCCTGGACCGCTAGCTTCAAAGGCACTACCAACTATGTTTATCGCGTCATCAAAAAGTAGGTGATATCTCTTTGGTTAGCCTCTACGGCTAGGCGGTAAAAACCATATTGTCTTTGACATGTTACGGTATTGTTTCTAACTCGGCCGCCATTACTGTCAAGTAAATAAGAGACACAGAATAAGAACATATAGTAGGAGATCCGAATAGGAGAAGATTTGGACCAGGCTGTTTATTCGATGAAAAGTATTTTATATCAAATTTAATACGATAAATAATATGTGGCGAATAGGTAGGCTGAAAAAATTCAGTCCAGTATATAATTAATAAAAAAATTAAAAATTAACTTTGTTTTAAAAAAATACAATAGCTTGTTTAATGGATTACATACCAATCGAAAGTATGAGCCTATAGAATATGCAAACGTTAGTTTGACTATTTTTTTCTCGTCAAGCTATTGGGTAGGCAGGTATACTTACCTGTTTATATGGTACTAGTAATTTGCACCAAACCTAACGTTTGCATATTCTATAGACTTCATACTTTCGATTAGTATGTAATTTGTCTATTAAACAAACATTTGCAATTTAAAAAAAAGTTCATTTTTAATTATATTTTAATGATATCGACGCCCCCGAACAATAAGTCGGCAATGTGATATTATGGACATTTTATTGTTATGCAAAATTCGGAATCAGCGGGTCAGAATACATCATATATATTTTTTTCAGATTTTTTTTAATGCAATTAAAGAAGATATTAAGAATGACGTGTTTATTGTAGGGAAACTGCAAATTCAAAATGTTACGAGAAAAGTGTCGCTACAGAACAATACAAATATATTTATTATTTTGATATTTGGTACGATGCGATAACCGGTTTATTGGCGTTAATATTTTTATGAAGTTTTTGGTAAACGATAATACCGTATTTAATTTAATAAACTTAACACGGCAATAGCTACTAACAAAGTTTTAGAGGGAAATAATTCGTTCGTAAATATTCGTAACAGTTACTTGCGTGTACTATTTAATACCAAATCAGATCATGTCACGAACCCAATATATCGTCTGTCTTTTTGCCGCTCAGCCATCATAAGATACGTTTATCTCTGTCTTTGATTAAACATTAGAAAGTAATAGATACATGCCGCGCCCCTTCACGTGTCTGTTCTCGCACCGGCAACGCGTAATATTTGTTTACATTTATAAACAGTTGCAAATTTCTGTTGACCGAAAGTGACGTGTAATTATTGATTGGTGCGTCTGGTTAAAAAAAATTGTGTTTGTGTTTACGTGTCAGTGACAAAATAAAACATAGTTTCTTACCTGTGAATCTATTCAGTGTGTTACCTACCAAAACGTGTAAATAAATTAATTATTAGGTGCTATGGAACCGACAAAATGCAAAGTTTTAAAATATGCTGAAACTATGGCTACAAATGGTGAAATCTGGATTACTAGGACCTGCAAATTTGTCTCACTTAAAGAGGTATTCTACTTACCCAGTGTCTCAGATATCCAGATACAGTACAACTTGGTTAAGTGGGAACAGGATAAATGAGAAACCTCCATAGCTGGAACTCATGTTGAGGTCCTGACACTCTAGCACTGAATTGAGACGGTGAGAGAATTTTACCTCTTTTACTGAGACTATATTTTAAAGAATACTTTGCTACAATGTTTTCTTTTAATTTATAGGTAGACCTCTGTAACTGAGATAATGTCAATTTATTAGGTACCTGTCTAACTTGGACATTTTTGCAGATAAATTTCAGTTTTGTTTATTAATCCTTAGTTGACCCCCAAATTCCGCACTTAGTTAATTGTGCCTAAATGACCTCCAGTTTCAGTTTAGTTTTGCTATCGTACGGATATTTATTTGAAAAATGCAGAAACGAAGGCTTGTAATGATAAAAACTAAAGTTAATATCCTTATATGAAAGTGGAAAGACACGCGAAGAAGTTGTTCATGTCTTCTCGTTTTCATTGGAAAATGAAGATGATGACGAAATAACTTTGGAAGTAAATTTAGTAAAAAAAACTAGACGCGAAGCAGTATGACCAAAACTATTATGACAGATTTTTTTGATTGACGCTTTCTGTATGCATTTTTGAACTGTTTATAAGAAACGTACCTACTTGATTATTTTTGTTTATTAAGTACCTACCTTTTTTGATTAGGTATTGTTAAAAATTATAACTATAAAATATTTAAAAATATGTTATTTAATTTAATAATCGCGCTTGTCTAACTGAAATAACATCTATTCTCACCTGGAACCCTCTGTAAATGAGACAGACCGATAGAGTGAAACCTGGATAACTGCAGGGACTTACCCAGTGTCTCAGCTATCCAGGTATAAATAAATATCTGTCTCCTTTACAGAGGGTTCCACTTCCATATTGCAGTTATTACACTTCTGCATAAAAAGGGAGACATAGGTAGCATAAACAACTACAGACCTATTAGCTTAACATCAAACATTTTCAAAGTATTCTCGAAGATAATTTTTAAAAAGGATAGAAAAATCCCTGGATTCTAGTCAATCCATAGAATAAGCTGGCTTTCGACACGGCTTCTCAACCATAGATCATATTATACACACACTCAACCAAATTATAGAGAAATATAATGAATACGGGAAGAAAATATACATAGCCTTTATTGACTATACCAAGGCGTTTGAAAGCTTAGAACACAATGGCATACATCAAGCTTTGCTAGTACGGGGAACACGGGAAAAAAAAAAACCGTATCATCAAGGCGATATATTAACACCAACGCAGCCAAAATCAAGCTGGAAAAAGAAGGGAGAGAATTTAAACTTACAAGAGGAGTAAAACAGGGCTTTCTTTCCCCATAATTGTTTAATGCTGCATTGGAAAGCATGTTCTGCAACATAAACTGGAATGGAAAAGGTATAAAAATTGAAAGTGAATCGATGATCAACTTAAAATTTGCCGATGATAGTGTTTTTATTTGCAGAAGATCCAAATACCCTTGAAGTAATGCTTAACAATCTGGCAACAGAGAGTAGGAAACTGGGGTTAACCATGAATGTATCAAAAACTAAAATACTAACGAACAGCAACAAACCGCCTATAAATGTCAGAAATTTCACAAAAGATTACATAGGAGACTAAATATACCTAGGGGACTTAATATGTTTGCAGGAAGATATGTCCAAAATAATATAAAGAATAATAAAAAAATCCTGTAATAAATATTGGGCCTTAAAAGAAATTATGAAAAGCACAACCTGGGCCCTAACAAAGAAAAATGAACTTAAACTTGAGGTAGATATGTCAACATAATATGGATAGGAGCGTATTACATAAGAAACGAATATATAAAATAAGAAATATCCATATTAGAAATCAAATTAGGGTGCGAGATGTAACAGTTAAAATACGCAAACTTAAATGGAAATGGGCTGGTCATATCCACTCTCTGGTCAAAAAAAGTAACAGACTGGTCCCCAGAGATGGCAAGAGATCCAAAGGAAGGCCAAATTGCGATGGAGCAATAATTTAGACGCATTAATAGGACGAGCATGGAGTAGGACAAGAGACAGGAAAGAATGGAGAAGACTGGAGGAGGCCTTCATCCAAGGGGCGCGCTACCTAAAGAAAAAAGGGAAGGAAAGACATAAATACCTATTCATATATGACAAGTTCCAGAAAGAATGAAAAAAGAGAGAATAACTAACAATTTATATCCTTTATTAATGACAAGCATAACATAAAATTGACTAATCATAACTTTAATAGTGATAATGACATGTAAATAATTATAATTACAGCAAATAAAGGCTAATAATAATAATAATTATTACTTTCGATTATTTTAATTATTAAATCTTGTTATACTTAGTACTTATGATAGTTTTCTTTTACACTATGTTATTTTATTATTTCGATGTCATTCAGTATTGCACGTTTACTTGAATATGTTGGTTTTACATTCCCGAGAACAACAAAGCTATCATACAATGCCGTTATTTTGCCTGCGTTTAAATTACTATAAAAACCTTAGTAATGACATATTACGTTTAGCCCTTAAAACAAAAAGTATTGTTATAAATGTCCATGTTATGCAGTTACAAATCAACACTTTTATAATATTTACCACAATAATCCAGTAAGTCACTATTACTGGGAATAAATTTTAACTCATTATCTGTAAAATGCATTTTCTCTCATTGCTTAATACTGCATGCGTATTATAAAGTATAATTGTATAAATTATATTCTTTAAAAAAATAGCTTTCGTTTGATATATCAATGTCTTTAGTACTCCCTCTGGCTGTAAAGATATTGAACAAAATCAGTAAATATTTTTTCCTGTAAAATTTACTTTTTGCGATTGCCGACTTATTGTCCGGGGGCGTCGATATAAGTACTGGACTGAATTTTTTCAGCCTACCTATTCGCCATATATTATTTAGCGTATTCAATTTGATATAAAATACTTTTCATCGAATAAACAGCCCGGTGCAAATCTTCTCCTATTCGGATCTTAGACCAATATAGCATAGAAATGAAATAACAGCTATAGATTTATCTCTTTCCAACTCACTATGAAAACCATAAGTAAAAAGAAGTGAACCATAATGTATTTTTTGCTTATTTAGTACGGTTTCCATGCCTTTAGTCTTTCTTCGGTGATAAGAGCTATCAAAACTGTACGATTAAGTAACTACGTCTCTATTCAGCTGCTGTCAATCGTGAATTGTCGATTTTTCGGGCAGGCATCAAAGGGAATCGCCGCGTTGTGCGTTGAGCTGGGGTGTGATTCTCTCAACAACGACGGACGGACGGACGAACGAGTGAGTGTCCAAGCGGCGAGTTTAAGTAGTCCCGTTAAAGTGAACAAAACACATTTTAGCGCGTGTATTCAATTTGGCAGCATGACTTCTCGAACGTATAAGGCTGCTCAAATTGACAATGCACGCGCTAAAATGTGTTTTGTTCGCTCGGACGGGACTACTTAAACTCGCCGCTTCGATTCGCTCGTCCGTCCGACCGACCGCCGTTTTTTGAGCGAATAACACCCCTGTACACATCATCGCCGATCATTGATTCCCCGGTGGACAATTAATTAAAACTTAAATTGTATTACATAGTTATTGTATCTACATATTTCGTTTTATTATGATTAATGCTCAAGCACCACCATCTTTTTTGCCTCCATTTATCTATACTAATCTATACTATTCTATCTTACTTAATTATAATATTATAAAGAGGAAAGATTTGTATTTTTGTGTGTGTGTATGTTTGTAACGAATAATCTCAAAAACTACTGGACCGATTTCAAAAATTCTTTCACCATTAGGATGCTACATTAACCCTGAGTGACATAGGCTATGTTTTAATTGTTTGCGCGTACGGAGTCGCGGGCAACAGCTAGTTAAATAATAAAGCAAGCAAAGCAACAGAATCCACGTCCATCTGCTTGCACGATGATCGTGCCGATTATAGACGATCAGACCATCAACGATCATCGCCGATAGTGTAGAGGGCCCATAAAACTTACATGGCGAGCGCAGCCGCCGCTACATGATGCGGGTACGTGATGACATGGGTACGAGTATGCATTATATGTCGTATGTATTTACCTACAATAACGTTGACAATATGATAACAGGTCAAACACTTTTACCACCTAGGATAGAGGTGCAGTGTTGCTAAAAGTTACAAGTAAATATAAAAATAATGTCGAATTTCTCTGTCTGTCTGTCAGCGCAATCAGCGGTGCTGATTAGGCGGGTCGCGGCCCACAAGCGCGCCGGAGCGTGCAGCTTTCGCCACGCTAATCGCCGGCTAGGGTTAGCATTTCACCAGGTTATCAATAGTTTCTACTGAAAGTCTGCTTGTTTATATCATGTTCCGTATCATATTGAAGTAGCTTAAGGTGATTTTCCATTGGCGAGAAGAGGAGGATTTTTTTTCCTTCTTCTAAGACTCTTCGACGACATGCCTACGATGCTAGCGGTCCTGGGTTCGTTTCCCGGTATGGCAAATATTTTTGTGATAGTGCAAGTATTTGTTCCTGAGTTTTAGTTTTAGGGTACCTTACCTAAAGGGTACAGTCGCCATCAGATATATTGTAGCGGGCGAGGTACTCAAATATTTCGGAGCAGCATTACTTTTCAATAAATTCGTTACACTAGTTATGGTCAATAACACCAGAACATGCAATTTGTCATAAATATAAGAGCAGCGACTTTTCAATAAATTCGGAACATATAACGAGGTAAAAATATCAGAAAGCACAGAACGTCAAAGGTATCTACGCACTCAGGGTGATCATAAAGATCTGAACATTTATGGAAAATATACCTTAAGTCTTTATCACACAGTTTAAATTCGTTACTATAATTATTATGCATGTCGATCTTTGGCATGACGTATTTATGTTTTGTTTGGAATTCGAATCTACTCGTGACGTGTTCACGTCACGAGTAGATTCGACATGCATAATAATTATAGTAACGAATTTAAACTGTGTGATACAGACTTAAGGTATATTTTCCATAAATGTTCCGATCTTTATGATCACCCTGAGTGCGTAGATACCTTTGACGTTCTGTGCTTTCTGATATTTTTACCTCGTTATATGTTCCGAATTTATTGAAAAGTCGCTGCTCTTATATTTATGACAAATTGCATGTTCTGGTGTTATTGACCATAACTAGTGTGACGAATTTATTGAAAAGTAATGCTGCTCCGAAATATTTGAGTACCTCGCCCGCTACAATATATCTGATGGCGACTGTACCAACTGGACCCTATTAATATTGCTCCGGTTCGTCACTAGCTATATTTTTGTAAGGTTTTCCAGTCACTTTTAAGTAAATAATCTTTATTGCACACAAGAATAAGTATATAAAAGGCGCACTTAATGCCGTAAGGCATTCTCTACCAGTTTACCTTATTATCGGCATTTTTCCAAAATTTTGGGCACAATCGTTTTAGAGGTAAAGGAGAAAAGCGGTCAGTTTTAATCTATTTCCTTAAATAACTTTAAAATTACTTATTTTCATTAAAATTATATAAAAATAATATTTAACACCCTCACAACAAGCCCTCATAATTAAAATGTCACACGGTTTTTTTATAAAATATGTTTATTCGGTTAGTATAGCCGCACGGGCACTTTTATACGTTACAGTTTCAATTGACGTCCGTGTTTGGGTCACATACATCATACATACAAATTGGCACCCATAAGCAGTCCTATATGGGATCCGTTTTTATAGTGACACGGAACCCAAAAAGTATGCGAATTTGGGGTTCTTATGTTAAGGAACCTTAAGGTAAGTAGGTTTACATCATATTAGGCAGGTTTTTAAATATTTTATTGCAAACTTACACAAAGCAGCAGTGTTTGCACTGTTGTTTTCCGGTTAACTTAAACAACTAATGAAATAGCATAGAAGCATTCCATCTTTAGTCGTTAAGGTTGGCTACGTATGAGCTTGCAGTGTTAAGATTTCTATCTAGCGATTGCAAATGTCGATAAGCCCACTTAACCCCAGGCGACCTGTGACTGTGAGCTTGTTTGTCTCCTCCATGCTATAACATGTATGTGCTTAATATGAGTTCAATGTTCCCATACCAAGTACAGTCCAGAGGGCTCAGACAAGATGCACTACGCTAACTAACGTTTCTATTCGATTCGTTTTTAAACCAATCGCGTCACTGGAAGATGACGTGATACGAAAAGTCACGTGGTCTACCAGTGATGCGATTGGTTTAAAAACGAATCGAATAGAAACGTAAGTGAGCGTAGTGCATCTTGTCTGAGCCCTCTGGACTTTAATGGTTATGCCACTATGGAACCCTGTCGTAATGACAGCGTCAAACCACATGACAGAAATTACGCTTAAATGAATGATTAACGTTATGCGACAGGGTTCCATAGTGGCAGTACAATTAAAGTCCTTGACTGTACTTGGAATAATTATCCGAAAATTCAGTCAATTAGGACAAGGGGTGTTATTCTCTTAAATACCGGCCAAGTGCGAGTCGGACTTGCGCACGAAGGGTTCCGCACCATTATCTATAAAAAAATCACGTTTGTTGTATGGGATTAAATATTGATTTTATTCTGTTTCTACACGACTGCCCCAAAAAAGGAGTGTAATGTTTTCAGGGTTCATGTTTGTATGTATGTATGTGAGTTTCTTTATTCCACGATAACTTCTAAATCCCTTGACCGATTTAGAGGTTTTGTGTGAGGTATCGTTAGAATCCTTACGTCATCCCGGGTGACATAGGATACCTAAACTGTTAAAATTGAAATAACAACAATGGCAAAATGACAATTATTAACATATGTAGGTATATCGACGACAGTATAAAAAATGCCGTCGGGTTTTTAAAGCTTGCTTTTCATATAGTTATTAGTATTTATTGTTATAGCGGCAACAGAAATACATCATCTGTGAAAATATCAACTGTCTAGCTATCACGGTTCATGAGATTCAGCCTGGTGACAGACAGACGGACAATGGAGTCTTAGGAATAGGGTCCCGTTTTTACCCTTTGGGTATGGAACCCTAAAAACGGCGTTCAGTCGGTCGAACGAGTGAACGAGTGAATGCGGCGGCAGCTTATATAAACCGGCGAGTTAAAGTAGTCCCGTCAGAGCGTACAAATCACATCTTAGCGCGTGTATTCTCAATTAGGCAGCCTTATACTCGTACGTTCGATCGTTCAACAGAAGCCCTGCTGCCGAAAATGTGTTCTGTACGCTCTGACGGGACTACTTTAACTCGCCGGTTTATATAAGCTGCCGCCGCATTCACTGGTTCACTCGTACGGCCGACCGAACGCCGTTTTTAAGAGAATAACACCCAAGGTGGCATTCGCATGTTTGGTTCAAGATAACTTGAGTATAATTTGAATCAGATCTTTATGGAATTTGGTAGAAGAGTAGTTTAGACAATAGTTTATTGTTTATCAAGTGACTTAAGTGAGCGAAGCAAGGGTGGCTATAGTTCAAGTGTTATTACGGCATTTTAGTCAAGAGATAAACACTTTACTTTTCACCTCGATTGCGAGAAAATTTATATAAAATTGAAAGACTAACTTGAACAGATAAATGAAAAAAAAAAACAGCGCTATCTTATTAGGGTTCCGTACCCAAAGGGAGCCCATCGGGACCTTATTAATATGCCTATACTGTCCTTCCGTCCGTCCATCCGTCCTAACTTTTAATAGATTGTTGTTTATTTTTCAGAAAATGTGTTATTATGGCGGATTTATTAGGTAACATTTATTTTTTAAAAAAAGTGAAATAATATAGGGTCTCCATACAAAAAACGTTTTTTTCAACGTGTATTTTGGTTGTATCATAAAAACAAAACATAGAAGCGTCAATTTTGGTACTATTTTACAAAAAGCCTTAAGAAAAACCACAAATATACTAAAAAATGGTCAAGTGCGAGTTGAGCTCAAATCGAAATATGATATTACCATAAATAATTATATTTTCTCTATGATAATAGCGGCCTGCACACGTAAAGTTAGGACCGAGGGAAACGCCACGCGCCATTTATTTATTTATTTATATTCAAGTATAATCTACACAGCATTACAGTTAACACTAATGCGTTGAGAGATACAACTAACCACACAGATAAATTTGCAACAAGAGATTCACACACAAATAAAACAACAACATAATAAAAACCATAATACTACCACTTAAATAATATATCCCTTCATGAAATATCTATTTTCTCACAGAAAATATAACCACCCACCGACTGTCAAACACATCACACTCCGGTGCTGATAGCAAAAGTGCACAAGCATTCGCAGGGCCCGAACATTCCAATCTGCGCTCCGAACCGTACGTGTAAATGCAACTGTCATAGTAAAATAGTAAAAAATGTACGGTTCGGAACTTTACGTGTAAAGGCCGCTATTATCTAACTGTGCGGCAGTACGGAATCCCCAGTACGCTAGTCCGACTCGCACTTCACAGGTTTTTTATGTTGTTTAACATTTATTCAGCTTTTTTTCTTGTGCTCATGGAACAAATATTTATCTTCCTATTTTAGAATAGACCCCGCAGAAAAAAACCTCGTTTAACATCAACTAGAAACCTGTCGACATGAGAAATTATAGAAAACGCCTTTGTGCCGTCTGAAAGGGAGCGAGGCGTTCATTGTCATGTTAATTCATCTGGAAATACTTTCGAAAAAGTTAGGTATGCTGTTGCACGGTACGAAACAAAAGGCATTGTTGGTAAATCAGTTAGAATATGCGCTTGCTCAAGTGTGTGAGCATGAAAAACGTTTAACGACACGGTTAGCCTATAGTCGCGCCGTTATATGCTGATAAGTCTTCATCACACATTGTTGTCGTATATATTTACTTAAGTACTATAGCTTTTTAATAGCTTTTGGCTGGCTATCTCTATCACGCTTGCTCTCGCAACTGACAGTATATTTGTCACTCGTGTGTCATAGAAAAACGAAGATTGCCGATCGCTATGAAGCAAATGGTTGCATTGTATTATATGTATGTATTATATAAAAATACATTATTATTTATATATTATATATATCTTTAGTATCAAGTAGGTATTTAACGAAGTTTTTAACACTGTTTAGATCTCCAATTGCCCCGGTTATTCTCTGTTAACTATATGGTTGACTTGTAGAGAATGACGTTAGGCATTAAGTCCGCCATTTGTATTTCTTACATTTGTATTGTGCAAAAAAGTTTAAATAAATAACGCAGTACAAAATACAACGTAATTTTTTGTTGACTTGACAGAAGCGCGTGGAGCTAAGCTGAATACGAGCGGACCGACAATATCTGGGCCCGGAACCAGCACTTCCGATATCTGCAACGGTAACGAAAGGAGTCATCGCCAGAAGAATAGGGACAAAGACAAATGAGGCGTGGATAACAACACAAGGGAGCAGACAATCCAAACTCATGATAGGAAGGGTAAATAGGAACAGAACAAGGTATCTACTAAACCTTGGTAAGTATAATCTAAGTATACTGACAGGGATCTTGACTGGACACTGTCCACTCAACAGACATTTGACGGTAATAGGAGTCAAACAGGATCCTCGATGCCCACACTGCGGCAAGGAGGAAACTAGTCAACACGTTCTAGCCGAGTGTGTAATGTACTCGTCACTGAGACATCGCACATTCGGGGAGGACGCACTGTCAGCAGAGACACTTAAAAGCATTAACCTTCAGGACGCACTATTGTTCTGTAGGAAAACAAGAAGATGGGATCAGTGCTGGATGGGAGCGCCGCAGAGCCAGTAACCTGAGGCTGGATCAAGGGGAACTGGGCGGAATGAATGGAGAGCCACTCGACCGCCCGCCTGCCTCGGCGGCGTCCCCTCTCATCATCATCATCATCATCATCATCATCAAGCTGAATACAGTGTGTGTCTTCCATACGAACATAAATTTTAACTAACGATAGCTTAAAGTACTGTTATCGATTTTATAATAAAAATATAACCATTACGCTTGGTAATTTCAAGTAACTATTTTTTCTCAAAAATGTCTGGAAATGTTGACATTACTATACATATTGAGACGCGAAGGACATTGTTTACTGACAGGTCTCAAATTAAAAAAAAAACATTGCGTGCTCGCTACACAAGCCCGCAATGTTGCATACAAATTCCATTACTATCTAGCTTATAACTTTTTAAAAGTGAAAAAGCCCATAATAAAATGAGGGCACAAGTCTTATACATCCAAATTTTATTCGAAACATAACTTTTTTATCTGTGTCTGGAATAGCTTATGTTTTTTTTAAAAACAAAGCTTGAGATTCTCCTTGTCATAAACAAAAAGGCGGTAAAGAGTGATAGTTTTTACACATGAAATTTGTTTGTATGCTATTAAAAAACTCGCAAGCCGTCCGTTTAAAACAATACACGGCCCGCAACTGCCTACTTCCATGCCTAGGCAATAATGTACTATTTAAACGTTTCTTCGAGCAGCAATGTGATGTAAAGTTTTTTTTTGACACTTCTGACACGCCAACTTAGTATCATTTTAATTTGTAATGTTTACCTTATAGAGTGATATCAGTTTTTAACTTGTAACATAATACATCGCGTGCCGGATTAATTTGTTTGAAAAAAAAACATGATTAACTTTTTAACAAAAGATATCAAATTATGTTCATTGGGTCTTTCAGCCCTTAAAATATATGTTCGTATGGAAGATACACACTGTTATATACAATCAATAAAAACTATAATCATTATAGGAGTTTGGCTTCAAGACTCATTCAGCCACAAAGTTTTTAAATTTCTCTTCAGATAGACTAAAGAAGGAGGGGGGGGGGTTATATTAAGGACACAACAAGTAGTAAAAAAAGTCGAAAATTTACAGCAGTGGGGCGAAGCCGCTGGGGCGGGCCGCTAGTCAACTTATAAAAATAAATATCCAAAATAAAAAAAAACAAAATGCATAGACATGACATACATTTATTTATTTTTTATGGCAAGGAGAAGGCACGCTAGCACTCAGGCCACCTAATGGTAAGTGGTATCTGAGACCCATAGACATTTGAAACCTCAAGACTACAATCTCAAAACTGCAATCCTAAGACTTCAAATGCATTGATTAACATGGAATGCTATGATCTATGCTAGTAATTTCACTGGTTGTCGTATGCCCACACTGGAACACAGCAATCCGAACACTACTCCTTGGCGGTGGGTTAATGGATAAGATGGTGGTAGCTATCCGGATGGACCGTGCACAAGGTCCTACCACCACTGAAACTCATGCTCAGCACACAAATACTTGCCGGGGAATCGAACCCGTTATAACTGGTAGGCATCCTTTAAAGGATACGTTAACCTTTGTACTATCAGCTGTAACTGGTTTACACAGGCTTGGCCACCGCAAATATTTGACCGGTCTAGATTTCATATATATTAAACGGTATAAAATATGCTGAATATAACAACACGGTTTACTTTAAAATATGTTTAGTGTTATTAGTGCGTGACTATACTATAGTAGTTTTCGCCTGTGACTCAGTCCGCGTATCTTATTTATATTTAAAATTATTTATCGAATTTACTTTATCTCTATAAGGGTTGAATTTGGAAATAACTATTCCACAAAATAACTGTTCCCGGAACAAATTTTTACGCTTTGGAACGTAATCCTTTTTTTTAAATGCTTATTATTGACATGACATGGCTTTCAAGTAAAGGACTCCTGTTTCAAACTTAAAAAAAGAGTAAAAAATCAACTTGTCTTAAAAATAAAATTGTATAAATCCTAACAGAAACACGTATTTTACATTTTTTAGTTTGAAGGGCATGTCCGATGTGGAAATCAGACATGCCCTCAAATTTCCAATCTGATAGAATCTAATTTCATGGGTAAAAACGTGCCATGGATCTCACCACGGAGCACCGTGTTTTTTATACTAGCTTCTGCCAGCGACTTCGTCCGCGTAGAATTCATTTTTCCGGGATAAAAAGTAACTTATTTTTAAAATCGGTCCAGTAGTTTTTGAGTTTCTTCATTACACACATACAAGAATACAAATCTTTCCTCTTTAAAATACAGGGTGGGCCTGTGATAAGGTCTCTTTTCGTCTCGACCTGTTTCGCAAAAAAAAAAAAGTGTTTTTTTTTAAATCAAAATGCTGCCTTACACAGACCTTACAGAGCATCGAGCATTTTGCATCCCAGAATTTTTTAACGTGACCAAGCTAGTTCTGCGAGAAATGTTTCCTCAAAAATTGATGTCGAGGCGAGGTGATATTGCTTGGCCTCCAAGGAACCCTGACTTAACTCCAGTAGACTTCTTTTTATGGGGTTACTTGAAGAGTAAAGTGTACTCGAATAATCCGTCAACCACATCAGAGTCAAAGGAGAACATTCGTCAAGAAATCCAAACAAATATCTCCGCAAATTTTAACAAAGGTTTTTCAAAATTAACAAACAAGGCTGGGGCCGCGACCGCAACGGGCAACATCTCGATGATTTAATTTAAACGTAAAAATTATTTAGTTAGCTGTTGCCCGCGACTCTATCTGGGTAAAAAAAAAGCTTAATGTTGTTCCAGTTTTTCATTTCTCATGATCTAAAAGTGAAGTGACTAAAGTTTCACTTTTTGTCTCTAGGGACTAAAGTACATACTTTTTCTCTTTAATTCCCTCGGTGCGCCATAAACAGCCTGTTGGAAGCTGTTAATGTCAAAGAGTGAGAGTGGAGTTGCTGGCCGAGACGTTTTTTCTTAAACGACTCACATTCGGAGCAGTTTTAACACTTTTGTGCGTGTATTTTTAATTTAAGCAACATCCTAAGAGGTAGGTACCCTATTTAGCCCGACGTGTCTATCTGCGGGCGGGGCTACATTAATTTGCCGGTTAATACTTCATCGGCGAGCTGAGCAATGAGTTGTTTAGGGAAATAACATCCAAGGGCTGGTCGTGTATGACCAACCTGCACTCACTCACTATCTATATTGGGTGTAAACCATTTCCAGGGTGGTGATTCTCTCAAAAAGCAAAGGTGATCGTTCGCTCGAGTGAAGGTCCAAGCGGTGAGTTTAAGTAGTTCCGACAGAGCGAACAAAACACATTTAAGCGCGTGTATTCAATTTGGCAGCATGACTTCACCAACGTATAAGGCTCCCTAATTGACAATGCACGCGCTAAAATGTGTTTTGTTCGGTCGGACGGGACTACTTAAACTCGCCGCTTTTATTCGCTCGTCCGGTCGACTGTCCGCCGTTTTTTGAGAGAATAACACACCAGAGCATATGTGATGCGGGCTTATTTAAGTCCCTTGTTGAATAAACAGCATTATAAACCGATCTGTAGCTGCAGTATAAAAGCAATTACCTAAGTAGCGAGTATTTAGCTTTTGTGGTTTTGTAAACAATTACCCCCTTTCTAATAAACGTTGAGTAACGGTGGTATAGCTATACATTTTTTTTTCCTTATCTGTTATGGTTCATTTGATTTTGACAGATAAGGACAAAACATTGTATACATAGCTGTACCACCGTTACTCAACGTTTATTAGTAAGGGGGTAAATTTATAGACTGTACACAAGTAAATAATAATGAATTCTAGGATTAGGTAGTTATCTATCAAAAAAAGTTCCGTATTTAAGATAATATGCTTAGTAACCGTAAAAGAAAATACTCATTTTGTTATGACCTTTATTTTCTATGCAATAAGGTCCATTTTGACTAGCCTAAATTTTAATACAGATTTTCAAAGTTTTTTGTTATTTCTCAAAAACTGTAAATAATGAACACTTCATTTTATTTTTCGCATATAATATAAGTAATTATCTATACGTCAGGATTTTTTCAGATTTTTTGATTATTAAACTTCGGAGATAAGGAGGAACGGTCATTTTTATACATTTTTGACTATAAATCAAGTACATCATAAATAATAAATTAAAGTACATCATAAATAATAAATTAAAGTACATCTTAAATAATAAATTAAAAAAAACACTTTTGAAATGTGTCATGTGACCTTTCATATAAAATTGATTTCATTTTTTTTAACTAAAAGCAGATGCAAGCAAGCAAGTTGTACAACAATGTCAAATTTCAAGTTGATAGCTTTTGTAGTTGTTAAGAAAACTTGCTGTAACATACAGACAGACAGACAGACAACGAAGTCTCACCATAAGGGTTCCTTTTTTACAATTTTGGTACAGAACCCTAACCCTAACGTGGTGAAATTTGGAGAGAATATTCCTTGGGTACAGTCGAGTTCATAAATAGAAATATCTGTAAACTTTAGTACCTTGTCACTTTAATCGTTGTTATAATTCGTATATATGGCAGTTTGAACTTGACATTAAATAGACAACCAACCTTAGGGGTGCGCTAAGAAAAGATTTTCCGGAAATCGACCCCCAACGGTAACAAATAGGGGGATCAGCGGGAAACTATTACTACAGAAGCTAAAAGCTAAAAGCTAGTAGCTAAAAACACCCTTGAACTTAAAAGTGTTTTGTTGTTGAATTTAACGACGCTGTTTTGAACCTCAAGATTTATTTGACGACCCGTTAGCCTGGTTGATAGTGACCTTGTCTACGAAGCTAGGGGTCCTGGGTTTGATTCTAGGTATAGGCAAATATTTGTGCGATGAGCGCAAGTATTTGATCTTTTCTATGTATTTAAGTATTTATTTCGGTTTACTAATGTTTGACCAAAAAACGTTTCACCAAATGTTTCATTTCACTAACATTATCATTTGACAAACCGCTTTTTTTACGACACTGTAAATATTTCAGGATTTTTAAAAAACAAACCTAACCTAACCTATAGTGTTCTACTCGATGGTCCTGAAATAAATCCTGAAATATTTACAGTTTCGGAAAAAATAGCGGTTTGTGGTTAAACGTTTTTTGGTCAAACGACAGGACCCCATTTATTTCTCTATTTAAGTATTTCGATTGTTGTCTAATACTGGTACAAGCTTAGAGCTTAGTTTGGGACTAGGTCAATTTGCGTTAGATTGTCCGCTGATATTTATTTATTAACGCCATAAAATCGTGTTCATCAACGAGTTCTACGGCGTTCCAGATTAAACATGAGCGCTGAAAATGAACGTAACGCATAGCGACTCGTATCTAGTGTGCTAGTTTGTTCATGCGTTGATTTTATGCACAGGATCGTATAAGAGTGGTAACTCTTCTTAATTTTTTTGGTTCTTAAGCTTTTTCAAAAGCTTGTTTAAAGCTCTTTCTAGGTCAAACATAAAGGCATCTTCAAAACATTTCTCCGCTAACCCGATTAAGCTCAGGCTCACCTGGCCTTTCACTTTTATATCTAAAACACTTTCACTCATACAAAAACCTATAATAACACTGCATTATATCACTCCTATTTAACTTTTTTTTAAATGATAGAAGTTTTTTTCAAATATTTTTGGTTTTTAAAAGACACAAAAGGAACACAAATATGGGAATTTCTGCAAATAATTTTAAAGCCTTTAATAATATGATCGTATTAAAAAAAACGTACGTACTTATTTATATTTTTAAATTCAATAACATTTTTTTGATAACCTGGAATCCGAAACAAAAAACAACATTACCTTAATTAAAAATCCGATCACACAAAAACACTGGCCACTTTTCAATATTTTTTTATCACGTGTATTCTATTTTTAAATCTCGTCCGTTTTTTAAATATCGAGCCGTCAGCGTGGCCCTGAGTTTCGTATCAGACTGTTCTTAGTTTCTCTAAACCTGTCACACTAAGGCGGGTTGCACACACCACGTTATAATAAACTATGCAAACTTTTTAATACTGGCATCAGTGGCGCTAGTATCAACACGAAACGTCAAAAATGTATCAAGTCATTTTAGTTCCAATGTTATCCGCTAAGTTACTTAAGTTGGTATGTTGTGTAGCACTTTTCCTTAGGAAAAATTTAATAGCAGGTTAGGGAAAAGCGGTAAGTTCGCTTAATGTATATACATTTTCTTTTTTAGGTGCGGGTTTTTGAGGTTGTTTTTGTGGCATGTTATGTTGATTTGGTTATGAATTTAAATATTGATATCAAGGTCGAGTATTAATGTCAGAAGAAAGTGAAAACATGACATTATGTGAGAGATTTATTTATTACTTTATGGTCGATAAATTTTCTAGTGAACAGTTCCGGGTATGATAAACAAGCATAGGTAATTTATTTTACTAATGATGATTATTAAATAGAAAATTCTTTGTTTTGGTGTTAATGCAAACTAAAGTCGCCGTCAATAGAACTTGCGAACAATGTAAACGAAACCTAACGAACCAATTCGCCATGACTACTCGATGATCACGTACTTTTAAAGATCAAGTGAGGTCTTTGCAATGATTTATACACTAGATCATTATTTTCATATTAAGTTTAAGATGAAATAACTATTCATTTTCCTTTTTTTTTAAATAAAAACAGCTTGGTAAATATTTGAGGTTATGTGTCAAACAGTACTAATTTGTTTACATCGTTCACAAGTGACGGCGACTTTAGCCGTGCCGTTTTTCCGAATTGCTGTCATTATCCTATCCTTTGACCTACTGTCAAGCAGCATTGTTCGTGTTGTTGTGTTCTAGTGTAATAAGACAACCAGTGAAATTACTGGCATAGAGTCAATCCGACCTAGTTCTCAGGGTTGGCAACGTGATCGAGGTCTTGAGAATGCAAATGTCTATGGGTCTGTCTGATGTCTATGAGCGACTGACTGACAGACAACGCTCAGCGTAAACCGCTGGACCTAGGAACTTGATATTTGGGGGGGAGTATTCCTTGGGTACCCTAGGGGTGCACTAAGAAAGGATTTTCCGAAAATCGACCTGCAACGGGACAAAAGAGGGGAGGGGAGGGGGGGGGGGAGAGGGGAGGGGAGAGGGGGGAGGGGGGGAGGGGGGGAGTAACGGGATACTCGCTTCCTCGATTGCCCCCTTTTTCACATACATTCATAAAATTCTACGCGTACGTGGTCGCGGCCACCTCTATCTAGTTGTTAATGAAAGAAAAAAAAGAGGCCAAGTGCGAGTTAGAATTTTCGGTGGAAGTTTGCATGGTAATGTACATCATATTTTTTTATTAGTTTTATCATTCTCTTATTTTAGAAGTTATAGGGGGGGGGGACACATTTTACCACTTTGGAAGTGACTCTCGCGCAAACTATTCAGTTTAGAAAAAAATGATATTAGAAACCTCAAATATCCATTATATCCATTTTGGGTTTGAAGAAAAAAACTTTTTTGAGTTTTAGTTCTTAGTATGGGGAACCCCCAAAATTTATTGTTTTTTTTTCTATTTTTGTGTGAAAATCTCAATGCGGTTCGCAGAATACATCTACTTACCAAGTTTCAACAGTATAGTTCTTAAAGTTTCGGAAAAAAGTGTCTGTGACATACAGACAGATAGACATGACGAATCCATAAGGGTTCCGTTGTTTGCCATTTGGCTACAGAACCCTAAAAGAACATAAACAATTTTATGATTATTCAGTATAGTACATTATCATGTCATGCAAGTGCTCGAACAACTATCAATTTCGTACAAGAAAGCGCGCCTGTGTGCGCCCCGCCTTATGCAGGCTCGGGGCGAGGCTGCGCGCGCGGCTCGTAATTTAATAGCTCTATTTCTTACATTAGTCGCTCAATAACGGGTAAGTCAAATGAAAACGCTGTTCTAATTAAACTTTAAACTTTGCTGTTAAAGTTCAAAATAACGTGACGTTATATTGTGAGTTATGTCGTTATTATAAGTGATGAAAAATAGGGACAGTTGAGGGTTGCGGTTTTAGCCAACACAACACTAAAGTATATATTTATACTAATATTATTTTATATTTATACTAATCTTATGAACGTGACAGTAACTCTGTCTGCCTGTCTGGTTACTACAATAGTGTTCAGGATGGTTTACTAATGTTTCGACGAAAATTATTTAGCAAATTCTTAACTCCCCAAACTACGTATCCCATATTTTTATTTGGGATTTTTTTTATTTCCCAACTCAACGTTTCGCACTGATATCATTTCCCAACGAATGGTTTGATAAATTATTGTTAGACAAATTATTACCTGGGATTCTTTTAAGATGTCAATTATGTTTTCGTCAAATATATTTATTGGCATACCTTAGTTTAAAAATAACCCTAACCTACCTCTCTCTGGGAGCAGTTTCGTTTTTAGGGTCATAAAAAAACCCTAACCTACCTATCTCAGGGAGAAGATTCATTTTTAGGGTCATAAAAAAAAATGTTATTTGCCTTAGCAAATCATTTGCTACACAATTATTTACCACATACAATTTGACGTAATAAAATATTGCAATATAAAAGTGTAGCGAATAAAAAAAAAAAAACGAAGTAAAATTATTCCAAGGATCGGTTTGCCAAATAAAACTTCGGAGAAAAGTTGTTTGCCAAATGAAATGTGGTTAAAGAATTATCAACAATTTTTAGGGTGTTGGTAATTCTGCGAATGAAGGCGTAAAGGTAATGTATGTATGTATATATGAATGTGCTCAGGATAGGTATAGGATAGGTTCTGCGTTATGCGTCAGTCTGTCAAATTTATATACAACTAGCTGTTCCCGTGCCCACTTCGTTTGACAATAATCTTTTTTTTGGGTTAATTTAAAACCTATGATACTCACAAATAACGTGGCTTTCTATTGGTAAAATAATTTTCAAAATCGGTTCAGTAGATCCAGAGATTACCCCCCACAACGTCACAAACTTTACCTCTTGATAATATTGATATAGATAAAGATATAAATAAATAAAATTATATGTTTAGATATTGCTCCGTACCCGAAGGGTAACCCAACGGGGCCCTATTGATATGCCTCCGCTGTCCGTCTGTCCGTCCGTCCATCCAAAGTTTAAATAGCGTATCTTTGATATTTTTTTTAGAATTTTTGTTGTATCGTACAAACGGTAAAACTTACAAGCGTCAAATTTGGCATGAATACCATGAATAATCCTTGAAAACAAATACTAAAAATTGGTCAAGTGTGATTTGGGCTCGCGCTGATTCGATTCGAAATGCAATTCAATTTAGAAAATAATAATACACTGTGCGATGGTACGAAACCCTCGGTACGCGAGTCAGGCTCTAACTTGACCGGTCTTTTTTTATCTATAAGGATCCTAACTCGGGCTATTATTACTCTTCTGTGCCTACAAAGATGTCAGAGTTCCTAACTAAGATAAACGGAGACCTTAATCCTAATTAGGATTCCTGTTAATATACATGTATTTTTTTCACATTTTTTTTTATTTTTTTATTTCTTTAAGGTTTGGTTGTTGTTTACAATGTTGTTGAGAAATTTAGTACATTTGAGTGCTAATTGTTAATCTAGGCCTAAAATAGTAGTAGTTGCTTATTTATTTATGTATTATTACTTATTACTTAACATAACATAGTGTGTGTGTGTGTGTGTGTGTGTGTGTGGGTATGTGTGTGTGTGTGTGTGTGTTCACAGCTTCAATAAAAGTAGATTCATGTAACAAACAGTTGACAAAAATCATTGATTGAATAGCTTTAAAAATCACCAAGATATGAGCCAACAAAGGTTTGGTCCTATCTCTTTCTAGCAAAATAGAATTTAACATGGAGTTTATACGGCCGATGTGTTACATGACGTTACAGTGCAAATCGGATCTCTCTGTAATCGCTGTCTAATTAGCAGTTTAAAATGCTTGTATCATTTTCTTGGCCGATTTTAATTTTAATTTCACTTTTGGTGATCTCTTTTACGGTATTTTCATATTTTGTTGAGAAATGCGATTTAAAATAATTAATGAAAAGCAAGCTTTAAAAACCCGACTGCATTTTTTAAACTGTCGTCGATATACCTACATAATTGTTAATAATTGTCATTTGGCCATTGTTGTTATTTCAATTTTAACAGTTTAGGTATCCTATGACACTCTCGCTGCGAAGACGAATCCAATGATACCTCATTTGTCAAAATCGTCCAAGCCGTTTTTGCTGTAGCGGGGAACATAGAACTGGACATACATACATGACGGTGAAAAACATAACCCTCCTTTTGGGCTCCGCCGCAGTTGGGTAAAAATCCATGATTACGTAATAAGCTTTTTTTCCTCAACCCGTCTGTCGCTGACTCACAACGTAAAAATAAAAGTCTCGTTCCGTTACGCGACATTTTTTGCGCGACCGTTATCTGATACCCGTATGGTAACACTCTTAGTGAGTTACGGTACCGCGGTACAGTCGACCTTGTAAGCTGCACACGCACTAAGTGACAGGGTACTACTGTAGTTGTTTTCAGTTGTGTATGGACCATTTTTAGGCCATGGAAATAACCTCAAAATGACAACTGTGCAAAATTATAAAAAAAAATGATGTAATTTCGTGAAACACGATTAAAG
Source organism: Acleris literana (assembly GCA_946894065.1). NCBI lineage: Eukaryota > Metazoa > Arthropoda > Insecta > Lepidoptera > Tortricidae > Acleris > Acleris literana. The sequence continues at coordinate 4,184,541 of OX335696.1, forward strand.
GATAATATTATTTTATTAGGCATGGTCCAAATAGTTTTCAAGTTTGTATCTGTTGGCTAAATGTGCGAGCATTTTAAGTGTCACTTTACAAAAAACTAACAACCGCGGAACTTAGTCAGAAACTTTGTTACATATTTGATAAATATTGTAATTTTGTATAGAATGTCGTTTTTTTCCTCGCATTAAAAGTGAAAAGTAGAGTGTTTAACGCGAGACTAAACAACCATAATGACACTCGAACTATAGCCGCCCGCTTCGCTTGGGTGGCTAAACATCTCGTGTCATTATAACTTGTTTTAGTCCCTTGTTAAACAATCTACTATTGCTCAACATGTTTTTTTTAATTCTCTGTCTTAAACCGCGGACAGACGAACAAACGAACAGTGACATTCTGAAACTATTTATAAGGGTACCTTCTTGACAACGGAACCCTAAAAAAGCCAGAAAAGAGGCTCTGAGCCCTTGTCAAATTAAATTTCTGGGTATCAATCAGCTAAAACATGTTGTTGTTGCCATGGTTACGTCAGTCGCCACACCGGCGCCGGCGCCACTTTCCACGCGCATAATACAGGGCTCATTTATTAATAAAATCGGCGCCCAAAATACTATATTTGTACGTATTTCAGGCTCCACGAAGCGTCATGGGCAGAGAAGGTAAAACATTAAGTGCCAAGGATGTTGATATGGTGTCAATTTTGTATGAGTTTTTGGGTAGTTGGATTTAGTGTGTTAGTTAAGTTGTTTATTATTGTTTGATATTTGAAAGTGTTTATATTAATTAGTTGTCTTGGTTTTTGATAGGGAAATTGATATTTTCACGCCACTGCTCGGAAATGTGGCGAAAGATGGTCTGTGCTTGGTCCCCAAAACAATCAATAGTTGTAGTTTGAATGAGCAGGTCTTCTATGAATTTAAACTGGACAAAAATCTTAACATTGTTGGTCTGTTCCATTGAGCAGGTCGACCAATCACATCGGTCAGCTGATCACTGATTCGACCAATCAGAACACGACTTGTGCTGCATATGAAATTAAATTGGCCAATGAGAAGTCGTTTTATTTTTTAATAATATTCATCCCTTCACCGATAGGCAAAGGAATCAGATTCCATACAGCCATACACATATGTCTGTTTTTAATTATCTGAAATATAGTTCTGGCGCGGTCAGAGTCGTCCATTTAAAAAATTTACGCCTTTGAATGATTGGCCAGTAAGAACGGTATCGTTAAAAAAAAAGTGAAAATTGGCGGGAGAGCGTAATTTTTTTAATGTGTTGTAAATTTATTATAACAATTGGTTTTTATTTCCTCGCAGTAGTCGTGAAAAGCTCTGTGTTAAGCCTCGGCCGAAAGTGCAATAGATGGACTCGAAGTAACTCGTCCATCTATTGCTTACTTTCTAACCTCTACAACAATGTACTATAGCATGTTTGTTTTTTTTTGTTTTTAATGGCTATTTATATACTATGGTAATAGGGTCAAAGTTGCTTATAAATTAGGTTTTAATAATTAATATTGAAAGAGATAGCTAAAGTGTGCTTATAATATGAGTTATCTTTATCTGATATTGTGACATTTGAATCTGACAGAAAGAGACAAAGAATACTTTACCTGGTAATAGATTTATTGCCCGTTTATGAATAGCTCTACATTATTTTTAATCTTTCGGGGCCAACTAAAATACCAAAAAATAAAGCAATAAATATACCTACCTAAAAATCATATAAATTCATATGTAAATATATTCCTTTTAATGTTTGTGTGATATCCTGAAATCTAAAAATACAATACAAAACAATTTATTGAACAACACTTAGGAACACCAACGAAAGGGTTTTTTTTTTTCGAGTGATCAGGTCTTATCACTAAATAGTGATCTCTTCCAAACAACCTTACATAGATAGAAGAATAATCCATAGATAAAAAAAGAGTAATCCTATGTTAAATCATTATAATAATACATTTTTCTCAAAAATGTCCGGAAATGTTGACATTCCTATCTACATATTGAGACGCGAAGTACATAGTTTACTGACAGTTCACAAATTAAAAAAAAAAACATTGCGTGCTCGCTACACAAGCCCGCAATGTTGCATACAAATTCCATTACTATCTAGCTTATAACTTTTTAAAAAGTGAAAAGGGCCATAATAAAATGAGGGCACAAGTCCAAATTTTACTCGAAACATAACTTTTTTATTTGTGCCTGGAATAGCTTATGTTTTTTTTAAAACAAGAATTGCGTTTCTCCTTGTCATAAACAAAAAGGCGGTAAGGAGTGATGGTTTTTTTACATAAAGTTTCTGTTTGTATGCAATTCAAAAATGAGTTCAAGCGATGAAGATTTGACTCCAACACAATTTTTTTCTGGCGATTTTTGAGAAAAGCACTATATTTGCCTCGGCAGGAACAGCAATTGCGGGCTTCGTATTTTTAAACGGACTCGATAATGTACTATTGTACTAGGGCTGCAGAAGCACCTAACGGTAGATCATTGTATTTTTCTCCTCGTCATATAAAAGACATCAACGCGCTACTGAGGTGTTAAACGAGCTTGAGTAAGTCTGTATAAAAGTGTTGAGCATACTTAGAACCTTGTCATTGTGAATGTCATTGTCATGTGTGTCATTCAAAAATCAAAAATCATTTATTCGGTAAGAACAAAGGTGGAAAGTACATAGTGGTTGAGGCCTCCTAGTAGGTATGAAGTGTACCTGTATCAGGAGGACTCGCTCTTCCAAAACTAGTAGGTTTACTCGTTCTTAACTAGGTGAGTTCAAAAATATTATTGGTACTTAAGTCTAATAATAAGGTTCCGCTTAGAAACCTTTATTCTACAGTTAGTTCTATATATATGTGTGCGTGTGCGTGTGCGTGTGCGTGTGCGTGTGCGTGTGTGTGTGTGTCATTTGATGTTCTGTTTAAAGTTTATTATGACAACGCACTAAAGTGCTAACATTTTCGTTGGGGCACTGTACATTCTGCTATCCGGAGTAGAACAAAACTAGAAGATATCGCTGAGACTATCTCGAGAGGAAGTGTAAGTGGATGGACCGCCTCAAAATACCAAATATTCATTTGTCCTAATTTTTATTTTTCCGAAAGGTATGTTAGACGTAGGTTAGGTTAGGTTTGGTATAAAGAATGGAAAAAACTAACGCCACATGGACGGCACTACCTTAAATATTGGAAATAACAAATAGGGTTTTTGCCTATTTTTTTATTAGTATATAAATTTAATCTTTTTTACCTTCCGAATAGCCTAGTATAAATAGTTTTTAATATCTTTAAAAATAAGAAAGATAGCACTGTTTAAAACTTGCTTTTAAACAGAGAGACAAATACAGGAATATGACGTCATATTACTCAACCGCCATATGAATTACACGCAAAACATCGTTTCGTGAGAAAGAGAAAGACAAAAAACTTTAAAAGGCTATAACTTTTTTATTTTATTACCTATTTCAAATTTGATTTTTAATTATTTTATCATACTACGTATATTGATATATTATCCAAATTAATATATGAAATTTAATTATCAGGGTATTTGCCTGAATTTCTACGAAAATAGATTTACTTTTATTTGCGAAAAAAAATCCTGCATTTGATTTTATTGATTTATTTACCTTTTATGCACTTCTTGTAATTTTGCCTATCCTCGTACCAACCATAGTCAATTTAACTGGAAGAGATCCCTTAATGGGATAAGTTTGCCATTGTACACATTATCTTAAGTTTATGTACGTACATACTTGTAATTGTTTTTTTTGTGTAATAAAGAGTTTAGAAACATACGTATTTTTTACTTGTTCTAGGACTCACAATTTGTTAGAATAGACCAGGGGTGGCGAACCTTTATGTACCGAAGTGCTATTTTTCTAAAAAAAATGATTATAGTGGCCATAGGCGTGCCGTCAAATAATCTTGACTTCGTGATTATAAATATCAGGGGACAATGTCACACCAATTGACCTAGTCCCAAACTAAGCTCTAGGCTTGTACTATGGGTGCTAGACAACGATATAAATACTTATATAGAGAAATATATACTTAAATACATAGAAAACATCCATGACTCGGGAACAAATATTCACGATCACCACAGAAATATCTGCCCTTACCGGGATTTGAACCCAGGACCTCTAGCTTCGTAGGCAGGGTCACTACCAACTAGGCCAGCGCGTCGTCAAATATTGGAAAAATAATAATATACATTATAGGCCTGCAGTTCAGCATACTGCTAAAAGTACCTAACATCTTACAACCGAAGTCACACTACTGTCTTTAATTTGAATGACGCGTATTAACTGACACTTATATACATTGCAAAATGTATTTTTTTGTAGTAAATACACTGAAAAAAAAACTAAACTAGTTCGGCTACTTGACGTTTAGCCAAAATTGAATACTTTGGAACCAAACTATGTCAATATTGCAAAACTGATTTGGAAGACATCACGAACTAGTTTTGTTATTTTTCCCTTAGTTTTGTAGTCACTCAAGTTATGTTACAAGCAGCTAAAAATTTGCTACTGTTAGCAAATCTGTTTTTTCAGTGTAAAGAGTTTTGAGTTGATGGTATTTAGTATTATTATTTTTCCAATAATCACGAAGTCAAGATCATTTGACGGCACGCCTATGGCCACTATAATCATTTTTTTAGAAAAAATAGCACATCGGTACATAAAGGTTCGCCACCCCTGTACTAAGCGTTGGTGGTTGCAATTCTAATAACCAATAAATAAGGTGCAAAATGAACCTTAGCCAGTAAGTCAGTAAGGTACATTTTGCAAGTTACTGAATTTGTTAGTAACCCTATTCCGGTATCACAGACGTATGTCTTTACTTACAGCCTACTAATATATCAAGAAAGTTGTGTACAGCGCCATCTATATGTGCGTATACGAACTCTGTGGCGAAATAAGTGAAAGTCTAGTTAGCTCAAGTCAGTTCGATTTATTATAACGCATTACGTTTCACGTCAGATTCATAGATGGCGACGTTGTAGGAAAAAAATTTTGAAGTTTGTTTATTATTTTGGGGGGCTTGAGATGGGCCTTGTGAGCCACTTCGACCATTGCTGATCTTTTGTGGCAGCCCTTAATTTAAAGTTTGTTGAGTTTGTTTAATGTTTTGTTACGGCTTTGCAATAAAACCTCTTATAATTTAAACTATAATTGTAGTACCTAAAAAAATCTAACTTATTTTTTGCTTTTCGCGATTAGTAAAATTAGTCCCCAAACTTGTAGTTCACTTGTTATCATACGATAGGGTTTTATTTTCGAGTGCATTAACCTCGTAAGGCCCACCGCACTTCAAACAAGGAATTATTTGTAAATGGGACTTTGAATCTACCGTCACGGCAATAAAGTTCAATTACGTTTGTTCGATAATGCTATTTTCAGTTCATGAAGATAGGAAAATGAACTTTATTCCCTTTGCGATACAGTGCAAATTGAATTGCCTTGATTATGTACATCCTATTGCACACTGGGCCTTACGAGTAGGGAATGCAAATAACCGGTTTTAACCGATTTTAACCGGTTATTTTCATACAAAAACGGTTAATAACCGGTTAATTTGCATTCCCTACTTACGAGGTTATGCAGAATTTTAATTGCATGCAAACTCATTTTTCGCCGCCTGAGTTTTTTTTTGGTAGGCCCCAATTTATCATAACCTTACCCACGTAATTAACGTTTAAAATATCCTGAAAACATTCAGGGGTGTTATTCTCTCAAATGGACCAAAAAAGTATAGGACCGCAAGGGAAAAGAGGCAGAGGGAGACCTCTGACACGATGGGAAGACGATATCATAAGATCAGCCGGCCCAAACTGGACCCTAACAGCACAAGACAGAGACAGATGGACATCTTTGGAGGAGGCCTTCACCCGCTCGGGGGTTCTTGAATAAACTCTAATACTAACAAAAAAAAAAAAAAAAAATTTACTTACCACTATAAATAAATACCATAAATAATATCATACAACACTTAATAAAGTTAAAAAACAATATAAGTTAAATTGCATTACTAGCACCTATATTTTTTTTATTTTTATTTATTCTCTCAAAAACGGCAGTCGGTCGGACAAACAAGCGAAATCGCAGCGGCGAGTTTAAGTAGTCCCGTCCGAGCGAACAAAACACATTCTAGCGCGTGCATTGTCAATTAGGTAGCCTTATACGTTCGAGAAGTCATGCTGCCAAATTGAAAATGCACGCGCTAAAATGTGTTTAAAAAGTAAAAAAACTAGACACAGAGAAAATTTAAACATAATTTATATAGATAATATTTGTTTACTTATATATTTCTAAGAAAGTGTTACGTGAGTTAGTAGGTACCTATTATTTGCGTTTGAATATGGATTATTCTATTTATGAATGGAAAGCCAAAATTAAAGTCGCCAGCTGCTTCAATGGGATCCACTATCGTGGACCCCCATTTATTTTTCCCGCTCACATGGACCCCTTGCAGGTCGTCGTCGACCCCTGGGGGTCGATATAGACCACTTTGGGGATCACTGGTTTTTCCACATTTTGTCACGCGATAAAGGCCACCATACTAGGCCGGCAGGTTACAGGTCGACACACGTAAAAAGAGCTCCGAGCGGCTAGTAGAGGGGATATGTTTGCGAATGTTGTCTACTAACAAACCAATCATAGATAAGAGTGTATTACTGGGAACCAATAGCGTGGCAGCAAGCGAAGCGGGTTACGCTCCCCCCTCCGCGCCCACCAATATGGTCCGTAATTAGCTCACTGCGCAGGTAGGTCGCTCAGGGCTCTTTTTACGTATGTCGACTTGTACACCCGCGTACCACAAGTCAGTCGTCGACATATAAAGTACCAGCACAACTACCCTCGTCCAGGATCTGGTCACTGGGCTCCCCTGGCCTTGGAGGCTTTTGAGGAGCTGGATCCAGCCGTGCCTGGACGGATAGGTGTTCCCAGGTAGGTTGGGTATTAATAACTACATACATACATACATTAAATCCCGCCTGTTTCCCAGAGGGGTGGCAGAGACCACTTCCACCTGCTACGATCCTGACAAATCTCTTTCGCTTCTTCCACATTCATACATCGAGTCATGCATGCACGTCGGTTTCGGGTACTTAAGATCAGGCCCTTTTCCAGTATTTCTCCGATTTGATTCTAAAAAGTACGCCTAGGGCGGCCTCTTCCGACCCTCCCACTCACTTTCGCACTGTATATCTCTTTCTTTAATAATTAAAATTCTATAAAATTTTGATAAATATATGGTCTGTTCATTCTTACTTGTTTTATATAGTAAACAATTTTCTAACCTCAAAATGAACCTTTTCTGGCTAAAACAGCTTTTTTATCGTAAATAAAGTAAACTGAGTAAACATTTTGGACATAACTTGGCTAATGTATTGTCTGTGATTGCTTTATTTTGTTTAAAATAGCGGTTTTAGCCAAAAAAGGTTCATTTTGAGGTTAGAAAGTTGTTTACTATATAAGACAAGTAAGAATGAACAGACCTTATAAAAAAATATAAATATCAGGAGACAATATCACACACATTGACCTAGTTTCAAACTAAGCTCTAGGCTTGTACTATGGGTACTAGAAAACGATAAATATAGATAAATACATACTTAAATATATCCCCTATATTTTCACCAGTTTAATTTTGCAACAATACAAATAACAATTAAACAAGGTGTGGGGATAAGACAATCGGTGAAATTACTAGCATAGAGGCATTTCATCTTAGTCCTCAGGGTTGGCAACGCATTTGAAGTCTTAGGATTGCAGTCTTGAGGTTTCAAATGTCTATGGGTCTCAGATCCCACTTACCATCAGGTGGCCTGAGTGCTCGCGTGCCTTCTCCTTGCCATAAAAAAAAAATCTTTTTTTTTTACCCAGTTAATATGTTACCGTATGGTAAACCCCCAGCACGCGGAAAACTTATAATTGCATAAAACATTACGTGCGATATTTTCACTAAAACAATCATTGCAATTATGAAGAGCACGCGATCGCGCTATGCTTAGTACTTAAGAGTTCTGGCGTTAAATGCAACATGTGAAACATACTTGTATTTACTTTGTTGGTAGTGATTGGGATGATCCTAGCGGTCCCGGGTTCGCTTCCCGCGGTAAGGGCAAATATTTGTATGATGTGAGCGAGTACTTGTTTTTTTTTCTCAAAAGTTTATGTTTTTTGTGTCTAATTATTTATTTCTCTAAAAATGTAAGTATGAATTATAAAGCTTAGTTTGTCTATAGATATTTATTTATAGTATCAAAAGCCTTCCAAAATATAGTAAACATAAAATTACAATAACTAATTTAATTTAGTTTAATTAAGTTTACTTATTTATCAATAATAATAACGTGCATACATGCCAAAAAAACGGAATCACAATGAGATCGTCAGCATAAAAACTAATAAAGAAGTAAAAATTGAGTATTGTCCGTCCTTACTTTCCAAATTCAATTTTAACATCTGAATTATATTTTATTTTCACTATCTTAGTAACTGAAATATATAATATTGAACCGGTAAAATTACTAGCATAGAGGCATGCATGGCATTACAGGGGGGTGGTCTTTAGATTGCAGTCTTGAGAAAGTCAAATGTCTATGGGTCACATGTACCATTTACCATGTGTACTAGTTCATCCTCTCCATAACAAACAAATGTGTACTTAGTGAACCCATAAACAAACCATACCTGTAGTATACACACAATTATATTCAAAGAGATTTGTTCTATTTTCACTTCACGTTAAATTCAATTTATTATTACAAGTACTAAATCCTCAATTTCTTAAAATATATTAAAACTACTTATTCCCCTAAACACATTTAATTTCCATCCAAAACAACCTAAATCAAAACTAATCGCAATGCCACCGCATTAACCTTATTACATCAATTATCCCCAAGTTTTCTAAAACCGCGGTCAAATATACCTCAACCAAATAGCGGAGCCAACCCATTACATAAACCGCCGCGTCACAATTTATGTAACTCGTTACAGAGTTAGGGGGGATCGTACAGACAGACAGTCCGCGCCACACCGCCGCCCGCGCCGCACGCTCGTTCAAACCAAAAAAAAACATGAAAACAAAATTATAAAACAAATAATCAAAACCATGCTTCAATACTGAAGCATCCAACACAATTCTCAAAAGTGCGTATAACTAAAATGAAAGTGAAATCATCGGAGCAGTGACCTGGGCAATATGCTGAGCGAGAAATGGAAAGTGCTTCTCCTTCTAGCCTCGCTCGCTGTCGCGGGCGAGGCGAGCCGCGCGCTGAGCCTAGTGCAGCCCCCCTACCGTCCCATGTTCATCCCTAAACGACTCTCCAGAGTCTTATTTCTGGATGAGCACGAGAATTACCAACCCGTAGGCCGGGGCGAGATCGATTTAACATTAGAAAAAGTGAACTCCAAAATCAAATTCGACGACGCATCTGACTACGACTTTACGTCCCCTGATTTAGAAAAACCTTCTGGCAACGAACGGTATTACGAGCCTAGAATCAGACCGTTCATCCATCCTCAGTATTACCAAGGATTTGGTAGATACGCCCCTAACTTCAACTTTGAATCGTTGTACGCGCCTGCTGTTCGTAATTCCTTCTACGCTCCAAACTTGCCAAATCTACCTAACTTACCTAACTTAAATAGTGCTGTTGGATGGAAAGCAAGAAGCCCTCGCGTAGTGTTTCCCTATACCGATGTGAACTCAATACACACGAACTCACACGCAGGACCAGCGTTTAACGACAATATAGTGTTCCGTGAACAGAATTTCGTGAACGACGTTGGAGAGAACGACTTGTCCCAAGACGACGGCAACGCTGATGCGTTCGCGGAGAGAGGTGAGTGTATGCGGTAACGTGACTGTGCTTTAATATTGTAGCTATATCGCATAAAGATACATTCTATCCTTAGTTTCCGCCTTTACGTTATTAAACAGTGACTTTCTGCGAACATTGACTGAAGAAAGTAAAGGATTAGGGCCTTTATTCCATCGTGCTAACACATCAAAAATGACCAAGGATCAAATATATCACTACATGTTTTTGATGTATAGTAAAAACGGAGGAGGAGGAAGCGGCTACAATATGTTGATATCTTGGCATCATTTCAAAATAAATACAAGTAATACTTGGCTCACGATATCATTCTTCACTTAGTCCACAGACTACTAAGAAATACACTCATCAGAAGTGCCTAGGGATATTTTTTATTCGGTTTAAGTAATGTTTCGACGAAAAATATTTAGCAAATTCTTAACTCCCCAAATTACGTATCCCATATTTTTATTTGGGCAAATTTTTATTTCCCAACTCAACGTTTCGCACTGATATCATTTCCCAACGAATGGTTTGATAAATTATTGTTCGACAAATTATTACCTGGGATTCTTTTAAGTTGTCAATTATGTTTTCGTCAAATGTATTGATTGGCATACCTTAATTTAAAAACCTATACCTATCTCCGGGAGCAGTTTCGTTTTTAGGGTCATTAAAAAAAAAAAAATTGCCTTAGCAAATCATTTGCTACACAATTATCTCCCACATAAAATTTGACGTAATAAAATATTGCAATATAAAAATGTAGCGAAATAAAAAAAATATGAATAAAAATTATGCCAAGGATTGGTTTGCCAAATAAAACTTCGGCGAAAAGTTGGTTGCCAAATGAAATTTGACGAAACATAATTCGGCAAAAAGGCAGTACACCTTTTTATCCCTATACAGTTTTGAATATTTCAATATAGGCGTATTACTACTGAGTCAAAACATCAAAGGACCATGGGTACTTTTGTATAAACACTGGGCCCACTTTTCCAAAACTGTGCAACAGTGATGAAACCTAAGTCATATGAAAGCTCTTGGCATGTACTTTATTTCATAATATAGCAGCCATGTTCAAATGCAGCGCGAAAATGGCTTTTTGGTACGTTAAAAAAAAGACTGTATTCTGGGGTCCTAGTGAAAACGGGTATAAGTCTTCTGAAGATCAAGTGAAAAAGGGTTTAAGTCTAGTATACTCCGTTCATGTATATACTGTTTTTTATTACGAGTTAAGTCGACTTGTACCCTTTTTCATTAGGACCCCAGTATTATGATGATGATGATGATTTTTTTGAACGTACCAAAAAGCCATTTTCGCGCTGGATTTGAACATGGCTGATATATAATTAAATGAAGTACATGCCAAGAGCTTCACTGTTGTACAATGTTGGAAAAAGTGGGCCCAAAATGACGCATGGTCCTTTGTCTAGAGACACTGAGTATCCCAAGACTTTTTTGATGTCTGTACTGGCAGAGATGGGCAATATTTATTCGAATGACGAATAACGAATAAGAATAACCAAATTATTCGCGAATAACGAATGAAATTCTCGAATGATTCTTATTCGAATAAATTATTCGTCGAATAATTCATTTGCGAATAATTTATTCGCGGATAATTTATTCGTTGAATGAATTGACACGAATAATTATTATGTACTACTTTTATACCTGCTCCATTGTTCCCTAATAAATTAATAAATTATTCGTTATTGGAAAAGTAGTCGAATGATTCATTCGTGGATAAATTATTCGACGAATAAATTATTCGCGAATAAAAATATTACTAATTATTTTTTATTCGAATGATTATTCGAATAAATAATTATTCGAATAATGCCCATCGTTGTGTACTGCGTAACTTAATCTAATTGGTATCAACACCATCATTACAATACACCATTTTGATCTATATGACGTTTCCATATCATGCCTTGGACGTCAATTAAGTAAGTTAAATTTGGAACAAATTCAGAGACAAGTTTGTCTACTATCCACGGTTTATGACTCTTTCGGTAATCCCTAGCCATTACTTTTTGTCCTACACTGTATGTATTCCACTCAGCAAATCAACATTGCTTTTGACATGTAATCGTATTTTCAACGCTTAATAACGAGTAACAGTAATGGCGAGTTTAAAACAATACCATAACATGTCTAAAACGTTTTACCAAGTTGTCAGAGCCCCGGTCATTATTTTCAAGCTTGCACGTTCAACCCAACCACTCTAACTTCATCCGTGCGTTAATTGCGTGGCCGAGCATGTCTAGACCATGGTTTGATATTCAGCTGATTCAAGGTCAGAGATACAGTTGTGAATAATGTTTTGCCATCTTCTGTCGGAAAAGTTCGTTTTTATCTTGCTATCTCAGTCAACTTTAGTACCCACCGATGAGCTAATTGAGAAAGCAAGATCAATACGAACTTATTCTACAAAAACGATGGCAACACATTATTTACTACATCTATATACTGCTACAGAATCCTTACACATTGCTTCCTGGGCCCGTATTATGGTCGCCTTTACCGCGATGGATAAAGCATCCGTCATTCTCGAACTACGTAATGGTCAGAAAGTGACAGATGTTTTATCCGGATCTATATTGACTGACATAATTATTTTTAGTCATAATGTGCTTTAGGTCATAATCATCGCAAGTAATAACGTGTTTTTTTAAAGAAACTGTTACTTTTTCAGGAGTTTATAAATCAAACCTAACCTAACCTAGCCTTGTCTACACGTTAGATATTTTAGAACTTCTGAAAATTTTACAGTTTCAGTGATAAAAAAAATTATGACTATCAAAAATTATGTCAACAATTACATTATGACCAATAAAATTATGGGAAACAAAGGGCTCCCTTTTTATCCACGTAATAGGCCCGCTGAGAAAGCTGCGATAGCGTCACCAATACGATAACTCTATTGAGCCTTAAGTCAAAGTAGAATAAAGCCGCTGGGCCCTTGTTCTATATCTTTAACACATTTGTATGTATATTAAAATTTTACAAAAGAAAAACAATACGATGAAACTAAAAGAAGGATGTACAAAGTGCAAACTTGTATATACTTGTTACTGTACTTGTATTGTTATAATTCTTATTTTAATAGTTAAGGCGGCTGAGATAAACAAAAATGTTGCAATGGGGATAAAACTAAAGTACCAACAATAGAGCCACTGAAGAAATAAAAATTTCATAAGTAAATTAATGTTCATAAAGTTTATTTTCCTATGTTCATAAACTGAAAATGATATTATCGAACAAACGTAATTGAACTTTATTGGCTTCATGGTAGATTCAAAATCCCACCGACAACAAACTCCCTGTTTGTAGTGTGGTAGGCCTAATGAATGAGGTTAAAATAGTGAGATGTAACTGACTATACCCATTTTTGACGAAACGTACTTCAGTACTTTATATATTTTTTGTATACTGGTTTTTTATGTTACTGCGTAGTGTTACTAATTTGTAATGTAAAGCTTTATTAGCAAATAACTTACGTAAAGTTATAAAAAGTTACATCTTGACTAAGTATAAAATAAAATAAAAAAATTAAATATCTCAACTTTAAGTGAGCTGAACTTAAATATGATTAAGGTTATTTCGAGTCAAGTAATGGATCATTCATGTTGTCATTTTCAGGAAAACTCGGTTATACATGTTTATACAAGAGCGCAGGTACTATAAAAGTATATGGTTATTTTACAAGCCTTTACGAGTATTTCCTCGATATAAGGTTAAAAGCCAAGAGACTTGACTCCACACGATGCAGGAAAACGAGCTTAGATTGCAGTAAGCTGTTGTGTACAGTCGTCAATAAATATGTCGGTGCATTGTTCAAAAATATTAAAACGCAATGTCTAGTTCAGCTTTTGAACACCGCGTCTCGTTCGATATCATTAAAATAAAATTATTAATCAAAATTATTTATTTACTAGACATAAAATTGATTTTAAAATAATTATGATCATAATATATATAAACTGACGTGCATGCATGACTCGATGTATGAATGTGGAAGAAGCGAAATAGAATTGTCAGGATCGTAGCAGGTGGAAAGACGTGGTCTCTGCCTACCCCTCTGGGAAATAGGCTTGGTTTAATGTAATGTAATGTAATGATCATCAAAACGAACTAAATTCAATCTACTTTCAATGTCCTTAGTTATTACTTCTCGAATGCAAGCTTACTCTAATCTCGATATGGACTCGGGTATCTATTCTATGTTCTATATTCTATTAGGAGCACATTTTTATTTCTTTACGTATCATGTTTTTTAATGCTTAAGGAGAGTAATGTTATTCGGGTAGTTTTTCGGCCTCCGTGATACAGGCTTACCTAAAGTCGCCGTCAATAGAACTTGCAAAAGATGTAAACAAAACCAAACGAACCAACTCACCGTGATTACTCGATAATCACGTGCTTTTAAAGATCAAGTGAGGTCTTTGCAATGATTTATACACTAGATCATTAGTTTAAGATGAAATAACTATTCATTATAGGTTATTTTTAATAAAAACACGCTTGGTGAATATTTGAGGTTATGTGTCAAATAGTACTAATTTGTTTACATCGTTTGCAAGTTCTATTGACGGCGACTTTAGTCTGGCGACCAACGTTAATAGTGGCTTGGTTCCTGGTGTGTTATTCTCGCAAAAAACGGCGGTCGGTCGGACGGACGAGCGAATCGAAGCGGCGAGTTTAAGTAGTCCCGTCCGAGCGCGCGCATTGTCAATTAGGAAGCCTTATACTTTCGAGAAGTCATGCTGCCAAATTGAATACACGCGCTAAAATGTGTTTTGTTCACTCTGACGGGACTACTTAAACTCGCCGCTTGGACAATCAGTCGTTCGTCCGTCCGTCCGTCGTTGTTGAGAGAATCAAACCCCTGAACTCACACTCTGTGTAAGTCACTACCTAGAGATAAGCACAGTAATTTGTTTTTAATAATATATTATTGTTGTTGCATCAATTTACTTGTAATATTATTGTGTTGTCGTTACATAAATTGTTTTTAATTTTTAATCTATATCTATACTTCTATACTAATATTATATAGAGGTAGAGTTTGTGACGTTGTAGGGGGTAATCTCTGGATGTACTGAACCGATTTTGAAAATTATTTTACCAACAGAAAGCCACGTTATTTGTGAGTGTCATAGGCTATATATTAAGTTAAAAAAAGTTGATTGCTAAGCGAAATGGGCACGGGGACACCTCGTATTAGATAAAATAACATAAAAGATAAATCTAGGTAGAAGCTAGCAGTCCCATATTTGTGTGATAAGCGCGAGTATTTGTTCCTGAGTCTTGGATGTTTTCTATGTATTTAAGTATTTCTTTCTCTGTATAAGTATTTTTAGCGTTATCTAGTACCCATAGTACAAGCCTAGAGCTTAGTTTGGGTCTAGGTCAATTTGTATGAGATTGTCCTCTGATATTTATTTATTTATCACTTAGATTAGGTTAGGTAAATATTGCGAATACCAAAAAAAAAACACGACGAGAAATGCCGTTCGAGGAAATAAAAATTCTGTGTAATGATACGTTCGTTGCAACGGTTTCGATATAATAATATATAAACGAGAAATCTAATTCAATACTCAATACACAATTATTGAATAATAGCATTTTTCTATCATTAAATGTTTAAGTGTGTTTACAAAGCTATTTTCATTTGTGATATTTTGTAATGTACTATTTCATAAAGCTTCATTTCTTAGTACAGTGCACCATTTTCTTAATAGCCATCGTCAATCATCGTTTTTCTACGACACCCGAGTGACAAATATACTGTCATTTGCGAGTGCAAGCGTGATAGCGATAGCCAGCCGAAGTTATTAAGAAGCCGGGAATACTGTACATATTATATTTGAACACTAGGCATATTTTCGACGGCAAAATAAGTGTTTAAATTGCCTATTGTAACCTAAATCGTTCGAAATCTAAATCTAATTCACTCGCGGATTTCTCTATTGTGTCATCGGCATCGTATCATTACAGACCCATTTTAAAATCATCAATCTCTACATAAGTAGTAATGACTTCTGTATCATAGTGGTGGTTGCATAAGGTGTATTATGTAACCGTGTTTTAAAGGAACTGCATCTTAGGGTCGTGTTCATAAACTGATCTAGAAGATGCAAGTCTCAAGATTCGTCAAAGTGAGGAGACCAAAATCTTATCATTTAACTTACCACCAAGCATCAGTGTTCGTGTTGTTGTGTTTTGGTGTGGTGATTGACCACCAGTGAAGATAATAGCATAATTGCATTGCACCTTTGTCATTAGGATTAAAATATATTAAATTAATAAATATCAGGAGAATCTCACACAAATTGCTCTAGTCCCAAACTAAGCTCTAGGCTTGTATTCTGGGTACTAGACAACAATATAAATACTTATATAGAGAAATACATACTTATATATACATAGAAAACAGTCACGACTCAGAAACAAATACTCGTGCTCATCATACAAATATTTTCCAATACCGGGAATCGAACCCGGGACCGTTAGCTTCACTACCAACTAGGACGTAGTTACCGCGTCATTTAAAAAAAACCTTTTTCAAATCAAATCAAAATTATTTATTTCAGAAATACTTTCCATATTGCACATAACAGTAAGACACAAATATACATACATGACACAAAATAATAACAATAATAATTAAAATACAAAAAGTTCTATTTGGCAGGCCTGTGGAGTTTGTTCTAATGGTTCTCGAAGGAACCATGAAACCTCTCTGCAATGGAACATAGCATGTTGTTTGTTTTTACATGCGTCCGCAATGCAGCCAATCAATGTTACTGACACGTCAACTTAATAATTTTCTGTTGAGACAATGCAAGTATGTCGGCACATACTTGAATGATTGAAATTTCAATATGTCAATGTCTTCCTTAATGCGGCTCTGTCACGGTAACGCACCGTTTCTCATGTCAGATGAGTTAACATGTAGTAAATACAGGTGCTGTAACATAACTAGACAAAAATCTGCTGATATAGGTTCACTAATTTTTTACCAAATCATCATTTGACAAACTATATCATTTTGCAAACTTTATTTTTTTGTGGTCATTAATCTAACCTTGGGCCGGTTCCAGAAAGCCACTCTGCAACTCTGCACTCCACAAATCCCACTCTTCAAACGTATTTCTGTTTCACAAAGCTATTGTAGAGTTGAAGAGGCAGAGTCAAATGCAGAGTGTGGATTTGTGGATTTGAAAAGTATTTCTGTTCCACAAGACAATTGTAGAGTTGAAGAGGCAGAGTCCAATGCAAAGTGTGGATTTGTGGATTTTCAAAGTAACTTTTAGGAAGTGTTTTCTGGAACACGTTTGCTCTGCACTTTGAATTATCGTAGATTTCCAAAGTTCAGAGTGCAGAGTTGCAGAGTGGCTTTCTGGAACGGGCCCCTTAACCTAACTTATTTAATAAGCCCATGTGACCTATGTAATATGTAATGGTTTAAGCACAATTACATTTTTGCGAAATGAAAGTTTGTATGGTCAAATAATGATTTGGTAAAAAGTCAGGATACCGCTGATATAACCCGCAAATGCGCATGCGCACCCGCAAGGGCGAAGGCAGCGCTGCCTGTGCCGCGCGTTTCTATATTAAAAAAACCGGTTAAGTGGGAGTTGGATTTGCACACCGAGGGTTCCATACCGTCGCACATTAGGTATTATAATATTTCGATTTGAAGAATGATATACAAATACAAATGATATACAAGAGGTAGATATGTTACCTATAAGGTATTCCGCGTGTAAAAATGGCCCGGCATACGCTCACATAATCAGTAAATATTGCAATTACACACTAATTCATAAATGGGAAGTAACAGCAGGATGGTATGCTAATTTCCGGGAGCGAAACAGAGACGAGTGTATGTTGCTCTGCAAACTAGTGCACGGTTCCGTTGACGGCGCAAGACTAAGTAAAGGTGTACCAATTGGCTTGGTTTTAGGGTGCCACTATCGAACTGCGTATAACATATCTACCTCTTTTTACTATATTATAACATTGGGTTTGCATTTGATTTCGCATCGAACTACATACCTTCTATTAAGGCTACAAATGCGTTGCAAACCCGGAGGATTTGTATTTTACAAAACGTGTAAATTTTCTCATTATTCAAATAACTAAATTATAACACGTATTTGTGGCAACACTATAAATTAAGCGGTATACCAATATCCGTGTCCAAACTTACTTTTTCGTGTAATACTTTCAACTTCTAACCGAGTTCCCTTACAAAAACCACAATGGTTGTTACGCATTTCGTCGAGCAAAACAATAGGATCCGACATGTTTACCGAATTTGGAAAGCGGTAACGTTGTCTAACTGAGCATGACCTGTCACTTTTACCGATTGTGTGGTAATTCTCACATTTGCAAGGCTCCCGAGCCGCCATCTTGGATTAGCTGTCACGTGGTTTTGACAGTTCCAATACCCCTCTCGTATCCTGTCATTTAACCAAAAATGTGTTATGTAGCGGAATTTTACTAAATGACTTCAAAAAAAACCGGTCAAGTGCGAGTCGGACTCGCGCACCGAGGGTTCCGTATTTAAGATAATATGATCGGAAAACGCAATATAAAATAATTATTTTGTTATGAACTTTATTATCTAGGCAATAAGGTCCATTTTAATTAGCCTAAATTTTAATACAGATTTTTAAAGTTTATTGATAATTTTTCCAAAACCGTTGACAACTTCATTTTATTTTTCACGTAAAATATAAGTAATTATCTCTAAATCAGGAATAAAAGATATAAAAAACCAGCCAAGTGTGAGTCGGACTTGCGCACGAACGGTTCCGCACCATTATCTATAAAAAATCACGTTTGTTGCATGGGAGCCCCCCTTAAATATTTACTTTCCGGGGTGTTATTCTCTTAAAAAACGCGCGCTTCGTCGGTCGAACGAGTGAACGCACCACACCGGCGAGTTTAAGTAGTCCCGCCAGAGCGCACAAAACACATTGTAGCGCGTGCATTCTCAATTTGGCAGCATGGCTTCTGTCGATAAGATCGAACGTATAAAGCTGCCTAATTGAGAATGCACGCGCTACAATGTGTTTTGTGCGCTCTGGCGGGACTACTTAAACTCGCCGGTGTGGCGCATTCACTCGTTCACTCGTTAGATCGTTACATTAGAGAGCGGCGTTTTTAAGAGAATAACACCCGTGTTTCAATATTTATTTTTAAACTAGTTTCTGCCCGCGACTTCGTCCGCGTACGATTATCGTTATTCCACCGAGAAATTTTAAATTTTCCGAAATTAAATATTGCCTATGTGTTAATCCAGTGCATAAAGTTATCTCCGTTTCAAATTTAATCCAATTCCTTCGAGCCATTGTAGCGTGAAGGATTAACAAACTATATCACACAATGCATTTATAATATTAGTAGGATAGTAGCTCTGTAACAAGCTCGAGTGCTTGTATTGTTTTTTACCCGACTGCCAAAGTAGGAGGGTAATGTGTTTATCAGTCTGTATATGTATGTTTGTTTGTTGGTTCTCCTATGAAATCCCTAATCATCATTTGTCCTAATGCATCGTCTGTCCGAATTTTCATTTATCCTAAAGCCATTTCCTCCTACTAAATTTTAAAACTTTTTTGTGTTGCTATAATACAACCCTAACCTAACGGAACCGCAGATATAATTGGGAAACCTAAAAAGTTGCCTGTGTCATCTGAAAACCAGTTTAGGATAAATGAAAATTCGGACAAACGATGTGTTAGGACAAACGTTGTTAGGGATTCCGAGGGACACCCATGTTTGTTCCTTTGTGGCGCTCTGGCGCTCTAGAAAATAAACGCGTGGACCGCTTTTGATGATTCTTATGTTAATCGATTTGTCTTAATCTTGTGAGTGTCACTAAACATGTATCAGTAATCAAAATTCAATATTGCGGCTATTAGACGCCATATTGTCAAATAGAAAAAAAAACGAAATATGACAAGTAGGGTATCATGGAATAGGCGTTTGGGTTTCTTTCATCAATTCATCATTTTTCATTTTGAATGATCATTTAGGATTTATAACGATATACTGCCGCACTCAGAGACGTCATTTAAATTTAATGCTTGATTAAAGTTGCTGCTGTCACTTCCTTTGCTATAGCAATAGAATAAGACAACACGTCACTAAACCAGCATTAAATTTAATTGGCGTCTGTGAGTGCGGCAGTTAAAGTTGGTTAGCAATAGATAGGTTTTTTGTTTCTTAATTTCAATTTATACAGTTATTTGCGAATGTCTAAATAAATTGTTACGCAGTATGATTGCTATATTTCCAACTCCTGCGCACCAAGTAGGGCGATTAATCGATACGTGCCCAAGTAGGTCTAATGGAGAAATATGCGATGTAAATTATAGTTTTTTTTTAAGCGTTTGTGCTGTCAAAGTGGTAACGCATAGACTATTCTAACACGCATAGACTGGTGGTTAGGCATAGACTATTCAAACTGTATTTTATCGATGGTAGCTATTTTATGTGGGTTCCCTTTATGTGGCATAAAATTTATTGTTCGAAACTGTTTTAGCATAATGTGGCAGAAACCTTATTTAGCATAATTTGTAACATCCCGAAAATGAGTTAGTCCGAAACTTTTTACGCCGAATGTATAGTTACCCCGCATTGCATATTTTTTCTCCAGATTAAACGGACAATATTTTTTAAATGTTTAGTGTAATCCTGGTAGAGTAGAGTAGGTTAGGTTAGGTTTATTTTATAACTTTTCAAAAAAGTCAAAGGTGTAGAATAACAATTATGCGAAATTAGTATTCTGCGAAATCATACATTCGGACAATTTATGTATTCGGACTTACGAAATTCTGCGTAATCAAACTATGCGAATGTAGATTCTGCGACACCATATTATGCGTAAAGCCTAATATGGCTATATAGATTATGCCACAAAGAATTATTACTTACAAAATTATGCCACAACAGGGTGAACCATTTTATGTATATCCTCATGGGAACACCTTAAAATTCCGTTTTTTTTTCCGAATATTCATTCATCCGACTTTTCATTTTTCCAAACGCTATGTTATACTGGAGCTATTTTAGATTAAATGCTTAATTCAATTGCTATACTTAGGTTCGATTAGGTTTGATTAAAAGGCAGATTAAAAAAAAATGCATTGGGAATTATAAAAATTCGGGATCTGGATCAATTCGGAATTATGACTCTTTCAGAATTACCGTACATAGATCTTTATATCCTAATCATATTATAAACTAGCAACGCCTTCGCTTCGCTTCGGTTTATGTGCATTTTCTATGACACCCATACATAGTCCAGATTTAATTATAGATAAAAACCTTCCTCTTGAATCACTTTATCCATTGAAGAAAGCCGCATTAAAATCCGTTGCGTAGTTTAAAAGATTTAAGCGAACAGACACATAATTAGTTAACGTTCCACTTCAAGGCATAGCCTTCTTTTTATTCTCCCTACACAAACATAAAAACAAGTTAAGCCTAAAACATCTATCACTTAAATCATTGGCATTCGGAAGTATGCGAACTAAAAGCAAACATAATAATCTACTAGATAAAATATAAGTAAAAACAATTAAATAAGTAGGTATGTGTAAAACTTTGTCGCTAACTAACGAAACATAATTAGTTAACGTTCCACTTCAAGGCGTAGCCCTAAAAAATCTATCACTTAAATCATTGCCATTCGGAAGTAACGCGAAATAAAAGCAAATATAATAATCTACTAGATAAATAAATAAATAAATATCAGGGGACAATGTCACACCCATTGACCTAGTCCTAAACTAAGCTCTAGGCTTAAAATAACTTTCTTGCTACCTAAGCCTTCTATTTATTCCCCCTATACAAACACAAAAAAAAGCTAAACCTTAAAAAATCTACCAACTAAATCATTGCCATTCGGAAGTAACGCGAACTAAAAGCAAACATAATAAACCATTAGTTATATCACGTAACTAGCACCGGAAACTTAATCGATCACGACCCAAAATCGGAACAAATAAACAAAAACATATTTAGATTTTGAGAGCGCGTTGCGTCACCGTTACGAGGCGCCATTTTGTCCATCACTATTGCGCAAGATGGCCGCCGTAGAAAGTGTGTTGGAGTTGAATTCACGTTCTCTCGCTAAATGGGGTAGCTTTATTTTAGTGACGTTATAATGAGGATGCATTTTTTTGACAAGGAAGTATTGGTAATGTGTCAGAATGTGTTGTTAAAGAAGTTTTCATTTTAAATCTTACTTATATTATAAATGCGAAAGTTTGAATGTTTGTTATTTTATCTACACTCATATCATAAACCCTCTATGATGCGTTCAGAAACCGCAAATCATGATCAGCATAAAAATCAACCCTGTTGTTAAGAGCAAATGTTTAATCTGCGGCAGTAATCTTATGGATTCATAAGAACATCAATTTCAATGTTCTTATGACATTCAAATTTCAAATATCTCTGAAAAGCAAAGAAATTTGATTTGACCGCTATTCTAATATCAGTCGAGATGACGTTTAGTTCGAAATGAATTGTCAATTTGCATACAAAATTGGACAATGTCGCACGTAAGTAAGATATCGAACGATATGATAGTTGGAGCCGACTCTAGTTTGTCTCTGAATAAAAAAAAAAACTATGACAGCTGCCAGAAAACTTTTCAATATTTTCAGTACCGCCATTACCGGTTAAAATTTAATATGCGGCTCCTGAATGCATCATGGAGGCTTATGATATGTGGGTAGATAAAGTAGTGTATGTAACTGTACATAATTAGGCATTAAACACTTGTGTGATGTTATTATGAAACTCGCCTTCGGCTCGTTTCATAAACCCACACTCCTGTTTAATGCCCTTCATTATGTACAGTCACATAAACTACTATAAGCAAATGAAATTTTGCACAGTAAAGATATCACATTATGTGGCGGGTTAAGAGTGAAAATTTGAGTCACGTTGCCACTCTCGCTCCCAGTAGCGCCCCAATTTCCAAACTCTGTTTCGCAATTCTTGGTTTGTAGAAAACAAACCTTTTTTTCTGGGAAAATGTTTTATAGCCGCCATTCATCCGGCAAACCATTTTTTGGACATTTTAGACATCTTTTCGTGACTATAACCTTGCTGATTCTTGTCAAACAGCAACAGGAAGATAATAAGTTATTTGTCATTTAAGTCAAAATTATAACCACAAAATTAGGAATAGGTTAATTCGGATTCTAATTAATTATAATTATTGGTTTTCACTCCTGTTAAGGTGTATTTCGCCGATGTCGAGTTATTTATAGACACTCCTATGACCTCATTATAGAAATAACTCCATGGAGGCACACGCGAGAACAATTGTTTGGTAAGAGTATTTTCTCTCGTGGATTAAAGAGAAGCACAGGTTAGCTTCATATCTGTCAAGTCCCAAGAATTGTACTGTACGATGACAGTTCTGCCTTGAATAAAAACCAATTGCAGTACTTAGTTTTTTTCAACGTATTTTAATTTTGTTGTATCGTAAAAAAAGATAAAACATACAAGCGTTAAAGGGGTTTGGGTAAAAGTGTTGTCATTTGTAAAAGTCATACATTTTCAAGGTGAGCGGCCATTCGTAAAAGTGGTAAATTATGATAGAATTATTCAAAATAAACATATTTTGTTATGTAAAGTAATACTCTTAAGTGCATCGGAGCCGAGATATTTAAATATTCATACCTGGGCGTACTTCTAGTACCAAAAACTAAATACTTAAATCCTTAATATCTCACACCGATATTATTTAACGCCATAAGTTATATATATCTATGTGTATTTAGAGGTCCTCTAAATTACTATGTAAACATCATCCGCGGCCTCGGAAAAAACAATGTCAATTTTCTTCATACAAACTTACCTAATGCCCTTTTGTACAATTACAGTACAGTCAACAGCATAAATAAGTGATCATTTATGTACCTTGTCGCTTTCAATCGTTTCACAATTTTCTATGACATTTGAAACACGACGTTAAAGTGACAAGGTACATAAATGATCACTTATTTTTGCTGTTGACTGTACAAACACTGACGAAAAAAAAAGACAAGTTTGGGTTTTGAGACAAGGCTTGCGCTGACTCGATTTGAAATCAAATTGAAATTGGAATATAATAATAGCTATGCAGCTGTACGGAACCCTTGATGCACTTCATGCACTGTTCTTTTTATGCAACAGTTGAAATAGATATGAAAGATTGGAATAAATCTTAATAATTATGCAACCGTTGAACAATAGTATTTATATGTTCATAATAAACAACTTTCGTTAGTACAATGGTTCCCATGTTTTTTGTTCAGTGAAACTGGGGTTTCACCCGGCGCCGCCCGCTCTCACGATGTAGAAATTATTGCTTATTGTCTTGTTTTTCGATCTTTTTTCTTGCGAACATTATGAAAGTGTGACCTTTGTTATTTAATGTTAGTGTTGAATTATATTATGTTAAAATTGGAACAAACGTAAATGTTATGAACTGAGTAAAAGTCTAAATTGTACTTTAAGTATGAGAGGCACATTAACAAGCTGCTTAAGTGGAGGCGTTTTTTTTGTGGGGAGTTTTTATTCAGCTAGCTAACATGGATCTGTGACTTATTTTTAATAAATGTTATTAAAACTATTAAATTACGATTTTACCTATGAACTCTAAAAAAATAGCAAAAAATAGGTGGTAAATACCCTGTCTACGAAGTTAGTGGTCCCTGGTTCGATTTCCGGTCAGGACAAATATTCGTGTAATAAGCGGAAGTACGAGCGTTTGTGTCTGAGTCTTGGGCTTTCTATGTATTTCAGTTTTTTCTCTATATAGTAAAAAATATTCGTGACAAACAGACAACAAAACACAACAAAATTCTACCTATACCGTACAGTATTAAGTACCTATGTTTGTCGTGTCTAGTACCCATAGTACATGGGTATAATCAAAATAAATGTCCAGTTAAAGAAGAGTTTGTCACCGTCACGAAACTGTCGATTAACGTCAAACACATACATTTTTGTAACCAAGTTGTAAGTTAGACATCATTTAAGTGACATTTAAATGGCGTCTTTATAAATAATAAATAAATAATAATAAATATCACGGGACGATCTCACACAAATTGACCTAGTCCCAAACTAAGCTCTAGGCTTGTACTATGGGTACTAGACAACGATATAAATACTTATATAGAGAAATATATACTTAAATACATAGAAAACAACCAAGACTCAGAAACAAATACTCGTGCTCATCACACAAGTATCTGCCCTTACCGGGATTTGAACCCAGGACCGCTAGCTTCGTAGGCAGGGTCACTACCAACTAGGCTAGCATGTCGTCAATTTTTTTTTTTTTTTTTTTTTTTTTTTTTTTTATTGAAAGATACACTTACAGCAAGTACAGAAAGCATTCACATCATAGTAACAGGTTAGGGTATTATGTCTAGTGTACAAGCCAATTACAAGTATACACAGCATTTCCAGATAACTTAGCGGACTAAATAAAAACAATAGATTACACTAAACATCAGTTCGTAATAAACAGGCTAAGATTTTAGTTTTAAATTTGTTAAGCGAATCAAAAAATAAATCGAGATCAGGCAGAGTTGCACTCATGCCATTGAATGCATTACAAACACGAGGCAACGGAGAGTGTCTACCAACATTGGAACTATATGTAGGAACAAACATAATTTTACTAACAGGCTTCCTAGGTATGCGGGTTGGTACTGTAAATTTAAATAGAGGCAGAATTAACACAGACTTAATGCTTCCGTTAATACAGTTTTTGAGAAACATTAACTCCTGAAGTTTCCGGCGATTGCGAAGCGAGATGAGACTTAAAAAGCTCATACGGGCATCATAGGAACATCTGTGTGATATAGATTGGGAGACATAAGCCAGGTGTCTGGTGGCCGTCCTCTGAACTGACTCAATGCGCTGTGAATGTACGACATACGAAGGGTTCCACACAATACTAGCAAATTCGAGTTGACTCCGCACTAGGCTTTTGTAGAGTGAAAGCTTGCATGACACGTTAAATGATTGTGTGCAATTTCGTCGTTATGTACATTTATTTTGGTTTTTACCCACATAGTACGCTTAGTTTGAGACTTATCTTCTGTCTCGATATTTATTCATTTCAAAAGCTAGGTAGATACTACCCGCGACTTCATCCGTGTAGGTTTCGAATATTGTTATTCCTTCGGGAACTTTTCTCCGGGATGCAAAGTAGCCGATCTATACGTTAATCCAGGGTATAAGCTGTCTCCATTCCAAATTCCAAATCCATCCAGCCGTTGCATCGTTAACACTCAAGCTTTCGCATCTATCCTAATATAGTAATATATATATTATAAAGCTGAAGAGTTTGTTTGTTTGTTTGTTTACTTGAACGCGCTAATCTCAGGAACTACAGGTACGATTTGTAAAATTCTTTCAGTGTTAGATAGTCCATTTATCGAGGAAGGCTATAGGCTATATATCATCACGCTAAGACCAATAGGAGCGGAGCACCAATGAAGAATGTTTCAACCTTCTACGTTAACAAAGTCGCGGGTTAAAGTTAGCGTTAGCCCAAAGTAACTATTCCACGGGGACGAAGTCGCGGGCAGAAGCTAGTTTATAATATTAGTAGGATACTACAAATGCGTTTATGTAAATAATTTTATAAATTAATTCCCTTTGTATTTAATACTGGCTTTATGACCTCGTATGCTCAAACTTTTTTTTTAACAGTAACAAAAGGAAACTGTAACAATTATATAAACAAAACATGAACTGCCTTGAACCGTCTGTCCGTCCGCTCTCGGTCAAGGCCGGCCGTGGTCATGATCGACATTGTAATCATTTCCTTTGTTTAATTCATTGAATTCGAGATTTTAGATAGTTTTGGATGGCTACCCGACTGCGGCGAAGCCCGAAAGGGTTATTGAGTTGTATGTATGTTTGTATGTATTTCCGTTCCTATGTCCGATCTTAACTACTCAACGGCTTAACCGATTTTGATAAATGATAGGTCATTCGATTCGTTTTGAAGGCACGAGTGTCACTGTGTACATACAATTATTACACTTGTTGGTTTGTGAAGGTTTAAACCTCTGTTTTAATTATACCTAGAATTAAAAAAACCGGCCAAATAAAAGTCGGATTAACACACGAAGGGTTTTTTTTGCCGTTTTTTTGTTGTTTTTATATCGGCGTAGTAATACAGCAATTGTTAAGGCCGAGCAAAAACCCCAAAAAAGCACTAACTTCGTGACTCGTCCCTTAACCGTAATTCAGTGTTCGCATTGTTGTGTTGCGGTGTATAAGTAAAGCGGTGAAATGAATACCACAGGGGTATTCCATCTTAGTTCCCCAGCTTGCCTATGAGATTAATATCTTGAGACTGTCAATGTCTATGAGTCTCAGATTCCACTTAACATCAGGTAGCCTGTGATTGTATGCATTATCCATGTCAAGTATTTTAAAAGCATTAAAGTTTCTATTGGAAAAGCATTTCCATAGGTTAAGTTACCTAACTTGCATTACCCACTTACGTGTAATGTGTTACGAAACACCTATACCGTTGAGTAACAGGTCGCGGGTTCAATTCCGGACAATAGTCAACATCAGTTATATCATGTTTAGATGGCCGAGCTCAGAGGTAAACTACAATAGTTATATAACAAAATCTAAGCTAGTTCTGGTTCCTCGCATTGAAACACAACAGTGACAACACGGCTGCTTGGTGGCATGTGTGATAATAGTAGCGATCTAAACCTACCACCAGCGCCTCTATTCTAGGCGGTATAAACGATATCGTAGTTTGCCTGTTATGGTATTGTTATGACGTCAGCCGCCATTACTGTCAAGAAAATAAGAGCTATCAAAACGTTGGCAATACGATAACAGATCAAATACGATATGGTTTTTACCGTCTTGAATAGAGCCGCAGGCCCCTATTTCACAATCCTGATAGTGACAGGTGACAGGTGACATTTCAGTGTGCATGGCGCAGCTTGTAGTTATAGTGATGTAAGCTTATTAACTCGCCAATGTATATCGAATTATCACCTCTCATCAACCCCGGGGTTTTCGGCGTGGGAATGTTTGACATTAGCCAAAGAGTAGATATTGACATAAAATACATAATGTACTCTGGCAGGATTCTACCTAATGAATAATTAATCGAAAAAATAATACATGAAAACTTAAAAATAGAAAAAGATCAGTCATTATCAACCTCTTTAAGGCCCTACTGATTCATAAGTAAATAGTTCACAGATACCGGACTTTAATACTGCACGTAATTAATTAATGTTATTTTTATTATTATCTCATAAGGCTTTATGTAAAGCTAAATTACCTCCTACATGAGTCAAAATAAAATTGTATCATAGTGTGTATACAATTCACAGAGAGGTAGCTGTTCAATAGGCATAATATGACTTTTCTCAGACTAACCTATCTGTTTATCTCTACTTTTTCTCAAATCATTCCCGCACCGAAAACCCCGAGTTATGCTCATCTGTCATCGTCAGGATTGTGAAATAGGGGGCAGGACTTCTTTATCTCTATATAGTATACAACAAAGTCGCTCCCCGCCGTCTGTCCGTCTGTATGTACGCGTAGATCTGTCAAACTACTCAACGGATTTTAATGCGGTTTTATCAATAGGACTGATTCAAGAGGAAGGATTTTAACTGCCACTCTCATAGACGTCAGTTAAATTTAATTCCGGTTTAGTGACGTGTTTTCTTATTGCTATAGCAAAGAAAGTGACAGCAGCAACTCTAATCAAGCATTAAATTTAATTGACGTCTCTGAGTGCGGCAGTAAGTATAATATATTCTGGATTATGGACGATATTTACAGAAAACACACATAAACTACAGCGAAGCGAGGGCGGTTCAATAAATAAATATCAAGAGATACTCTCATACAAATTGACCTAGTCCCAAATTAAGCTCTAGGAAGCTTTTTGGTTTAGAAACGTTATCGCATTTTGTATGGAAATTTTAAGCTTCACAATCATTTTAATGCCCGCTCCAAACACTGCGGGACGGAACTATATGTTAGAGTGAGCACGATATATTTCCATGTCACTCTAACGTATAGTTGCGTCCCGCAGTGTTTACGGCAAACGCCAAACGTGTGGAGCAGCCATAAGAGATATCAGCTATGGGTCGCCATTTTGTTTTTCAATTTCATTGTTATTTATACCTGCGTTCTATATTTTTACATACATACATACAAATTTGTATGACAGTGTAAACATACAAAGCGCATGTATGACTCTGACTGTACTTACATAACTTGTAAGTTCATAACATTTGACCCAATCGACCTGTCAAAGGTCATGGCCTCATTCAACTCTTATCTAACACTATTAAATAAATATCACCTCTAAAATCTAGCGCACAAAGTTCATATTCACATTACGTAATAACCAAACATTTTGCTAAGCTAATTTAAACTCTAAAGTGTTAGAGATAAGGTTCGGTGTCAGGATTGTTGTGAGGTTGTTTCCGCATATCACCTACATGGATTGAGTAACTATTGGTTGCGTATTTGAGAGATTGTTTGTTTTAAATCACTTCCGAATTAGTTTTGGGTCAAGAATTAAATAGAATATAATACTGCCCTACTAAGCATAATGGCGATATCTCAGACAAAACATCTGTAGAAATTGCAACCTAGTTACAAACAGAAGAGAGTTGAATCTGCTTTGGCTATTGAATTTAGTTATTGCATTTTTGCTTAGGAGGGCAGTATAGTGGTTATTTTTATTTGTCACTAATAACGTCGTAAGGCCCAGGGTGCAATACGATGTACATAATCAAGGCAATTTAATTTGAACTGTGTTCCAATGGGAATAGGTTTATTTTCCTATATTCATATACTGAAAATGTCATTATCGAACAAACGTAATTGAACTTTATTGCCTTGACGGTAGATTCAAAGTCCCACTCACAAAAAACTACCTGTTTTTAGTATGGTGGGCCTTACGAGGTTAAGTTTGTTTAAAAAAACGAACGCCACATGGACGGCAACTACCTTAAATATTGGAAATAGCAAGTTCTACGCAAAGGACTTACTTTTATTAAAAAAAACTGCATTATTGGATTGTAAAAAATCCTCTTTTAACCGGGAATCGAACTGGTCGATTATGACAAAACAATAAAGTCATGTTTTATGATACAGATCCAAAGCGTCATTGATAGCGATCATTTATGTCTATAACACATACACCTTTAAATTAAATAAACACCGTAAAAACCCTTCTTTATTATTTTGTCATATTCGACCAGTTCGATTTCCGGTTAAGGCCGGTCATTTTTTAAAAATCCATTAATGCAGTAATACATACATACATACATACATAATCTCACGCCCTCGTTCCCAGAGCGGGGTAGGCAGAGCTACAGAATTACAAACATCTCTAAAAACTTGTTGATAATTCTATAACCACAATTTGCACAATTAGGCTAAGATGTTTACCAGCGTATTAGTGACAGGTTGCAAGCCCATCGCCTAACAGTACTACAAGCCTTTATTCCCTTAGTCGTCTCTTACGACATCCACGGGAAGACATGGAGTGGCACTATTCTAACTCGGCAACCACACGAGGAATGCAGTAATAATTGTTTTATAAATAAAAGTAAGTCTCCTTTGCGTAGAATTTGCTATTTCCAATATTTAAGGTAGTTGCCGTCCATGAGGCGTTCTTTTTTTCCACCCTGTATACTTACCCGCCTGTCTCCCAATGGGTTAGGCTGAGACTACGGAACGCCAGGTGCCCCGGTCTAAACATGCAACTTTCGCTTCCTCTACATTCATCACCCTCGTCATACTCGTACGTCGGTTTCGGTTGATTTGGCCCTTATTCAGTACATCGCGATTCTATTTATCTATAATTTTTTTGAAGTGATAACTTCTTATTAGAGGGTAGAACGCTACGTTACGTAACGCGTTACGGCACCAGCATAAAGGGAGTATAAAAACAGCTAATAGTACTCTTCGCACCTGTTACAAATGTCCTTCGTTAAAAAGAGAAGTCTATATATGACCTCTTTCAACAGTGTACCACTTTTTAGGTTTGTTAGTGTGTGTCACTCTGCATTAGTGTGCGTAAGTTTGCAGTCAGTTAAACAATTTCAATATCAAATAGTTCAACTTAGATTAGTTTAAGTTATCCTCGTAAGGCCCAGTGTGCAACAGGATGTACATAATCAAGGCAATTTAATTTGAACTGTGTTACAATTAGAATAAGGTTTATTTTCTTATATTCATAAACTGAAAATGGCTTTATAGAACAAGCGAAATTGAACTTTATTGCGGTGCTGCTTGATTCAAAGTCGTACTGACAAAAAACTCCCTGTTTGCAGTATGGTGGGCCTTACGAGGTTATCACTTCAGTCGGGCGTCCCGAGACGCACACGTTTTTTTTATTATAAAGAGGAAAGATTTTTATTTTTGTATGTTTGTAACGAATAAAGTCAAAAACTACTGGAACGAAAAGTCATATTAAATCTTACGATGGTTTAAGTTGAAATATTTAAATTGGTATCTATTTTCAATTTCGTTTTATATTTAATTAAATTATATCATTATAATTCCCTCGTGCCTCGTGTGGTTGCCGAGTTAGAATAGTGCCACTCCATGTCTTCCCGTGGATGTCGTAAGAGGCGACTAAGGGAATAAAGGCTTGTAGTACTGTTAGGCGATGGGCTTGCAACCTGTCACTAATACGCTGGTAAACATCTTAGCCTAATTGTGCAAATTGTGGTTATAGAATTATCAACAAGTTTTTAGAGATGTTTGTAATTCTTTAGCTCTGCCTACCCCACTCTGGGAACGAAGGCGTGAGATTATGTATGTATTTATGTATATCATTATACATCTAGTACAAACGTCAAAATTATAAAAATAAAATGAATACAACTTTAAGACGGCGGAGACCTTTATGTGAATTCTTTTTGTTAGAAGCTTTTGAATGAGCTTTTGACGACGTGCTTTGAAGGGTCGTTGGCTCGAGCTTACGAAAGCTCCGGGAATGCAGCGTGTTTACATATTTAGAGAAATACGGTGCTTCTTATGCAACGAGCTTTTAGACGAGCTTATGACGAAATCTATTAACGGGACATGACCAAAGTATGAAGATTAAAACTGTTTTTATATTTATTTGATTTGTTATTATTAGAAATCATGAATATGCGATAGAAGTTAAGATCTAAATATGTACAGATGTAGTGAAATTTCTTTTTACATCGTATTTTCTCGGAAATGTTCGTATTTGTCATGCTACTTCAGTCTGAGTCAGTACCCATCAAGACAACGTGGGGGAACGTCGCATCGCGAGAGTGATAATCGATATGGAGTGGTTAATACCAGAGTATGTTTTTATTCATTAAGATTAAGTTTGTTTTCAGTTCTTTTTAATATTCATGCCGAAAGCATTACGATCTGGGAAACGTTTACATCGGCAAGCCTGTGAAATTATTTTCAACATTTATTTATATTTCTTCTTGTTTACCTACACCTAATTTCTATATAATAGATCATGGTGGTTTTAACATCTCGGTGTTATATACTTCAATCTCGTGATTTGACATTTGACACTGATAACTAAAGTACTCTATTTATTTAATACAAACATGTCACTTAATAATTTAATAATTCATAGACACGTCGGCATCATTCGGAAGTAGACGTGAGTTCCGAGTTTTTACGATGTGAAAGGATTATTCACTAGATCTGTATATAAAAGAAGAAGAAATTGACGGACATATCAACGCACAGCCCAAACCGCT
The DNA here is from genome assembly GCA_946894065.1 of Acleris literana. Classification (NCBI taxonomy): domain Eukaryota; kingdom Metazoa; phylum Arthropoda; class Insecta; order Lepidoptera; family Tortricidae; genus Acleris; species Acleris literana. The sequence continues at coordinate 4,217,198 of OX335696.1, forward strand.
GGGTCTAGAGATTCCAAATTTGGCACGTAGGCTCCTTATGAGGTCTATGGGTGCACTAAGAAAGGAATTTTCGAAAATCAACCCCCAACGGGAAGAAGTAGGGGAAGTAGCGGGAAATGAATTCTACGCGTTCAAAGTCGTGAGTGTCCTCTAAAACAATAAAAAAATTAAAACTTTATTTGTTAGGCTAGGTGGTAGTGACCCTGCTTACAAAGTTCGATTCCCGGTATGGGCAAAGGGGTTTGGGTAAAAGTGTTGTCATTTGTAAAATTCATAAATTTTCAAGGTGTGCGGCCATTCGTAAAAGTGGTAAATTATGATAGAATTATTAAAAATAAACATATTTTGTTATGTATTGTAATACTCTTAAGTGCATCGGAGCCGAGATATTTAAATATTTATACTTGGGCGTACTTTTGTACTAAAAACTGAACACTTAAATCTTTAAAATCTCCGCTCCGATATTATTTACCGCCATAAATTATATATATCTATGTGTATTTAGAGGTCCTCTAAATAACTATGCAAAAATCATCCGTGGCCGCTGAAAAAAAAAATGACAATATTCTTCAAAAAAAAATACCCAATGCCCTTTGTGATGATGAGCTAGTATTTGATTCTGAACCTTGAATGTTACCCTTAGGCCTTTATTCTATTGGATATAACTATATCGCCTTTGACGTGTTATAGTATTGTTAACTCGGCCGCCATTACTGTCAAGTAAACAAGAGCTATCAAAACGTTGACAATACGATATCAGATCAAAAGCGATATAGTTTTACAATTTAAAATAGAGCCTGTAACTATCAGTATAATATTATAATATTATAATTATGTAATAAACTACATGATTCCATTAAAATTAAGTTACTAAATATATGAATAGTTTACGTGATCGTTTCAAACGCTTCGTTGGCCGCCGTCCTTAGCGATAGTAATATAATATGACAACATCGTTATACAGACATTAAATCTAGCGGTACTTAAGGGGCATATAGCTCTTGTTTAAAAAAATCTGTGTCCCATATGTTTAGCATATACAGGGTGCCGTTGAGCTTAAAGCTTTAAGGGGACTATATATTTAAGGAGTAGATTAATAGGGTATATATATGACTTTTATTAACAGCTTCAATAAAAGCTGATTCATGTAACAAACAGATGAGTTTTTTTTTGAATAGCTATAAAAATAACTAAGATATAAGCAACCAAGATTTATTCCTATCTATTTCTAGCAAAACAGAATTTAACATGTAGTTTATATGGCCTGACATGACGTCACAGTGCATATCGGATCTCTCTGTCTAATCGCTGTCTAATTAGCATTTTAAAATGCTTGTATCATCCGTATTTCTTGACCGATTTTAATTTTAATTTCACTTTTGGTGACCTCTTTTACGGTATTTCCATATTTTAAGAAATGCGATTTAAAAATTCATGCATATTCCCTATTATTGTTGTTTTTTTTAAATCAATTTAAAAAAAAATGCGCTAAGTCTGAACTCAGTTTAGAGAGCCCGTTGATGTCTGTTATATGAAAGACTTCAACGGGTGCTGTATCATGTTTCTGAACTTATCATAAAAAAACGACTAAAACTTGCCAATTTCATTTTAAAAAATAAATTAGAAAAAACTCCTGGGACTGTATTCGACTGGCGCTAAACCATATTGATTTTGACATTGTTATCATATCGTCAACGTTATGATAGCTTTTATTTGCTTGACAGTAAATACCAGCTAAGTTAGAAACAATACTATAAAATGCCAAAAGAAAATGGTTTTATAATATGTCCATTATTGTCCATATGGGCTATACCGTCCCTTTACTTTCTCAACCTCGTATCTGATCGAATAGTTATATAGAATAACTTTAACAAATAGCAAGCTTTCACAACCCGACTGTTGCTAACCAACTTTAAATCGTTATAAATCCTAAATGATCATTCAAAATGAAAAATGATGAAAGAAACCTAAAGATGATTTTCAAATCCCTATTCAATGATACCCCACTTGTCATACTTGGTCGACTTTTTTTTTATATACACAATTTGGCGTCTGGTTGCCGCCATATTGAATTTTGATTACTGTCATATCTTCAGTGACACTCACCAGATTAAGACAAATCGATTGACATAAGAATCATCAAAATCGGACAACGGGTTTAGTTTTTATAGTGCCTCCTCCTTCGGCAGTCGGGTAAAAAACACTCTTGTTCCAAGGTTCATAAAGAGTACTTTCCTATCAAAATATTCGACGAATAAGAGGGTAAGAGACGATATTGTTTATCCTGTTATCGTATTGTCAACGTTTTGATTGTTCTTGTTTATTTGACAGTAAGGGTGCGGCTCTACTGAGGCGGAGACGAGAGGAGCGGAGCGGAGCTGTGCCAATATTAACCAATAGAAGGCGCATGCGGTCACGTCGGGCGCGCCTTGCGCACGTTAGTTTAGATTCTATTGGTTAATATTGGCACAGCTCCGCCCCGCTCCGCTCATCTCCGCCGCAGTGGAGCCGCCCCCTAAAGGCGGCCCAGTTAAAAAAAAATACATGTAGAAAAAAGTAAAATAAGGCTTCTAGTGATTTAATACAATAACAATCAACGAAACAGTTTCATAACATCATAAGAGAATTATATTACATATTTGAGGCTATTATGTCATTGTTTATGTTATATAATATATTAAAGTATAATTATGTAAATGGCACTTCCGTTAATAAGAACAATAAGGCTTTTTAAATGTTTAAAGTTATTCAAATATATGTAATTGAAGTTACTAAGATAGAATATAAATATTAATTATGTAATAATGGTTATGAGCGATTGTATATTCAGTAATGTGGTTATTCCACCATCTTATCAGGTGCTTACAAGCAGCAGTGTTCGGATTGTCGTGTTCCGGTGTGGGGATTAGGCTTCCGGTGAAATGACTAGCATAAGGGCATTCATTTGACGACGCGTTGGCTTAGTTGGTAGTGACCCTGTGTAACCTCCCAAGCTACCTAACTAAACCTAAGCACCAAAAACCGACGTCATACCCTACTCTGCCGCGCTATTCCCTAAGAAAACTTTTAGAATTGATCTAGTTTGTAGCAAATACGGAATTGTAATGGCCGAGTGATCTGTCTAGGGATAAAAGAACTAGAATCCTACGTCATAACCCGAAATGTAACCCAAATACTTTTGAGAAGTGGCTACTGAGTGGAACAATCCTACAAAAGCTAGAAAAAACATGTTAGGATCTCCTGAACCAACCTAAGGAAAATATAACTCAAACAATTTGGAAATCTAATTAACACTGAGGAAAGGAAACTATCGAGCTGTTTGTAGAATGAGATTATGGGAGTGAAAATGAACTAAAAACTTAGTACATGTTTGGAAAACATGTAAGGTTTGCGCTAACGGTAGAGCCCCACACCCGCTCTGGAGCTGGTAGTGCCCCCTGGCTATCGCCAGACCTATGAGACTCGTCACCAGACTGGGTATCCCTCTAGCGCGATCTAAGATGCTAAGATGATACTAAAGTTATTCCTTATTTTTTGTATGTCTGTCGATCAGTAGTCTCTGTCAAGCTAGGGGTCAAGAGGAAACCCTCTATAGAGTGCGTAGTTTGTGATTGTTTCTTTTCTTAACTTTTATTTTAGAAGACAAGCACTCTGATAGGGCAATACTTTAAATAGCCAAAGAGAAAATATTATGAAGGACTTGATATATGAATGAATGGAAGGTGGAAAAGATAGCTTAAGTAGTATATCCTTGGAAAACAGGTACATCAAGCAATTAATTCAAGCTTTGGGCATTACTTTCGCCTCTCTTGTATTTCCGTAGGAAGTTTAAATTACTGTATTGTCCGTAGACTTGAATGATCATTTTCTTATATCAGTTTCTCAGGGACAGCGTTCAGCGAGACCTTGATCTTCATCTGAACTTCGATTCATCAATCGATGTATGAGATCCTGAACACTAGAACGTTCATGTCAATGGGACTTTCCGCCAGATAAATATATCAGTTTGATTTTCTTTATTACATGAATTTCTTAATTGCAAGATGAACAGATCCAGAAGTTGAAAGGATGTACTGTACTCTACAATAAAAGCTGAAAATAAATGATTAAAAACATAAACCAAATTAGTGGTATCCGCACGAGAATAAATTATACTGGTTCACAAAAACTGATACAGATGGATACTTCCCTGAATTTCTGCCTCTACCGCATGCCTTACTGGCTAACATTATCCGATTTCGTAGCGCGAAAATGGATTCGTGTACACTTTATTTACTAATTCTTTTAAATAATCTTTTTCATGTTTTTCTGTTCCCCATTTTTTCTTGTTTTTTTTTTTTCCATCCTCTTATTTTTTTTCTCCCGTCCGTCAAAAAAACCATCGCTAAACCTATTGCAAAGGTTTTGCTTGCTATCCAAGATAAAAAAACTCCTTCATCCAAAACCTAATTAAAAACTTAGATATTATGGAGGCGTTACATTATTTATAACAGAAAGTCTACTTCTTTATGCTCTATCTCTATAAAATTATATATTTGTGAAAGGGACAGACGACTATGGCAAAGTCGTAGTGTCACAGCCAACCCCCAAAATTTGCACAGATGAGACGACAGTTTCACCGGAGTAAATTTTCAAACTAATTTAATTCACAAATATTATGAACTACCAATGTGTCAACACTATCTCTCAATTGTAAAATCCATTACAATAATGGTGTGGTGTGTATTGATACCAATAGAATAGAAGTTGATCTTAAGGTTTAACTCTCAACCTGTCGATATCCAACCATGAACTATCATCACTCTTCGCAAGGAACACCTGGTCTCCCCAAGAGGAACTTGGGTTGTCAATCCAAATCAACTCTAGTAGTAGAATCTTACCCCTTCACAACAATTCGGCGACCACATTGCTCGGTCTGTGAATTTGACCTACATTGCCCAGGCCATAAGTGAACTGGTAAATTCCCCCCTCTAAAAACCGGGTGCCTTTGATAGCTAAAATGCTAACAGCCCAATAATCAGCATACCCAAGCTAAAAGTCAGTCCCCATTATCAACATCCATCCTTTGGAGCATGAGCAGTTGACGAAATTGACACTAACCATTGCAGTCGGCCGGTTAAGTATGCGTTTTCTGTGAAATCAGATTTACTTCAAATTTTAACGTTTGGATCTAAACTAACACTTATTCACAGATAACACATTGTTAAGTGTTGCGTCTTGAGATGTAGTATTAACAAATCGATTGAACCATTTGATCGAAAGATTTAGGAACATGCATAATCGGAGAGCCGAAATAAACCTTTAAGCACAAGAAAATAACTAGCATTTTATTCATATTTTAACCCAAATGTTTTTTTTTAAATGTAGTGTGTCTTTCAACCAAAAGAGCTTTGATTAAACTTAGAGTGAAGACTCCCAACTTGCAAAATAATTTAGTAGTGAACAAGTTATATCCCATCAAGGATAACCAATTTCACAAAGGGAACAGGGTTGCGAGGCCTGTCAACGCTAGTCGTAACCTGATAGCCCGCCGGTTGTCTGTACGGGTTCCTCCGCCAGGTCCGGAAGGTCTTCAGGTCCCTTCGCAAAACGGATTAACTTTAATAGATAAGGACATCAAGTGGGCAGTAACTAAACTATTCAAATTAAGACCAACAATCGAAGAGAAATAAAACTCTCTTGGAGCATGTAGAGTCGCCGAAGAATATTCATCATAGCCTTAGCTTCTTGTATAGTATGGCACTTCTGTAAGGCAGTTTAAACTCTGCAAAGATTGTCAGCTGACCTATCCTAACTCCAAACACTACAAAAGCCCTTTTGTACCGTGTAATGCCTTGGGATCAAATATCAATAAAACGTTTCCATTTTTATTGAAACCATTGCATTGTTTGAGTTCATCCCCAACCTATAGCGAAAACTAAACCAAGCGCTCACTTACAAAATCTGCTCTCAAACTCTAAAGAAAATAACACTCCTCCAATCTCATTAGGGCCCTTTAAATGCAGAATCATCAAACATTCCCCCAAACAATACACTAGTCCAAACAAAATGGAACTTCTTTGAGCATATACTCATAGACTTAACTTTAATAGAACTAATATTATTATATATTTAAATTATTTTTTTATTGCACAATGTTATAAATGACAGACGAAAGTCAATTGGCATGCTCTAACCATTGCACCCCTCAAACCTCCAAATTTTCATATATATTTTTAAAATTCTTACAGTAAGAAAAGTCGTATGTCCCCTTCAATGACTAAATGGATTAAAATATTTTAAAGAAATGGATTATATGCCACCAATTTTTAACAAAAACAATGAATAAATATGAATATGAATAAATTCGAAAAAGGAATAAAAAAGAAATTAACCTCATTAGTTAAGTATTTAGTTTGCTAGATAACAAACATACATTTAACAGCAATCCTGATTCCTGACCAACCCCCCCTTAGATCAGATTTTGAAACGTTTAATACCCCTAAATAACTTTGCGCATACGTAGCTATAAGATTCAAAATCTTCCTTTACGAAAAACATCAAATATTACTGAACTTGAAATAAAAAGTTTAGGTTGAGTCCGTTGAGTCCATTTCCACTCATTGAATTATATCCACTATTTTCTGCATAATAAAAACAGTTTCTCATAAAGAATAGGAAACAAAATTATTTACTGATCCGGTTTTGATAAAATGCTGACAAATCATGAAGTATCTTTACTTTTTAACGATTGTCCAAATTCAAATAAACAAATTAAAATAAACTATGTGTAAAATCCCCCTCAATTTAACTTTGTGAACAGCTAAAAAATATAGACGAACTAACAACCAAACACTACTATAACATCAAATTGAAGGTAAATAATGACAACTAAACTACTTCCTTCCCTATTCAAACTGCAGCTATAATCCTATTTAAATTGAATCTCCCAAAAAATACCTCAAAATGTACTAATAGAAATAATGTATTCGCCTAATTAAGATAAAAGCCTCAAGTTAAAGCAAATTTTCCGCTGAACTACCCTACAACAAATCCTCGAATCGTAGGTAATCAACCCAGAGCACACATGACAGATTTGACAGCAGGTTAAAGAATAAAAATAACTAGAAACGACACTCGCAAAAAAGTAAATGTTTAATGTTTTAATACTATGAAGAAGATCAAGATTTAATTACTTAATAGTCTCAATTCGTCTCTTAAAAACAGTCGAAATAAAAGATCGGTAATCAAACCGTCAGACTTAAACGAACAAATATTAGATACTTCCTTAAAACATAATATTTTAAATTATATTAAAGTGGATTTAATTTTAATATAAGTAAATACCTATTTAAAATTTCAGGCTTTTATTTTAAATTTAGAAACTCCCATTTAATATTGGAAACACCCTAAAATAATATAAGGTATTTATGTAAAAATAAATCAGCAAACTTTATACCTGTAAATAATACATATTCCTACTCATATTAACCAGAAATCAATTAAGTAATATATATTTTTTAGATACTTAGTTGAGATCAAAAGATTTGACATATAAAGAATTCCATTCAAAAGTACTATCCGTAAATAATTAATCTTTAACAGCAAAGTTTCCAAATATCACTAATATTATCTTCACTACACAGTACAAAACAAAGTCGCCTCCCGCTGTCCGTCCGTCCCCATGTACACTCAGATCCCCAAAACCACGCAACGGATACCGATGCGGTTCCTTCAATAGACAGGAGTGATTCAAGAGGAAGGCCCTACGCACAACAAGTTTTGGACCATACGGGTACCACAGAAAACCGGCACAAACCAAAGCGAAGCAAAGGCGGGTCACTAGTGTTGAAATAACTCTTAAATTCTAAGATTAACTATTTAAACAAATATAGTTTAACAACCCCCCAAGTGAAAGACTTTTAAATTTTGAAAATAAAATATAACTAACGTTTACTGGTATCGAACCCAGACCCTAAAATAAACAATGAATCACATACCGGAGAGCTTAATAGGTACCTCCGAATCCAAGAATCCGTCGCGTGGCGCCTCTGTGTAAATGTATCTGTTTGTTTGGCGTTTCTATCTCCATAAATGTTCGGTATTCCCGTTTCAGATTCTAACTAGGTAGTACTTAAATAAGGAATATTAATAAAATATTTTATTTTTATCTACGTTATTTCTATTATCTACATTCTATTAACTACATTCCTTAGACTACGAGTATTATGATGATACTAACTCTACTCTATCCAAACAGTCACAGCATCTATGATATTCTAAATTAACTATGACAACCGGTAAACAGTTTATGTAAACTTCACTAGCTAGCCAACTAAAAGAACAGCGTCATCTATAACATTTTGAATGAAATACGTTGTATGTTAATCTTGGCTATTTAGTACGATTTTCAAGAACTACTACAGATGGCTTAACCGAAAATAATTTAAAAAACTTCAAAGAAGAATATATAATACTAAATGCTTTACGTCACTAACTAACAAACCTTTTGTTATCTACATTTATTTTTAACAGATTTTCCTAAATACTCCATTCTAACAAACCAAATGACCAAATGCTACTCTCTAATAAGTAAACTTCGGTATCAACACTCAACCTTCACGGCACCCCGGAATGGTAGCAAAAAAAAGTAATACATTCGGTTATTTAATGAATAATTACCTACGTTTATTTTCCGTGTTACTTTTTAACTTAAGTATGCTGCAGCTAACTGAACCCAAATTTATGTAGTTCTTATACTTAAGAGGTTTTATTCTAAATAATGACAAAGAACCTTAATACTCATTTTGCATTCGAAAAATTATATTTGCAAAATAGGTAACAAATGTCAATTTAATTGTCACATCAAATAAATATTAGTCAGTGCGAAAGGTCTTTTAGGCATTGAAAATGTATATATTATAACAGAAGTCAAAGGTTGACAGCAAAACCCATGGAATAAATCTAAGTAATTAATTCAAAACCTTTAATACATCTTTAGCGTTTCTTTCCGTTTATAAAAATAAAGGTTCCAAATACTAAATGTATTTGCTTGTATTTGTTTTTCTGTAAACCGTACCCCGCTTCGAAATCTGAATGTTGATATCGATGCTTGGTAATAAGGATAAGAACAATAAGGCAATTTTATTCCTGACAAATACACATAACTACAAATACCTCAGACTAACAATCGTGATCGCTACTGGTATGGTAGATTACCGCGAAATCTCCAGAACACGAAATCTTTCTAACAGTCGTCTGGACACTCGACACGACATTGACTATCACGTTGACTATCACAAACCGTGGCACGCGTATTACAACCGCAACGTAGTGCACGCGAAGCGATCGCAGCGAAGCGTACGCAGCTAGAAAATCGTCAGACTGCATCTACGTGTGCGTTCCACCATCGCATAGTTAATGCTGTCGACGACGAAGCAGTCGAGTTTGGCTCCACCAGTGCAGCGCCCGCCAGCCCCATAAAATCTTCCATTTGACTCGCCAAGCTGCTCTAACATTAATACTAGGGACAAAAAGCTCCTTCATCCTGTTTTTTCTGGGAAAAGCTAAAAGGGAATGCGTGACGAACCTACCTATCTACTCATTACATAAAACAAAATAAAATAAATACATACTACACAGATAGAAATAATATTTTATCAACAAAGAACAACAAGAAGAGAGAAGTCTGATCTCTTTCTCTGTTACTCCTATGGCTCGTACAATTCTATATTAGAAAATACAACAGAATATGTACAATTCAAAATTGCTATTTTATTATTTTAAATAAATATTCCAGTTATTTTTTAATTAAACTGTAATGTATTTTTAAAATTTTCTCTACCAAAAATATTTACAACCTAACGAATGTTTACTGCAAAGTTCTACCTACAACCTTCTTGTTGCAACTCTGTGGTAAGGAGAGGAAAAAGCAAACTACTCTAAAGTCCGTGACTACATTTCTTACCTGTCATAAACGTCTAAGTGAAAATCATGTCCGTCTATTTTATTTATTTCTATATGTAGATACGACAGTGAAAAATATAAATAAATATCGTCCATCGCGCAATTAGCAAATGCAAATGGAAAAGAAGTTTGATAAGAGTGTACTGCGCTAAAATAAAGGAATCATCGCTGCACGTAACGTCGAAGATACACGCTGTGATATCATCTGGATCTGTTCAACTAATAGACTTCTCCTGGACCTTGGAATGCAAATAATCGTAATAAACCGCGATACGAACGGCCTATCATGATAAGCCCACAACCAGACTGCCGGCAGCTCCGAACTACAGCCCTACAATGAACTAACTATCTCCATCTCAGTGCTCAGACTCCGAAGCATTTTGAGAGCCCAGAAGTATAAGAGCAGCGACTACAGCTGCCTGTCCACTCAAGAAAGCCTGAAACATTCAAAGTCAGCTAAAGCATTTTCCCTGTAATAATTTAATACATAAAGTGTAATTAAATTTAAAGTTTTAGTTTTATTCATGTTATTATTTCCTTGCTAATATTAAAGGGTATGTTCATTACATAACGTTTAAACGACTCAACGCGACAAACGATTAAACTCAGCGGTCAGCAACCTTTTGGCAGGCAAGGTCCACAAGGTGGCAAAATAAACGAAAGGTCGCTGCACTTGTGATATTAACCCTAGAAGCCCAATATACCTATAAGTATACAATTATTTAACAAACATTCACGGGCCGCAAGTAAGACGTCCGCGGGCCGCATGTTGCCGTCCACTGATTAAACTACAATTTACCAGAAGAATGCTAGACTAACAATTAATAAATTAGTACTGGGTCGTTTTAACGCTAAGAAAAAGATTTCTTACTAATCCTTAAGTGAAATTAAAGTGACAAGGTACTTCGTATTAAGGCTATCACACACAAAGCCGATAAACGCTGATTACTGCTAGAACAAAAAAACGAATATTTATGAACATGGCAAGCTTACAAACATTAACAATTGAATATTATGCAAACAAATTAAGTTTTACTATAAAAGTAAAGTAATGTAAAGCTATTGAAAAGTCAACAGATTGGGAGCAAATTATAACTACTAATATTATAATTATGTTATAGCAACCCCCAGCCCGAATAAGTCCCTTAGCTACATCTAAATTTTGAATAGTGTAATAAAGGTTTGCGGTAGTAAGTATTGATTTGCGTTTTCTCTGCGTTTAACTGCTCGCTGTGTGTAACTGCCTTAAGACTAATAATATTTTTCGATGATCAACAAACTGCAAGAGGTATTTTTTAAGAACTCCTAAGAAATTTAAAAATACCTTTTGTCTGTTTTCTTACCTTTTATCTACCTTTTGTAAAATCTATTTTCCTATCATGTACAAAGTGTATCCACTTCTCTCCTTTTTTCACGGTAACAAATTGGTGTCTTCAGACACCCCTCGCTTTACTTACAAACCAGATCAATTGCAACAAACAACTACTACAGCGCGGCACGGTACGATCCTGGTCGCAGCGACAAATTGTAACCTCCCAAGCTACCTAACTAAACCTAAGCACCAAAAACCGACGTCATACCCTACTCTGCCGCGCTATTCCCTAAGAAAACTTTTAGAATTGATCTAGTTTGTAGCAAATACGGAATTGTAATGGCCGAGTGATCTGTCTAGGGATAAAAGAACTAGAATCCTACGTCATAACCCGAAATGTAACCCAAATACTTTTGAGAAGTGGCTACTGAGTGGAACAATCCTACAAAAGCTAGAAAAAACATGTTAGGATCTCCTGAACCAACCTAAGGAAAATATAACTCAAACAATTTGGAAATCTAATTAACACTGAGGAAAGGAAACTATCGAGCTGTTTGTAGAATGAGATTATGGGAGTGAAAATGAACTAAAAACTTAGTACATGTTTGGAAAACATGTAAGGTTTGCGCTAACGGTAGAGCCCCACACCCGCTCTGGAGCTGGTAGTGCCCCCTGGCTATCGCCAGACCTATGAGACTCGTCACCAGACTGGGTATCCCTCTAGCGCGATCTAAGATGCTAAGATGATACTAAAGGAATTCCTTATTTTTTGTATGTCTGTCGATCAGTAGTCTCTGTCAAGCTAGGGGTCAAGAGGAAACCCTCTATAGAGTGCGTAGTTTGTGATTGTTTCTTTTCTTAACTTTTATTTTAGAAGACAAGCACTCTGATAGGGCAATACTTTAAATAGCCAAAGAGAAAATATTATGAAGGACTTGATATATGAATGAATGGAAGGTGGAAAAGATAGCTTAAGTAGTATATCCTTGGAAAACAGGTACATCAAGCAATTAATTCAAGCTTTGGGCATTACTTTCGCCTCTCTTGTATTTCCGTAGGAAGTTTAAATTACTGTATTGTCCGTAGACTTGAATGATCATTTTCTTATATCAGTTTCTCAGGGACAGCGTTCAGCGAGACCTTGATCTTCATCTGAACTTCGATTCATCAATCGATGTATGAGATCCTGAACACTAGAACGTTCATGTCAATGGGACTTTCCGCCAGATAAATATATCAGTTTGATTTTCTTTATTACATGAATTTCTTAATTGCAAGATGAACAGATCCAGAAGTTGAAAGGATGTACTGTACTCTACAATAAAAGCTGAAAATAAATGATTAAAAACATAAACCAAATTAGTGGTATCCGCACGAGAATAAATTATACTGGTTCACAAAAACTGATACAGATGGATACTTCCCTGAATTTCTGCCTCTACCGCATGCCTTACTGGCTAACATTATCCGATTTCGTAGCGCGAAAATGGATTCGTGTACACTTTATTTACTAATTCTTTTAAATAATCTTTTTCATGTTTTTCTGTTCCCCATTTTTTCTTGTTTTTTTTTTTCCATCCTCTTTTTTTTTTTCTCCCGTCCGTCAAAAAAACCATCGCTAAACCTATTGCAAAGGTTTTGCTTGCTATCCAAGATAAAAAACTCCTTCATCCAAAACCTAATTAAAAACTTAGATATTATGGAGGCGTTACATTATTTATAACAGAAAGTCTACTTCTTTATGCTCTATCTCTATAAAATTATATATTTGTGAAAGGGACAGACGACTATGGCAAAGTCGTAGTGTCACACCTGCCTACGAAGCTAGCGGTCCTGGGTTCGATTCCCGGTATGGGCAAATATTTGTGTGATGAGCACGAGTATTTGTTTCTGAGTCTTGGATGTTTTCTATGTATTCAAGTATATATTTCTCTATATAAGTATGTTCATCGTTGTCTAGTACCCATAGTACAAGCCAAGAGCTTAGTTTGGGACTAGGTCAATTGGTGTGACATTGTCCCCTGATATTTATTATATCACATTAAGTCCAGTTTAAGCCGTCCCCTTAACAGTTTTCACTGGCACGCGACAGGTTCTACCCGTCTCACTCGCGGCGTCTCGCTCTAGTCATTGACTTTATATCTAGAACTGCGCGTGCGATATTGATCCTAGCTAGATAAATAGATCAGGCCATCTGATGGTACTTAAGTGGGATCATAGACCGTTGAATTTTCAAGACTAAAATCTCAAGATTACAATCCTAAGACTTCAAATCGTTGCCAACCCTGAGGATCAAGATGGAATGCCTCTATGCTAGTAATTTCACCGGTTGTCTTATCCCCACACCGGAACACAGCAATGCGGACACTACTGCTTGGCGGTGGGTTAATGGATAAGATGATGGTAGCTAACCGGACCCTGCACAAGGTCCTACCACCACTAAAAATGTCAATACTATATTACTAGTCACTTATATAGAGAAATACATACTTAAATACATAGAAAACATCTATGACTCACGAACTAATACTCGCGCTCATCATACAAATATTTGCCCTTACCGGGATTTGAACCCAGGACCGCTAGCTTCGTAGGCAGGGTCACTACCAACCAGGTCAGCGCGCCGCGTATAGTTTAAATTACATTACTTATATAACATTTTATTAAACATCTTGGTTTGGTTTAGCAACAAATAATTAATATTATTTTATAATTCGATTGGTACTCAATATTATAAATAAATGAGTATGAGTGAGTTTGAGTGAGTATGATTTATTTATCTTGCGGCGTTTCTTCTCAGCAGTGGTCTTCTCTTGGGAAGCGCTGGTAGATTCTTGACGTGTAAAAGTGCCCGTGCGGCCTACTTACTGCATAAATTTCTTTTATCTTTTTTATCTTTTATGAAATCTACGGGCCGGTACAGACGGACTGCATTTGAACTGCAACCCAGCTGCAAAATGGCAGTTCGAGGGCAGTTCTGATGCAGTTGATGTAACTGCATTAAAACTGCAAACCAACTGCGCAGCCCGCTTAGACTGCACGCCAACTGCAAGCGGACTGCGCAGTTGGATTGCAGTTTTAATGCAGTTACATCAACTGCTTCAGAACTGCCCTCGAACTGCCATTTTGCAGCTGGATTGCAGTTCCAATGCAGTCCGTCTGAACCGGCCCTAACCTTGACGACTCCCATGCAATAACTCAGCTACCGTCTGTCGTAAGCGAAAACGCGGTACACCGCCATTTAACCCACGGAACGTAACCGCGTATCTAACATTTTGAACCGAAATTACAACAATTTGGTACATTTTGTAGTAATTGTATGATATTATGCCGCGCACGTGAAAGCGAGACGGTAGCGTGCGCAGAACAAGCTAAAGAAAAATATTTAAAAAGTAATCTAAATTGAAAAAAAATTGCGATACATGGAAGCAAAATGTAAACTTTAACTAACTACTTTTTTAAATCTAAAACATTGCTTAATCGCGTAAAAACATTATATATACCTCCTCGAAAAGTCGACCAAGTATGACAAGTGGGGTATCATTAAATAGGGATTTAAAAATCATCTTTAGGTTTCTTTCATCTTTTTTCATTTTGAATGATCATTTAGCATTTATAACGATTTAAAGTTGGTTAGCAACAGTCGGGTTTTGAAAGCTTGCTTTTTGTTAAAGTTATTGCGGAACGTTTTTGCGCGCAGATGAAGTATCTTTATACAAAATATCATTGTTTTTGCCCCGTAAAATAGAAACTGGTGCCTTGTCAGCCTTATGTGATTGTTTACCTTCACAAAGCCATAAAAAAAAATATTTTTTGCTGACGCTCCCACTTAGCGTCGTGTCGGTTACGCAACGCGTCCGTAGCGCACCCGCCATTGTTACAGAAACGCTAACGTCGTACGTTTCACCTTCTGCTTCTTTCGTTTCTGTTCCGCTGCCAAATATAAAAAAAGCGGTCAAGTGTGAGGGCCCCGTATTATACCCCGTGTATAGGGGATTGATTCTGATTTGAATTCGGTTTCGAATCAAATCAGCAACCCAACTCTCACTAGAATATTTGTTATTCAGGGTTTGTAACATAATCATATAGTGGTGGTAGGGGGAGCCGTTTATTTCCCATAATTTTATTGGTCATAATGTAATTGTTGACATAATTTTTGATAGTCATAATTTTTTATATCGCTGAAACTGTAAACTTTTCAGAAGTTCTGAAATATCTAACGTGTAGACAAGGCTAGGTTAGGTTAGGTTTGATTTATAAAAGTCCTGAAAAAGTAACAGTTTCTTTAAAAAAAACACGTTATGACTTGCGATGATTATGACCTAAAGCACATTATAACTAAAAATAATTATGTCAGTCAATATAGATCCGGTGGTAGGAACTTGTGCAGGGTCCGTCCGGGTCGCTACCACCATCTTATCCATTAACCCACCGCCAAGCAGTAGTGTTCGCATTGCTGTGTTCCGGTGTGGGGATATGACAACCGGGGAAATTACTAGCATAGAGGCATTCCATCTTAGTCCTCAGGGTTGGCAACGCATTTGAAGTCTTATGATTGCAGTTTTGAGATTGTAGTCTTCAGGTTTCAAATGTCTATGGGTCTCAGATCCCACTTACCATCAGGGGCCTGTTTTATAAGGCTACAAATTACAATTGACAGGTTACAAGTTTCCATTTGACACAACCTCGACCAATGACGACCAGCCATTTGAGCAGTGTTGCCAGTTTAGACCTGCAAAATTGTAACTTGTAGTTTTATAAAAGGTGGCCTAAGTGCTCGCGTGCCTTCTTCTTGCCATAAAAAAAATATATTGGACTAGGTCAATTGTATGAGATTGTACTTTTTATTTTAACCCAAGATCTTCGTCATTATTCATAATCACTTTTCAAACCATGTTTAATCCGCTACCATCCTAAATGTCGAAACGTCTGCGAATGGAAAGTGCATGACATCACTAGCCGGATTTAGTGCACGCGCGTGGCTTCGCTCGCTATTAATGGCCGCCTTTTTAGTGCTTGTGTGGCCCTTGCTAAATTAGGAAAAAAAAGCCTTACTTTTTTTTGGCTTGAAAATGGCGGACATGTTCAAGACTGTACACAAAAAATGGAGAAAATTAAGATGTCACAAATAAAAGACTTAAATACAAGTACCTACACTGTTCCAAATAAATTAGTTTTAAAAACATGATAAGTACTTAAAAATGCTTGCTTGGAATCGAATTAATTTTTGAATGACTATACATTGTATAAAGTATAAATGGTGTATATTGATTGATTTAAAAAAAAGGCCCTTTGGGCATCTGCGGACGCTCGTCTGTAAGAAGCCTTTAAAAGTAAAAACTTCCTAAACACCAACAATTTACCTAGAACACAAAATTTCAAATTAAGGGTTATCCCACATATATTATAAATGCAAAAGTTTGTGTGTGTTAGTTGGTCACACTCTCACGCTGCAACGGCTGGACGGATGTGGATGAAATTTGGAATGGAGATATCTTATACCTTAAATTAAAATCATAGGCCAATTTTCATCCCGGAAATATTAAAAGTTAATCGAAATCTAGGCCAGACGAAGTCGCTGGTATACATTAAATTAAGAAATACTTTTACCATTACAGCACTCATAGCCATGTTAAAATAACGTTAAAAAGATACAGTCATCAGAACGTTATAATGGCAGCATTATAGACGACTTTTCAATGGTGACTTTTTGTCTACTTTATTCCCACGAGATTTACTCATTAGGAGTCATGTCACGTAGCTCGGTGACTTTCCTCATTTAGATGTGACCTTCATGGGCCTTTGGTTGAATGAAAGTGATTTCACTGTTTTTTGATACCATTTTGTTTTTCTATTTTGTTCATATTGGTTTTGTTTTGTTGGTATTTTGTTGTGGCGCTGGTGTCTGACACCTCGGCGTTTTGCTGAGCCAGTGTCCGTTTTACTACCGTGAAGACACACATTACATGCTATCCCTGTTACCTTCAGTGATTTTTTTAATGACTAGTGACCCGCCCTCGCTTCGCTTCGGTTTATGCCAGTTTCCTGTAATACCCGTACATAATCCAAAACTAATTATACATAAAACCCTTCCTCTTGAATCACTCTATCTATTAAAAAAAAACTGCATCAAAATCCGTTGCGTAGTTTTAAAGAGCTAAGCATACATAGGGACAGACAGACAGCGGGAAGCGACTTTGTTTTATACTATGTAGTGATAGTGATTTGTATAGTAGTATGTCTTAGTGTTAGTGAATAAATGTCTTTCTTCTTTTAATTTTTTTAATGTTAGCTTAGTTGATTGTGCCCCTGTCTAAAAAGTCAAAAATCCCAAGTTTGAAGCCTTATAAGAACAAATGTTTGTGTGATAAGTGGGTTTTTTTTAAGTCTTAAAGGTCTTCGCATGTAATTGAGGGTTTATTTCTCTATATAAGTATTTATATCGTTGTCTAGTACCCATAGTACAAGCCTAGAGCTTAGTTTGGGACTAGGTCAATTGGTGTGACGTTGTCCACGGATGTTAATTTATTTAAATTATTGTTCTTTCTTTCTTCTATTCATCTATAATCGAATCCCCTTATTTCTTATCTTAGTAAAAATATGTTTTTTTAGTAACTGTCAAATTCCAATGTAATAAAAGATAAGGCCAAAATATTTTAAGCAACCTATCGTGATTGTAAATAAGGCGTTTGTTATTTTTTACTCTGAAAAAAAAAAGTGTCCAATGAAATGCAGCAACTTGGTAATTGTTGAAATCTATGTGTGGTGGTGACCACTTTACATCAGATAGCCTGTTTTTTGGCAAAGAGAAGGCACCTGATGGTAAGTGGGATCTGTGACCCATAGACATTTGCAATCTCAAAAATACAATCTTATGACTGCTATCCAAAGACCCTGAGGACTAAGATGGAATGCCTCTATGCTAGTAATGTCACCGGTTGTCTTATCCCCACACCGGAACACAGCAATGTGAATGCGGCTTGGCGATGGGTTAATGGATAAGACGGTGGTAGCGAACCAGATGGACCATAATAATAATTGTAATGTCTGTGTCGCCTTCCGTGTTTTCACCGAGCGGTCCCGACGGAAGACCAGCGTTGGCATTACAGCCAGCACATGCTGAGTTGGGCCCGTTTCGCAACAATTGCACTTATCTGTCGTTTCTTTTCCTTATTTTTTGTGTTATATTTATGTGTTATTGTTGTGAATAAATGTTTTCTATTCTATTCTATATACAGTCGAGTTCATAAATATGTATACACTTTAGTACCTTGTCACTTTAATTGCTGTTGCAATTCATTATGGCAGTTTAAACATGACATTAAATAGACAAGGTACTAAAGTCATCATGAAATATGAAATATGTTTTAGTCTCTGTATTTATTTATGTATTTATATTTATATATCTATATATATGTATATTATATGTGTGTATATCATGTGAGTACCTTCTGTAAGTACTTTTTGCGTGAAGTATGACTATTTTGTAAATATGTTCTTTCCTTTGTTTTCTGCCTTTCGTTTTCCGTGCACCACTTTTGTTACTTTCTGTTTGATTGTTTGGTTGACTGGTAGAGAATGCCATTAGGCATTAAGTCCGCCGTTTGTAATTTTTTTGTGCTTAATAATAGTTATGAACTTGACTGTACAAGCTCCTAGCAACACTAAAATCTACTCGTTTGTCTTTGATAGCTAAACAGACAGACAGACAGACAGACGGGCAACGAAGTGATCCTACAAAGGTTCCTTTTTTCTTTTAAGGTACGGAACCCTAAAAAAAAACTAAATTCGCCTGATAAAAAAATAAACCACTCCAAAAAGATGGCCACCCTGTTGTCAATTTGGGTCACTTTAAAAATCCTTGGCATTTTGATCTTTATTACCTGAGCTATAATGAACCCTTTATTTTTTATAAGAGTAATGTCAGTTACGTAAAATCGAAGGCAGGATACTGAGTCACTGGTGACATGATTTCGTCGCTTTGTACCGGTTGTTCGGCCATATTGTTTCGCAGATTGGGGTTTATTGGCACGTATTTAACAATAAATTTAAATTACGCCCACACCAATGCTTAAAAAACGGTGACGGTACGGAATCGCAGTGACGCGTCGTATCCGTACCGTTTTTATCGCATGCCCTCCACAGCGCTGCTTAAAATACGGTGTCGTTGCGTAAACAAAAGACGGGGTCATCGTAACAACATGGCGCCGTTTTTGACGCACTGTAATATACGCACCGTTATGCAGCGGTGTGGGGAGCGTGCGTCAAAAACGATACGGATACGACGCGTCACAGCGTTTCCGTACCGTCGCCGTATTTTAAGCAGCGGTGTGTGGAGCATGCGTCAAAAACGGTACTGATACGACGCGTCATTGCGATTCCGTGCCGTCACCGTATTTTAAGCAGCGGTGTGATCGCAGCTTTATAATAAAAACTTTTTTGACTGTATTTTTCATGTTTCGTTGACTGCTGTGCGGTGCTAAATACAGGGTGTGCAAAATGACTCATCCATACTTATTCATTCTTAGTTATATAAATGTGAAAGCAACTCTACCTGAATGTCTGTCTGTCTGGGACCGCTGAAACGATTTCGATGAAATTTGGTATGGAGATAGTTTGAATCCCTAGGAAGGATATAAGGCACCTATTACCCGTGATAAAGGACTTCTATGCGGATGGAGTTGCGAGCAACAGCTAGTTTATTTACCCAGTTTTTTGCCAGTGGGACTTTGAATGTACCTTCAAGGTAATAAAGTTCAATTCCGTTTGTTCGAAAATACCATTTTCAATTTATGAACAAAGAAAAATAAACTTTATTCCCATTGCAATACAGTTCAAATTAAATTGTCTTGATAAAGTACATCCTATTTCACACTGGGCCTTATGAGTTTATAATAAGATGGCATTTGTGGCGTTATCTATGAAAAGGGACCTTATTGTCGATGGCGCTTCCGCCATTATTAAAGATGCTCCGATATAAATACAACGTCGCGTGACGCAGTGCGGCGTAAGCGCCATCGACAATAAGGTCCCTTTTTTATAGATAACGGCACATTTATTGTTTTAATAATTTAGAAAAGCATCACTATTCCAAAGGTGACACCATAATGAAGTCATCTAATAAAAGTACTGGAGTATAACTAATAAAAGTTATGTTGTAACATTGTTGCACCTAAGTGTGTATTTCGTTTTTTTTATTAACGTTCACACGATAATTGTGCACTGTTTTTTAATGAATGTATTTTATCAATGTTTCCTTGTTTCAAAATAAAATATATTTACAGGGTGCTTTATTTGTCATAGGGAGACTGTGTGTGCCATTATAATAGAAAATCCAGAGTTATACAGAGTGTATCTTTTATAGAGGGTGATTAAATGGAGGAGTTACGAGGTCACTTTAAAGAGGTATTTTATGTTCAATAAATAAATAAATAACTATTAAAGGACACTCTCACACAAATTGACTTAGTCCCGAACTAGGCATGACCTATGGTTGCTGAAATGTAAATATGTGGCATTATCTATGTAAAGGGACCTTATTGTCGATGGCGCTTACGCCGCACTGCGTCCCGCGACGTTGTATTTATATCGGAGCATCTTTAATAATGGCGGAAGCGCCATCGAAAATAAGGTCCCTTTTCATAGATAACGTCCAATATACGTGTTAATTTGTTGATATGATTATTCTAGCAGAACGAAACAATCCAGGAAAACTGTTGCATCAAACTAGGAAATACTTAACACGTATGTAAATACAGGGGGAGTAAAATACGATAAATGCAATAGCGGATATTGATCGTGTAATCATTACGTTTCGTAATTTACGAGGGGCCTTCTCTTTTACAAGCTTTTAATTAGCAACGCTTGTTAGTCGTAGTGACTGATGAAGCGTGCGCGAAGAAATGTACGAAAGCAAGATTTAAACAAAACTTAATAAGATTCAATGTCGTGAAGATGACAGAACTATCAATTGCCCTACAGTTGACGAGATTATGAAGGAATAGAGTCGTACGATTTAAGTGATGTAGTTTGACGAGATTTATTAACCTTTAACCAACACACCTACATTTTACCACCTTTTTTAATATCACACCAAAATGTAAATATTTCATCACTGTTTATCATTCTCCATTTCAGGCATCATTCACGTTTAATTTTCATATTCACCCTATGTATTTTTTCTTATTTTAACTGTGTAAATAGTTACTATTGTCTTTTGAGTATCATCAAGAGCAGAAACGGGAGCGAATGTGTCAAAAATATACACCCTGTTTAGTATTTTGACTGTAAACTTAGTTGACGTTTTTGGAGCACCCTGTCGATCCGATTTTGTCTCTTGATTTTACAATCATCATCAAAAGTGCAGTGTCGCTTCTTCGTCAAAGTCGACATTGCAGTTTGCTGCTCATCTATCAGTTACCATGACGTCATTATTCATATTCTTTTTTTATTTACCACAGATGCCAACGATCCACATCGAGCTCGATACGACGAAATCCACAGAATGGACTTTAAAAACCAAAAACCAATTAGATTAGAAAAACCAATGTTCGTACAAACAGAAATCAAGCGGCCATTTTTAAAAAGAAATTCATTCGCCAACGCAACCGCAGACAAACTGTCTATGCTACCCAAATTTAAACCAATCACCGACGAGCAAATGCTAAGGATGCGTCACATATTAAAAGACATACCTAGTACAAAAATAGTGCCAAATAGTTCTAGTACAAATCTGGTGAGAAAGGGCCGTATTTTGGCTGATACTGCGCCGGAACAATCAAAGGTTGTCATAATCACTGATCCTCAGAAAGAGGATCGGCAGGATGAAAAAAAATGTCCCCAAGGAGGAACCTGTGAGTTTTTTTTCTACTGCTGGATGGTCGGGGGACTCTTAGAGGGGACCTGTGGAGGACTATTAAAGGGGTGTTGCCACAGAGTGGCTAAAGCTGGAATACTAGGAGTCCAGGACTCTAACAGCATTGATTACTCTGGCGAACTGAATTATGGTCCAGTCATAAACGATGAAAGTAAGTGAAACATTGGAGTATGTAGCTTGCACCACATTACAACAGAAGTACTAAACATTACAAACATGTCTCATTTGAGTAGTTTTAGGTCTTTAATTTGTCTTCTGGATCGTATATAATAGCATCGATAAAATTCGTATTCAAGCACCATCACGCTTAAGTTTGTAAGGATGTAACTGTCAAAATGTTAATAACAGTCTACATACATTTAGGAACAAAGTAACAAAAGCGGCCTGCACACATAAAGTTCGGACCGCGGGAAACGCCACGCGCCATTCCAATCTTCGCTCCGAATCGTACGTGTAAATGCAACTGTAATAGTAAAATAGTAAAAAATGTTTCGGAATGAAGATTGTAACGGCGCGTGGCGTTTCTCGCGGTCCGAACTTTACGTGTAAAGGCCGCTATAGGATGATGCCAAAGCAACATCCAAATATTCTTCGCCAATTTCTGGACTATACGCATTTGTACGCATGCTATTAGCCTATATACTGCTACATCAGGGTATGTCCTGAGTAAAAAATTAATAATTCTAATTAGTCCGTCAGTAAGATTATCAAAAAATATTGAACATGTATTTTTTGCTTTTTCAAATCAATCAAAATTGACAAATATAACGCGCATCAAAGTTCGGGAGTGGGGGCTCGTGACGTCACAGTGTGGTATAAAGTGTGCCACGGCGTGACGTCACGCGAAACTTCAACGCACTTTATCTTCGTCATTTTTTGTTTAAATAACAAAAGAAAAAATACGTGTTTAATATTTTTTGATGATGTAAAAGATGGACTAATTAGATTTTTTTACGACACTAGATTTTTTTACGACATTATTCAGGATGTTTTTTTAAATCCTGTCATATTTAACACATTTTATGTTGTGATGTGGTGTACTGAGACTACTATAAGACAGAAACTAACAGAGCTCAGATGTGGTCGACGGCAAGACATAGATAGATTTCTAGAAACTGGTGATTTTCAGGTTATTACGGCGTGACGTCATCAGGTACACTGTATATTGTAAATTATATATTTATTCTTTTCTAAGCTCTTCTAACTATGTCTTGCTTTTTCACATCTATAAACATTAACTATTACTTGTATATATTTTGGATACTAACACACTAACTCGTTGACTCATCTTTGAACATTTCAGCACGTAGTTTATTTAGTATTTACTTTTATGACTATTTCAAAATTGTGTGTGATTTTCTACAGCTCTGGTAAGTACTAGTTTTTTTTTTTAAAGATAAAATCTATTTAAACTAATCGATAACCAGTTTTTAATAAGATAGAGTTGAAATACTTGAATATGATCTATACCCATTCACGAGTAAAGTTCATGAAAGGTGTCTTACATATAAAAATATATTTATTTCCCGCTGAAATGAAATGCATCTGTATAAACATGCGACAAGTTTACGTAACTTTATTTATCCCAATCAAATCTTTTCATAAGCGGCCTGCACACGTAAAGTTCGGACCGCGGGAAACGCCTCGCGCCAATCCAATCTTCGCACCGAACCGTTCGTGTAAATGCAACTGTAATACAATAGTAAAAAAAATACGGTTCGGAGTGAAGATTGGAATGGCGCGTGACGTTTCCCGCGGTCCGAACTTTACGTGTCAAGGCCGCTATTGTATAAAACAAAGTCACTTCCCGCCGTCTGTCCCTCTGTATGTACGCTCAAATCTTTCAAACTACGCAACAGATTTTAATGAAGTTTTCATGAATAGAATGTATAATAAATAAGTTTTGGATTATGTACAGGTGTTAGATAAAACTTACTTAAACGGAAGCAAAGCGAAAAAATAGCTAAGTTACACGTTCGAAGTGCCTTTTTATTATTATGAAAGCTAACCATAACATGTGAACGTTTTAATGATAAAAAAAGCCAAGTGCGAGTCGAACTCGCCCACGAAGGGTTCCGTGAAAGGTAAATTGCGGTTTACGATTTATGACGTATTAAAAAAAAACTACTTACTGGATCTCGTTTAAACCAATTTTCGGTGGAAGTTTGCATGGTAATGTACATCATGTTTTTTTTTTAGTTTTATCATTCGCTTATTTTAGAAGCTACAGGGGGGGGGACACATTTTACCACTTTGGAAGTGTCTCTCGCGCAAACTATTCAGTTTAGAAAAAAAATGATATTAGAAACCTCAATATCATTTTTAAAGACCTATCCATAGATACCCCACACGTATGGGGTATCTATAGTTGCTGAAAATAAAAAAATGAGTTTCAGTTCTAAGTATGGGGAACCCCCAAAATTTATTGTATTTTTTTCTATTTTTGTTTGAAAATCTTAACGCGGTTTACAGAATACATCTACTTACCAAGTTTCAACAGTACCTATAGTTCTTATTGTTTCGGAAAAAAGTGGCCGCGACATACGGACGGACAGACAGACAGACAGACATGACGAATCCATAAGGGTTCCGTTTTTTGCCATTTGGCTACGGAACCCTAAAAAGTGTTTTCCTCAAGTGACATGAATACAAAAACTATTACTGTATCCCGCATTAACCATAAACAGGGTTTGCTCAAAATTAATGCGGGTATTCGAACACTAGTAACATACACAGGGATGGACTTGAATAGAGTCACTGAAAGTAATTCCAAAAAGACGCGAAAAAATCACGTTTGAAGAATAAAACTACAGAGGATTTTCTTTTTAACCTTTTCAACGCCACAGCCGACAAGAGTTTAAGATTAAAAGAGACTTTGTCTGGTAGCAATAAGGTGTAATTTGCATAGCATAGCAAACATTTTTGGCGTGTGGGTGGCACATTTTGTATTCGACGTATGGCGTTCAAAAGGTTAATTGTGTTTTCACGTTTACGAGTCTCAAGAAAATATGATCAAGTTTAATATATCTAAAGAACAGACATATCATCATCATCATGTCAGCCGAAAGACGTCCACTGCTGGACATAGGCCTCCCCCAAGGCTCTCCACTCAGACCGGTCTTGTGCTTTTCGCATCCACCGCGTTCCCGCGATCTTTACTAGGTCGTCACTCCATGAACAGACATATATAAATAAATAAATATCAGGCGACAATGTCACAACAATTGACCTAGTCCCAAACTAACCTCTATGCCTGTAATATAGGTACTAGACAACGATATAAATACTATAGAGAAATATAATAATATACTTAAATACATAGAAACCATCCATGACTCTGGAACAAATATTCGCGCTCATCACACAAGTCTCTGCTCTTACCTACTCTCGACGACACGCTAGCCTACTTGGTAGTGACCCTGCCTATGAAGCCAGTGGTCCTGGGTTCGAATCCCAGTAAGGGCAGATATTTGTGTGATGAGCGCGAATATTTGTTCCTGAGTCATGGACGTTTTCTATGTATTTAAGTATATATTTCTCTATATAAGTATTTATATCGTTGTCTAGTACCTATAGTACAAGCCTAGAGCTTAGTTTGGGACTTGGTTAATTGGTGTCACATTGTCCCCAAGAAGTTACATATCCTCAACTATTGAATCGAAAATCATCGTTAAAGATGATAGCGTTTCGAAGATTCAACCAAAAACATGCAAAAAAGGTGTCATGTTTGAAAAATAAAACTATTGAGGATTTTATTTCTAATTGTGTTTTCACGTTCGACAGTCTCAAGCAAATATGATCAAGTTTAATATATCCAAAGAACAGATACAAAGGCGTTATGGTTATTGAGATCCAGATCGCGGAACGCTCCAGACTTTAGCATAGGTGGCCTCTTAAACCAATCGCGTGACTGGTAGATCACGTGACTTTTCGTATCCCATGATCTATTAGTGACGCGATTGGTTTAAACGGATCGAATAGAAACGCTAGTTAGCGTAATGCATCTTGGCAGGGCCCTCTGGAACGTTAGTTTCGTAAGCAGAGTCGCTACCAACTATGCCACTATGTCACCGTCGTGTCTGTGTTATGGTTATTGAGATTTTTGATTTTATCATATGCGGCCTCTTTACTTACACAGAATATTACTAGCTCAGTCCTTCAGACCAGTAAATGACATTCCACCATTGACATTGGCAAGGGCAAGCGCATCGCCGTGAGAACGCAGCGGTTATGAAA
Source organism: Acleris literana (assembly GCA_946894065.1). Taxonomy (NCBI): domain Eukaryota; kingdom Metazoa; phylum Arthropoda; class Insecta; order Lepidoptera; family Tortricidae; genus Acleris; species Acleris literana. Next base: position 4,243,567 of record OX335696.1, read on the forward strand.
GAGTGGCATACATCCACACATACAATTATCTTAAGTCTAGACCGCTCATGCCATTTCCTTGTATGCTAGCATAATGAGGTGTTATGTGGCAATGACTTTACGTCTAACAATGTTAGCTCTGCCCCTCTTAATAAAAAGGACGCATGCGCAATTTGATAGACAAAGCAAATTGAACCCCTGCCTTAAGAAATAAGATCTCTAATAAATTCGCGATTCTATGAGACATATGCCCTTTTTTCTAATGAGGTCAGAGCTACGAAACGAATAATGTATGTATACTGCATCTGTGCATTATTCGTTCCACAATATGACATTGCATTTTGTCGGATAAGTTTATGTTTAGCCATCGAAAGTCGTTTCTCAATTGGTTCTAAAGCTAATTGAAAAAGTACCGAATGAATATGAACTTTTACAAAATTGAAGTCATATGTTAATTAACTATATTGTACAGTGAATTGAAACACCCTGTATATTCAACTATTTTTTTAAATAATTAACAATTATCCTTCTCGTAACAATTACAAATACAACAAATTAAAAATCAGCTAAATCTAAATCGATCCTTGTGAGGAGTCGCCGTCATACCTATATGTGGAAATTGATTTATATATGTAAATATTATCAGAAAAAAGCTTCTTTCATAACGCTCCTGGACTATTTAGTTAATAGTGACCCTGCCTACGAACCTGGCAGTCCCGGGTTCGATTCCCGGTTAGAGCCAATACTTGTGTGATGAGCGCGAGTATTTTGTTCCCGATTTTTGGATGTTTTCTGTTTAAGTATGTATTTCTCTACACATATAAGTATGTTTATCGTTGTTTAGTGCCCAAAGTACAGTCGACGTCCTAAATATGTTTACACGTTAGTACCTTGTCTATTTAACGTCATGTTTAAACTGTCATATGAATTGTCAGAGCGGATAAAGTGACAAGGTACTAAGGTGTAAACATATCTTTGACGTCGACTGTACAAGCAAGTGTGAGATTGTCCTCAATTTTTTTTGGATGGGTAAGTAAATCTAAAAAACCCCGACTGGTTGCTAACCAACTTTAAATCGCTATAAATCCTAAATGATCATTCAAAATGAAAAAAAGAAACGTAAAGATGCTTTTTAAATACCTATTGAATGATACCCCACTTGTCATAGTTAATCGACTTTTTTTTTTTTCTTTTTTACAATATGGAGCCTGGTTAAGAGAGATTAAGACAATTCGATTGACATAAGAATCATCAAAATCGATCCACGCGTTTAGTTTCTAGAGCGTCTCAAAGGAATAAACATACATACATATATAGGCTGATAAACACATTACCCTCCTCCTTCGGCAGTCGAGTAAAAAACCGCTTAATTCGATTGATTACCTATATCTTCAACATTGTCATCTGATACCGCACAGTTGTGCGAAATCTGCTCTTGCGCAAGAACTTTCTCTCTCACGCAAATATATTGTGCATATTATTATTATTCGCGAATCTTTCTTAATGCGAGGAAAGTAGGGTCTTGCAGTTAGTAACTTCGTGCTTTAGAGATAATAGCTTCATAAAACTATGATTGCTATTTAACTGTTCAAAGTGTATTTTATGAATGAGGCGCTGGGAAATATGGTTTTGTTGTTTTATAGAGTCGAGTTTCGTTTAATCCAATTGTTAATATTTTTGGTTAGGTAGGCCATGGTTAGGTTTGTTAGGTTAGGTAACTCTTAAAATAATTTATTTTCTATAATTATTTAGTAAAAGACAAACATTTTTTTTACAATATGCAATGAGTTTAATGTACAATAAACATCTTCCAAGTGTAATGCAATCCTAAAGTTTTTATTTCTTCTTGTTTACCAACACCTGATTTCTATATATTTGATCGTGGTGTTATAACATCTCGGTGTGATATACTTCAAACTCGTGGTTTGACATTTGACACTGATAGCTAAAGTACTCTATTTATTTATTACAAACATGTCACTTAATAATTCAATAATTTATAGACACGTCGGCATCATTCGGAAGTAGACGTGAGTTCCGAGTTTTCACGATGTGAAAGGATTATTCACTAGATCTGTACGAGATTTTAAACTATATTAAAGCGAAAAAAATTCGTCGGCCTCAAGCTGGATTCGAACCTTCATCTCCTCTGGCTCTCCGGGCCGATGCAGGCGCATTAGCAATTATGCCACCAAGACCCTACTTAAGATCCACGAAATTAGTGATCGCTTGCTTTTTCATACTCGAAGGGTATGCTGACGCCATCTATCCTTGTTTATTAACAAGCGACACTCATGTTTCAAGTTCGTAGTAATTAACTATCATTTTTTCGCTTTAATATTGTTTAATTACAATCTTGTTAGAAGAGGCCTTTTTTTTTTAAATGAAGGATGTTTCCTATCGCAATCGCTGTTGCTCTACAGTATTATATCTGTCACCGCTTCCAACATGTGTACACACAATGACGAAAGAAACACCCGAACGCACAATCAGTCGTCATTAGCGGAGTTTCCCGCAAGCACAAGTATGTCACGGTGATATTTGTTAAACTATCTATTTCTACAGCAATATGAACAAATAACTTGTCTTTTACCATTGTATTTAAGGGATAATTTCCTTGCCTTAACAATTTTTAGATTACGGTAACGAATCATTTTAGAAATCAAGTTTAATTTGATTGTTATTTCAGAATTCAGACGTTAACCAGATTATAAAAAGAATACTTTTTTTAATGGCAGCTGTGCTATTCTACTTTTTCATGTACAAGACAGAAAAAAAAACTTCTAGACGTCTAAATTTTTTCTTAGAACTAATAAATATACTGATCCTAAACTAGACAGTTTCCTGTAAGTATGTCCAATTGATTCGATCTTTACAATACTATTCCAGTAAAAAACAACGTGTGCGTCTCGGGACGCCCGACAGAAGTGATAACTTAGTCTAATCTAAGTTGAACTATTTAATATTGAAATTATTTAACTGACTGCAAACTTATGCACACTAATGCAGAGTGACACACACTAACAAACCTAAAAAGTGGTACACTGTTGAAAGATGTCATATATAGACGTCACTTTTTAACGAAGGGCATTTGTAACAGGTGCGAAGAGTACTATTGTATTAGCTGTTTTTATACTCCTTCTATGCTTTTCTACCTGTATGCTGGCGCCGTAACGCGTTACGTAACGAAGCGGTTTACCCTCCCATAAGAAGTTATCACTTCAAAAACATCCTGTATTAAAGTTTATATTCTCGGCCACATGTTTCATGTAGGTGTGTGTACAGTCAACTACAAAGATATGTATCCATGTTAATCTTACAAAATGAAGTAAATTTTCGTATGCCATTCTTAATTACCCTTCCTTCGTGACATTTCTAGTATCAATAAAACCTTACATTGTGATCGACTCGTTTAAAATGCAATAATTATGTATCCCGCTTGTTTCCTCTGAATCATTCAGAGGAAACAAGCGGGATACATAATTATTGCATTTTAAACGAGTCGATCACAATGTAAGGTTTTATTGATACTAGAAATGTCACGAAGGAAGGGTAATTAAGAATGGCATACGAAAATTTACTTCATTTTGTAAGATTAACATGGATACATATCTTTGTAGTTGACTGTACTATTTTATCTTTTCTGTTACTTTGTTAGAGTTGTCTTTCCTGTAAAATTTTCTTCAATTATTCTAGTACAAGGTTAAATGGAAGAGATCTAATATGGGATAAGTTCGCCTTTGTAAACTTACTATACCAATAGAAATATGTCTTGTAATTGTTTATGTGCAATAAAGAGTTTACATACATACATACATGTTCATGTAGATCGTTGTCTTGAGAATGCAAATGTCTATGGGTCACAGATCCCACCGACCATCAGGCGGCCTGTGTGCTCGATTGCCTTCTCCTCGCCATTAAAAAAAACCTTGTAGAGGCCTGCCACCATTGCAATTTCCGGTGCGTGGTCACCACTCTAGAACCCTTCCGCCCAAACGACCATCCGTTCTACCCCGCCCACTGCCACTTATGGTTGGCTTACTTCAAAAGGCCAACTCACAAAATGTCCACCTTTTTTTTTCATTTTATGTCTGAGAAAAGTCAACGGAGCCCCGCATTGCGGGGCTCTTATTCTTGGGCAGTTGACCCTTCGGGCATTTGAATTTACCTAACGAACCTAACCAACCTAGTAACACAAACGAAGTGTTAATTTTGCGACACGGATATTTAATAATGTAGACTATAAGGTCGTTGTGCGGAGTCTGTCTTCTTCTTCTTCTACTTTTAGATTGTCCCCTGATTCTTTGATTGGGTAACCTTAAATTTATACGATGCAATGAAACTCTAACTCATCTATTTACCTCTTTCACAACGTCTAGATAAACTAAGTTTACTTAACCTCAAATTAATATTTCCAAATCATGACTCAGCCATCCGGCATTGCAAAGAGATTTCGGTAACGTGAAGAAAGAGATGGTTGAACTAACATTACCGTGACATACTTGTGCTTGCTGGGAAACCCAGCAATCTCCACAACCTGTGAGGCTAGACTAGACAATAGACAACTTACTTAACGCTAACGTAAATGATATTCGAAAATTGATAAAGTTTGGAATTGTCGTAGGCGCTCGACGCGATCGTCTGACAGCTTGCGTCAATGCTATACATTTTGGATAACGATAACGAACGCCAAATGCATCTCGTCTAAGGTCTCTATTAGTTAGTAAGTAGTTAAATAAATAAATTTCAGGGGATAATGTTACACAAATTGACCTAGTCCCGAAGCTTTAGGCTTGTACACTATAAATATTTAAATATAGATAGAAAAATCGAAGACTCAGGAACAAATACTAGTTATCGTCTCACAAATATTTTCCCATTTAAATTAGTAGTTGTAGATTCAGGATTCGATTCTGGCTGAAGTAATAAAGTAATATGCTTAGATTGGTCTTGAATCTGTAGATAAATCCATCAATGAAGCCAAATTAATTATGCATTTAAAAAAAAGACGTTTTCAAATTGGTTGTGTTTTGTTTTAACCGACTGCCTAAGAACGAGAAAAAGGTTTTGTAGCAATTTTAATTTTTAGTATGTGTGTATGTATTTTTATATGATGATGAATGTTAAAGAGTAAAATAATATTTAACATCATTCAAGTTTAGTTTTTGTATGAATTAAAATAATAAGATAAGATAAGATAAGATAAGCATTTATTGTCAAACTGTGTACAATTGTTATTTCATGTCAAAATCAATAGATTAATAGTTCCAACAGTTTGCCCATTTCGGACGTACAATAATAACCTTACATCTAAATTTTATTTTATTTTAATATGAACTCTCATAATAAATATATAAACCATCAAGACCGATGGCTTACTGCAATGATGTAGATTGGTTTGATAATATATAAATAATAAATAATAAATAATAAATAAATATGAGGGGACAATGTCAAACCAATTGACCTAGTCCCAAACTAAGCTCTAGCCTTGTACTATGGGTACTAGACAACGATATAGATACTTATATAGAGAAGTATATACTTAAATACATAGAAAACATCCATGACTCGGAAACAAATATTCGCGCTCAACACACAAATATCTGCCCTTACCGGGATTTGAACCCAGGACCGCAAGCTTCGTAGGCAGGGTCACTACCGACTAGGCCAACGTATGTATGTACAGGGGATCCTTTTTACAAAGAGCCTTTCTGGTCTAAGATCCAAATAGGAGACGACCTTCACCGGGGTGTTTATTCGATAAAAAGTATTTTATATCAAATTGAATATGCTAAGTAATATATGGCAAACAGGTTGACTGAAAAAATTCAGTCCAGTCCTTATAAGATAAAAAAAATATTGAAAATGAACTCTTTGTTTTAAATTGCTAGTGCTTGTTAAATAGATCAATTGCATACTAATCGAAATCATGAAGCCTATAGAATATGCAAACGTTAGCATATTCTATTTGATATAAAATACTTTTTGTCGAATAAACAGCCCGGTGAAGGTCGTCTCCTATTCGCATTCCCTACTATTCCGATTATATTTAAAAACAGTGTAGAATGTTAAATGAACATTTAAAACGACATCGGTACGAGTGACGAAATGATGTCGACAGTTTGCTGCAGTGGTCGCCATAAACGTGCGCACGAGTTGACAGCAATTAAAGATGATCGAGCTGATTCCGCAGCAAACAGTGAAAGGTAGGAAACTACGCGTCGCCGCCTGTGATTACCCGACTAAGTAGGGTCCAAGCCAAAGGCAAAATCGATTACCAGAAGCTTGGACTAGGATCAGCTTTTGACGAATTTTTATTATCTAGATAAATAAATAAAATAAATATCAGGGGACAACGTCACACCAATTGACCTAGTCCCAAACTAAGCTCTTGGCTTGTACTATGGGTACTAGACAACGATATAAATACTTATATAGAGAAATATATACTTAAATACATAGGAAACATCCTTGACTCAGAAACAAATATTCGCGCTCATCATACAAATATCTGCCCTTACCGGGATTTGAACCCAGGACCGCTAGCTTCGTAGGCAGGGTCACTACCAACGCGTCGTCAAATAACTAACTAACTAACTAAGTAACTAACGTTATGTTACTAAATGTATAATAGTACGAGTACAGAACGATAGTTTCTCGCGGTATTTCTTTTTATCACTGGTCTCATCTTGGAAGCGCTGGTAGATTTTTGAGTTGTTTAACGAAACAGCGTTTTGGTAGGTTGAGCGTGAACTCAGTGCATCCATTTCTATTTTCTATCATTCATTTGTACATGAAACCATGCCCATACTAAACTTAGCCCAAGAGGTGAAATAACGTTTCTATTCGTTTCGTTTTTAAACCAATCGCGTCACTGGTAGATCACGTGATACGAAAAGTCACGTGACCTAGCAGTGACGCGATTGGTTAAAAATGAAACGAATAGAAACGTTAGTTAGCGTAGTGCATCTTGGCAGGGCCCCTGGGGCCCATTCCAGAGAGCCACTCTGCAACTCTGCACTCCACAAACACGACTCTTCAAATGTATTTCTGTTCCACAAAGCTATTGCAGAGTTGAAGAGGCAGAGTCAAATGCACAGTGTGGATTTCTGGATTTGCAAAGTAAATTTTAGGGACAGAATCTTTGCAGAGTTTGCAAACTACGCGAAGTGTTTTCTGGATCACGTTTACTCTGCACTTTGCATTATCGTGGATTTGCAAAGCGCAGAGTGCCAAATTGCAGAGTGGCTTCCTGGAACGGGCCCCAGGTCTCAGACTACCCTAATTACCTAGCATCGTGTATGTCGCCGGCCAGTCTCTTATCACTTGCGCCGCGCGCGTTCTATCGCGTCTCCTTCCGCCATTACGAAACCTAATCAAGGGCACGAGCTTCCTCCAATCACGGCTAATTGCGATGTGGGACAGTGTCTTCAGTTCCTAATAACGGGCACACCAACCGTGCCACCAACCATAGCTGACGTAACTTGGTTGTAGTCAAGGACGAAAATGTATACAGGTCGTCCCAAGACTATGGGTCATGAAAGGAAAGTACCTTAAATATCGTAGATAGGATATTTTGCTGAAAGAAGACTTTATGTTATTTTTAAAAGTTAGTAATACTGCATTCAATAATATTCTAAAAATTACTTGCTTCGTCTGGGAATCGAACCGACTTGAATGTGAAAAAAAAACACCCGTATTTTTATGATGCCAATCGAAAGAGTAAACCAAAAATAATAATTCTTCCTAAGTAACATACGAGTATTATCTTAAAAGAAAGGAATAACGTATACCTACTGTTATCGTAATTCTTTCCACAATTGATTGAATTTTAAGTATATTATCGCCTATTTCTTAAATACTGAGCACAGCGGACTGACGGCGGTTGAAACGCCCGTGGAATCACTCATAATATATATCAACGCACAGCCGAAACTACTGTACATAGAAAATTGAAATTTGGCACAGGGGTTGCTTTCATGATGTAAGTGAGCACTAAGAAACGATTTTTAGAAATTCAACCCCCAAAGGGAAGAAATAGGGGGAGTAGGGGGAAACTAATTCTACGCGTTCGAAGTCGCGGGCGTCCTCTAGTGTAACTATATTTTGACGACGTTGTTAGTTGGTAGTGACCCTATATTAGAGCTAGCGGTGCCGGGTTCAAATGCTGGTAAGGGCAGATATTTGTATTGAGCTCTAATGTTTGTTACTAAGTTTTGGATATTTTCTTAGTGTGATAAATATATATTTATATCTATTATCTTTGTTTACTTGTAGTACAAGCCTAGAGCTTAGTATAGAAAAACGACAGTTTTTGTGAGTTTCCCAAAAAAGAAGTGTCCCATAATAATCGATATCGGCCACCATCTTATCCTTTAGACGCCAAGCAGCAGTGCTCGCGTTGTTGTGTTTTGGTGTTGGCATTAGACGACCAATAAAATTACTAGCATAGAGACATTGCATCTTAGTCCTCAGGGTTGGCAACGCATTTGAAGTCTGAGGATTGCAGTTTTGTGATTGTAGTCTTGACGTTTCCGATGTCTATGGGTCTCAGATCCCACTTATTATCAGGTGGCCTGAGTAGGTGTGTGCCTTCTTCTTGCCATAAAAAAACTTAGTTCTTTAAGGTTGGCAACGCAGTTACAGTCTTAGGGCCGTATTAATAAACTCATCTCAGTTGAGATGTCAGACACAAGACACATCAAAATTGACAGCTTTCTATGGGTTGACGTTTACTTTGACGTCTCTCGAGATGGGCATCTCAGTCCAGACGAGTTTATTAATACGGCCCTTAGGATTGTAATCTTGAGAATAAGAGTGTCTATGATTCACGGATTCTACTTAACATTATGCTTGTGTGTTTGTTTGCTTTCCCCAGGTCATAAAACAAAATCTAAAGCAACCCATATTAAAGACTATGTAAGTATGACTCATCAAAAGAAATGCCCAAATATAAAGCAATTTAAAAATTACATTCTCCAACTGTTTAACTTCCTTCGTGGATTAACGGCCGTTTAAGAGTACTAAAAATTTACGTCGACGTCGAAAGCCTAATAGGGCATTAACGGAGAACAATGTTGGAGAATACTTTCATTTTGCCCACGCGCAGAGATATTCAGTGCGAGTCGGGTGGGCATGCCTTATGTAATGGTAGGATAATCCTTTATTTGGGCAAAGCTGTTTTAAACGCACAGTCCGACTGGTGGTAAGTGGGTCTGTGCTCCATAGATATTTGCGTAAAGGCAATCTTAAAATTGCAATCCTAAGATCCGATGAATCTATGCTACTCGTAGCTTGAGTAATTTGCCCGTGAATTCAAATTCAGGCTCGTAATTCTACTAATATTATAACCGTGAAAGTTTGTGTGTGCTTGTGTGTTGGTTTGTTACTCCTTCGCGCTGCAACGGCTGGAAGGATTTGGATGAAATTTGAACTGGATATAGCTTATATCTTGCATTAACACATCGGCTATATTTCATCCCGGAATATTTAAAACTTCCCGAGGGAATAACTGTAATCGAAATCTACGCGGACGAAGTCGCGGGCAGAAGCTTAGTAGTTGTAATAAAAAGTAACGAGACTTAAAATCTTTTACATGATTTCGACGTTGCTAACTTGACGACGCGTTAGCCTGGTTAATATTGACACTGCCTACGAAACTAGCGGTCCTGGGTTCGATTCTCGGTATGGGCAAATATTTGCGTGATGAGCGCGAGTATGTGAACTTAGTCTTGGATGTTTTCTATGTATTTCTCTATATCAGTATGTTTATCGTTGCCTAGTACCCATAGTACAAGTCTAGAGCTTAGTTTGGGACTACATCAATCTGTGTGAGTTCTCACCAGGATTTTTTTTTCGTTTTTTTATTTGGACGATAAGGGCATATGTTTGTGTTGTGGGTCTCTGTGTCTGAGTCTTGGATGTCATAAGGTTAGTATTTATTTCTTTATAGGCATGTTCATTGTTGCCTAGTGCAAACCAAGACCTATGTTTAGAGCTAGTTTTATTAATGTTTAATGTGTTAAAATACTCTGATATTTACTATTTAAGAAGGCACTAAATAGGGGCTCATGGAGGCCTTTGCCCAGCAATGGGACATTCGTATAGGTTAGGAAAAAAAAAACTATTTATTTTATTTCAGTGAGCTAGAGACTAATAATATGTTTCACAGTAACTGATAGATTCATTTACTTATTTTTCGAATAGTTATGCTTTGTTACGTGTTTTAATGCTTGCCAAGCTGTTACAAACTTTTAAGCTAATCATGCACCTGGGCAAAGTACCTGGGTATAAATTATCAGAGATTTCTTCTAGCGGCTATATAATGAATGTACCTTGCATAAAATTAAATTATGTAAAAAATCCTAAACCATGGTCACCCTACCTGCCTTTCATCCACGATTCTTTAGCCCGAACAATTGCACATCTCTGTATACGTCAGCTATTGTGACAACGATAATTAAATAATGCCGGATAAAAAACTTAAGGCACGTGCACCACTGCTGGCGATGCTCAAAAAAATCTGAGCCAACCAAGAGAGATTTTCTCGAAGTTGTCAAAAAATGTATACAATAGTTATACAGCGTGTGTATTCCATACGATCCTATATTTTAAGGGCAGTTAGATAAGACCCTAATTAACGTAAATTGGTACATTAAGTTAACAAAAGAAAACGTATTTTTTTTCATACAAATTAATTCGACACGCAATGTATTCAAATAACCTAGTCGTCTACGTAAGCACTTTGTGTTCCTTGATTTATTGACGACGTTATTGTCAACTCAATATTTGCATTACATTGCTGGCCGGGAAAACTTAAAAAAATCATTACGCTTAATTATTGAGAGTATTTGTTAAAATTTATTACTGTACCTCTTAATACTGCTTAAATCTATCGTATGTTAACAGGGCATTGGGTAAATTTGTTTGAAGAATATTGTCAATTTTTTTTCAGCGGCCACGGATCTTTTTTACATAGTTATTTAGAGGACCTCTAAATACACATAGATATATATAATTTATGGCGTTAAATAATATCGGAGCGGAGATTTTAAAGATTTAAGTATTCCGTTTTTAGTACAAAAGTACGCCCAAGTATGAATATTTAAATATCTCGGCTCCGATGCACTTAAGAGTATTACATTACATATCAAAATATGTTAATTTTTAATAATTCTATCATAATTTACCACTTTTACGAATGGCCGCTCACGTTGAAAATGTACGAATTTTACAAATGACAACACTTTTACCAAAACCCCTTAATTACTGTACCTCTTAATACTGCTTAAATCTATCGAATGTTAAAAGTTAGGATCGTATTTAATACACACGCTGTGTAAACCAAAGTAACAACAGCAAGTTCTTTAGTGATTCAACTAACATCTTAGTTGATGTATTTAACGTCTTGTCAGGCTCGTATACAATCAAGACGCTTACGCAACAATCACAATATTGTTAGAGGCGAAGAATTTTTTTCCGAGGAAGAAGCGATTAGCGGTTGACAATTTTCTCGCTTAGCAAACGAACAAAAGATGTAAATCCCATGTCAATAAAAGATACACATATATTAATAGTTGATCGCTGACTGTTCACACTGCCGGCTAGAACTCTCCCTCTTAACAAAAGATACAGATCCCGTGTAAATGTAGCCAGGTCGTTCGCGAGAAAATGTCGAGTAGATTTAGTTGTACCTTGTAATAAGCGTTTTTAGTGTGTGTGTGTGTGTGGTGTGTGTGTGTGTGTGTGTGTGTGTGTTTTATGTTAAGTTTTAAAACGTTTGGTAAGTTTTAAAAATTATAAATAGTTTTCTTATATAACTTTAGTTTATTGGGTAATTTACTAGGTTACCTATTCAAACAGTAATTACTGTTTTTTGGTGAGCGCTGTTGCACACCTGTTATTGGTATACAGGCTAGTCTTAAATCATCTGTAACTTATTTTTAAAATGTAAGCCATGTATATTGTTGGTGTGTCTATTTAAATTTAAAAAAAAGAGACGCTTATATAACTAATAGTTGTTCACAAGCTCTACTCGCTTCTCGCTCATCGTCAGCGTGGAACAAGTGCCTTATTCTGATAGGTTATGTTAGACCGTTAATATTCCGTAGCGTAAAACGGGGTGAGTAGGGATTAAAGGGTGAGTAGAGACACAACCTAAAATAAGTCATAACTTGTTACAAATAAGATCAATTATTAAATGGACAATAACGTTACGTCTATTGGAAATAATTTCAGTCTTATAATTAGTAACATATGCTTCATTTTAGGTTGTGTCCCTACTCGCCCCTTAATCCCTACTCACCCCGTTTTACGGTAGGTATTGTTAGGGCCGACGCACATATACAGCAAAGCGCAGCGCAGATATTTTTTTACCGCCAAAGTAACATCGCCTTTGGACGTGTTGAAATAAGATCGAAGTTAGTTAACACCACCAATACGAGGGCTGCATTGTTGTGTTCCGGTGTGGGGATAAGAGAACTGGTGAAATTACTAGCATAGAGGCATTCCATCTTAGTTCAGGGTTGGCAACGCATTTGGGGTCTTAGGAAATGAAATGAAATGAAATAATTTATTCGTAACAATTGTTACAGGTCAGTATAGGTACATATCACACACAATATGCATTATCAATTAGGTAAATGATTATTAAATATAATTTATTAAGACTAACAAAATGTCGATATTTTAAATTAAATATATTATAATTTGTTACTCTGTGAGGGCTACGTTAAAAAACTCACTATAATCATAAAATAGTCGCTCATGGAGCCATTTTTTAAGTTTGTTCTTAAATTGTGTGATGGAAGCCGCATCTATTACGGCTTTTGGAAGGCGATTGTACACAGCGGGTCCCAGGAAATAGACGGATTGCTCTGTTTTGATTAGTTTGTGTTTCTCCACGACTAGCCGGTCCGCATGCCTATTACTACGTAGGGGGAACCTAGCCCTTTTCGTGTGTGAAGAGCGCCACCTGGTACAGATATAAACACGGGGGAGGGAGTAGGATTGCAGTCCTAAGATTGTAGTCTTGAGAATGCAAATATCTATGGGTAACAGATCCCTCTTACCATCAGGTGGCTTGTGTGTTCGTTTACCTTCTCCATAAGTACTATAAAAAAACAGGGGACAACATGAAAAAAGGACCTAGTTTCTAACTAAGCTCTAGGCTTGTACTATGGGTACTAGACAAGGATTAACATACTTATACGGAGAAATACATACTTAAATACATAGTAAACATCCAAGACTCACAACAAATTGCGCATATCATACTAATATTTGCTCTTATAGCGAAAGTCGAACCTGGGACCACTACTTTCGTAGACTTCGTGTCGTCAAATCATCATCATCATTCCAAAATGGTGGTTGGAGTCCGGATCAACCGGCTCAGTGTTCTTCTCGGTCCCCGCCAGGGGACCGGGGAGACAGAACGAGGCATAGCCTCCCTCTGTGGCGTCCTGTTGCTGCCTGTCGATACAGGCGTGTCGTTGGCATCTTTGGATGCTGTCAGTAGCTTCCTTCCCGCGGTGCCGCGGCGACGTCAGCCAGTCGGGCAAGCCCAACGGCGAGTGTCTGCCAGCGGGAGTCCGGATTACTACCACCATACTGCCTTTTAACCTGCTCGAATTGTTGTGTTCCGGAGTGGGGGTAAGACAACTGGTGAAATTACTAGCATAGAGGCATTCTCAAAGTCCTCAGGGTTTGCAACGCATTTGGGTTCTTGACATGTCATCGTAAGATTGGAATCTTGAGATTGCAAATTTCTATGAGGTTTAATAGCTCCGCCGTAATAATATATAGGTATATAAAAAAGTTCAAAAGATACAGCTCTTTAGGACGGACAGAGAGACAGACAGACAGACAGCGTAGGCTCAATAATAGGGTCCCAATAGACGCTCTTCAGTTACGGAACCCTAAAAATAGGATAGATCCCGAGGGCATAGCAATTAACAACTTCTACGCGGACGCAATCGCGGGAAACATCTAGCCTTGTATAAGAAACTAACGACCCGCCCTCGTTTCGCTTCGATTTATGTGAGTTATCTGTAACACCAGTATTTATTACATAAAACCTCCCCCTTGAATCACTCTATCTATTGATGAAAACCCCCTTAACCTCGTAAGGCCCAGTGTGCAGTAGGATGTACATAATCAAGGCAATTTAATTTGAACTGTGTTGCAATTAGCATAAGGTCTATTTTCCTATGTTCTTAAACTGAAAATGCCATTATCGAACAAACGTAATTGATCTTTATTGCCTTGGTGGTAGATTCAAAGTCCCATTTACAAGAAACTCCCTGTTTGCAGTATGGTGGGCCTTACGAGGTTAAAATCCGTTCTGAGGGCCCTGCCAAGATGCATTGCGCTAACTAGCGTTTCTATTCGATTCGTTTTTAAACCAATCGCGTCACTGGTAGATGACGTGATACGAAAAGTCACGTGATCTACTAGTGACGCGATTGGTTTAAAAACGAAACGATTAGAAACGCTAGTTAGCGCAATGTATCTTGGCAGGGCCCTCAGTAGTTTAAAAGATCTAAGCGAACAGACAGCGGAAGCGACTTTGTTTTATACTGTGTAAAGATAAAGAAAAGAAATATACATTCTACCGCTTCGTAAACAACAAAGTATGCACATCCGGTATATAAATAATTGTTATAAACACATTCGTTTCTTTTTGACAATTTACATCGAATTAGTATGTTGATGCAACCGCGTTTACATAATGTCCATATAATATGCGGCCTAGTTACTCGTGGAATATTTTATAACATAACGTGGTGTTAGTGGTATTTTCTTAAGATGTGAACTTAAAAAAAAAAAGTTCGAGACGGGCTCACGCACCGAGGGTTCCGTACTACAGCTCAGTAAATTCCCCGTAGTAACACATAATCTTTAAAAAAAAACAGCCCGCTGTCTATTACGGTTCGAAAGATACAGGTGGAGAGACAGACTGACAGAGGCAATAAGTTTTGACCCTGTAGAACCTCAAATCTGATATTTTTTTATATATTTACATTATGTAATAAATAATAAAGGGATTGGGTAAAAGTGTTGACATTTGTAACAGTCATACATTTTCAAGGTGAGCGGCCATTCGTAAAAGTGGTAGAATGTGGTAGAGTTATTCAAAATAAACATATTTTGTTATATAATGAAATACTCTTAAGTGCATCGGAGCCAAGATATTTAAATATTCATACTAAGGCGTACCTTTAGTACCAAAACCTGAATACTTAAATCTTTAATATATCCGCTCCGATATTATTTAACGCCATAAATTATATATATCTATGTGTATTTAGAGGTCCTCAAAATAACTATGTAAAAATATCCGTGACCGCTGCAAAAAAAAAAGACAATATTCTTCTAACAAATTTACCCAATGCCCTTTGTAAATTTAAAAAGAAATACCTGTTTCCCTTGGTCACCTTAACCGTCACTTCACTGTAACTCACCCTAAGCTGTTCATAATTACTAGGTCAAGGCTTGTATGAGAAAAAAAATACAACCGAGTACGGACAGCTAGTAAATAATAAATATCAGGAGACAATCTCACACAAATTGGCTTAGTCATAAACTAAGCTTTAGGCTTGTACTATGGGTACTAGACAACAATATCAATTCTTACACACAGTAATAAATACATAGATAACATTCACGACTTACAAACAAATACTCACGCTCATCATACAAATATTTGGCCAAGAGAATCGAACCCGGGACCGCTAGCTTCGTAGGCAGTCACTACCAACTATGTAGGCTAACGCGTCAAAATAATAAAAAAACTAAATTAAAAATATTTATTAAGTAAATTGGCCACATAAGTATTTTACACGTCAGCAATACGAGTATGGAGTGAATCTCCCAGCTCTTTGGACAAGACCATCATTACGGAGAAGAAGCGCCGCAAGAAACTCCAGCAGAAGGTCATTTTTAGGGATCCGTACTAAAATAGTAAATAAGTAACTTTAACAAAAAGCAAGCTTTCAAAACCCGACTGTTGCTAAACAACTTTAAATCGTTATAAATCCTAAATGATCATTCAAAATGAAAAATTATGAAAGAAACCTAAACATGCTTTTTAAATCCCTATTCAATGATACCCCACTTGTCATACTTGGTCGACTTTTTTTAAATTAATTTGCACAATATGGCGCCTGGTTGCTGCCATATTGAATTTTGATTACTATCATATCTTCAGTGGCACTCACCAGATTAAGAAAAATCGATTGACATAAGAATCATCAAAATGGACAACGGGTTTAGTTTTTATAGTGACACAAAGGAACAAACATACATATATAGGCTGTGAAACCCATTACCCTCCTCCTTCGGCAGTCGGGTAAAAAGGAACCCTCATGGAGAGAATTCCGTGTCTATCTGTCACAGCAGTTTTTCTCTAAAACTATAGACGCAAACACAATAATAAGTCGTCAACGTAATAGCCAACGATTGACCTATTGTCATCTCTCATGTCTTAACAACAACGCCTTTCGTTGTCAATATTTACATCGTCTACCACAGATACCTCACTCGCCATAAAAAGCGTAAGTTGGCCAGCAACTGACCGACTTTCCCCTCTGACATAACAGTTACCGCACTCGCTTGGGATGCCGACCACGTTCGGATCGATCAGTGGACACCCTTTAGATGAGTAGAACCACGGAATAGAAAAAACAATGGAAGTAGTGGGTTTTCGTGGTGGTAGGAACTTGTGCAGGGACCGTCCGGGTCGCTACCACCATCTTATCCATTAACCCACCGCCAAGCAGTAGTGTTCGCATTTCTGTATTCTGGTGTGGGCATTCCATCTTAATCCTCAGGGTTGGCAACGCATTTGAAGTCTTAGGTTTGCAGTTTTGAGATTGTAGTCTTGAGGTTTCAAATGTCTATGGGTCTCAGATCCCACTTACCATCAGGTGGCCTGAGTGCTCGCGTGCCTTCCCCTTGCCATAAAAAAAAGTGCCATGAGCTACGCTTAGTATCAGATCTGAGGGCCCTGCCAAGATGCATTGCGCTAACTACCGTTTCTATTCGTTTCGTTTTTAAACCAATCGCGTCACTGATCGATCACGTGACTTTTCGTATCATGTCATCTACCAGTGACGCGATTGGTTTAAAAACGAATCGAATAGAAACGCTAGTTAGCGTAATGTATCTTGGCTGGGCTTGTTGACATTAATACTCACACTCTCATAAAAACAACACGCCACCTTGGAAAATGTTTTTGGTGCGGCTATCGTTTTTTACATTCCAGCACAATAAGGCATGCTTCTGGATTTATTTCCTATTTTAGAAATATTTATTCGCACAACTTTCACGCACAAGCGATCGCGGCAAACTATGGTAGGTTCCGCGGAACTCCGCATAACCATGCCACACGTGACATGCCCACATCACACTGCTACTTTTTTCTGTTCTGTGAGTAGAAAGGTAAATAAATATCTCAGGACAATCATACACAACCTACCTACCTACCTACCTACTTAGACAAGAGACTAAAATAAGCAAAACATTGTTAAAATCAAAACTAAAGGATTTGCTTGTCGATAACTAGCCAGCGTCAATAGAATAAAAGGACAATATGTACCTAGGTATTGCAAAAACAGCTGACGCTTGCGGTCGTCGGGAAGCGAACACATACCCACAGATTATAAGATATATCTAAAGTACATACCCACCTATGAACGCCGCTGTGTCTATCTATGTATAGCTAAACATAATATTAGTAGTCGATTAGATATTAGGATAAGTTAAGTAGTGTAAAACTGAGCGCGTCTTGCCGATAAACGTAACTGTTTGGCGAGTAATATTAGATATGATAACTGTAGTCTTTATTATATTAAATAAATTTAAAAAAAAAACATGTTGTCCGTAATCGAGGATTGGGAAGAAGATGGGTGTGCGCCCGCCCATCGCATCGTACCCTGCCTCTCCCAGTACGAGAGTTGGCCTTACCGCCTTACTTGGCTATATAATGACATTAATATCGACTAAATCCTGACGTCAGCTTTTCTTGCGATTCTCGGAGCTCGCGGACTTTCAGGGGTGTGATTCTCTTAAAAACGGTCGGTCGAAAGAGTGAACGCTCCACACCGGCGAGTTTAAGTAGTCCCGTCAGAGCGCACAAACATATTTTAGCGCGCGCAATCTCAATTTGGCAGAGGGGCTCGTTAGCTAACTAGGTTACGCGTCGTCGCGTAGGTAACTCGACATTGACGAAATACATCCTAAAAGAAGTTATGCCATTAATAAGAATGAGAATTAGAATTACTCTGTTATGAATGCTTCTATGCTAGTAATTTCACCGGTTGCTTTATCCCCACATGGGACCACAACAACGTGACCGTGACCCAGTAATAGGTAATCTCAAATTGCAATAAATACCTTCTTTGAAGGTAAATGGAACTTCAAAATACTTCAAAATAAATATTAAAAAAAAAACGTTTATTTGCTTTCATCTAACACAAGTACAGAAAGATAAATTAACAAACAAATACAAAACATCTGGGTTGTTATTCTCTTAAAAACGGCGGTCGGTCGGACGGACGAGCGAAAGCGCAGCGGCGAGTTTAAGTAGTCCCGTCCGAGCGTACAAAACACATTTAAGCGCGTGCATTCCCAATTAGGTAGCATGGCTTCTCGGACGTATAAGGCTGCCTAATTAAGAATGCACGCGCTAAAATGTGTTTTTTTCGCTCGGACGGGACTACTTAAACTTGCCGGTTCACATTCACTCGTTCGTCCGTCCGTTCGTCGTTGTTGAGAGCATCACACCCCTGAGCCAGTGCCAGACGGAGGAACATGTTTCCTGCTCAGCATGTTACTGGTGTTTAGGCCAGAGCTGGTTTAAAAAGTATATAATTTTACGTGCGATATTTCCACTTTTGGTCAATTCTCTAGACAGTTGCTTATCTAAACGCACTTAGCCGAATGTATCATTTCCGAAATTTGTCATTTGCAAAAAACCTAATTTTGATGATTCGAAAATATAACGAAAAATACAAAGGGATTTATGGGAAATTATGCATCCGGCCAAACATATTTCAGCAAAACGGCCGGCTCTCTAATATTATGTATTTAAACATTCCATTGTTCCTTTCTTAATTAATTTTATTTATGACGACCTTATAACTTACCGACCGCAATTAGTATAAGTAGTTTTAGAAAATAATTAGTAACTAGATATTATATTGTATTGTATTGTATAGCTGCTCTCTGTCTGATGTTGCTGTGCCCTTGCAGGGCGTCACATGCAAACCTCCTATTACGTTCCACCTATAAATATGTTAATGTGACATGCAATAAAATATTTTGATTTTTTGAACTTATAAATTGCCATGTTTGATCTGTAACGTATATTGAGAAATAAATAATATAATTTAATCTAATAATTAAATAATCTAATCATCGCGTTAAGTACACTACATCATTCCGAAGAGTCATAACGCCGAAATAATCAATATCCCGAATGGTCATTCTTCCGAAAGCATTTTTCAATTGGAGATTTTATTATTTGACGGGATATTATTTTCGACGTCTTGGTAACAATATGTATATTTATGAATTTAATTGTACACACATACACCCTGTTTTTTTTTGTGTGTATCAATATTTATTTATCATTTTTCCATTAACATACATATCTTTTACTTAAGTTAGTTTTAGTTGTTAAAAATATATACAATAAAATATACCTAAAATTAACTTAAAACTACACTAATCTAATAAACCGCTGCCAGTGGGCATCGTTCCCAAAATGCTGGCAGCATTGCCACGTTGAATGGCAATGCTTAATCTTTGTGCCAAATAAAGGCCAGCATTTTGGTCACGAGATGTGTCGACCAGGCTCTTGGAAAGATCTTTAAAAATTTTATGAGCTCCTGGTCCCCACGGTCCTAAAGTTTCGACCCCAAAAGGCTCAAATACGTAGCTTCTATCGAGCTGACTGTACTTGCGCCTTTTCAGGGTCTCCGCTGATTCTGCCGCGGATCCAGCCTTAATTCTCGATCCGGGAAGGTGTGACGGCGCAAGGGTGTCCACGCAAGTAGCATCCCACACCAATGGCCGTCCCAACTTCCACGGAATAAGGGTCATCCCATCAGGTCTTTTACCATCGTCACGCATGAGACCATTTGGTTCCAAAATGGCCGCACAGTTGGCGCTGGTAAAAGCCCGGCGAATAATGTCATTAAGGCTGGAGTGACGGGAGAATCTGCCAGCGCTTCTCGCGCAGGACAAGCCGTGGTGACCACCCTATTTAAATAACATAATATAACCTACATAAATTCACTGCCAGCTTCCAAGTTCACAATCGTACCGAATTATATATCAGCTGGCCTGATTATATGAGTTAGAATGCATCGACCGCAGTTCCTACTTACATAACATGTTATGTAGCGTATGTGCTATGTTTCTTAATTGGTTAACTGGCTTTGCAATCGTTTCCGGATCGCAATGGGTTAACTTTATGATTAAGAGTCGATGCAATAGGGCCTTAAAGGGTTAAACAAGTTTGTAAAAAAAATACTGGAAAAAAAACCGGGCAAATAGGTTTAAATACTTTGCTAGCTGCTCTATCAGCCCTCTCAGTTTTAGCGTTGGTTTTAGGGTCACCAGTATATAATTGACATTGGCAAAATTACTTTATTATGTAGACGCCATTAAATAAATAAATAATAATAACTTGGCCGCCATTACTGTCAAGTTAACAAGAGCTATCAAAACGTTGACAATACGATAACAGATCAAAGGCAATTTGATTTTACCGTTAAGAATAGAGGTCATAGTCAAGATGCATGAGATGCACAATATAGATACGGTCACGGAAGTTAATTTGCTACCCATTTCAAAGAAAATCTGCTTGTAGATGTCATTGTCAATAGAGATGCCAAGTCATTTGTAAATGATAGGAAACTCAACCTTATTGCTGTAGAATGTCAGATTGACTTTGGACCTAAGGTGGGTCACAAATTAAATTATTTGACTGTATTTGCGGGTTGAATACGCACGAACTGTTTTGTTAACATCTTGTATTTGTAGAAATTAAAAAAAAACCGGTCAAGTGCGAGCCGGACTCGCGCACCGAGGGTTCCGTATTTAAGATAATATGGTTGGAAAACGAAAAGGAAAATACTCATTTTGTTGTGAACTTTATTTTCTATGAAATAAGGTCCATTTTGACCAGCCTAAATTTTAATACAGAATTTAAACTTTAAACTTCGGAGATAAGGGGGAGGTATTTTTTTTGTATTTTTTTGCTATAAATTATAAAAAATATAAAAAAAATTGTTATGAAACGTGTAGACTGAGTCCTTTCATAATGACACCCCGTTTGCCATAATCAAATTAATCACTTTCATTTTTCATCACCCGATTCTAGACCCCTTTTCAAATATTTAGAAATATTTTTTTTAAATCAAAAACTGAAGTTGATAGCTTCTATAGTTTCTGAGAAAAACTGCTGTGACATACAGACAGATACTGAAATCTCACCCATAAGGCTTCCTTTTTTACCATTCTGGTACGGAACACAATAGGGTCCGACCACGCTAACTCTGCAGCTGTCAAAGACCGTTCAGTTTTGAAAAAAAATACATGGCAACACCACGAATCAAAGAGAAATAAGTTTTGATACTTATATTATTACTATTATTTTATTTTACATACTTATGAAACATTTTTCGCTATTTTTCTTGTGACCATGACCATCGTTAAATGTTATTTAGAATTTAATAAGTGGGTATTTTGTTGGCATTGAATACATTATCCTTATCATTCCTTCTTAATATCATGTAAAAACTAAAAATACCATGTCATTTCATTAAAGTAATAAATAACTTTAATAACTTCTTTGTTTTTTGAAGTTTAACGGTAGATTTATAAACAAAACGCCACTTATTGTTATCAACCAAACAAACATGAGCGAGATTGTCTAAAATTCGACAACTTCGAATTAAAGATTAAGATTGTTCAGTTACTAACCTGTCAACGCCTTGTTGTTAAGTAAACATTTTCGTTTTTGAGCAAGAACAGAGTCCTGTGATTCTTCAACATGTTGGAAATCACTCAATATGCGAAACAGTAATTGCAGCACATCACTCTTAGAAGGTTTCACCATTGTTTTTACTTCTATTACAATAAATAGTGAGTTACGGAAGCCATCTGACATACCACCTACTTGTCAAAACCGGTTTCAAGCCAGCCAAAAAATATTGCCATATACAGTTTTACACGCGGTTGCCAGGTTATTCTATTGCAGAGTTAGCTTGGCACGACTCTAGTTTATTTAGGACGTTTAAGATTTGAAATGTCGTCAACATAAACTGTAAAAAAAACGCAAAAAACGCATACATACTAGTTGCTTGTGTGGTTTATCTGACTTCGAATAAGCCGTATTCAGTTAGTTTGCCTTCAAGCATGAGTCTCGCTGGTAATAGGCCTTACGTCCGCTTGCCCAATATCCTTTCACAAGATTACGTCAGGAAAATTGTATGTTTCATAGTTTTCAACACAACGTTGACGAAAAATGAAAGTTCGCTCTGTGTTTTCAGGGAAATATAATTATATAGAACACCTTTACTTAGCTATAACGTTTTCTATTCACGAACCCCCTTAATCATAAATGTATGATACTTAATAGTTTTTTAGGTAAAATATTTTCTGTCACTTTCTATTAAATTCAAATATCACATTAAAAGATAAGGACAAGGCATAATTTTAACATACTAGTTTTTTTTCGTTACCTACGTTGGGAATGCAAAACGTTACGTTACATCGTTTAGTGGTAGTAGGTTGTACAGGATTCGTCCGGATCGCTACCACCGTCTTATCCTTTAACCTACCACCAAGCAGCAGTGTTCGCATTGCTGTGTTCCCCCAAGGGGATAAGACAACTGGTTAAATTACTAGCATGGAGGCATTACATCTTAGTCCTCAAGGTTGGCAACGCGTTTGCGGTCTTAAGGTTGTACCTAGTCTTGAGAATGGAAATAATCGCCCAAAGGGCCAAAGCCAGAAATAGGAGCTCCGCGAACGCGGAGCTCTGTCGACACTATTAAATCGATTTCTG
This sequence comes from Acleris literana, assembly GCA_946894065.1. NCBI lineage: Eukaryota > Metazoa > Arthropoda > Insecta > Lepidoptera > Tortricidae > Acleris > Acleris literana. The sequence goes on from OX335696.1 coordinate 4,266,626, forward strand.
GAATAGGGAAAAAAACGACAGGTAAATATATTCCTAGGAAATAACGATGTTGTGCAGCTGATCTAATAAATCTTCCCAGTAAGATGGTCAGCGAAATGGTAGGTGTAGCGATTTACTTATTGTACACGGGCGCAGTCGTGGTCCGAAGCTAGTGAATAATAAAAAGACTAACATACAGACGGGAAGCGTTTCTTATACATTTGTAATTGAAATCTTCAACTTCTACCTCAGACCTAGACATTCAACCACAAGCCGCAACGAGAAAGTATAATTTGATCCTATTACTTGTATTACTTCCCCATATTACTTTATTAAAGAAGAACAATGCTATTTATTTTATAATTACCATATGACTACGCATTTACCGTAGTCATATTCATATTCATATTCGTTCGTCGTAAATATTAATTTATACATATACGTCCTCATAAGCCCATTGGAGGTATCTCAAATTCAATAAACGAAGCAGATTCAAGCTTCGCCTGTTAGTGATACGGTCGCACTTGCTACAGGAGTTTTGCCTGAGATACCACCATTTGTTTTAAAACGGTGTAGTTAATTTTCGAGACTCACCTGACCAAAATTAACGGTCCCTTAATTTTAGCTCTTAACTATGTACACTTTTTTAAAAACCGCCCTGATAAGCGCGGTTATTTGTTCCTGAGTCTTGGATGTTTTCTATGTATTTAAGTATGTATTTCTCTATATAAGTATGTATATCTTTGATTATACCCATAGTAGAGCTCGTTCCCACTATGTCGTATGTCGGATTTCGATTTTAATCGGGTGTCGGCGCCTCTGTTCACACTAGTCAGCTGTCGGCCACTATGGCAGCGACGCGCGGGCAGAACAAGGGGTGCGGGCGGGGCGGGGTCGGCCCCGACATCCGACCAATGTAAATAGCGTCATACTTCCTCAAAGGCGAGCGAGTTCCGACACGATTTTTATCCGGACGAAAGGGCTGGCAAAACACACGACACAAAATCGTTGTCGGACGAGTGTGAATAGCTTCATATAAAACGTTCCACTGGAACGACCGATTAAAATCCGGACCGACATACGACATAGTGGGAACGAGCTCGTACGAGTAGTTAGAGACTAGGTCAATTTGTGTAAGATTGTCCTCTGATACTTTATTTATATGAGCTTTTCTTTATTACATGTACATAAACCAAAACATGGGACGTTATCTATGAAAAGGGACCTTATTGTCGATGGCGCTTCCGCCATTATTAACGATGCTCCGATATAAATGGGCGTTTTCACTAAAAAGTGTACCCAATTAAGGACTGAAACTAAGGAACTTGACTTAGTCAGTTTTGTGACGAAAATTAGCCATACATTGCGGCCGTCAATGTACAGTGCGACCAAAAAGAGTAGAAATTAAATGAGGGCGCCACTTTCTACGTAACTGTCACATTTTTGACGTAAAATGCATAAACATGGCAACAATTTTATTTAATTTCTACTCTTTTTGGTCGCACTGTATAGCTAATTTTCGTCACAAAACTGACAAAGTTGAAGTTCCTTAATTTCAGCCTTATCAGCATAATCCTTGATTTGTGACCACCAAAAAAAAAACTTCAACGGATTGGGCTAGCTATCCAGAGAGGTAATGCAGCCAGTGTCATGGGGACCATGCCGCGAGCGCACCTGCTAGAGGGCGTGTTCTTTTTATAGTGGTGATTATTATTTATATTTTTAATATTTGAGTAGCTTCGTTTAATTTTAATCTAAATATGTTTAGTTCGTTTAATCGTTTAATGTAGTTATTATTATTAATTATTACTTATCATATTACTACTAAAGAAATTGTTTATATATAATTCTTTATACATTTTATACTCGTGTGGTTGCCGAGTTAGAATAGTGCCACTCCATGTCTTCCCGTGGATGTCGTAAGAGTCGACTAAGGGAATAAAGGCTTGTAGTACTGTTAGGCGATGGGCTTGCAACCTGTCACTAATACGCTGGTAAACATCTTAGCCTAATTGTGCAAATTGTGGTTATAGAATTATCAACAAGTTTTTAGAGATGTTTGTAATTCTGTAGCTCTGCCTACCCCACTCTGGGAACGAAGGCGTGAGATTATGTATGTAATTCTTTAAAAAAAAACTTATTCGGCGAGAAATGCGAACATGCGAAATTCTAATAAATGATACGACCGTTCAAAGGTATTTCGATAAAATAATAAATTATAATAATGTCTGTAGATAGTGATGATATTCTAAATCCAAGATACAGGGCATTAAGGTACCTAATTCTTTAACAAAAAAAACAGCTTGAGTTTATACGTAAACGCCACGTTACCTTACATATCACCCTGCGTGATCTCAACATTCATGATGTTTCATACATAAGTCATACACGCCATTCGGATATCCGTACAGGAACCGCTTATACAATACATCAGTAATACGTTAGTGGTTAGTGTGTGTCCATAACAAAGACGCAATGGACGTGTGTTAAAAAATGAGTATTGTGGTTAGAAATGTAAAAAAATGTGAACGTGAATTCAGTTTGTCGTTTTTTTTATTGGTTATCGGCTACAGTGACAGTTGTTTTAACATGACCATGCCAAACGTGACGTAGGTGTTCGAACGTGACCATGTAAACCGGGCATATGACCATTAATACACGATATTGTAGGATTAATCTAGTGTATTATCAGCAAACACTGGATTGTCGGGGGCAAAAATGTACCAGTGCTAGTGATCCATTAAATGTCGACTAAGTTTATCGACTTCGATAAAAAGCAATTTTTTATCATCATTATCATAAGTAATGGCCAAGTTTGTATACCTTTTAATTATGTGCAAACCTCTTTTATTTAAAATTATCGCAACTATAAACAACCGGTATCTGACATTGACTCTGGACTCGAGTCACTTTTGACAACTATTGAAATTACATTGAATAGGTAACAAATTCATTCAGTACAACAATATTCTTTAGCTTTCCGACGGATTGGGAATGCGTCGAAAGAAAAAAGATCGTTTATCTTCATGGAAAGCTGATCATTCAGATATAGAAGGTAAAGGTACGACTTACTTTTGCAAGAAATGTAAGATCCATATGCCACGAAAAAAGTTGTCGATAAACTTAGTCGATATTTAATGAATCACTAGCACTGGTACATATTTTTTGCCCCCGACAATCCGGTGTATGTCAGCGCAATGGAACCGTGACCTTCCATAGGACCGTGTCACATTGACGTTATGATTAAAGTCGTGAGAAGTGTCAAACAAATTGTTTTATAATGTCACTCTGACAACGTTCTATGGTGGATCTAGGTTCAATTGCTGTGATAGTACATAATTATATCGTTGTTTAGTACCCATAGTACAGTCAAAAATATTAATATCTATAAAGCCTTCGCGCCAAATATATACATAGACCTTATTATCAGAGGATAGAGGCGTTTAGATATTTTTGTCGCCTTGGAAACGTGTATATATTTATGACTTTGAGTGATGGACAAGGCACCTATAATGGACACTTGATTCTTATTTTACTGAAAATAAGGGTTATTCATTTATTTTGCAGCAATCAATTTAGGACCGTATGACATTTGAGTTAAGAGTAACGTGTCCATTACTGGTGCCGGTCAGCTAAAAGTGTCCACCATTGGAGCCGCCGCGCTATAGCTTAGTTTGGGACTAGGTCAATTTGTGTGGGATTTTTCTCTGATATTTATTTTTATTATTTTATTGTATATATGTTTTCAATAATTATGGCGTAACGGCTACCTGAAACAAGTTTCAGCCCACTTCATTGGACCAAAATTCAGTCATTTTTCCGGACACGTAAAGGTTTTATTTTGTTTGTTTATTTTATTTTTAATGTAGGGAATCAGTCAGATAAAGGTAAAAAACTTAAGTAAATGACCTCTTGCATGTAGGGTGATGGAACCAGTAATGGACAAGGCACCAATAATGAACGCTTGATTCTTATTTTACAGAAGATAAGGGTTATTAGTTTGTTTTGCAACAAATGAATAACAATCAATTTTGGTCCGTATACAGTTTGAATTAAGAGTGAAGTGTCAATTACTGGTGCCTGTCAGCTAAAAGTGTCCATCATTGGTGCCGTCACCCTAGTTGTCTACAAAACTATTATGGAATTGACGTTAAATTTCAAATATAGATTGTCAAACAGTCTATACAGTGTTAGTTTTTATTATACGTTATCTTATACCGTCCTTAGCACGTTTTTATCATAGATGAGTAACTTCATGAACTTTTTTTTTGTAACATTCTGTAGAGTGCATGTGTTGCAATAATTTGTTCAAATGCAAATAGTTTTTATTTGACCGTGTGCTAAATGGACCGCACCCTTTATAATTATTGCAAATTATAAATTGTTCCGTTGGCTTTGTTCTACGGTCAGAGCTAATCTTATTTACATACAAAATCGATCTAATATCGTGTTTTTACCATTAGAAATGACATTTGTGACGTTATCTATGAAAACCTTATTGTCGATGGCGCTTCCGCCATTATTAAAGATGCTCCGATATAAATATAACGTCGCGTGACGCAGTGCGGCGTAAGCGCCATCGACAATAAGGTCCCTTTACATAGATAAGGCCACATTTAAATAAAAATATGTCTGTCTTACCCTGTATAACAGCTAGTTTTGGTATATACAGGGCGTATAAGAAGTTAAAATTTGTGTATTAAGTCTCAGATACTTGAAACAAATGTTTTTCTTTAATTGAATTAATACAGGTATATACGTGCTAAGTAAATTAGGTATTTACCCGCTGCCCATCTAAAGGCAGTTAAAGATAGGATATACCGCATCAAAACAATTAATAGTTAAAAACAGATACTGAAAATTCTATGATACTCGTACGTAAGATGTGGGTTTTTCCCGGTTTGGTTGTTGACGTCTAATTCCCTGAATGTCTAAATCCGCGAATGTCTAAATCCGTGAATGTCTAAATCCGTGAATATCTAATTCCCTGAATGTCTAATTTCCTGAATGTCTAATTCCCTGAATGTCTAATTCTCTGAATGTCTAAATCCGAGAATGTCTAAATCTAATGACTGTATACTAAGTAGTATGGAGGGTAGGAAAGGATGACGACTTATGACAGCCTTGTATGGAATGACAGCTATTCGACGGAGCCCTGCCACAGGCAGGGCTCCTATTTCTTGGCGGTTTTGCCCTTCAGGTATCTAACGAATCTAACCTACCTACTTTGGATAAGCGGCTATTAGATATTCAGGGAATGGACGTATGGCGACTTGACATTCGGGGAATGGATGTATGGCGACTAAACATTTAGGGAATTAGACGTCCGCAACCAATATCGTTTTTTCCGACTCATGATCGATGTACGACCATTTCTCTTATATGCCCAACGATTTGAACGTACATGTTTTAAGTACTTACCTTTTCTTTCAAACAAAGTTGGATAGAGCACAGAGCTTAATTTTTATTTTGTATATAGTTTTTTTTTCCCTTAATTAATGGCTTTCACTCCTTGTGTTTAACAAGGTGTATTTCGCCAGTATCGAGTTTTAGACAATCACCATGGACTTATTAGAGAAACAAGTCCATGGATATCACACGCGAGGACAATTGTTCGGTTAAAGAGATTTACTCTGGTGGACTAAACAGAAGCACGTGGGGTTAGCTCCACGCGCTTCTGTCAAGTCCCAATTTTTATTTTGTATATAGATTTTAAAGTGACATTTAAGTCTATGATTTGTTTGACTTTTGCGACAGGGACTAAAATGACGATTTGCGACTTAGTCCAGTAATACCACGTAACAATGAAGCTGTTATCGATATTTATTATATTTCTGCTTGTCAATAACACAAGTGAAATAAGAATACGAATAATAAGAAAAGCCGACAAGAAGATACCTCGCTTGGATTGGGAGAACTATAAGTTTGAAGGTAATTTAAGTTTCAAAGTGAAAAGGGTGTATGAGACCATAAACGGGTAGATAAGATTCAACCCTTAGTAGATGTTGTTAACATTTCATGTGCAATAAGTTCTTGTTAGATATAACATTTTTGTTACATTGCTACTAGTACATTTAATTTCATTGGAACTACTAGCGCCATCTCTCAGTTGTCTATGGAACTAACCTTGAAAGCCTAAATTACGTTCCAGCGAAGAGATGGCGGTAAAAGCCCAAAACGTTGTTGAATAACGCCATAAAATCACAATGAATGTAACTGTTATCTATGTATCTAATCGTTCATCGATTGTAGTTATTTCATCCAACGCAATTTTCTGCTGAAACTATGATGTTTTCAGGATATGTTAATCTTTAATTACGTAGGTTAGTTTAGACTTGTGGCTTCCGAAAAATATCAACTGTTGCGGAGAAACCCTTTCTGTGAAATAAAAAGTTTCTAGCATATGCAGGGACTAAAAAAGATTGTCTGCCATAATTATTTTAGTCGTAATGTGATTTACATCATAATAATGTTTTTGAGAAAATGTTACTTTTTCACGATTTAATAAATCAATATAGCCCAACTTAGATATTTAACCCAACCTAAATATTTGTGTGATAAGCGCGAACCTATCTGCTTCTGAGTATTGGATGGATTTTTATTTTATTTATTTCTCTATATAAGTACTTATGTTTATTGTTGCTTATAGTAGCCATAATACAAGCCTAGAGCTTAGTTTGGGACTAGGTCAAGGTGATATTTAAGTATTACTAGCTTTTTGGCCTGGCTCCGTCTGCGTAGATGTCGTTTATCGCTAATCACTCGAGAGCTGTCTAATTTTCCGAGGTAAAAAGTAGTCTATGTACTATTTCAGACTATAAACTATCTCTGTGCAAAAAAACATCCGGAGACCCTAGCTAAAATGCATTACACTATCAAGCGTTTCTATTCTTATCTTCGTATCACGTCATGTACCAGTGACGCGATTGGTTTAAAAACGAAACGAATAGAAACGTTACTTAGCGTAATGCATCTTGGCTAGGCCCTCAGATCTGTTCAGCTTTTCTGGTGTGATTGAGTAAAAAACATCCAAAGTGTTGCATTTATTATATTAGTAACATTTTATATTTCTTTAATTCCAGGTTGTGGTATTGCTGTTGGCAAGCAGACAGCGCAGCGGCGGATCGTGGGGGGCGACGACGCGGGCTTCGGGACCTTCCCCTGGCAGGCGTACATCAGAATCGGATCCTCCAGGTTGTAGCTCTTATTAACGAGGGAGAAGGTTGATAATTGCACTGAGACTGAGCCTTTTTGCAAATCTAGCAGTGAATGGCGATAGTTTTGTGTACATTGCGTAGTTTATATAAAGCCTAGTTATGTAGGATCTTGTACATTATGCAATGTATACTGAATTGTGAGAAATGATAATTTAGCGTAATTTACTTAGTCTTCATAACAGTCCTGATTTGCAGGATCATTAAAATTTGCGATGTAAATTGAAATATCAATATCACATGCCACTGTCAGGTTAGTGAAATTGACGGCTGATATTGACATTATGTAAAGTAGAATATTGTATTTTGACACATTTCTAGAACAGTCAATGTTATAAGTACTTGATCTCGGTATTATGAGCTCCTAAAACCTGTCAAGTTGTAGTCAGCAAAAAGGTCAAAGATGTGACTCATATAAATAGCTTTGTCCCTGGCTGGAACTTCTCAGCTTTTGGCAGTTCTTATGACGGCTTCTGATTACTATTAAGTATTGTACCTTGGTGTTAAAGCACAAAGGTACAAAATGTATCACTTATGGCGTTGATTGTGAAAGCAAACAGTGATAATGGGATTTTTTTCCCCTAGCTACATTAGAAATCAAAAAAATTACAGAAAATTGTCTTGTATAATAATTGTACAAACAAACACAACTAACGCTAATAAAGTTAACATCACAATTTGTACAATTTATATTAACACATCACATAATAAAAAAACACTAGAATTAGAATTAAAAGTAGATCAAAAAATTCCTTTGAAACATAATGCATTGATTCATTATAATTTTTATTAGTTGATGAATGACTAATAGATGGCGTTAATATACTCTAGCGCGTAAGCTAGCTTTTGCTTGGATTAAATAATGCATTATTATAATTTATTATAAATTTTGATCTACTTTTTGTTCTTGTTTATTAATCAACACACGCACTTTACAAAGACATGATCATTAATTTTGTCATTTTTATTGTAGTTACTGCTTTATCATTATAATTTTTAGGTCATGTAATTAACACTTTTTAATCACACGGCTTTGCTTTTTAACTAGTGTGCAACTAACGGTTTTTATAAAAACTTTTAAGTAATACTGTACAAACATATGTATCATACTTACAATATAATTTTTCCAACAATTTCATTTTGTTTTGGTAACTACAAAACGTGGTTATTATACACATTTTTTTTCGAGTTTTATGTGTAAACTTAATGTTTAAAGACGATATTAACGCACATTTTGCGAATATCGTTTACGTATTGGTTTAAAGATTTTTTGTAAAAAATGAGTGGTTCTTTTTAAACATTTTTACTATTTTTTACATTATTTTGTTTTTTTAACGTAAATTCTGGTCACATACAATATGTTTTCAATCCTGATATTTGACCTAATTTATTTTAGTTATTTTTAACAAAAGAGATGGCGCTAATATTAAATCCATATTTTATCTTTTTTAACGGTTTTGGTGTGTGATTAATAATACTAATATGTGTATTAATCCGTTATATTTCAGATGCAACATGCTTATGTCAATATTCGAGCTTATCGGGTGGAAGCAGTGTTGGATAGAGAGGTAAATGTGCGAAAGAGGTAGCATGGTAGGGAATGGTAGAAATGGTAGAAATGACAGACGTGGAAAATATTATATTACCGTTCATTATGAGTAATTATGGGGTAATGCAAAATAATTGTTCAGTTCAATTTCATTTTAGAAGTTGAAAATGCTGAATTCTTCTTTGATTTTTGTTAAAAAGATGTTTTGTTGTAGAAAAATAAAATATATTCTTTAAATTTGGTAGTTTTGTTTTTGCATTGGCGTAGTGTTTTTTTATAATTTAGTCAAATGCATGAGCATGATGTAAAAAAACAATTTTAAATACTTCTTCAGGTTCTAAGTAGGAATGTTCTTGAAATCTTTTTATCTTCATTAGACACTTTTTTATTTTCAAAGAATATTAAACTCATACAGCTCTTGTATGAATTTTTTGTTTCTGTTCAGATCTTCAGTAGTATAGTTTTCTTAAAGATTATGATTTGACTGTTTCTGTTTACTTTTTCGCACATTACTCTTATTCTCTTATCATAATGTACAACCATATTTTAGTGCATAATATTCAACTAACACTAACAACTTATTTAAGAGACATTATTTAACTTTTAAGGTAAGTAATATTTTTTATTATGCACCTCTGTACCCGTAAAACCGGAAATAAAGTAAATAAGTTTAACATGGGCGCAATAAACAAACTTTCCTAGGTTACTCATCATTAGTGTAGACGGCCTTTGATGGCCATCTCGTTCCCCAGGTGTATCTCCTACCATACCTTATTTTTGTCTCTACACGTATTACGAGGGAGATTATTTTATCTCTATTAAAGTCAGTTTTTCTGCAATTTTAATTAGACATGTCGTATTCTTGACAGTAAAGGGTACAGTGGTAATAGGGTCACCACCACATTTTGTGTCAGATTGATGTCATTTGAGGAACGTCCATAATCACGTGAGGCTGGGTGGGGGTTTGGAAAAGATCACGAAATATTACATGGGGGGTATAATAGGTGGGTTAGTGTTTAACCTCACCACGAATCACCATGGACGAGCTCTTGCCTATTTGGGCATGCGCATACAGAAAAGTGCAAACGCAAGGTGTATAATGCTGATATCCTATTAGAAAAGAAAGATTTTGGGCACAAGCTGACGACACTTTTACCCTAATTGTTGTGTGGGTTCGATTCTCGGGCAAATATTTGGGTGAGGAGCCCGAGGTTTATGTATTTGAGTACCTATGTATTTCTTTTATCTAGTACCCATAGTAGAGGGTGTGAGATTGTTCCGTGATAATTATTTTATTTCATGATCAGGTAGAATGTAATAAGTATCTACCCTATCTACATCAAACTCAAAAAAACAAATAAATAAATAAATGTTAGAGGACAATCTCATACAAATTGACCTAGTCCCAAACTAAGCTCTAGGCTTGTACTATGGGTACCAGACAACGATAAACATACTTATATGGCATAAATTTCGCGTAACTAACAAATTCAGTAAGTTGCAAAATGTATCTTACCGACTTACTTGCTAAGGTTTATTTTGCACCTTATTTAATTTGATCGTTACGTGATATTGCAGTATTACTCACGATAACTTAACTTCCTGTTAGTTACTTTAATAACCGCATACTCGTAACTAATAAAAAAACATCCATGCACAGTTACACCACGGTATAGTAAAAACAGACAATAACTCACATCATTCAATTTCACGACGCAATATAACGCTACCTATAATTCATTACAACACACACACAAGGCACCTGTTGGTAAAGGCTCGAACAGACTGCCAGCGGGACAGTAGCGGGGCGTGATGGATTAGTGAGTGATGCGGGCGCATCGCGCTGGGTTGTGATTCTCTCAACAAGCAAAGGTGATCGTTCGCTCAAGTGAAGGTCCAAGCGGCGAGTTTAAGTAGTCCCGACAGAGCGAACAAAACACATTTTAGCGCGTGTATTCAATTTGGCAGCATGACTTCACGAACGTATAAGGCTCCCTAATTGACAATGCACGCGCTAAAATGTGTTTTGTTCGGTCGGACGGGACTACTTAAACTCGCCGCTTTTATTCGCTCGTCCGTTCGACCGGCCGCCGTTTTTGAGAGAATAACACACCTGCACTCGCGCCATCAACCCGCTAGGATCGCGCCATCAACCCGCCAGCATCGCGCGCGCGTCCCGCCCGCATCGCGCTCTCCCGCTCGCTCTCTTTGGTTTGGTCATTCGGTTTGCGCTGCGCTGTCTGACGTCACACTGACTGGTCGCGGTAGCGCGGCCTGCGAGCGGCGTGCCGCGACAGAAGCGGGGCGCGGCCTGTTTGACCACGCTAGTTGTTTGCATGGAAATATCGCGCGGCTCGCCCGTCGCGCAGGCCGCGCGCCCGCGACGGTGCTATCTGGCCGAGCCTTAAGTGCGAACTGAGACCCATAGACATTGCCTTTCTCACTACAATCTCAAGACTGCCAACAACGCAACGCCCAACCCTAAGTACCAAGATGGAAAACCTCTATTAGTACCTAGCTCCTGGTCTTCTCAATCCTCCTACTGAAAGGGGGATGAGGACCTGGTGACGGGCTTTTAACCCCTGACCCGGGTGGTCTGCGCGGACTGTAAAAACGTTCCTTGGATAGGCTACGGGGAGGTGAGGATGGGGAGGTTTTTGGGTAGGGGGGAGGGGGAGGCATCTTGTTCGGGTGTTACGCTGCTCACGAGGTCAAACCAGCTGGGTGAGACTTCGTTGGGGGAGGCCCAGCTAGCGACCTATAAGCTGAGTAGCGTCTTCATGGGCCCGTTATAGGCAACGTCGTTGCCGTGTCGAGGTCGCAGGGGTATGCCTTGCCGTCGGGGGATCGCGCGTGCTGTGGCGCGATGTCCCTCAGGTGGGGGATATTAGTACCTATTAGTACCTACTACTACCGTTACGTAGATAGGGTTATATATGTAAATTAATGCAGAGACCAGTAAGCGACCAGTGAGTGGGAGAGGGGGGAGGTGACGGCTACCACACATAGTTACGAGTCCAGGGTGGCTCATAATCACAGCTCATAATGGTCGAAGCATGTATAGTTATTTTCTCAAAACATTCTTACGGCCTTTACACGGCACAGTTTGGACTGCGCATCTGGGACTGCGTTCCGAACCGCAGATGAAGCCGAAACCGTCGGTTCGTCCGATGGTTTCGACCGCGCATCAAACTGACAAGACTTCATTACGATCAAATAATTGTTAATTAATAATTATTATTTATTACACGTACGGTTTTTAACGAAGGTTGGAACGGCGCGTGGCGTTTCCCGCGGTCCAAACTTTACGTGTAAAGGCCGCTATTGACTATCACTACTACAAGCTCTACTTACACTGCCCTTCTCAATAAAAAGGACGCATGCGCAATTTTATAGTCAAAGCAAATTGAACCCCCTATCTTAAAAAATAAGGTCACTTATACATACGTGGTTCTATGAGACATTGAGATTTTATTCTAACGAGGGCGTACATCTATCACGACAATACGGAAACCACCCTTTTCCATTGATCATCAACCACAAACAATTTATTAAGCCATAACCTCAAATTTCCAGATGTGGCGGCTCCCTGATCTCCCGACGCCACGTGGTAACAGCCGGCCACTGTGTTGCTCGCGCGCAGCCCCGCCACGTGCGCGTCACACTGGGCGACTACGTCATCAACTCTGCCGCTGAACCGCTGCCCGCTTACACGTTCGGTGTGCGCGGCATCAAGGTGCACCCGCTGTTCAAGTTCACGCCGCAAGCGGACCGGTTTGACGTGGCTGTATTAACGCTGGACCGGAGCGTGCATTATATGCCACATATTGGTAAGTTGCTATAGTATCTGAGATGTATTAGAGTGATCTGCCGTATTCGAGAATTTTCAAATCGCATTTCTCAACAAAATATGAAAATACTGTAAAAGAGATCACCAAAAGTGAAATTAAAATTAAAATCGGAAAAGAAATACTGATGATATAAGCATTTTAAACTGCTAATTAGACAGCGACTAGAGAGAGAGATCCGATACGCAGTGTGACGTCATGTAAGTCGGCAATCAATGTTAAATTCTGTTTTTTTTCAAATTCAAATTCAAATTCAAAAAACATTTATTGCCACTTTACATATAAACACATTACAGGTACAGTCAAGGACTTTAATTGTTATGCCACTATGGAACCCTGTCGCATAACGTTAATCATTCATTTAAGCGTAATTTCTGTCATGTGGTTTGACGCTGTCATTATGACAGGGTTCCATAGTGGCATAATAATTAAAGTCCTTGACTGTACATTACATTAATCACATTACAGTTTTAGACATTCACGAAAATAAAATAAATTACGCCATATTAAGTCTGTTCCTATTCAGACTGCCAATGACAATAACAAGTATACCTGACTGTAATTGTCTTTAGATAGAGGATGAAATAGTAATGAGGATAATGTTACCTCTAAATATTCATCATCATCATCATCGTATTATTGTGCTGGGTGCGACAGAGACGAAAACCTCACTTATCAATCAAATCTAACAAACCTCACTACATTTTCAATGTCAGAAATAGTTCGAAAAAAAAACACTTTAAGACTCTGTCAGTGTAATGGTGTTTTCAGCGAACTAGGTACCTTAGTAGTTTAACTACCTTAAAATGGGCATGAAGACAATGATAAAGTGTATAAATAAATAATATGACTAGGCTCAACCTTCAAAAGTACGCGAATATAGAGCTATAGTGGTAAATTGATTTGTTTATAAGAGTGACGGAACGAATAGGAACAAACTTTAGTCATTTCACATCCACCCATCTCACAATCATACAATCCAAGCATTAAAAATAAAAACAACACAAAAACAAAACAATAAAACAAGACAGAAACAGAACATTGAGGTGGCAAAAGGCTCTGGCTCAGCCTGTGCCACGATTTATAAAACCGCAGCGCTGATTTTCAGCCTGCACCTTGGCTCCCTGCGCAAATACATTATAAGGGGTAAAACTGGTAGGGCTAAGATAGTAGTTCGTTAGGTTAGGTTAGGTTAGGTTAGGTTAGGTTAGGTTAGGTTAATGACGAACAATTACCGGAAATATATTCTGAGGGATGGCACGGTCGACATTTGTCGAGCATGCCGTTGCCCCGGCGAGTCCCCCATACATATAATTTCCGGTTGTTCGCATTTGGCTAACGGTGAGTACTTGCACAGACATAACCTCGTAGCCAGGATCATCCATCAGCAACTTGCTCTTCAATATGGTCTTGTTGAGTCTGAAGTGCCGTACTATAAGTACGCACCGGCGCCAGTTCTCGAAAATGGTCGTGCTACGCTCTATTGGGATCGATCTGTCATCACGGACAGGACTATTGTTGCCAATAAGCCTGATATCGTGTTGAGAGATCGATCGCAACGTCGGGCAGTGCTCGTCGACGTCACCATCCCGCATGACGAGAACCTCGTTAAGGCCGAGAAGGACAAGCTCAGCAAGTACCTTGACTTGGCTCACGAGGTGACCGCCATGTGGGATGTTGACTCGATCATTGTCCCGATAGTTGTTTCGGCAAACGGTCTTATAGCGAAGAGTCTCGAGAGACTCTCGCTAGATGGCTGGATCAAGGGCCAAATACAGAAGGCAGAACTCCTCGACACGGCACGCATTGTGAGGAGGTTCGTCTCTCTGCAGCCCTAACCACCGGTAGCTTGAGCCCTGCCCCGCTGCCGGCAGCACTCGTAGGTTAGGTTTTTTATAATGTCTATTATTTGTATTAGTATTGTTATTTTACTTTTATATTTGAATATTTGTTATAAAAAACCTAATTTACAGAAAATTAAATAAATATCTAAAATAATAATAATATATTATATTTCTGTCACAGTAATATAACCTATAATAATGATGTATTACAGTAATAATAATTACAATCGTTACAATACAAATCGTTATAAATAGTTATAAACTTTTGCTAGAAAGAGATAGGAACAAATCTTTGTTGGCTTTATATCTTGGTTATTTTTATATCTATTCAAAAAATGATTTTTCTCAACCGTTTGTTACATGAAACAGCTTTTATTGAAGCTGTGAAAAAAATCTTGAAGCGTTGTTTCCGAGAATTCTTGAGAACAGCAACTCTCTAATTAGGAATACCATTGCATGAGGTATACGGTATACCTCTTGTAACTTTTTTTGTAACCTACGATAATATATCAAAAGCAATAATGTTTTGCAAAGTCGAACCACCCAGGTCAAGGTCTGGAAGCCAGACAGGCTGTCTAGTAACGCGCGTTACGTAATGAAATGGTTTACCCTCCGTAAAGAAGTTATCACTTCAAAAACTTTTTTGCTTTTGATACATGCATCTATAACCAGTTTTTTTCAGAACACCTTTTATAAAGTTCTGCCCTACTAAGCATAATGGCGTTATCTCAAACAAAACATCTGTAGAAATTGCAACCTAGTTGCACACAGAAGAGAGTTGAATCTGCTTTGGCTATTGAATTTAGTTATTGCATTTTTGCTTAGGAGGGCAGAGTTCCTGTGCTCAATTAGACTTCTCATTCTAGCCCCGATCTGCTTGCCTGAGCGCGGCAGCGACTTCCTGGGCCAGTACGGGTGGGCGGCGGGGTGGGGGGCGCTGAGCCCCGGCTCGCGGCTGCGTCCGCGCACCCTGCAGGCCGTCGACGTGCCAGTGCTGGACAATAGAGTGTGCGAGCGGTGGCATCGTGCCAACGGTACGTACTAGTCAACCAAGAAACTCGTTTACCACTTTTCAACTTTATTTATATGACACTAAAGTCCAAAAGTGTTAAAGGAATTTCTTGGTCTACACTACCAAAGTAAATCTTTGGTATCTTATGCGTATAGAAGTACCAAGTTCCAGTGTCTTTAGATTATGATTCTAAATAAATATCAAGGGACAATCTGTCTATCTATATATAAAAGGCAAACCTGACTGACTTATATATCAACGCACAGCGGAAACTACTGTACCTAGAAACTTGAAATTAGGTACAGGGGTTCCTTTCATGATGTAAGTGAGCGAGGAAAGGATTTTCCGAAAATTGACCCCCATCGTGAAGAAATAGGGGGAGTAGCGGGAAACTAATTCTACGCGTACGAAGTCGCGGGCGTCCTCTAGTCACTACATATAATTAAACAAATTCCCCCGTCCCGTCTGTCTGTCTGTATCTGTCGCGATGATCTCGAAAATGTCGGAACGGATTTTTCTGCTGTTCCGTTAGATAATTTTCCACGGAAGTTTTTTATTTATAATTAATTCTGGTTTATGTACGGAAGTTATAGAAAACTCACATAAACCGAAACGAAGCGAGGGTGGATCGCTAGACTCATATAAATTTATCTAGTCCCAAACTAAGCTCGATACTATGGGTACTAGACAACTATTTAAATACTTAAATAGAGAAAAACATACTTAAATACCTACAAATAAATATAAACTCAACGTCATTATCAAATGGCTATCAAATTTTAGTACTTAACATCGGACAGACAGATATATTTGCGGACTTGTGCAGGGTCCGTCCGGTTAGCTACCACCATCTTACCCATTAACCCACCGCCAAACAGCAGTGTTATCATTGCTGTGTTCCAGTTTGGGGATAAGACAGCCGGTGAAATGACTAGCATAGAGGCATTCCATCTTAGTCCTCAGGGTTGGCAGTGCATTTGCAGTCTTAGGATTGCAGTCTTGTGAATGCGAAAGTCTATGGGTCACAGTTTAAACTTACCTCGTGTGCTTTCTATATACCTTAAAAAAAAGACACGGGGCGCTTATAAATACCAATTTCCATACAGATTTCTCCCACCGTCTACTAGGTTCCACTGACAGGATGTGCACTTTTTGTACATTAAGATCCATTAATGGAGTCGAGTGGGTTTTAATGTACACTTAAAATCCATTAGGAGTTATTTACACTTTTTAAGACGATGGGATCCATCAATGGATTTAAATATACTATGAAGTCTACAAAGATACATTAATGGATTCTATTCAACTTTTTATATACCGGGATCCATCATACATACATAATCTCACGCCTTCGTTCCCAGAGTGGGGTAGGCAGAGCTACAGAATTACAAACATCTCTAAAAACTTGTTGATAATTCTATAACCACAATTTGCACAATTAGGCTAAGATATTTACCAGCGTATTAGTGACAGGTTGCAAGCCCATCGCCTAACAGTACTACAAGCATTTATTCCCTTAGTCGTCTCTTACGACATCCACGGGAAGACATGGAGTGGCACTATTCTAACTCGGCAACCACACGAGAGGATCCATCAATGGATACTAAATGTCCACGAGTATCCATCAATGATGGAATCAAGTGTATTAAAAGTTTAATAAATTCCATTGATGGATCGAACTGTAATTAAGAGTGCAACAGAATCCATTGATGGACTCCAGAGTATTAAAAAGTGTAAACGAATCCAAAAAGTGTACATTAAAGGCCACTCTACTCCATTAATGGATTTGGATGTACAAAAAGTCCACTTGACCCCTTTAATGGATCCTAGTGGACGGAGGGAGATTTCTCGATGACGATACAATAACGATACTTACTCGTTCGCGTTTGGAATATTGGGGTTCTATTCCACTCGGTAAAACTATATTGCTTTTGACCTGTTATCGTATTGTTAACGTTATGATGGCTCTTATTTACTTGACAAGTTGACAGTAATGGCGGCCAAGTTAAAACAATCCATCAAAAGTAATACGGCTTTAAGAAAAGAGCCCTAGCTCTTAGTCCCTTGTTACTCGTAGTAAGATTATTACAACGTCAATAAATAACGATACTAAAGCAAGATGTGCTTAGTCAACATAGAATAAAAGTCCTATGTACAGTTCGGCCAAAATGTGGTCTGCCACCCTAGGATTGAAGTCCATTTGCACGTCATGATACAATAAGTTTGATTTTCCCTTGCAATAATTATTATGACCAGACCTAGGAATATACGGGGCAAAATTAAATGACAGCTAGGGATTGCCTACATCGATAAACTCAATTATCGATGCTTTTCCCATATACCAGTGATCGCTCCGAGTTTTGTTTGTTGAAATATTTTTTTATTGAAAGTATGCAAATGAAACAAAATAGCGATATAATTCTGGTTATTCTTTATCTTAAAAGGATTTTTAACCTTCACTCATCATCATCATATTTTTTTTACTCCTAAAAAAATCTGATCGTTTATTTTAACAACAGTAAATGGGACAGTCATTCTGAAATACACAACAAGGAAAAAAAATATGATGATGTTGAGAGAAGGTTAAAAAATCCTTTTAAAATAAAGAATAACCAGAATTATGTTGCTATTTTGTTTCATTTGTATACTTTCAATAAAATTTTATTTTTACAAACAAAACTTGGAGCGATCACTAATATATGGGAAAAGCATCGATAATTGAGTTTATCGATATAGGCAATCCCTAGTATTTTAATTTTGTCCCGTATATTCCTAGGTCTGATTATGACAGTGAAAATTTTGACAAAACTGGTAGACCACTTTCTTGGCCGACTGTACCTGCACAGAAGAGCAATTCTTTAATCAAAGCTCATCTCTATTTTCAGGTATAAACGTCGTAATTTACCCTGAAATGCTGTGCGCTGGCTATAGGGGTGGCGGAAAGGACAGTTGCCAAGGCGACAGCGGCGGCCCTCTCATGCTAGAAAGAGCCGGCAGATGGTACCTCATAGGTGTCGTCTCAGCTGGGTACTCCTGCGCAAGTAGAGGCCAACCAGGCATCTACCACAGAGTAGCGCACACAGTCGACTGGATCAGCCACGCTACTACCCTCTCATGATTCTTACGACGAATTTACAGTGAATTTAAATTGTTACGTAAGTGAAAGACTTTTAAAACTCAGTGTCGCAAAGTTCTATGGTGTATGGGGATTCATATAGGATAGAACTTTGTCATGGTGAGCGTTAGTGTTAGGTAACTTGGATTTGCGATTGTGGTACTGTGGTTTCACGATTGAAAGTAATACTCACGCCTGTCTCGCCTTGCTTGTCAGAATGGAATGTTTGTGTCAGTTTTCGATCGTCTGCGGAGTGGCAAGATGTGCCTCGTATTTTCGTGTTTTTGAGTATCATGCTTTAAAAGCGGAACAAATTATTTATGTTTGATAAGGATTATAAGTCAATAATTATTGTTAAGATATTAAAAATTATGCTCATTACGAAATCACTGATAAAGTTTTTCTTGGTTGTTTTACGTTTAAAATTTAACTAGAAAATTAATTTTAGGTGTGTGAGAAAAATATTAGAAAGTGAACCATAGTAACGTTTTTTGTTTAAGACGCTGTTTCGATCCCAAAGTGGGAGAGAGAAAAAAACTGTGTTTTTTATATCAATAGGTTTACATTCATCTGGCATAACTTTTTTTGGCATAATCATCATTTGGCATAATCCTTTTTTAGCATACAGTCTTTTTTTCTGAAACTTTTCTGGATTGTTATAAAATAAACCTAACCTAACCTAATGGGTTCTATGCAATGATATTTTAAATACTCCTGAAAGGTATACGGTTTCAGAAAAAAAGACTGTACCTATGCTAAAAGATGATTATGCCAAACAATGAGTATGCCAAATGATGAATATGCCAAAAAAAGTTATGCCAGATGAAGGGTACCCATATCAATAATCTACCAGTAGAATATCTTATGGAGTCTCGTTATACACAAACTATTAGGCTTTTAAAAAATGTGATAGCAGTAACTTGGAAATAAAAAAACTCGCCAGAATTGCAATATTAAAAAAAAGGTATAATTCATAAGTGCCTATATAGCAGTATGTAAATAAACTTAGTTGTACATATAATTACCACTAAAATCGTCATGTAAATATTTAATAAATAATAACAAAAACTGAGAACGCTTTAAATAAATTATTAAAAAGCTTCTATTTATTTTCCGATTGAGAATTTAAATTTTCATTCTATTTAAGTTCACCATTTTTACAATTAATTTATAAGTTTGAGAACGATGTTTTGTAACGCACTATTTAAGAAATTAAGTTAATAAATTGTATTTATTGTTAATTTATTTATTACGTTTCATTTGTCAATAATCCCCACAGACATTTTATTATTCTTTACTGGTCACACTGAAATCTCGCGTTACGATTGGTTGGCTACCAGCCAATAGGGATGCGATGCGCGCGCACTAGTCGCACAAGTAGTTTGCGCAGAGGTTCGTAGTATCGTTCCAGAGCTGAGGCGGAGATGACGTCTGTGCCGATGGTCGCTTGGAGTATTTCTCGCCAATGTTGGGAGTGTCCTCTGGACATGAGATTTCTGAAATTAATTTTGGTATTGTCCCCATCAAATATATTAATATTAGATTAGGTGATCACTTGTGATGACACTGGCTCAGTTGACAGTTTCTTCGTATAGTTACCGCCCTTGGATACCGACGTTTATATTGTGATAGTGCTCGTGTTGAATTCGACCTGTCAAGATAGTACCGCGTAACGACCGTAGTCGTCAAAACTATCACTATTTGATTAGCGCGAGTGATAGTGATCACATTACAGCGTGTCAGTTGTAACGAGTTTTTCAAAGCGACAGGTGACCACCTAACGCTAGCGTTTGTATTCGATGGCAACTTGTCTAGCCCCGCTGAACACAGTAACGCTTTTATCTTATCTTATCTTATCTTACAGACGGGCCCTTTCGGATACACTTCGACCCTTTAGGATCTTTTGTGCAATTACCCTTTTACACACTCAGCTGTTCGAATGTGCAGGTTTCCTCACGATGTTTTTCCTTCACCGTAAGAGCATCGGGTAATGCACTTAAGTTAGAAAAACTCATTGGTACATGGTGACCGCGGGGGTTCGAACTCGGTACCTTACGATCACGAGTCGACCCTCTAAGCCACTAGGCCACCGACGCTCTCCAGTAACGCTTTTAATAATAGATCAAGTTCAGATATTTTTAAATACTTTACGAGCTGACTACTCTGCCCTCGTACGGAGAAAAGGCACAAGTGCAATATTCATAGAAGCATATTCAACTCTCAAGGGTTATAATACGGTTGGAAGTGCAATAATTCATACAGTAGATGTGCCTTTTTCCGTAGAAGGGCAGTACTGTACAGACAATGAAGTTGACTCCTAGACCACCAACCATGGAACTCGTTGAAGCGATGTATTCAATCAAACCAAATACTTCTTACATTAAAATACCTTTTTGATATTTTTCCGTAGTGATCTAAGAATCTAAATCGCCAGTATTATAATCATTGTAACATAATTAAGTATTTTATCCTATCATAAACATTTACATTAATTCAGAACCTTATGTCTTAAGAATAAATAATAACTACACGTAGAAGCGAATCTCCTTTACCCAGGCCCCAAATGCCGCGCTTTAAATACCTACTTCCCCCTTCACCCCGCTACGCCCCTCTGTCTTCCGCGCCCAAATTTAGGGCTGTCACTTGCGAAATATTTTAATCGGTTTATGGATGTGGTATACAAGTTCAGTCACGAATTATTATTAACGTTTTACTTCAACATGGAAACATTGTTGCAAAATGAGTTTTTTACATTTACGTTAAATTAGGTAATAATACTTTTTGATTATATTAAGATTATCTCATAAAACTCCTTTATTCAATCAATTATTTCTAATAATTTTGCCGTAAATAGACGTTCACTTTTTAAAACACTATCTTAGTTCAACCATAAACACTAAAATCAACACAAATACGAAAATCTTGTTTAATACATATATATTCCGTGTGTGACGCCCCTGACTGACTAGACACCTCAGGTGTCGCCCGGCGGTAGGTATCTAACGCGCAGAGCGCGCGTCGGGAGCCGGGAGTTTCGCTTCTACGTGTAGTTATTGTTTATTCTTATGCTTATGTGTAGTTCAAACTAATGAAGTTACTTAAAAAAAGGTTTCCATTGGGCCTGTTTAATGCTTGACGACGTCAAATAAAATGCAAAACGATATCAATTAATGGTTTGTAGATGAATTACCGAGAGCGCGGATTTGCATATGTAGTGGTTGTACCTAGGGTTGTAAAAAAACGGTTTTTTTTCTGACTTGAAAAAAAACATGAAAAAAGACCGTGAAAAAAAACCGTTTTTTTTCGGGAGTACGTTTTTTTTCAAAAGTATGAAAACTCAAAATTTGCAAGGCAGTTAATACTTTTATACGGTTGTTTTACTTGTTTTAGACTTTATTTTAACCATTAAACCAATTACATTTAACAACTTTGATTAATAACAACATAAATGAAATCTGTAGTGGGACACGAGACAGAAGAAGAACCAGGAAATTCTGATGCTGGCCGAACTAGTGTTGATAGTGCTGCTGATAGTGCTGATAGTTCTAGTGAATAGGTTTAAAGTTCTTTTTGCACTTACTAAAAATAGTTTAGTTAAATAAATCACGAAAAACCGTTATTGTGGCATATTTTTGTTCATCTGAAAAAAAACCTAATTTAGAAAAAAAACCATGGTGCCAGGTTTTTTTTCATGTTTTTTTTCATAAATTTGAAAAAAAACATTTGGTTTTTTTTCTATTTGCAACCCTAGTTGTACCGTTCGCATAAAAAGGAAAACCATTTAAGTTTTTTTCTTAATTTAATGAGATTACCCTAAACAAGCGGAATAAGTAGGTATGTCCTGTTTTTGCTTTTAGTCGCTATCATTTATTTAAATTTTCATCTTTAAGGTTGGAAATTGCTTAGGTATGGGACAGATGAAAATTATATAAATATACCTAGTTCTCCTAATGACTTCTTGATCAAGATAATTTGATGTCGACGGACAAGTAGGTACGTAACTTTTTCTTATTCGGAGAGAGGATTTTTTTCGTTGTTTCGAATTTGTCACTCTTACTCTAAGTCATAATTCTATAAATAGTCGAGAGAGAAAACCTGTAGCTTTTTCAACTAATTGGGCAGCGGTGTAAGGTGAATTTAAATTTTTCATTAGTTCGAGTTCAAAGTATTTATGACAGTTAAAATTATTTGTTTACTTTGACTCTCAATCGGACCAAAAATACTGCTACTTTCTGTCATAATTTTTACAAACTGTGTAACTTACAGTCGTACGTGACCATTCAAAATAATTCTGAAAATTGCGAGAATACAATAAATTAAGACGTAAAAAGTAGGTATTTAGAATTTGACGCTGAAAATATTTTTGTACTTACTTATTTAATATATAACAAAACTCTTTTTATGCTGATGGTATGAGAAGTAGAGGAAATTTAAATATAGAATGCCTGTAAACACATATTACCACTATATATTATTTGACGACGTGCTAGCCTAGTTGGTAGTGACCCTGCCTACGAAGCTAGCGGTCCTGGGTTCAAATCCCGGTAAGGGCAGATATTTGTGTGATGAGCACGAGTATTTGTTCCCGAGTCGTGGATGTTTTCTATGTATTTAAGTATATATTTCTCTATATAAGTATTTATATCGTTGTCTAGTACCCATAGTACAAGCCTAGAGCTTAGTTTGGGACTAGGTCAATTTGTGTGAGATCGTCCCGTGATATATATATATATTTTAATTATATGCAATTCCACGCTCTCGGTAATTCATCTATATCACAAATTATTTACTCTTGTTTTTTGGATAATCCATCTCTTTTGTTCTACTGTAGTTAAAAGCATTATCCGTACATGACATGCCGGTATTATCTAGCCGCGATTGCAAAGGGATTAGAGGTGACAGTTTTACCATATACTTACGTCAAAGTGCAAATGAAATGATAGCTATTCCAATCCCAAACTAATCACGGTTTCATAATAACAATACTGCCGTGCTAAGCCAAACGGAAGTATCTCAAATTAAACTCCTGTAGCAATCACAACCTCAATACTAAGAGGAGAGGATTCAATCTACTTTGGCAATTGAATCTGACATACTGTTTATGGCTTAGGAGAGCAGAATACTTACTTTAACAGCTTTCCAGCTGCTCTAGAGCCGTATATATCGCATCTGTTCATGGGTATTGTATCAGGCAGGTCCTCCTTGACTCCAACACGACCATAGACTGACGCTTTACAGAGACTCTCGAAGAGTTGGTGTTGTAGGAAACCGCTTAGGAAGTATCTGTAATCATTTACCATTACATTCATTATTTTTTTTTAAAGTTTTATCCGGGCAAAGGAGCTATAATCAAACACCGGATGGACGGGGGCAAAAATATACCAGTGCTAGTGATTCATGTCGACTAAGCTTATCGACATCGATAAAAAGCAATTTTTTATCATCATTATCATAATTAATGGCCAAGTTTGAATACCTTTTAATTATGTGCAAACCTCTGTGCGTGTGCGTCTGCGTGTGCGTGTGTATGTGTGTGTGAGGCTCACGAACGGAAACTATTAACAACTGCCGATTTGAAAGATGCTTTGGACAGGAAAAATAGATCCAAATGGTTGAACTTTTTGTTATACAAATTAGCCAAACGTAACATTGGGGAATTTAGGGCATATTTGGTATGAACGAAAGGGACGTGAAACAGTATACTCTTAGAGTGACGAGTACGAAAGATTGGCGTATTAAAAGTAAGTTTTGCTGTAAGCGCTGGATTGTCTAACCGGGCATTGGCAATGTCATGCAGCAGGCTCATGTCCGATAGTTGCCGACGCTCGTGCAAGCTAAGCAGGCCATACCGCTTGCAGGCTGACTCGTAACTGAGGTTCCTCGCTCTTGATATAAAATTAAGATGTCTAATAAAAAAGAAATAAAAAAATTATTTATACTTATCGCAACTATAAACAACCGGTGTCTGACTTTGACTCTGGACTCGAGAAACTTTTGACAACTATAGAAATTACATTGAATAACAAATTCATTCAGTACAACAATATTCTTTAGCATTCCGAATGAATGAATGAATGAATGAATGAATGAATGAATGAATGAATGAATGAATGAATGAATAGTTTATTTGCATAAAACAAGCGTATATAAAAGATGTTACAATAATTATCACAGTCCGACGAATTGAGAACCTTTTTGTTTTTTAAGTCGGTTAAAAATGCGTCGAAAAAAGATCATTTATCTTCATGGAAAGCTTTTGCAAGAAATGTAAGATCCATTTGTCACGAAAAAAGTTGTCGATAAACTTAGTCGATATTTAATGAATCACTAGCTCTGGTACATTTTTGCCCCCGACAATCCGGTGTATGGCTATAATATACTATATCAGTGGTTAGAGCTGTGTGGTGCGAGGAAGCTAAGCATTGGCAAGGAAAAACGATCAAAAGGATATCATAGCTAGATAGTGATGGTAGTAGGCCCTTGTGCAGGGTCCGTCTGGGTCGCTACTATCATCTTATCCCTTAAAGTACCACCGAACAGCAGTTTTTACATAGTTGTGTTTCGTTGTAGACCATAGCGTAACTACACCACCTAAGGGCCGTGGCAAATTCTTCGAATAGGGCTCTTCCTTCCACTTTTATTAAAAATGAAATAAATATTAGGTTACAGCTGTGCTCACGTCTTTTCGGACCGGGCGCCCCTCACAGGCCGGGGGCTCGTGGCATTTTGTCCGCTCTGCCACCCTATAGTTACACCACATATAGAGATAGATAGATATATATATATATACGACAAACAGTAAAATCCCTAGCATAGAGGCATTTTATTCTTTCATCCATTAGTTCTTAAGGATTATCATTGCATTTAGGATTGCAGTCATGAGATTGCAATTTTTTATGGAAATCAGATGCCACTTAGAAAGTAACATGTGTGCTCGTTTGCCTTCTCCTTGTGTTACCAAAAGCATCAGGTTCCTAGGCTCACACAGAGGAGCCTATCTTATTGGTCATTGCGCACCGCTTAGCTTTCTCGCATAATTCTGGTTAAAACCTCGAAACACCAGAGGAATTGAGAAAGCGTGGAGACCGAGTGGAAAGAAAGCAGCAGATCGAGGTAAAGGTATGAATATGGGTGTAAAGACGCTATGCTGAAGTAAGACTGGACTGGATACATCTGTGAAATTTATTCGGAACGGTGAACCAAAGAATGGACTTCATAGGATGGCTAGTGGTAAAGAGCAATACCGAAAAGTGGATGGCAAGACGATTTGAACACTTTTTGAAGTGATAAATAGCAGGCATTTAAAGAAACATGTATGGCGATGAACGGGAGATCTTTACATCTTAGTTTTTACGTATATAGAAAGTAGATTAACGTCTGGAATGGCACATAGACTAGCTAGTTAATAATAGAAATGAAACAGCTCACCTTACAAATGGAGTATTATCAGGAACATGATATTTCGCAGCAACATCGAAGTATTCCTCATTCCTCGATTCTGGTGGAGCTATTCCTTGCAATTCCAAAGACAAATCCCAAAAATATTCATTCAAAGAATCCTTGCTTATACCGCCTTCGAAATATTTCCATCGATATTCATCAATAACAAGTGAAAATGGAATCTGTGGTAGCTTGTTTAAGGCTTGTTTGAGGAGTAAAATGTCATCAGTACTTATGTCATTGGAATTTAGTTTTGGTTCTTCTGGTGAAATATCATTTTCATTAAAGATATCAATAAGGTTTTCATTTAATTCCAAGCTGTCGTCAAGTATTTTTAATTCTCTTTCATCATTATCTCTCGTCTTAGCTTCTTTAGCATTTAGGTTTGGTGTAAAAAGTACGGAATCATTGATAAGTCCAAGACGGTATAAATGTTGTGGGGTCATTACACCATACATGATTGCATCTCCTATAGTTTCATGGAGTGCTGAATTTGCTTGCTAAACAAGATATATTAAAATATAATTATAAAGAAATATTTTTTGTGCAAATTTATGGGTGCGATACGATGCTAATATAAAATATTATGTAAGTCTGATGCACTTAAGCTATACGTATAACAACTTCTTTTGTAATTTAGCATCACATTTTGTAAGCTTAGTTGCCAAGCCATTTTATGATCTAGGCTCAATTTAGCAGTCTGATTTCTATTCCTAATTTATTTATTTATTTATTTAGGTTAACAAATAGTAACACAATCTAGGCTTACGATTAAGTCGTATACAGTGCAACAAGTTATGTTATTGTGCCACCAACACCGTTAACCACAGATTACTAAAGAAAACAAAAGTTATTAGAGGTCGTACTTCTAATTATGATAAGGTGGGATATCGTAAGTTCTTAAATTTAAAGTAAAACTAGTACAGTCGAAGGCACCAACATCCATACATCCATCGCGTCAAATATATGTATACACAGACCTTATTGTAAGCGGCATAAAGACGCATAGATATTTTTTAATTCTATTCGTTGCCTCTTTTGTCATGACGCAAAGGGCTATGGCATTAGTTCTTCATAGTTAACAACACTTATAATCATACACTAACACTCTTACACTTTCACACACACTTGTACAGCCACTTAATCAAACACTTCTGTTCACTCACCACACATTCGCATGCAATATCAACCTCATACTAAGGTTTAGTTACTTGTTGTTTATTTTTATAGACTAAACTATATTAAAGCGAAAAAATTTCGTCGGTTTTAGGCTGGATTCGAACATCTCAAGCAAGCGATTACTAATTTCGTGGATCTTAAGTAGGGTCTTGGTGGCATAAGTGGTAATGCGCCTGCATCGGCCCGGAGAGCCAGAGATGTAGGTTCGAATCCTGCCTAAGACCGACGAATTTTTTTCGCTTTAATATAGTTTAGAATTTCGTAACAGACGTTTCTGTTAAATTTAAAAAAATCTTTATAATAAAGTGGCCCATTGTACCTACTCATGCTAATTTCAATGTAACTTGAAACATGAGTGTCGTTTGTTAATAAACAAAGATAGATGGCGTCAGCATACCCTCTGAGTATGAAAAAGCAAGCGATTACTAATTTCGTAGGTCTTAAGTAGGGTCTTGGTGGCATAAGTGGTAATGCGCCTGCATCGGCCCGGAGAGCCAGAGGAGATGTAGGTTCGAATCCTGCCTAAGACCGACGAATTTTTTTCGGTTTAATATAGTTTAGAATTTCGTAACAGACGTTTCTGTTAAATAAAAAAAAAACATTTTATAAACTAGACTGTAAGTAAGCTATAATGTAACCTGACAACTTTACTACCACTCTGACTTACCTTAATTATACCAATATACTCGTATTTAAAGACTGTAAAGATTGAGCTTGAGGAGTGGGGGGCTATACCTGCTGTCACACAGTTTTACTAGTACGGAGGGTAGCTTACTGGCACTCGGGCATCGATTTAAATACTTACAACTGTCTATCTTAACTTAGTAAATAGAAAGATGTCATGTAAGTTATGTAAGTTAAATAAAATTTTTTTTTTAGGAAATCTTACCCTAAAAATACCAGGTTGTTTCTCATAAGCCATATAATATTGTATGTGCCCCATTTCATGATGCAATACATACAAATCCTCAGCTGAAGAACCCGTGCAGTACAATAACCTAAAAATATACAAAGTTTTATACGAACAATAAAAATAACACCAGAAATAAACAATAAGATTCCCGATAAATTAATAAACCGGCAACACCTGTAATCGCCATCTTTAAACATGTCCGCCGCGGTGCCATGACAACGGGTGTCCATATTGCTTTGTTTGAACATGGATTCGCGCCAAAAAGTGTATGTCATGGCGGGCAAGCCCAGGGATCGGTAGAAATCTTCGGCGTGTTTTACCTAGAATTTTTTCATAAAACTGGAGTTAAAGAGTATAATTATTATTTTTCAATACAATCTTAAAACAAAGAGTAAAGGGATACTTCTTCCTAGTAAACTGGGGCTCAATATTCTTCTTAGTAAAACCATATGTGGCATTATCTATGTAAAGGGACCTTATTGTCGATGGCGCTTACGCCGCACTGCGTCACGTGACGTCGTATTTATATTCGAGCACATTTAATAATGGCGCAAGCGCCATCGATAATAAGGTCCCTTTTCATCGACAATAAGGTCCCTTTTCATATCTTATAGATAACGTCACATATTGCTTCCTATAGTCAACGTTTTGATAGCTCTTATTTGCTAGACAGTAATGGCGGCCGAGTACGATACGATAACATGTCAAAAGCAGTATTGTATTACCGAGAAGAATAGAGCCACTGAACTGAATAATAACCTTCACAGTATAAATTAACAGAAATACTAGATTTGGCCTGGATTGGAAAGCCGTTGGAGATGCAAGTTCGAATCCTTGTCATAACTCATGACTAATGAACCATGATTTGAAAAAAAATACATTTAAGAAATAGGTTTTTATGTAATTGTACGGTGGTCGGATTTTTACATTTTCCTTTTAGCAAATATAACCATACCAATTTAAAAAAAAACATTCCTTGTTTTTAAGTCAGACTAACCAAATAAGAAGACAAAAAGATCCAAATTAACCGTATATAAAAAACTGATCTTGATAGAAAAGCCTAAATATCCAGCATCCACAAATAAGGGTTTTAATAATTATTTTTTATTTGATACAAAAAAATGTATTTTGCATCCGTAAAGATGCACATCTTTGTATGTTGGGGCTTTAGTGAGAGTCGGCACATAAATACCACTCTTATCTACGGTATGTATGCCCATTGCTCTAACTAATCTGTGGATACTGGGTATTTACCAAGTATTTTCCTATTTTATAAAAAAAAATATCGGCCTTCAATGTGGCCGCACCATAAAACATTTCAAAGTCAGTAAATGTCTATTCATAGAAAACTTTTATCTCCGACGCATCATGAGACTGCCATCTCACTCGAGACCTCACTTTGAAAATAGAAGTTTGAAGTTACGTTATCTCAAGGGATCTCTCGACTTAGTCGCGATTCGCGAATGAAGAATGAAAAGGACGGGAATTCTAAGTGTATAATGATAAAGATAAAGATATTTATTCAGTAAGTAGGCCGCACGGGCACTTTTACACGTCAAGAATCTACCAGCGCTTCCCAAGAGGAGACCACTGCTGAGAAGAAACGCCGCAAGAAACTCAGCAGTCAGTCATTTTTTAAACATATTACAATGGTTACTACTTAGTCTAGCATTATAGAAAACAATAAATATTAAATTACTTATTATACTTATAAAAATAACATGCGTAGTTCAGCAGGAAAACATGCCAAAAATCTTAGGAGAGAGACAGAGGGAGAAAATGAAAAAAAAAACACCTATTTATGTTTATATAAGACGGTACAAGATGACCACATAAAAGTTTCGATATTATAGAAATGAATGCATTGACCAACAAATGATTTATATACTTTACGGACGCGGAATTTTCGAATAGCGATTTTATTTTTATTTCTAGAATTTAAATTATGTATATCAGAATTTTTGGTGAAAGAATCTAAATTCTTATCTCATCTTTATCTCTCTTATCTTATCTATATATTAGCACATCATAGTTCCATTCAGTTTAATAATACGATAATACGAAGAGTTAGTGTTATTGTTGTTCAGTCTGTCTTACCAGCTTCAAGGTGGTCCAATTAGAGTTCTTGATACTTCTATCGAGATCTATCGTTTGAGGTAAGATGAGATCAGCAATCGACTCCCAGTTTTGTGACCATAAGTTACCTGCAAATGTCGTGTGGTGATTTAGATAAATCCAGGCTGGCAATTATACGTTAAGTTATATTTCTATGTTCTTTTCATTAACCTTTTAGTTATTTCTGTCAAAACATTTGATTATGTTTGTTGAGATGTAGTGTGTTTTTATAATAAATGCTGTGAGTTTGAGTTTGAATTTAAGAGAAAATAAGAGTTACCCTGCAATTTAAATTAGAGACATATTACTATATGTGAAAAAACTAGCATACAGTGGTTGCATCCATGTTTTTAAATAGAGTTAGTGATGTATTTTCAATCTTGGGACAAAGATTTTAGTGGTGGTAGGTCCTTGTGCAGGGTCCGTCCGGATCGCTACCACCATCTTATCCATTAACCCACCGCCAAGCAACAACGTTCGCATTGTTGTGTTCTGGTGTGGGAAAATTAATAACAAAAAGGCATTCTGTCTTAGTCCTCAGGGTTGGGAACATATTTGCAGTCTTTGGAGTAACCTAACCATCACCCTACTTTAAAAATCAAAGTGTGAAGTTGGACGATTATTATTTCCACCTTTTTACCGATTTAGTCTCAAATAAATTCTCTCTCTCTATCTCTTTCCATCTCTCTTTCGGTCTCTACCTCTCTCTACCTCTCCTCATTTTCTCCGTTTATCTCTCTCTCTTTCTCTCTTACTCTTAATAATTAATTACCAAGTAAGTGGGCAGGAATGGGTCCTCGTTCTGGCACAACGTCACCGTACTGCTTCCTCAGGAAGAAGCGGACCACGCCGTGCAGCAAGGAGTAGAGAGGTCTGACGTGGTTGTATAGACGACGGCAGAGGGTGCGTAGGTAGGGGATCTCCAGCTCGTCTCGCCACGCTGCGCCTATGTCTGTGTAGCCTGGAGAATACATAAATAAATAACACAAATTGACCTAGTCCCAAACTAAGTCCTAGGCTTGTACTATGGGTACTAGACAACGATATACTTACATAGAGAAATAAATACTCAAATACATTGAACACATACAAGACTCAGCTACAAATACTCGCGCTCATCAAACATATACCAATACTAAGGATCGAAAACGGGACAACAAGCTTTGAGGCAGGGTCACTATCAACTAGGCTAACCGGATCGTCAGTAGCTCTAAGGGAGATGGTGCACACGGCGACTTTTTGTAGCAAAGCAGTCGCGCGTTTCGTATCGCTGTCACTTTTCCTCTCTAATGTGTGAAAGTGACAGCGATACCGTACGCGCGACTGCATCGCTACAAAAATTCGCCGTGTGCTACCTACCTGATAGAAAAAAGAAAAGTCAGTAAGGAAATGGATCTGGGACTGAAGTACATTTCTAGTGGATTTGTGTCTATCAATTGTCTATGAAATTAAAATGTTACAAAAAATAGCATAAATACCTAGTTAATATTAGTTAGTTGAAGTAATATAGTTACCATTCCTCCTAGCCGCTTTGTTTTCAACAATAACCAGCTCCCTAAATGGCTCCTTTATCGGCGGCCCCACTTTCCCCCTCCACGCTAACCACAACCATTTCAATACATCCTCATTCCTCGAGAACCTCATCATATCTTCAAAAGCCGATTCTCCTTTCAAACACGCTGACGTAGCCATACCTTTTTCATCTATGGCAATCTTTGCTGCCATAGATACGCCAACATTTGTCTTTAATTTGAATACGGTTTTGACAGTTGACATGTATTCCAAAATGGCGTTCTCTATTTCTTTTAGGTAGTTATTTCGTATGTTCCTATTGTAAGGGATGCATATTTCGGCGTCGTTGTAGATGGATTGGAGTTTTTCATATAATGCGCTCGTTTTTCTGGAATGTAAATGAAATGTACTTACCTAGGTGGTATATTTTTAAGGTGAAATACTTTGTTCC
Source organism: Acleris literana (assembly GCA_946894065.1). Classification (NCBI taxonomy): domain Eukaryota; kingdom Metazoa; phylum Arthropoda; class Insecta; order Lepidoptera; family Tortricidae; genus Acleris; species Acleris literana. Next base: position 4,298,797 of record OX335696.1, read on the forward strand.
ATCCATAAAATAAAAACTGATGGATTAAATTATACTTAGACACCATTACTTCAACGATAATTTAATATCGAAACCATTTGGACTTAACCATAACGGCCCTGTTTAAATATAAAAAGTAGGTAATTAATTATAAAATTACCTAGCCTCATTAAACGTAAACTTAGGTCCGCGACACATCAAATACGTCATTCTCATCTGAGTACTATTCAGCCACTGACGACTCTCCAATGCTGCCAACTTACTGCAAATATTCTCCTCCCATTCTATCCGCTGTCTCTGATAGTTGGCAGCCTTGCTCGGCAGCTCAGTGTTGCCAGGATTAACGGAGGATTCCCAAGCTATTTCAGCGGCAATCGAGTTAAATCTTGTTGTAACTTCGTTGATGTTTTTGAAGAATGTAGATAAGTCGATTTGACATGAAATGGCAGTTATTGTGGAAAGAATAATTAAGAGCCTCATTGCTAGCTATTTTATTTGCATGTTGTTTATCTGCGAAAAAATAGTTAACTTAAAAAAAAAATGGATAATATATTTTCCCTACAGTAAGTATTTATGTTTATAATACTCATAAAAGAACAAGTCTGATGCTTCTATAATCATCCATCAGCCCATCTTGCTATTGTATCGTAATTGTATTGCTAACGTTATAGTAGCTCTTACAATTGTGTAAATACGAGCTACATTAAATTCAACAACAAGCAGGCATGTAGATCAAGCAAAGGCAAATTTAGCTGCGGGCCTCCTCCCCACCTCTCCCCTTAAACCTAGACCAATATTACAATTTTTAAATATTAATGTAGATAATATGAAAAATTAGGTCTCTCATCTTTCCCAAGAAAATATTTCTTCGAAATAGACAAATCAAAAACAAAAACAAAATAAAACATACAAACCTAGGTTTTTATAATAACTACAACATTTATTCAAAAATCGTGTAAATCGGATTTGATTAAAGGGGTAAGAAAAGAAATGTTATCATCGCCCGGAGCTAAATTTGTTTCTTTTTATACGTTTCCTCGTGGTCCTAGCGCACAAAAAGTGTACCTAGATTTGATCACCAAATACTAATTCTTGTTGTAAAAGTAGGTAGGTTAGCTTCGTTAGGTATCTTCAGATGCCCGAAGGGCAAACTACCCAGAAACAGGAGCTCCGCCGACAGTAGGACCACGAGAAAACTGCCTTTTTTTTGACAGCATCGCGATTTAAGCATTTGTCTCACAATTTTTTTCAATGGAAACGGTCAAGTGGGGAAGGAATAGAAAGTTTCAATAATGCAGCTTGGAAAAAGCTTTCCTAGGGATCCCTGAGCTTCGACAGGTTCATAAGCTCCGCTATCTAATCTCCAAGTGTCAGTGATTCGAGATAGCGTTAACAGCGTTCATTAAATGTGTCCGTTATCTATTTCCGACCTGTGATGGATGTTTGATTAACGTTGTGTCCAGTGTATGTGTCAGAGTTATTCTCATACAGTGGCTGTATTTTACTAGATAAAAGAATATAGCTTTACCTAACCTATCTACTTTTACAACCAGAATTAGTATTTGGTCATTTGGAATGGATTTATTTATTTATTTATTTATTAAGGTTTGCCAACAGGTAAAATACTATAAAACTTACAAACTAATTATGACATTACGTTTATATTGATTGAGTATCCACCCAATTACAGGCAAACTCAGCATGCATTACAATTTAACGCTTATTATCTAGAAGTTAAACATTCTAGTAGCTACTATGTTACTTACTAAATAAATGTAATAAAAATTCTTAATAAGTACAAAATGAAGAAACTATTTTGAAATCGGCACCTAAATTAGAAATTAACCTTGAGTTTGTATAAATTTGTTTTAAACTTATTTAGTGACATGTTTAATATATCAACCCTTTTATCTTTAAACAACGTATTATGTTCTTTGCAAATTCTAGGCATAACGCTGTGAGACCCGACATTAGTTCTATACGTTTCAGTTGAGAATGGCCGAAAGTTGACAAGACGAGCATGATGTCGCGGGACGGTTAATTTTATTTTTTGCAGAAGCTGTGGACAGTCTAAGGCTCCTGAGATAATCTTATGCAATAACATCTAATCGGAAATCCAACGGCGGTCCTCGAGAGAAATCATCTTAAAATACCTTAAACGATCCTTATATGAAATAAGCGATTTTAGTTTTGGTGAACGGAAAGAAAAGAGAAATCGCTTTTGTATTCGCTCTATTCTCTCTACATGGCACTTATACAATGGATTCCAGATGTTTGAACAGTACTCTAACAAACTGCGAACCAAAGCAAAATAAGTAGTTTTTAAAGCCGAGACATTTTTGAATTTTTTGCAATTACGCCAGATAAAGCCCAAGAGTCTATTTGACTGTTTTATAATATTGTCAAGGTGTGGGATAAAAGATAATTCCTTATCTAGTGTCACACCTAGGTCTTTAATTAGTGAAACCTCTTCCAGGGGTACATCATCTATCACATACGTGGTATTTAAGGGTAAACGTTTTTTAGTGAACTTTATATGTTTGCATTTCCCAATGTTCAAAGGAAGTTCATTCCTACCAGACCAATTTGATATGCGGGTCAAGTCATCTTGAAGCTGCTGTGATTCAATAGGGCTATTTATTACTTTAGTTATTTTTAAGTCATCAGCAAAAAATGTAAAGTTTGAGTGATGAATTTCCCTAGCAATGTCATTTATAAAAATTAAGAATAATGTAGGCCCTAGGTGTGATCCCTGGGGAACTCCAGAAGTAGCTTCAAAACTTTCAGATTCATGCCCGCATGCTAAAACTTTCTGTGATCTGGATGCAAGATAAGAGGAAAACCAGTCTAGCAATCTTCCATGCACGCCAACGTTATAAAGCTTGCGCATAAGTAAGCAATGGTTTACGCGATCGAAGGCTTTACTTATGTCGGTGTAAATAGCATCGACCTGTGAACCCTTGTCTAAAGCCTCAGCAAGAGTGGAGATGTGCACAGCCAAATTTGATACAGTAGACTTATTACTACGGAACCCGTGTTGTTCTGGAACAATAAAAGACTTTACATGGGCGGTCAATATAGAATTCACCAAAGATTCGAAAACTTTGCCAAGGATTGATAATAAAGAGATTGGTCTGTAATTTTGCACGTCAGTTTTGGCACCATCTTTAGGATGGATGAAAGAAGATTGACGAAAGAGATATACAGAGCAAAAGTGAGTGGAAGGGTCGGAAGGGGCCGCCCTTGGCGTACTTTTTCGAATCAAATCGGAGAAATACTGGAAAAGGGCCGGATCTTAAGTACCCGAAACCGACGTGCATGTATGACTCGATGTATGAATGTGGAAGAGGCGAAAGAGATTTGTCAGGATCGTAGCAGGTGTAAAGAAGTGGTCTCTGCCTACCCCTCTGGGAACCAGGCGTGATTTAATGTATGTATGTATGTAAGAATATAGCTTTTGACATGTTATTTTGAAACATATAATAATAAGATAAGCGATAAACCGACTACCAATACCCGAAACGGGTTACCCTTGTTTCGGCGAAATATGTTTGCCAAATTGTATCGTTTCCCAACCGTTTCATTTGCAAACCCGCTTTGTTTTCTGTAATCGTAAATCCGCAGTGTTCGCCTTGTCGTGTTCCGGTTTGGGGATAAGACAACCGGTGAAATTACTAGCATAGAAGAATTCCATCTTAGTCCTCAGGGTTGGCAACGCATTTGAAGTCTTAGGATTGCAGTTTTGAGACTGTAGTTTTGAGATTTCAAATGTGTATGGGTCTCAGATCCCACTTACCATCAGGTGGCCTGAGTGCTCGCGTGCCTTCTCCTTGTCGTAAAAAATAACAGGATTTTACAAAAATTCACCTAACCTAACCGATAACCTAAAACGATGGTAATGAAATAAATCCTGAAATATTTACAGTTACAGGAAAAAAAATGGGTTGGAAAATGGCACGGTTGGGAAATGACGTATTTTGGAAAACATATTTCGGCCAAACGGCAGGCGGCCGAAACACTATAAGTGTGTCTATAATATTTTAAGAGTTCTCTCGATTTCTCCAGGATTCCGTCTCATCAGATCCTAAACTGATGATAATTGGACCACCTAGGTATACTAGATATACATTACGGGTCTCTATCAGTTGATCTAAAATTTTTTGGCCTATTTTTGTTTCGCATCATATTTTTTTGCATACCAACGTTTCGTCTAATGATTTAAATGTCGAAAATTGTTTGATCGAAATTGTTTTGCATAATATTGTTTGGTCGAAAAATTATTTAGTATAACATTTGGTCGGAATAACTTTTTTTTGTCGAATGATTTTTTGGTATTAACGTTGACAGTGAGGCGAAGTCGACGGAGCTCCGCTTCGCGGAGCTCCTATTCCGCGTAGTTGTAGCGCTTTACGCCTTGACACAATTCTAACCTAACCGAACCTATAGATTAGTTGAGACCTAGGTGTTTTATACTGGGAGGGGCTTCGACCAAACAATATTATGGATTTAGTCTTTTAATAATTAAAATTTTAGACAAAACAATTTTAGACCAAAAGTGCTTTAGATCAACAAATATGTATGCAAAAAATCTTTATGCTAAATAAGAAGTATGCCATTCAATATTATAAGAAACATTTTCGACCAAAAATTTTTAGCACATAAAATTTTAGGTCAGTCGATGGGCACCCATACATTACATTTACAGTCAGGGGTATTCCCGGTCGACCACCTTTAGGGTGATATTCGTTTGCGCGTTCGACGCGTAACGACCTGGGGGGCCTGCCAAGATGCATTGCGCTAACTAGCGTTTCTATTCGTTTCGTTTTTAAAACAATAGCGTCACTGGTAAGATCACGTGACTTTTCGTATGACGTCATCTACCAGCGACGCGATTGTTTTAAAAACGAATCGAATAGAAACGCTAGTTAGCGTAATCAATCTTGGCAGGGCCCTCTGGTAATGACGTGACAAGAAAAGTCACGTGATCTACCAGTGAGTCGATTGGTTTAAAAATGAAACGAATAGAAACGCTAGTTAGCGTAATGCATCTTGGCAGAGCCCTCTGAACGCTGTAGGATTAGCTAGCAGCGACGAACAAGCCAATTTTTTTTTTAAGTGGACGTCGCATATGTCCCTGACTGTACACATAGGAAACTATTATAGTCGTATTGTGGACAAATGTGGATTAAACATCTGTCACTTTCTGACTTGTATGTAAGTGCGAGGGTGACGGATGCTTTATCCACCGCGATAAGGGTGACCATAATATGGGTCCTGAAATATTATTACCTACTTTATTATAAAAATTAAAGGTAGAAAAAATATAAAGATAAATGAATCATAAAAAATGGTTTTTGGGCGGTAGATTAAGATATCTAATTTTCAATCGTGACTTTTGGTGTTTTGGAAGCGTTTGCAGCAAGCCGAAATATATTTTCATGCCGTTTCAAAGGTAGCTCCATCACATGCCAGATAATCAAAATTTCGACAAAATAGTCGTTGTTTTCAGAATTTTCGATATTGTCTTCGATATATCTAAAAAAAATATTATAGCCTATGTCACTCCCATGACCATGACGAATATAAGAGCAACACATTTGACAACTCATTTGTTAAAATCCATTAAGCCGTTTAGGCTGCAGAGCGTGCCGAAGAAACATACATACATACATACAGGGTGTCCCTCGAAATCCCTAACAAAGATAGTCCTAAAAATCGTTTGTCCGAATTTTCATTTGCCCTAAACTGGTTTTCAGATGAGTCAGGCAACTTTTTAAGTTTTCCAATTATATCTGCGGTTCGGTTAGGTTAGGGTTGTATTATAACATTCCATTGGGGCACCTTACATATATTCACTCGAAAATAGCTCCTTCTAGCGCAGTCGGGTAAAAAGGAAATTAATATAATAAATTTAATTAAATTTATTCTTATTTTAATTTTATAAAAAAAAAAGAATTAAAATAAGAATTACAATTAAAATCTATTATAATAAACATAATCAACACATTCGTCTCCATGACGCTAGCTGCAACCTCTAAGCCCAAACAAAATAAAATTACAAATGATTGATATCTATTTTTATCACTCACCGAAAACTGATTTCCACCCGACCCTCCCTCGGCACCGGAATCACTCCCGATCCGTCGCGATCGCAGCTCACACTGACATACCGACGTAAATGCCATTTTTATTCTTTCGTTAGGATTGTGCGTGGGTGCTACGCGATGCGATAAGCTAGTTCTGAGGGCCCTGCCAAGATGCATTGCGCTAACTAACGTTTCTATTCGTTTCATTTTTAAACCAATCGCGTCACTGATAGATCACGTCATCTACCAGTGACGCGATTGGTTTAAAAACGAATCGAATAGAAACGCTAGTTAGCGCAATGCATCTTGGCAGGGCCCTCTGGAAATATAATAGAATGGAAACATATTTACCTTAATAATAATGCCATGAATATGAAGATAAAATAGAATCTCAAACATATAAAAGAAAGTAAAGAAAAATTGTGCAAGTTCTTAATCAATATTAAAAATATTTTACAATTAATTCAATGCCAATTTAATGTATGTATTGAAACTCTTTATTGCACATAAACAATTACGAGACATGTGTGCATCATTATAGTTACGTACATAGACGAACTTACCCATATGGGATCTGTTCCAGTCAACATTGGAGTAAAGAGATTGGAGAATAAGCAAAGACAATGCAAGAGGTTAGACAAATTAATAAAATATACAGAAAATAAACAAATACTTATACAATTTATTTCCTAGCGTGAGCTCTAATGTGGCCCATTATTTAACAATATACAATAAATTATTTTTTCGCAGTTTGTTAAAATAATTAAGAAGCGCTTCGAATCAACAGTGTACGGATAAACTTGTACTATTAGTTTTTGTATACTGTTTCTGTAAGACGTTTATTGTAAAATGTTAATAAATAAATCATTATTATTATTATTATTAAATAAAAAACTCCATCTTACGTAAACCCTTACAAACTGGACTGTGTGTGACGATGAGTAAAGCATTGGGTGGAAGATAGCGCGATATTTTACTGGAGCACATCCCTAATATGGATAAGTCTCCCCGGGGCGCCCGCGCGCAGTCCGTCTTAATTTGCCTGTTGGTCCATTTCATTTGCCGCGTACCTGACCGGCTTTGTTATTTGTCAGCAGCATTAAGAAAATAAAAATAGAACAAAAATAAATAAATGTTTTTCTATTGATCTTAATTAAATTGTCAATTTTTGGGTACAGACAGCTGAAACCATCTTTTTAGGGTAGGCGTAGCCCAACGGGACCCTACTAAATCTGCGTACGCTCTCCGTCCGTCCTATCGAAGTAGACAAGTTGCTTATAGTCTATTTTTTATTCCGTGGACTAAAATGACAGCTACAGATGTCAAACGTAAAAATAATGTGGCCAGCTTTTAAGAAAAAATGCCGTTCTTTGTTTCGGTTAGTGGTGTAATTGTTAATAACCGATATAATAAATATTACTATGTACGTTAAAAAAATATTTAAAGGTACTTATCGAAAATTAATAACAAATAAAATCTTTAACCGACTATTGAACAGGTACTTTCTACTGTCATTTACACTTGTCAAATGCTGTGCTTTACATTGCTGGCAATTAAAATTTTGTTACAAAGTTAACAAAGCCTGAAAATTTGTTTACCCCTTGTGTCCCACCGGCAGTCATAGCTGCCGGCCCCAAAAAGCAACGTCTCCCACCGGCAGTCGTAGCTGCTGGGTGGTTTCCGGTACACCATGATTCGATTATCTGTCCTTAGTCTCTCACATTAATACATAAATTCCCATGAATTGTATGTCAATGGATTCAGTGTGAAATTAGCTATAAACCAACATCAACCAATCATATCACTTAAACGGAAAAAATCTAAATATGGTCATGTGAACTCATGGTGAACTTCAGTCTACTTTATCCAGCGTGAGTGCATGTGCAGTGCTAAATCTTTTTAATTTATGTGATCTAATGTATGTTTTCATACTTTTTTTATAGAATATAACATAGAGAAACAGAAAACTACAAAAATATATACGATAGTGTGGTATTTTTTTAGATATGAGTGTTTTTGGGAAACTGTCTCGGTTTAACTTTTCTCTGAAAACAATTGGCTGCATACACTGGATTATGCATTATTCCGCTTAATTTTGGACATAATTGGGTAAGTTATATTTTCACCTTTCTATAAATGTACATTTCTATGTATAAAAAGTGTACGAGTAAGTGGATAGGACGTGAAAACCAAATCAAGTCGTTAACGCGGTGGGTGTCTTTAAAACCCGTGTGACACGCTGCTTTTTGAGCTCGCGGAGCGTGGGACACAAGGGGTTACGTTACAGATATACGTTATTTTACACACTGTATAAGAATACTGCGAAGTCTGCGAAGGACAGAGCATTACTCGCTAGCGAGTACGGTAATTGTAACTCATGGTAAGGGTACAGCATTAAGACGTTGGTGCGGAACCCTCGATGCTCAAGTCCGACTCGCACTTGACCGGATTTTATTTATTATAAGATACCAAGCACTCGTTGGCATGTCAGAATTGAAACTGCTTCCAAGATATTACGTTCTTGCAGAGATATCACAGACGTATGGCGTAGGTATTTAATATAAGAACGTGAAGGTAGGGTACTCGAATATTTCGAATTCCTTTCACATTTTTTATCTGTAAGAAACTCATGATATCTGAGATCAACCAATTCACATTTAAAATCATTACTTTAAATAGCTTTTTCTCAAAAATGTCAGGAAATGTTGACATTACTATCTACATATTGAGACGCGAAGGACATAGTTTACTGACAGATCTCAAATTAAAAAAAAAAAACATTGCGTGCTCGCTACACAAGCCCGCAATGTTGCATACAAATTCCATTACTATCTAGCTTGTAACTTTTTAAAAAGTGAAAAAGCCCATAATAAAATTAGGGCACAAGTCTTATACATCCAAATTTTATTCGAAACATAACTTTTTTATCTGTGTCTGGAATAGCTTATGTTCTTAAAAAAAACAAATCTTGCGATTCTCCTTGTCATAAACAAAAAGGCGGTAAAGAGTGATAGTTTTTTCACATGAAGTTTGTTTGTATGCAATTAAAAAAAATTGTTCAAGCGATGAAGATTTTACTCCAACACAAAAAAAAACTTGTGATTTTTGAGAAAAGCACTATATTTGCCTCGGCAGGAACAGCAATTGCGGGCTTCGTATTTTTAAACGGACTCGCAAGCTCGTCCGTTTAAAACAATACTCGGCCCGCAATTGCCTACTTCCATGCCTAGGCAATAATGTACTATACTGTGTCTGACCTTCTTTTTTATAAGAGAGTGGGGCAAACGAGCATGTGGGTTACCTGGGGCACGTTTTATAAAGCTACACGTTACAATTTTACAGGTCTAAACTGGCAATACTGCTCAAATGGCCGGTCGTCATTGGTCGAGATTGTGTCAAATGGAAACTTGTAACCTGTAAATTGTAATTTGTAGCTTTATAAAACAGGCCCCTGGGGCACGTTTTATAAAGCTACAAGTTACAATTTTACAGGTCTAAACTGGCAACACTGCTCAAATGGCTGGTCGTCATTGGTCGATGTTGTGTAAAATGGAAACTTGTAACCGGTAAATTGTTATTTGTAACTTTATAAAACAGGCCCCTGATGGGAAGTAATCACCACCATGAGTTGTCAGTCCATTGCCGGCCAATCAGGGATTGTATGTAAATTTGTTTCTTCGCGATTATCTAGAAAACTTTTATGGTAGGTACACCACACAGGCAACCTAATGGTAAGTGGGATCTGTGACCCATAGGCATTTGCATTCACAACACTATAATCTTAAGAATGAAATCCTTAGACCGCAAATGCGCTGCCAACCCTGAGGACTAAGATGAAATACCTGGGAGCCCTTTGTTTCCCATAATTTTATTGGTTATAATGTCATTGTTGTCATAATTATTGATAGTCATAATTTTTTATGTCGCTGAAACTGTAAACTTTTCAGTATTTCTGAAATTTCTAAAGGCTAGGTTAGGTTAGGATTGATTTACAAAAATCTTGAAAAAGTAACCGTTTTTTTTAAATACGTTATGACTTGCGATGATTATGACATAAAGCACATTATGACTAGAAATAATTATGGCAGACAATATAGACCCGAAATGCCTCTATGATAGTATTTTCAGTAGTTAATTGTCATATGAACCACACAGGAACACAACAATGCGAACGCTGCGGCTTTTGCAAAAAATAAGTTAATCATTAACTTCATATTTTGTTTCGTAAGTATTTCAGTGGCATCTTACATAATTAGAATCATTACGAATCAGCGAAGTATTAAAACCGATTTGCCCTTTTTTTGTAATCACTTATTCTACCAGTGTCGCGATTGGTTTAAAAACGTAGCGAATAGAAACGCTAGTTAGCGCAATGCATCTTGGCAGGGCCCTCTGATGTAGCCATTTTCCGAAATCAATTATTTCCTTATACATTGCGGTTACGTATCAACAAGAGGAAAGAAATATAAGTGATGGCGCTTTTTAATAATGTTCAGCTGCAGTCGCTAAATGTCACCGCTTCAGTGTGGTATTAAATGACATGTGAACGGATGGTGATTTAAAAGCGAATAAAATAAACTTAAAACCATATCAAATAACTCGGGGTACAAAGTAAGAATTCAACAAGTAGCATCGCATTCTAACAACTGAGATACCTACTTCAACAGAAAAACAACAATGGAGCCGATGTATTTGCTGTTAATTATCAGTGATGAATAGATAGAGTACCAGATTCTCAATATATCGGAATCACAAAACTAAACATTCAAATTACGGTATTGTTTATTATCTTCACCCAATATTTCGAATCTGGTTATTTGAGAATCTGGTAAAAAGAGTAATTTTGTATTTTGAAATGCTGGTCTTTTGTAAATAACCACTCTATATTATGTCTTTTTGCGAACTTTAGGTAAATATACTCTACCTATTTCGATCACTTTTAATTACACTTGTACGAATAAAGTGTAGTTTTGAAGCAGCCGATTAAGAAAATTTTACATTTTATGCAAGAAAAGGTATGAGGTATGATCATAATCACATTTACCTAATTTCTTTTGGAGGAGAGATAGATCTGTACTGCAATGGAGATGCTGACTAATTAACTATATCACTTCTAGATACGCTACACGGGATATCATTGCCTACGCAAACTGAAATAGTCAACAAAACTACAATACGATTGAATATTAAAAAGCGAGAAAATGTTGCGACATATGAGTGCCTCGTGTCGTGACAACGTTAATCAAAGTATATTAATATCTATCATCGCTCTTAATGCCACAGGAATAAGTAATTTTATTTGTATTTATGATGATTTTTACACATTGAACTGTACATGGGACTTTGACGTACACTTGCCATTTTAAAATTTATCTCTGTTCGTTGTGGAAAATGGTAAATTATACCCCATTTGCCAAAGTGCTATTATGGACCCAAGTAAGTTTTTCTCTTGGAATATTCAAAAGTGGCGATCCGAAATCTATGATTTGAACAGTTATTATGATGATGAGCTTGATGAGATACAAACAATTACTTTTCATACCGAGGCTTGTACCGCACCTCTCGTAAAAGATGATGTACTGTGCAAAAATGTATAAGACGACCTTCTTGATGTTAGCCATCACTTAAAACTACTCAGGAAATGACGTGGCAATGAGCTGTCAATAGCACTGTAGCTCTCAAACGGGTAAACCGATTGTGATTTTTTTATTTGAAAGCAGGTTTGTTAGCGGTGGTTCTTAGCTAGGTTTCGTGAAAATTGGTTGGGCCGTTTAAGAGATGTCAGCTCTGAAAGCAGGGGTCACCATTATATCGGTTTTTATCTATTTAACTAATACGCAATGATGCGCAAGAGAGCCGCATCTGTGGCGCGCCAACGGGACAGTGGCAGTAGCCTCGTCGCACTCGTGGCCGGGCCCTGCATGACGCACTGGCTGACACGGCAAGCTCCAGCGCTTCCTTTTTAATTTATGACGCCACATGCTGCTACGCCCCACACAAGGATCAAAAGGGACGAAATATTGGATCCCTATACACTATTATTATCATTTATTTATTTTAGTGGCGTCTACAAGTTATGTAATTTTGCCAATGTCAAGTATATAAGCAATTGTACGGTGAATCGTCGTTGTCGTCGGCGTCTTCCAGTCCCAGTCGGCACACCATTGAAGATGGCGGGCATCCACTTCAATGGCTTGGAGTGTTCTTGACCGCTTGCTCATTCAGAATCAACTTTTCACTGATATTTTATTTGATGCATATTCTTCGTCAGTGTTGGAGGTTACTTCACAAAGTTGCCCTGGTATTGCGAACCAAAATCAACAACAAGGAGTAATTTACAAAAAATGAAATAAATAGACAGATGTTTTCAAAATGACAGCTAGACAAGAACCGGATCCCTATACTCTGTTCAATCTAAGATGATGCCTGTGAAAGCTCATGTAAACACGTGTTATACTAGCTTTTTAACGTTACATAAATACTATATTAATACAAACCTAGCGAGTCCGTTCAAGTATTTTACCCTCGTAAGACCCCGCGTACAAAAAAATGTACATAATACGGCCATTGCAATAAAGATCTATTCTAAGATCATAATAGGTTCATTTTCCTTTGGCAAATTTCGTTATATGGTGGGTCTTAGGAGGTTTAAATAATTTATCACCTATTTTTAAATACCTCGCTTGTGAGTACAGGTATCATCCTAGATTGAACAGGAGTATAGTGAGTAAAGTTGCCTGTAAGGGTAACGCTGAGCTGTTATATAACGTTTCATAATGCAGTGTGGGCCGCAATATCATTGCAGCCGAGTTAACTAAATTTTTCAATCGGTTTTTCCTTTTGGGTTCTACGAATTATGAATCATGACATGTATTGTTGCTCGATATTGCGACCGGTTGCCATTAAATAAATAAATAATAATAATACATATAACGCAATTCGATGATTACAAGTTCAATATAAAATATTTATTATTACTCTAAATATTTGCACGTCGGAAAATGTTTTGGATAAATTAAAATATTAATAGTTATTAGAATAAATATATCTAACTCATTTAAATATAAACTAAAACGTTAATTCGGAGTGATAACCTATTGTAACTGTCCACAGGGCGTTTTTATGCATAAAAATATATTCCCTTTTATTTTAATTTCAGTTAGTAAATATGAATTGATAATATATATTTGTACCCACTAACATTAGATTTTAAAATATGGAATATTGTAATCAATGAAGGTTTTATCCGAAATAAATGAATGATTAGACATTATTTTTTCTGTGCCCTCTGCGGACCCTGGTCACCCTGACGACTTTATTCTTCTTACCACCGACACCACCAAATCCTTCTTCCTTCTTCTTCTCGAGTCGAGGATCCTCAGTGTGCCAGCAGGCACGTTTCGTAATTGTTATCAATTCACGTATTGATGAAGTGCATTTAGATTAGACATTATCTGTACGTGTATCTAGCGCGCATAAGTTTTTTTTTAATATGCACCACGGTGGCTAACAAGCGTACGGCCCGCCTAAGTTAGTATTGTAGTAAGTTAACATTGTATATATACGCATGTGTAATTGTAATTAAATTAGATTTTAACTGACTGACAAATAAATAATACATGATGCCCAGTAAGCAGCGGTTTTGACGGCCCTGGCCGTCGCGTCTCTCAGGTCGTGCTCCGAGCAGGAGTGCGAGCACGCGGGGCACGATAGAAGGTGCGCCATAGTTTGCGGTGCTGAGTCGCACATGGATTACGTTGAGCGGCCGCGGAGCAGTCCCCATCTGGCCATGTTTTGCTTGCAGCGTCCAACTTGGGACCTGAGCCTGTTTAGTGCCTTCCAAATGGGCCACGGTTCTTTTTGGCCGGGTGGTAGGTCTTCAGAGGCCTGCACATAGACGTCAGGTGGAGGGCACCGGTTTTTCCACAGCGACCAACGCTCCTTGGAAGGGTAGCCCAGAAGGGGGCTGGTGTTTCGCATGAAATTCTTGCGGCTTCTAAGACGGGCAGGCGGTGGAGGATGGTTGTACAGTGGGTGGCGCGGGTTGCTTTCCTGTTTTTGCCACCTTTCTTCGGATATAAGAGCCGGCATATAAGCACAGTGCCAGACCAGTGGTACGCACAGTGTGCGCCGAAGCCCCCCAACTTGTAGATGTATGTTTACGCAGCAGGTTGTTGCGCGCGCTGACCTGCATCCGGGTGCTGGCGCAGTGTGTCCTATAGGTCAGAGCCCTGTCCAGTGTGATGCCTAGGTACCGGGGGTATGGACAGTGTTCGATCGCCTCCCTGTCCCACTTCACGTGCAGAGTTCTGTGCACTTGATGGTTGCGAATGTGGAACATACAGGTCTGTGCTTTTCCTGGTTTGGCCGGAGGCAGTTGGCTTTTTAGTATTTACCGAGGCACTCAGTGCCTCAGACAGGGTTTTCTGTGTTTTCTCAAATGAGCGGGACTGTGCCGCTAGAGGCAAGTCGTAGAGAAAGCCCTGAGTCCCCGGTGAGCGAGGCTGGTCGTTCGTATATACGTTGAAGAGAGTCGGGGCTAGCACGCTACCCTGGGCTGCCAAATCGCTAAGAAACCTGGATATTATTATCTGCAAATGATAAGTATGTCACGAAACAAAAATATTTTCTGTGTCAATCGCCATACGAATAAATAATAAATAATTTGATTTGACTTTAGATGTAGCGCTTTTAATATAACCAGCTATCGCCGTCGGAAAATTATAATTAAGTAACTTTTAGAAACTATAGAATGTAGAAGAGGAAAGATGATGGGACCTGATACAGCACAACGGTTTCTTTTTGAACATTTTAGTGGGCAAAGTTGAGGGAAAAAGACGAAGAGGAAGACCTAGGCTTAGGTACTTACTTCAGCCAAATCAGACAGAAGGCCAATGGCGTGTCGGATCAGGAGGTGAAAAAGCTGGCAGAGAAATGAGAAAAGTGGCAATTACTCCACCGAGAAGAACCCAGCTCTAAAATTAAATGATATACCTACTCGAAAAATATTTCATAACTAGCGTCCCGCCCTCGCTTCGCTTCGTTTTATTTAAGTTTCTGTAACTCTAATTATTATTTATGTGTCATGTTACATAAAATAAAATATTTGAATTTGAATTTGTAACACCCGTAACACCAAAACCATTTATTATGCATAACACCTTCCTCTTGAAATACTCCTATTGATGGAAACTGCATCAAAATCTGTTGCTTAGTTTGAAAGATCTACGCGTACATACAGAGGGACAGACAGCAGGAAGCGACTTAATTTTATTCAAAATTCAAAATATTTATTCAGTAAATTGGCCACATGAGGGCTCTTTTACACGTCGGTAATATAGAGTGAATCTACCAGCGCTTCGGACAAGACCAACATTGCGGAGAAAAAGCGCCGCACGAAACTCCAGCAGGTCATTTTTTCAATCATAAAACATAATTAATACTTAAAGTAAGTTACATTAAGTATTAATTAGGTAAAAAAGTAATAAATAATAAATTTTTAAAACTAGCAAAATTAAAATTATTACAATATAATATAAGGTCACTATGAGAACTTACACGATGAGGTATCTACGTCTTAAGCCATAACTAGAAGAATTTTGAACGGCAAGTCGTTTCAAACGTGAACAAACCGGACACCACAAACAGCACCCGTTCACGAGTATGACGCGTATCTCAGCCGTCGCCTCCCTCAACCATGTCTGTGACCATGTGTTCGGGAAGGTGGCGACCCGATCAACGACGCCGCCGTAAGCAAAGACCTTTAAGCAATCCTTTAACGAATCTTTAAACTACCTACAATTCTTACAAACTATTGTATTATTTTTTAAACAAGGAAAATAACGATACAAAAGATTATAATAGTGGGAATACCGGTATTTATTACAGTAACGTATTTACAGAATTCAACAATAATACAATTTATTTATTTTTTTAAATTAAAATAAAATGATGCTACTCAAATATTAAAGATATAAATAATAATCACCACTATAAATATATTCATAGTGAGTTAACAGGCGGAAAATAAAAATACTTAAGGGTCAATTTCAACAATGCACGATTTTATGCCAATTTCGGTGGCGAAATGAAAATTGTATTTTTAGGAGATTTTTTTTACTCATAATTTGCTAAAAAATGTTTTAAAACAGAATTTATAATGGGATGTTGTTATCTGCAAAACTTTAGAAGATAATTTTTTTTAAATAATTTGAGCTGACCACGGGAATTGGTATCTGCCACCTGAATTGTAATGACGTGCCACCCGAATTTACCCGCCACCAAAATTCGTTATTTTTAACATAACTTTATTTTGGATATAATTAACTACATACATTTTAGTGATATAATATTATAAATAGTTCGGAACAGATTCCAGTCATTAGTTTTTGTTTTAATTGAACAAGTGCATAATAGAAATGAAACGAGCTTGTACCTAATCAATTCACAATTGTATCAAAAATGAAATACCTACAAAACATGATTTATAAGGAACCCACTTACATATAACAACATAAAAATAAAAGCTTCTAAAATTTTTAAACTTAAGTCACAAAAAAATATTGTTTATTAAATATATTGTTTATCACTAGAGCAATGTTCACCCATAATACGTGCTTTTATATGTGTAAATCTAATAATTTTATAAAGGTTCGTTAGTAAATATGTCAGATCATATTTTAGTAACTTCATACAAGTTTTGACATTCATGACCGAAATTTGATCTAACGGATCTTTATGAAACCCAGCCTAAGTAACCAGAGGGCTTTTTATGGTCGCGTTGGATAAATGTCGATAAAACATTCGTCACTTTCTGAATGCTTTATCCACGTTTAAGTCTAAATTTGTTTTATTCGTCATTTTGTTTCAAGCGAAAGACACTACCTTAAAAGGCTTAAAAAACGCAATCTTAAACGTTTTTTTAAGCCTTTGAAGGTAGTGTCTTTCATTTGGATAAAACGATGAATAAAACAAATTAGAAAACATAATAAAATAACAAATTATGAAAAAATAACATCACATGTTTGATTATTTAACACAAGATAGATTTTTGTCACAATTTTGATTATTTATAGCTTTTATCATCAGCCTACAAAACAACACATTACGCTCTCATTCAGCAATTCAACAACCTTTCTTCCTTAGTTTGTTTCTTTCTACGCGGCATTCTAGACAATAAATTATACTGATTAATACCGCGAAACTAAATCAACTTGTATGCTTCGTATATAATATAATCCGTTTATTTTACTTGAAGTAATTTAAAAAGGTAGGCAGGTAAAACCCAGTGACGAACAATAACATTTTTAGTATTTAAAACTTGTTAATTATTACCGAAAATTCCATTGTAATAACTAATAGTATCCCCGAATAAGTTCAACTAAACTAATTGTACCACATATTCAATCTCGAAACCTAATATTTATTGTTTATAACCGGAGCACTTTCCATAATAGGTGCTTTTACCTTACTACAACCACTACTGAAAATTTTATTGGAAAAATGCTTTAGAGTTAAGTCTTTAACAATAACTAGTAACCACACGAGGGAAAACGGCGAGAGATGCTTTTGTAGTTTAAAGAACTATAATAGAATTTAAGATTAATCGCAAAAATCGTTAATTAACAATTCAGGTGGCGCAAAATAAGGCAAAAAAAAACGTTTTGCCCACCTTAATTTGCGCCACTGAAATTGGGATTCTATTAAAATTTAGCCCTAAAACCAATAATCCTTGTTTCACAATTTTAAAACATATATTATAGGAAAAATACATCAATAGGCAATCCTAAACGTTCATCATTTAATGAAAATTTTATCAGAATCAACGTATAAACGAGCCACCATAATTGGATATTTTTTGACCCCATGCCAGCGAAGATTAGTGCTTAGGTGTTTTACTGGAACTCGCAGCGACATAACACACCCCATCTTACGTCGAGCTTTAGATCGTGACTAAGGTGAAAGCGACGGAGGGGAGCGGCGAACATTAAAGCGTTACTAGTTAAGTTATAACGGTTTCAAATTTGCCCACCCGAATTAGTTCTCTCGCGCGGTTAAAATGTAGGCATCGATTACTTACTTAAATAGAATAAATAAATAATCTGTGTATGTTAGTAATAATGCTATGTATTGTCCAGTTTTATAATCTAATAATAAAAAAGCGCAAACGTAAACCCGATCCTCAGTATGTTTTTTTTTACTTACTAACCCAGCTCTAGGACGCGCCACCAAGTCTTGGTTTTAGCGATAAATATTTTTTTGAATAATGTAAACATATAATACATTCAGTTAATTTTACCTTATATAAGTGGGGAATAATGAGCTTTATGATGTAAAAAATAAATTTTATTATATTTATCTTATATCAACTAGATTTTCAGCCCGGACACAAAAAAAAACGCGCTCAGAAATTGACCCTTAATTTAAATTTACCTTAATGCACATGACGCACCCAAAACCGCAGCTTTTATCATATTGTTTTACCCCCTTACTAATAAACGTCGAGTAACGGTGGTATAGCTATACAATGTTTTGTCCTTATCTGTCAAATTCAAACGTCACAATGACAGATAAGGACAAAACATTGTATAGCTATACCTCCGTTACTCAACGTTTATTAGTAAGGGGGTTAGTATTTTGGTTTTACCTGTTTGTGCAAAATGTGGTTACATAATTAACAACCAGTTTTCAGAGTGGTTGGTAATCCTGTAGCTCTGCCTACCCCGCCCTGGGAACGTGTTTGTATGTAAATATTGCATTTGTTGCAGTTTTCGAGTATTATGCATGTTAAACATCATATAAGGTTTTATACAGGGTGCCTCTGACCTTGGGTTTTAAATGCATGGATCGTTGCTACTCCTGAAACTGAACTTCTTTTGTTCTGTAAGTTTTGAAAAAAAGGGACAACTTAATTTTTTTTTTTCATACAAGTCAAATGTAATTTTCAATGTGCGCTATCCAATTATCCATTTTCCTTTAGCCCTCGTACCAAGGAAATGTCGCCCTCGTACCACGAGGTAGTGATTATATGGCCATGATTTAAAACACTGATTTTACAATTAGACTTTAACATCAATTAATTATCTAAACTTAAGTTATTTTTTAATGTTGCAGAACAAAAGTAGTTCAGTTTAGCGAGTAAGTAGAATCAATCGTTGCATTTACAGCCCCAAGGTCAGAGGCAGCCGCTATAATATTTTATTTACCAGGCGCTTATTCGAAATAAAAAAATCTTAGAGAATTAGGGCTGCTAAAATTTCGGAATAATGAACTTTCGGGATTCGGTATAGGAATATTCGGAACAACAAAATTCATTTTTATTTAT
This sequence comes from Acleris literana, assembly GCA_946894065.1. Lineage (NCBI taxonomy): Eukaryota > Metazoa > Arthropoda > Insecta > Lepidoptera > Tortricidae > Acleris > Acleris literana. The sequence continues at coordinate 4,318,186 of OX335696.1, forward strand.
TTATTTAATCTTTTTTGCACAAAACAATTATCTTAATATACAAAAGGCGAACTTAACGCCGCAAGGCATTCTCTACCAGTTAACCATTAGGCAAACCAGAGATTGTAGTGGCGGTGCAACATAGGTTCTCACTATGTATAAATAATAATATATGTACACCTAAACATAAATACATTAAATTAATTATTTCCTTATATTGCGGTTACGTATCAACAAGAGGAAAAATACATGAGCGATGGCGCAATTACGCAAGTAAATAATTTTCAGCTTTAGTCGCTAAATGTCACCGCTTCAGTGTGCTGATAAATAAATGACAAGTGAACGGATGGTGATTTAAAAAAAAAGCGAATAATGTTAATTTTAAACCAAATCAAATAACTCGGGGAACAAAGTAAGAATTGAACAAGTAGCATCGCATTCTAACAACTGAGAAACCTACTTCAACAGAAAAGCCAAAATGAAGCCGAAGTATTTGCTGTTAGTTATACTTCTACGAATGAAGTGTAGTTTTGAAGCAGCCGATGAAGAAAACTTTACATTTTATGCAAGAAAAGGGACGAGTTTTAATCATAAAGGTATTTACCTAATTCCATTTGGAGGAGAGATAGATCTGTACTGCAATGGAGATGCTAACCAATTATATATATCACTTATATATCCACTAAACCAGACATCATTGAAGCCTTTGCAAACTGAAATAGTCAACAAAACCACAATACGGTTGAATATTAAAAACCAAGAAAATGAAGCGGCTCATTATGAGTGCCTCGATACTCGTAACAACGTTAATCAAAGTTTAACGATACTTATCGCCGCGCTTAATGCTACAGGAATAACCAATTTTAGTTGTATTTATGATGATTTTTACACATTGAACTGTACATGGGACTTTGAGGTAACCTTAAAATATAAATTATCTATGTTCGTTATAGAAAATGGCAAATTATATTCCATTTGCAAAAGAAATGCTGTTATAGACCCAAGTAAATTTTTCTCTTGGAATATTCGAGAGTGGCGATCCGATATCTATGAGTTGGACAGTGATTACGATGATGAGATTGATAAGATAGAAATCATTACTTTTCACACCGAGGTATGTACTGGATTCGGGTGTGCAAATCAAACATTTCCAATTAACCTCAAATCGATCTTCAAACTCAGGCCACCTGATGATTTAGAAGTACTGAACAAAAGTTCTCACAGCGCGCACTTGAGTTGGCATATTAACGACCGCAACAATAGAGTCGAGCATGACATCGAATGCTGGCTCCGAACGCAGGCTGGAAACAAACCTTGCAACGTCAATACATCGAACATCTTCGCGGATCAGTACTTTTCAAATAGAATATATTTGATGTTGGACCTCCCGTGTTCGGATGCATTCTATGACGTCGGGATATCGATACGACCCGTTAACGGCACTAGGTCAGAATTTGCTACGATTTCATTTAAAACCGACAAAGAAACCGAAACGGGACTAGTAAAGGGTCCAGATAATCCAATGTGTGAGGGTAATGACAAAGTAGCACAGGATATGAAGCGTTATTTACTCTCAAAGTTATCGAAACTAAGAAAACACGTACGCGGAGAAATATCACAAATAAAAGACATATTGAAGAAGCTCAAGGAGAAAGCTGCTCGGATAAAGCAGGGCTAGTTTTTGAATGTCTTTAGCAATCACGGGAATATGGGACCGGACCTCTGCAAGGCGTACATGGAGCCGAAGCCAACACGAAGGGGCCTTTTAGACAAGTTTCAGTTAGTAAAGTGATGGGACACCAACCGACGATTATTATTATTATTATAGATATTTATTTAATTTTCTGTACATTAGGTTTTTTATAACAAATATTCAAATATAAAAGTAAAATAACAATACTAATACAAAAAAATAGACAATATAAAAAACCTAACCTACGATTGCCGCCGGCAGCGGGGCAGGGCTCAAGCTACCGGTGGTTAGGGCTGCAGAGAGAGGAACCTCCTCACAATACGTGCCGTGTCAAGGAGTACTGCCTTCTGTATCTGGCCCTTGATCCAGCCATCTAGCGAGTCTCTTGAGGTGTTGGTCGAGACTCTTCGCTATAAGACCGTTTGCCGAAACAACTATCGGGACAATGATCGTCGAGTCAACATCCCACATGGCGGTCACCTCATGAGCCAAGTCAAGGTACTTGCTGAGCTTGTCCTTCTCGGCCTTCACAAGGTTCTCGTCATGCGGGATGGTGATGTCGACGAGCACTGCCCGGCGTTAAGATCGATCAGTCAACACGATATCAGGCTTATTGGCAACAATAGTCCTATCCGTGATGACAGATCGATCCCAATAGAGCGTAGCACGACCATTTTCGAGAACTAGCGCCGGTGCGTACTTATAGTACGGCACTTCAGACTCAACAAGACCATATTGAAGAGCATTAATATTATTATTATTATTAACTCTCGCAATTATTGGACGGTTTAGACAGTTGTCTCACTGACGGCGAGGATTAGCTATCGACTATTTTCTCGCTCAAGAAACGAACAAAAGATATAGAATGTAGATCCAGAATGTATGACGTAGCTGATCGCTGGCTCTACTCGGTTCCCGCTCGTCCTCGGCGGTGGGACGAGTGTCTTAGTTTATCATAGTATTAGGTAATTTATTAGTGATTTTGTGTCAACCCATATACAGAAACAAAACCTCTCGTAAAAGATGATGTACTGTGCAAAAATGTATAAGACGACCACCTCGATAAACAGGCCTCACTAAAAACTACTCAGTAAATGACGTGACATTAAATATGAGCATTTGAACATGACTATGAACATGATAGGATTATCGTCGCCGGTCGCGTCGAGCTTATGTCATTCGTGCATTTCGCCAGTTTTCGAAAATTGTTTGCGTTAGCGTTAACACGTTCGTTGGCAAGCGCTCCGATTTCCATACAAAATGGACCCGCCTAGCGACTCGGCGGTGAATGTGTTAAGAGGATTGTGAAGCGACGCTTAAATCGTGTAGCTGTCAATAGCACCGTAGCTCTTAAACGGGTGAACCGATTGGGATGCGGTCTTTTTTACTTGCAAGCAGGTTTTCTAGCGGTGGTTTTTAGCTAGGTTTTGTGAAAATCGGTTGGGCCGTTTAAGAGATGTCAGCTCTGGAAGCAGGGGTCACCTGACACATCGGGGGTTTTATCTATCTAGCTGTTATGCCGCGCATGTTAAACGGAATTCAACCAAAACTCAATGACATAAGGTAGATTTTGAAATACAGAGGAGACGTGTTTATGAAAATTGGAAAATAAAGTTTATATCCATTGTAATACAGTTCAAATTAAATTGGCTTAATTATGAATAGTAAAAGCACTTTGAATTTATTGTGGTTACCAATAGAGTACAGAATACTTTAACTACCACATCAACTCATTAATTCTAATATGAACGTTATGTAACAGTGTTCAGTTTCAAAATGGTTTGTCATACTACTCATGAAGCCAAAAGACATTTTCAATCCTATGATGACAATTTGAAGACTCCAAATGCGTTGCCAGCCTTGTGTAACATATAACGTTTCGTAATGCAGTGCGCCGCAATATCATAGCAGGCAAGTCGACTACATTCCTCAATCGGTTTTCCTTTGGGGTTTTACGAATCATGAATAACGCTATTCGATGATTACCTATTCAATATAAAAATATATTGCATTATTTGCACGTAGGAATAATAATTTGGATAAATTAACATATTTATAGTGCTTAGAATAAATATATTATAATCTATTTTTAACCAAATAATGTTAACTCATATAAATATAAACTAAAACGCTAAATAGGAATTCTTAATCTATTCTAACTAAGCCCACAGGGCGTTTTTATGCTTAATAGACCATTTAACTTTAATTTTAGTAAATTATTTGAATTGATAATATGTATTTGTACCCACTAACATTAGATTTTAAAATCTGTAATATTGTAACCAATAAAATAAATTTATCCCAAATAAATTATTTGATTTGATTTTTAACCGGCTTCAACAAGTCTAACAAAAAGCAAGCTTTAAAAAACCCAACTGCTGTTTGGATGATGTCGTCAAAGTAATGTTACTTATCATGTATACATACATATATTTTAAATTTCGCTAATTTTATATTTAAATAATTTTAATATAGTCTATGACACAAGTGGTTAAGACGAATCGAACCACGTATAATTTAAGAAATCGGATTAGCCGTTTAGTAGTTACGAGGGAACATAGAGTCGGACATACTTACAGGTCAAACACATAGCCCTCCTTGTGGGTTTTTGTTTTTTTTATCTATGTTCACCGATTTCTCCGTCAATTTTCTCCGTACAGAATTAAAAAAATCTTTTTTTTGTTTGATAGAGTATTTTTCCGAGGTGGTCCCACTGTCATCGAATCTGAAACTGATGAGGGGATCTGTGAGGAATTGAGGGAACTCCTCAAATATAATAGGCATACATGCCGCGATTTTAAAATGGTAGGTAATAGGTTAGCTATAGGTTAGCTGTGTGGTTGCCGGCTTAGAATAGTACCATTCCATGCCTTCCCGTGGATGTCGTAAGAGTCGACTAAGGGAATAAAGGCTTGTAGTTGTAGTTAGTAACAGTAGTTAGGCGATGGTCTTGCAACCTGTCACTAATATACTGGTAAACATCTTAGCCTGATTATGCAAAATTGTGGTTACAGAATTATCAACAAGCTTTTAGAGTTGTTGGCAATTCTGTAGCTCTGCCTACCCCAAACTGGGAATAAAGGCGTGAGTTTGTGTATGTGTATGTAGGTAATAGGTCAGTCCCACTAAAGTCGGCGACTATTTTTAACGAAAAGCCGACTTCAGTTGGATTTTAAAAGAAGTTAGTTTTTGCGTTTTTGAAGGTGGTTTTTTTTTGTAATGTAACGCTTATAATATAACCAGCTAAGCGCCATCCGAAAATTATAATCAACTAACTTTTAGAAACTATAGAATGTAGAAGAGGAAAGATGATGTGAAGATGATACGGCACGACAGTTTCTTTTTGAACATTTTAGTGCCTAAATTGAGGGAAAAAGAGGAAGAGGAAGACCTAGGCTTACTTACTTCAGTGATTTGGCTGAAGTAAGTAAGCCTAGGTCTTCCTCTTCCTGCAGCTCCTCTGACAGCAGGCCAATGTCGTGTCGTATCAGGAGGTGAAGAAGCTGTCAGAGAACTGAGAAAAGTGGCAATTACTCCACCGACAAGAGCCTAGCTCTTAAATTAAATGACGATGAACTGATAATAACAAGAGTGATGTGTACCTACTCGAGAAATATTTAATAACTAGCGACCCGCTCTCGCTTCGCTTCGGTTTATGTGAGTTTTCTGGGAGTACATAAACCAGAATTTGGTATGCATAACACCTTCCTCTTGAAACACTCCTGTTGATGGAAACTGCATCAAAATCTGTTGCTTAGTTTGAAAGATCTACGCGTACATACAGACACACAAGAAGCGACTTTATTTTATACTTTGTACAGATGAAAATTCAAATGAATCTTTAAATTACTTACAATACTGTGGTATTCATTATTTAAACAAGGAATACAACTATACAAAAGATTATCGTAGTGAGTTAACAGGCGGAAAATAGAAATACTACATTTACATTTACCTGAATACATGACGCGTCCAAAACCGCAGTTTTTATAATATTGTTGTAGTATTTTTGTTTTACATGTGTGTGCAACATGTGGTTACATAATTATCAACAAGTTCTTAGAGTTGTTGGTAATCCTGTAGCTCTGCCTACCACACTCTTGGAATGAAGGCGTCAGTTTTTGTATGTAAATATTGCATTAGAATAAAATTTATTAGTGTATTTCAACGCAATGTATTTTAATATTTGTGTATTTTATTTTTTTAGTACAATTAAGTGTATACATACATACAATTTTATTGTTTTAATAGTCATTATTTTTTGGATTTTACCATATAAGTACTTCTCGTAGTTTGTTAGCTGGTTTTTTTAAACCCTTGGGACATCTAAAAAACTGCTCTAAAAAATCACCCTTTTGTTGTTTCCGTCCAGACCGTACAGCAGTAAAAAAAAAATTTTTTTTTTTTAATTCAGCTGTTTATTTCAAGTAGTAAGACATTTTTTTGTTTGCTTAACATCTAATCTTAATTAATAAAGATTTTAGTGAGTTAAGGTTACATAATATTGCAAATTATTTCTTTTAATATATTTTTATATTCTTTAACATTTTTTATAAGTATCACAATGCCAACACTTATATTAACTTAGCGGTAGTTTTTTACGTAATAAATATCTTCTTACGATGTTTTTTATTTGTTTACATGTTTTGTTATTAAGTTTGGCTACTAGTTCGTATGGTAATCTGTTTAAGATACTGGGCAAAATTCGTTCCCACACTCTATGGCCGTATTCATTATTGCTATTCGGTATAGTAAACGTTGGAAGATGTGAAAGGGTGCGCAGATTATTTGGTCTCTTTTTTCTGCTTAAATTGTTTATTTTATTACTGTATTGGCTTACGATGGCTAAGTCAATTTTATCATGTACGGGCATCACCTTGCAGTAGGTAAACAGATTTCCATAGTTATTTCTGTACTTATATTTAATATTTAAAGGTACAATAGTTTTTAAGTCTTGTTTGCAAATTATAAATGTTATTTAAGTAAGTTCTAAATGTTCTCCCATAGCTAGATAAACCATAATTTATTACAGAATCGGCAAGTGACAAATAAAGCAGTCTTAATGTGCTAAACGGAACTTTGTGCTTTAATATACATAGTTTTGAAAGAATAGATCTAAGTTTTTTACATATATGGTCCACATGTGGACCCCTGTTAAATTTGTGGTCTATTATTAGACCAAGATAAGTGTGCTCTTTTACTATTTCGAGATGGCTACAGACACAATGGGCACTACGACTGTGCATACACGAGTGCTCGTGGCCACGATCCTAGGAGTGAAGGTCGTTTTCTTGCAGGGTGAGTGTATATACATGAGCTTAGTTTTCTTGTAGTTTATTGAAAGTCCTAGGTCGTGAGCCCACTTGCATAACAAATCGAATTCCTCCTGCATCATACATTGCGCTGTCTCCAGGTCCTTGTGGGCTGTGATAAGACATGTATCATCAGCAAACTGGTACACAGAGCCATGCTTGAATATTTTACACATATCATTGACAGTCTTCTGTGGCCTGACATGCTGTCCTCCCGGTCGACCCTCCAGTCGTTTTCATGTTTGCGTATTTCCCCAGAGGATATTATTATGTCTAATACCCCCTCTCTGGCTCTGGTTACGAAGGTTATGGTTGTCACTATGTTGTGTATGTCGGCGTTACTTACGATCAATAAATTCTTCTCTCAAACATGCAATGAAATATTGATGTTATGTTCCTTATAATAGGCTGCGAAGTATGACGTTTCAGGTGTGGCTAGGACAAGAGGTCGTTAATGGAATTTCATACAAATCGTGCAGGCCTAGGCCGGCAAAGTCCTCTTTTTAGGGTTCCGTACCAAAATGGTAAAAAAGGAACCCTTATGGTGAGACTTCGTTGTCTGTCTGTATGTCACAGCATTTTGTCTCAGAAACTATAGAATCTATCAATTTGAAATTTGGCATAGTTGTATAACTTGCTTGCCCGCATCTGTTTTTAGTAAAAAAAGTATGAAAATATTTTTCTAAGTATTTGTTAAGGGGTCTAGAATAGGGGGTTGAAAAATGAAAGTTATTTGATTATAGCAAACGGGGTGTCATATGAAAGGGCTCAGTCTGCACATTTCGAAACTATTTTTTTATAATTTTTCGGAACGTACTTTTTGATTTATAGGCAAAAATGTACAAAAAATGACTATTCACCCCCTTATCTCCGAAGTTTATGGACCAAAAAATCTGAAAAAATCCTGATTTAAAGATAATTACTTATATTTTACAGGAAAAATAAAATGAAGTTGTCAAACTTTACAGTTTTGGAAAAAATTATAAAAAACTAAAAATCTGTATTAAAATTAATAGGCTAGTCAAAATGGGCCTTAATGCATTGATAATAAAGTTCATAACAAAGTAAGTATTTTCTTTTGCTTTTTCCAACCATATTATCTTAAATACGGAACCCTCGGTGCGCGAGTCCGACTCGCACTTGACCGGTTTTTTTTTTCAATTTCCATTCCACATAAATTTGTGGCACAGGCATCACGACATTCTGCCACTATGCGTATTAAAAAAATAAATCTTTGTTTTTTTTTTGTTTATTTCATTGCATGTTTGAAAAAAGCACTATAACCTCGGCGGGAAATACTGGTTTGCCCGCCTCAGCCCTATCCGGCCTCGCTTTGCTCGGCCGTCTATATATCTTCGGCCGGCAACCCCTTCCCCTCCCGTCCCGGCCTCTGTAGTAATGTACTATAATAATAACCCTGATATATTACTTTCGGAGCCGATATCCCTTAAACGGCGGAACCAAATTTAATCAAACCTAGGTAACCGCGTCTGAATCGGCTTATCCGCTGGAGCTGACAGACACACAGAGACCCGAAATTAATTATTTCCTTATATTGCGGTTACCTACAACAAGAGGAAAAAAACATGAGTGACGGCGCAATTCAATAATTTTCAGCTTCAGTCGCCAAATACTTATCACCGCTAATACATGGCAGTCATGTGAACGGTTGGTGATTTAAAACAAGCAAATACAGTTAATTTTAAACCAAATCGAATAACTCGGGTACAAAGTAAGAATTGAACAAGTAGCATCGCATTCTAACAACTGAGATACCTACTTCTACAGAAAAACCACAATGGAGCCGAAGTATTTGCTCTTAATTATACTTCTACGAATGAAGTGGAGTTTTGAAACAACCGATGAGGAAGACTTTACATTTTATGCAACAAAAGGTACCAGACATAAGTATCAAAATGACACTTACCTAATTCCGTTTGGAGAAGGGACAGATCTGTACTGCAATGGAGATGCTGACCAATTAAATATATATCCAACAGACATATCATTGAAGCCTATGCAAACTGAAATAGTCAATAAAACTACTATACGGTTGAATATTAAAAAGCAAGAACGAGCGCTTGCGGTATATGAGTGCCTCGATACTCGTGGCAACGTTAATCAAACTTCAAGAATATATATCTTTGCGGGTAATGCTACAGGAATAAGAAATTTTAGTTGTATTTTTGATGATTTTTACACATTGAACTGTACATGGGACTTGGAGAAATTTATTCAATATATAAATTATAAATTCTCTGTATTCGTCAAGGAAAATGGTAAATCATATCGACTTTGCCAAAGAAATGCTATTATGGACCCAAGTAAGTTTTTCTCTTGGAATATTCAAAGGTGGCGAATGTGGGGGCCCGCAATTGATTTTAAAGAGATTGAAAAGATAAAAACAATTACTCTTTTCACCCAGACTTGTACCGGATTCGGGTGTGCAAAACATTTTTTTCTAATTAACCTCAACTCGATTTACAAACTTAGGCCACCTGATGGTTTAAAAGTACTGAACAAAAGTTCTCACAGCGCGCACTTGAGTTGGTATATTTACCGCTCTCTCGATAGAGTCGACCATGACATCGAATGCTGGCTCCGAACGCTGGCTGGAAACAAACCTTGCGAAGTTAATACATCGAACATCTTCGCGGATCAGCACATTTCAAGTAGAATACATTTGATGTTGGACCTCCCGTGTTCGGATTCATACTATGACGTCGGGATATCGATACGACCCGTTAACGGCACTAAGGACAGGTTTTGGTCAGATTTTGCTACGATTTCATTTAAAACCGACAAAGAAACCGAAACGGGACTAGTAAAGGGTCCAGATAATCCAATGTGTGAGGGTAATGACAAAGTAGCACAGGATATGAAGCGTTATTTACTCTCAAAGTTATCGAAACTAGGAAAAGACGTACTCGGAGAAATATCACAAATAAAAGACAAATTGAAGAAGCTCAAGGAGAAAGCTGCTCGGATAAAGCAGGGCTAGTTTTTGAATCTACCAGCAGCGAAACTAAAACAGTTTAAGTAACAAATTAATTATTTATGTAAGCCGTGAAACCATGACATGTTATGGTTTTTGTCTTTACCAATCACGGGACAATGGGAGTCCCGGACCTTTGGAAGGCGTTGATGGAGCCGAAGTCAACACGCAGGGCCCTTTAGACAAGTTTAATGTAGTAAAGTGATGGGACACCAACCGGCGATTATTATTATTATTATTATTATTAACTCACGTAATTACTGGACGGTTTAGATACTTGTCTCACTGATGGCGTGGATTATCGACTGTTTTCTCGCTCAAGAAACGAACAAAAGAGATAGAATGTAGATCCAGAATGTATGACGTAGTTGATCGCTGGCTCTACTCGGTTCCCGCTCGTCCTCGGCGGTGGGACGAGTGTCTTAGTTTATCATAGTATTAGGTAATTTATTAGTGATTGTGTGTCAACCCATATACAGAAACAAAACCTCTCGTAAAAGATGATGTACTGTGCAAAAATGTATAAGACGACCACCTCGATAAACAGGCGTCACTAAAAACTACTCAGGAAATGACGTGGCATTAAATATGAGCATTTGAACATGACTATGAACATGATAGGATTATCGTCGCCGGTCGCGTCGAGCTTATGTCATTCGTGCATTTCGCCAGTTTTCGAAAATTGTTTGCGTTAGCGTTAACACGGTCGTTGGCAGGCGCTCCGATTTCCATACAAGATGGACCCGACTAACGACTCGGCGGTGAATGTGTTAAGAGGATTGCGAAGCGACGCATAAATCGCGTAGCTGTCAATAGCACCGTAGCTCTTAAACGGGTGAACCGATTGGGATGCGGATTTTTTTATTTGAAAGCAGGTTTTCTAGCGGTGGTTTTTAGCTAGGTTTTGTGAAAATCGGTTGGGCCGTTTAAGAGATGTCAGCTCTGGAAGCAGGGGTCACTATCACATCTGGGGTTTTATCTATCTAGCTGTTATACCGCGCATGTTAAACGGAATTCAACCAAAACTCAGTGATAGGTAGATTTTGGATTACAGAGGAGACGTGTTTATCAAGATAGGAAAATAATCTTTATTTCCATTGTAATACAGTTCAAATTAAATTGGCTTAATTATGAATAGTAAAAGCATATTGAATGTATTGTGGTTACCAATAGAGTATAGAATACTTTAACTACCACATCAACTTAGTCATTCTAATATGAACGTTATGTAATAGTGTTCAAGTTCAAAACGGTTTGTCATACAACTCATGAAGCCAAAAGACATTTTCAATCCTATGATGACAATTTGAAGACTCCAAATGCGTTGCCAGCCTTGTGTAACATATAAAGTTTCGTAACGCAGTGCGCCGCAATATCATAGCAGGCAAGTCGACTACATTCCTCAATCGGTTTTCCTTTGGGGTTTTACGAATCATGAATAACGCTATTCGATGATTACCTATTCAATATAAAAATATATTGCAGTATTTGCACGTAGCACGTAGGAAAATTGATTTGGATAAATTAACATATTTATAGTGCTTAGTATAAATATATTATTGTCCATTTTTAACCAAATAATGTTAACTCATTTAAATATAAACTAAAACGTTAATTAGGAATTTTTACCTATTCTAAGCCCACAGGGCATTTTTATGCTTAAAATATTCCCTTTAGTTTTAATATTAGTCAGTAAATTATATGAATTGATAAAATATGTACTTGTACCCACTAACATTCGATTTTAAAATATTTAGTAGGTATTGTAACCAATGAAGGATTTATCTGAAATAAATGATTTGATTGGACATTATTTTTTCTGTGCTCTCTGCGGTCTTACCTAGTCTCCCTGACGACTTCATTCTTCTTAACACGACGCGCCAAATGGCTAAGAAACCAGAATATCTGTAGGTATATGATATGACAGGAAACAAAAATCATAGATTATAATGAATATATAGAAAAAATCTTTTCATCTCACTAGCTCGGAAAGCCCTTTTTGTTTGTTTGAAATCTATTGAGAAAATCGCTTTTTATCCACATGTGAAGAAAGAGTTTTGACATTTGAAGGCAGCTTTAGTGATATTTGACAGCTAACAAAACGTAAAACGTTAAAACCGCTGAATTTTCAACATCACAATTAATGAATTGCATCGAGTAAAAAATACTAAATACAGTCTTACAACTTTATTTTAATTCATAAATATCAGCATTCAACATTAACCTTCATTCTTGCTGTGAAAACGGATAAAATGTTCTGACAGTCCAAGTAAGTCGATGTGCGAACAAAACGCTTCCGAAATAATAAAAAAAACTCAAGTCTAAACTTTTTAAGCCGTGAACGCATAGAGGTAGTAAAGCAGAGGCCCTACTCTGAAAATCGAGGTTCGAAGTTACGTTAGCTCCATCCCTTTCTCTCGATTTAGTCTCGAAGGACGAGTGACAGAGATGGAGCTAACGTAACTTCGGACTTCGATTTTTAAAGTAGGGCCTCTGTTTTCCTTCATCTTTGCGACAACGTTAAATATTCGCATGTTTTTCTAGTTTGTTTTGTTATTAAAAATGAGTGATTCGGGTGACGAAAAACGTATTAACACCTGTGGAATTACGGGAAACCGTGCAAAATGCGGAATTGAGCTTATTTTCCTCGCTGTAGTGAGGTGAAAAGTATTGTGTTATACACGGGTGAAAAGTTATTTTACGTCTCGTGTGTTGAAACACTCGCTACGCTCAGGATTCTATTTTTTCAAATGAACACTCGCAGGTAAAATACAACTTTCCCCCCTTGTAGGTATAACAAATAACTATTTTGTTCAAGGTATTACGGTTGATTAATTAACTACATTTATTTATTCTTGCCGCCTTGAGAAAGGTATCGAACACCGGCTAAAGGCCCATTTAGATTATACAAGTTTCTTGTACAAGAATCGGCAATAATTGAATCTATGCAATTATTTTGTGGCAATAATAGTGTTTAAGAATTGTACCAAACGTAAGGTTTAGACTGAGCAATTTTTTATTTCCTCAATTTTATTGTATGGAATGTGCAAGAAAGTTGTATAATGTAAATGGGCCTTTACACCTTCAAATTCAAATTCAAATTACAAATCTTAATTGCATATCGAAATACAAATATAAGGTGGAAAACAAAATAGGTATCTATGTGACGCCCTGCAAAGGCACAGCAATATTAGAGGGCTACCTAGGTATTTTAATATCACATGACATATTTCAATTATATAGAATCCTTTCGCTAGCTCGTGTTTCAAATGAACACTCGCAGGTAAAATACAACTTTCCCCCCTTGTATAACAAATAACTATTTCTGTGTATTCGCCATACCAATAAATAATAAATAATTTGATATTATAAAGCTGAAGAGTTAGTTTGCTTGAACGCGCTAATCTCAGGAACTACTGGTCCGATTTGAAAAATTATTTCAGTGTTAGATAGCCCATTTATCGAGGAAGGCTCTAGGCTATATATCATCACGCTAAGACCAATGGGAGATTAGGAGCGGAGCACCAATTAAGAATGTTTCAACCTTCTACGTTAACAAAGTCGCGGGTTAAAGTTAGCGTTAGCCCAAAGTAACTATTCCACGGGGACGAAGTCGCGGGCAGAAGCTAGTAATAAATAATTTGATTTGATTTTAGATTTAGCGCTTATAATATAACCAGCTATCACCGTCCGAATATTATAATAAAATAACTTTTAGAAACTATAGAATGTAGAATAGGAAAGATGATGTGACACCTGATACGGCACGACGGTGTCATTTTGAACAGTTTAGTGGGCAAAATTGAGGGAAACAGAGGAAGAGGAAGACCTAGGCTTACTAACTTCAGCCAAAAAAGACGGGAGGCCAATGGCGTGTCGTATCGGGAGGTGAAAAAGCTGGCGGAGAACAGAGAAAAGTGGCAATTACTCCGCCTAGCTAGCTTAGCTCTTAAATTACATGATGATGAACTGATAATAACAAGAATGATGTGTCGAGAAATATTTAATAACTAGCGGCCCGCCTATACAAAATATCCCTAGGCACTTTTGATGTGTGTACATTACAGAGGGACAGACAACAGGAAGCGACTTTATTGTATACTTTGTAAAGATAAAGATTCGAATGTATTTTTAAATTACTTACAAACTGTTGTTTTAATTTTTTAAATAAGGATAATAACTATACAAAAGATTATCATAGTGAGTTATCGGGCGGAAAAATACTAAATTTAAATTTACCTTAACGCACATGACGCACCCAACACCGCAGTTTTTTATCATATTGTTTTAGTAATTTTGTTTTGCCTGTTTGTGCAAAATATCGTTAGTTAATTATCTAATCTAACTTATTAGGTACCTACGCATTAAAACAATGTTTTCAAACAACAACGTGACACCGTAAAACACTATTTCCACCAAACGGCCCGCAATGGATCGGAACGGAAAGAATTTTATGGTCTTTAAACGATATTAAATCATGTTCACCGTATTTAAAGGCTATAGTATATTACCAAGCCGCGCACAGCAACTTGACCGCGGGCGTCTTCCGCGACACGCGATCGTAGCCGAGCGTATGCTCCGACGCGCGATCGGCTCCGTCATAAATAGACAATAATAATTTTAACAGGCGCGATCGCATCCGTTCTTATCCTTTCCGATCCGATGCGATGCGAGCCGTTTGGTGGAAATCATCCTTAAGTTTCAATCACAACGTCGCTTCTGTAACGTTAATGTTATGATGGCGTGCTTTAGGTCTTGATCGCTCCAATCATGGGAGGGATATGGTTGTCCTTTTCTTTCTCACATAATAAGGCGTCGTTACAACAACAAATCATAATAATTTATTTTGCCTCTTTATAACATCTGGATATTTTTAGGGCGGATTCGATCGAACGAGAGTAAATATTAATATTAGAATAAACCGCCAGTTAATCGAGAGTAAATCAGTTTTCAGTTTTACCAACGATAATTCTAAGAATAGTGGACCTATTGGGGAATAGTTACTAGGTATGCCGCCGTTTTGCGTGGAATAACAGAGTTATTAAAGATATGATATGACTGAAGTTTTGACAGCTTTCCATTGTACAGCAATATTTTTTATCTACACACATATCAATAGTTCTATATTATGCGTTCAAAACCCGTAGGCAATGACCAGCATTACCTGTAGTAGTAGGTGACAGCGATGACAGCTGTTAATTTTGGACGATGTTCCAAATTTGGATCTCATTATATTCGATAACGTAATTTCAAAATGATCATCGCTGCCACCTACAGGTAATGCCGGTCATTTGCCTTTCGGCTTCTGAACCCATCTTAGAGTACTTATAATATGTGTGTAGATAATAGTAGTTTACGTGACAGTTGCGTAATGACAGGCATTACAACATGAGTGGTGGTTTATGAAACGAGCCGCAAGGCGAGTTTCATAATAGATCACACGAGTGTTGTAATGCTAATTACGCCGAGTCTCGTACAATAGGTACTTTATCTACACACATTTTATAAGTATCTACTCTAAGATGGGTTCAGAAGCTGAAAGGAAAATGACCAGCATTATACATTACCGTGGTAGTAGGTGACAGCGATGACAGCTGTAACGTAATTTTGAATTTACGTTTTCGAATATTGTAAGGTAATGAGATCCAAATTTGGAACATCTTCCAAAATTAAAAGCTGTCATCGCTGTCACCTACTACCACAGGTAATGCTGGTTATTGCCTACGGGTTTTGAACGCATAATAGAGGACTTATGATATGAGTGTAGATAAAGTATTATACGCGACTCTGCGTTTTACTCTACTAAATCAAACCTAGTAATACCATCTACTTAAGTATAGCTATACCCAAGATAACGTGGAAAAACGTCCACTGGTTTACTCGAGAATAAAACTGTGGAATGGATATATCCCTAGTATAGTTATTCGCGTATTTATTTAAGTTTGGTCGAATCCGCCCTAATCACATAAAGTAATCGACGGCCCTATGATGGAGTTTAAAAAAAAAGCCTATTATGTGCCTAATTTGATAATTTGTAAGTTGTTGTTACTTTAATCGAGAAATCCTGAATCAGGTTAAGTTTCATTTGTAACTAACAGTCAAAAGAAGACTAAAGAAGATACAAAGAACAGAGAAGATTCAAAGTTTCAAGTGACCAGCTCAATCCGGTACCTTTTTTCCATACTATCTTTGACCCCTCTTTCCCCCCTCTTTACTGCGCAGGTACATCGTCGTGACTTATACTTGGGGTACTCCTGTAGTTGGCCCTGCATGCTCTGGCTGCTAGAACTGCAGGGAACCAAGTCCATCGCTCGTGCGACTTACAGCTGGCCTCGTTCAACTTCTCGCTTCTGTATCGTTATCATATCGTTAACGTTATGGTAGTTCTTATTCTCTTGCCAATAAGAGCTGTCATAACGCTAACAGTAACTGAAACTAAAACGAAGACGTGACAATGAAGATCATTAATAAAATAATAAAATCAGTTTATTCATTTATTGCATGATACAAAAGCGTTTATTTTGACATAATGAGGTTTGCATTTCCACTCACTGACTTTGTGGTTCTATTCGAATCGCATAATTTTATTTGTCATAATTTTAAGTGACAGATAATGAATAACGACAGACAGATAGTGACATACGAGACGGATAATGATTTTCGCGTATTATTTGTTTTAGGTTTTAGTTATAACTTCTTCCGCGTTATGATAAGCTGGCTTAGGACTTAATATATGAAGTATTTTTCGCATATTTTAACTTAACTATACGCTTACTTTTAGGACGAATAGAAATTATACATTATAGTAGGTATGTTAAAAAATTATAACTTAAATATTTATGCGAAACAAACAGTTACTACCGTAAAATATAACCATTTCAAACAACTATGCGTTAAAATAATGCAGAAATTATGACAAATAAAATTATACGGAACTTCTTTATTCTCTTTATTTAAGGTTTTAAGGTTATTTTTTATTCTTTTTCTCCGTGTTCTCCCTCTTTCTCTTATTAAGGGGGTTTCTCGGATCGTATATGTCGAACCAATCGTCGCCCTTAGCTGACGCATCTCTTGCTAAGAGAGGTCCTTTCTCTTCAAAGCGGAGGGTGTGGCCGAGCCTGTAAAGATTAAAAAATCAAATTAGAAATAGAATTAGAAACATTTATTCGACGATCACAAAAAAAAACAGAATAAATTGAACATCAAACAAAGAATGGCAGCACAGAAAACAAAATTAAACAATGAAGAAAAGAAATTTAGAAAAAAAAATACAATTGTAGCATAATGTTGCCATGGGTCGTCGAAGTTGACGCCACTCAGTACTATGTCACGGCATGAACCGCGACGCTGATTTTCAATTAGCATCATCTTGCCCTTGTCCTGCTTATTGAGCTCCGCGCAGTGTCTCTCTCCCACGCATCCCTATCTCCTATTATTCCTAATATAATTCTTGAAACAGCTCATTCGTCTCTTTATCAAACTAATATTAGCTTTACTTGTAACCAACAGTGTAATAAAATTCTTAAAAGTCGGTTGCATATCAAAAAGTATAAAGGCCCCAAACTCAAATATTGTTGACTAGAACTACTCACCACTCGTCAGTGTTGAGATCGTCGTCCTCGTCATTGGCATCCTTCCCCTCCCCCTTTTTCTCCTCCTTTCCCCCCTCCGTCACCACCGCATCCGTCTTTGCTTTTTCCTTGATAGCATGCAGCTTATTCTTGAATTTGGCTAAAAGCTCGAGGGTAAAGCTTTCTCTGAAAAAAAAATTTTATTTCGAAATTTTGGTTTGTTTAAGTTTTACCAAATCATGTCAAATAATAGTAAGTAGATTGTTAACCAAGGGATGAATATCATTAATTGACAACTGGTTGTTTTTAAAGTTTTATCACAAAAATTATGCATAGAGTATAGACTCATACATACTATTTTTTAAACATATTTTTTTCATAACCTTTATTTATTAAATATATATTACTACAATTTGAAATAAATAAATTAAAACGCAGAAAAGAAAATAAAATAAAATACACAAGCTCAGCGTGGCAAGGCTGCACCATCTTCAAAACCAAATAATTTGGCAAATGGTTTAAATTTGTGTCGCGTACCACGAATACACATGCGGTGGCCCGGATTATTGAAATGATGATACGAGATCTTAGCCATCCCATAACTGAGCTAAGGGATCTGTCCCAGCGATCGGCGATAGCCTCTCCGAGATGTTTTACAAATGCGGATATTTGTGGAGCGAGTACTCCGTCAACTGTAGCTACAAGTGGAGTAAAAGTGGCATGTCGCATTTCGCAAGCGTTAGAATATTTCCTATACTATTTTTTTCATTTTTTTTTTTATTATTTACTGATAGTTAAATCAGTTCCTCAAATTGATTTCCTAATTCCGCGTCGCACTCTTCCGTCACTCTTTCCGGAGTCGCATTTTTCCTCATTTTAACTTTTCTCCGATCGCATTGTGTCGCATTTAAATTTTTTACCAATCGCATATTTTCCATTTAGGATTTTCCCCACTCGCAAAATTTCCCATTGTAATTAAGTCGAAATAGGAAGATAGGTTTAGGTTATGTTAGTTTTACAGAAGGCCCGAAGGGCCATAGCACCCAGAAATAAGAGCTCCGCGTCGACTTAGTTAAATTGATTCTGAATTGAGAAAACATGCTAGTGGGGAAAACCTGTTAAATTCAAGCTTACAGTACTAGGCAGATAAGAAATCAATCCAGACACACTGCACGACCATGAAGATTCTGACTATTGACATTGTTACATACATACATACATTAAATCACGCCTGTTTCCCAGAGGGGTAGGCAGAGACCACTTCTTTCCACCTGCTACGATCCTGAAAAATCTCTTTCGCTTCTTCCACATTCATACATCGAGTCATGCATGCACGTCGGTTTCTCAGATTTGATTCGAAAAAGTACGCATAGGGCGGCCCCTTCCGACCCTCCCACTCACTTTCGCTCTGTATATATCTTTCGTCAATCTTCTTTCATCCATGCTTTCCAAATGACCGAACCATCGAAGCATGCCCTTTTCAATCTTAGTCATTGTTACATCTTCTTTTAGTCCACATTTGACAGCGGTAAAACAATGCTAAACTTATTTGTTGCGTGTGAAGGAATAGTAATAACAGCATTGTTTGACTGCTGTCAACATTATCCATATCCAGAAACTTCTTGGTTGTGCAAAGTTTCAGGATTAATTTCTTTTCACAACACTGCTCAGAAATATGGCCATAGATGGTCTTGTTTGGAGTCACAAAACGTCACTTATAAGGACAGACCAAGAATGTTTTTGTCAGCGTGTTTGCTGATTGGTCGAGAACATTGTTGTCCAAGTTTAAGAACCAATGAAAATCAATCAATCAATTTTTGTGTCATAGCTCCTTAAAATGAAAAATTGAAATCGACCAATCAGAACACACCATTTTGTGTCGTAAAATATTAGGTGTATTTTTGCTAAAAGATACACAGACTAAAAACTATGTCACTGCTTTTTTTTTAGTGTAATTCAAACTTGGCCCCTAATCTCGAACCACTAGAGATGAAATTATATGGGAGATATGGCGAAACAAATACAATTTTATATGGAGTTGACATCTTCATCTCGCATGTTAGTTTATTAATCTCGAGTTCCACGGGAATAGGGGTCCAGATTAAAAAAAAGTTATCTATGGTAAAATTGGCGGTGATGGCACATTAACATGAATTAAAATTTGAGTTTTGAATAAGAATTTTTATTTTATTTCCTCTCAGTAGTTGTGAAAAGCACTATGTCTGCCACGGTAGAAAGTGCAATTTATGGACTCGTACACTAGAGGGCTTCAACTACGTTTCGGCCCTCTATATGACTCGTCCAAAAATCGCGTACTTTCTATCCTCTGCAACAATGTACTATATCGGCCAGGCACTATAGTACGAATGAAATAATTAAAGAGCAACGTTGACACTTTTGAATTGCGCCGCTGATCGCATGATAAAACTTAAGGCCTGTTTACATTTTGTGAAGTAGCAAGTTCAGGTGAGAAGTGATTAGTTAACATGTTTTCACGATGAAAGTGTTAATTAAGAAATCGTTTACACATTGCTTAATTGTGCTTTGTGCAGGTGCAAAGTGTGGAACAAAATGGAGGACGAGCAACGATCACTGACAGTTGCTACGTTATATTTCTACAGACAAAGACGGCAATCCGTAGCAAACGCTGTTGTTAGAAAGAGATGAATAATTTTAAAATTTCATTGTGTTGATGCGTTTGTGCGGTCTACTTTCGCCTGTTAAGTAGTTGCCCCCAACTACTTAACCTTTTGAACGCCATACGTCGAATACAAAATGTGCCACCCACACGCCAAACATGTTTGCTATGCTATGCAAATTACACCTTATTGCTAACAAACAAAGTCTCTTTTAATCTTGAACTCTTGTCGGCTGTAGCCGACGTGGCGTCAGTGGCACGACTTTTAGGTGACGGCCAGAGCCGACTGTGGCGTTGAAAAGGTAAACAGGCAAAAATCACTTTACACCTGCACTTGCTACTTCACAAAATGTAAACAGGCTTTTAGGGATTTACATGCCTCTTTGCATGTTTTAATGACACTGACCTTAAAAAAAACACCAAAGCTCGAAAAAAATTCGCGATGATCACACCAATATTTACCCATACCGGGAATCAGACCCGGGACCGCTAGCTTCATCGTAGGCCACTACCAACTAAGGCCTATTGTCAACGTAAACCGCACGTCATGCGCACGCTTTAGTCAACTGACGATTGCAAGACGAACGCCTGCATCTTGCGTAGAAACCTTCAAAACTGTGTCCACGGAGCGGCAACGTCGCATGACGTGCGGTTTACGTGGACAATAGGCCTAAGCGTACTGCGTGATGACGCGTCATCGAGTTTGATAGAAACCCATTAAATTATAGAATACTCCTTTTAACAGTGGGATTTTTTTTGTCAAATAAAAACAACCGAAAAATATAATTGTTTATAATTTTATTTCTTTAACGATATTGAAATACTAAAATAATAAAAAATACACAATAATTGAAAAACGTTAATGTCTATGAGTCTCAGACCCCTGAGAAAAATATTTGGTCACCTTTTCAGCCTGCACAAGGGAACCAAGAACCATACAGTCGGGTAAAAAGTCATTCACACGAGGGATGTTGAGGTTGCATATTTTTTGACATCTGCGTATGTGGATCAAAGAAAGAAAGAGAACACACATGTATCTCTCACGGCTTCGTGCCCAGAGTGGGGTAGGCAGATCTATAGAATTACCTAGCTCCACCGCCAGACCAGCTCTGGCCTAAAAACCAGTAACACGCTGAGCAGGAACCATTTTGGTCCGTCTGGCACTGGTTCAGATGTTTTATATTTTTTTGTATTTTTGTTTTTCTTTGTTAATTTATTTTTCTGTTCTTGTGTTAGATGTAAGCAAATAAACGTTTTTTCTTTCTTTCTTTCTTTTCTACAACTCTAAAAACTTGTTGACAATTCCGCAAGGCCACATTTTGCACAATCTGGCTAAGGAAACGGAGTCAGGGAGTTTTGGAAAGAAAGAGATAATTGAGGAAAATCACATAAACAAATGAAAAAAAGTAAGTTCTATTATATTCACTAGCAACCCGCCCCCGCTTCACGTCGGTTTATGTCAGTTTTCTGCAACACCCGTACATAATCCAGAATGTATTATACATAAAAACCTTCCTCTTGAATCACTCTATCTATAGACGAAAGCCGCATTAAAATCTCTTGCGTAGTTTGAGAGATCTAAGGGTACAGTTAACCAATTTGATTTCTAGCCCACTATGGACTATGTCACAGAATAGATAATAGTACAAGTACAGAAGGCTCACTCCTTTGATCTTTACAAAAGCCGCTTTTTTCTTAGCCAAAACATTATAATCAAGGATTACAATCAAGGAAAAACGCCCGTCATTTTGAAAACATAACCCGTTCCGTACAGGAGAGACTTCCTTCTGATGTAAATTAAAAATATTATTAGGTATTTTACATTTATTATACCATTATTTATATGTATTCAGCAACAATATTATTAATGAATAAAACCATAATAGTTATGGGAAAAAACACTTTCGCCAATCAAAAAGAATGTCTTTTTTTTAATTTTCGCCTGTTATTCCATAACGACGTGAATTTAGGACCTATTTATGAGTCGAAAAAGTTTGTTCACAGTTTACGGAGGACATTGGGGCAATCGTTGACATTGGTTTACTGTTTGTATGTGTGTTTGTGTTTTCTAATTAACATTTCGGTGTCATTCATTAATAAAATTGTCGCTAAGTACATATAAATTATTGTATAATAAATCTATAAAATACCTAATAATATTTTAAATTAATATCAAGGAAGTATCTGCTATACGGAACAGGGTTATGTTTTCAAAATGACGGTCGTTTTTCCGATCCTTGATTATAATTTATGGCCCTCTGACGTCATCGACTCCAGCGCAAGCCAAACAGAACGTTAAGGCGTACGAACGGTGAAAATGAATTGGCTCACTCGCCCCGTCGCCGATAGCGAGGGCTGTCAACGACTAAAAATAAAATAATAATGTGTTGCCCATTTATTTCTTGCAATCAATATAGAGAGCAATAAATATATATTCTTCATACATTATTTCATTATTTATCTTTAAAATTATAAATCTATTAGGTACCAATTCCTGATAGTTGCTACGTTACCATATTTCTACAGATAAAGACGGCAATCCGTAGCGAACGCTATTGTAAGGAAGAGATAAATAGTTGTTTCAAATTGCGTACCCGAATGACGCGGCGTGCCTATCTATCATGGCGGCCAATTAGCTACCCGTCTTTATCGCACTCATATAAAATTGGTGGCAGCCCCTGAATAGTACCCATCAGATGGGTAACCGGCATGTACTTGTAGCGATGAACGTAAATCGCGGAGTGAGCCGCGCCTGACTACGTTAAAGTAACGTTGACAACCAAAACGTAAGAGACTTCCTATGATTTGGTTTACAACAATGATATAATATAGTAAAAAGAGGTAGATATGTTATACGCACTTCGATAGTGGCACCGGAAAACCAAGCCAATTGGTTGGTATTGGTTTAGTCTTGCGCCGTCAACGGAACCGTGAACTAGTCTGCAGAGCAACATACCCTCGTTTCTGTTTCGCTCCCGGAAATTAGCATACCATCCTGCTTTCACTTGTCATTTATGAATTAGTGTGTAATTGAAATATTTACTGATTATGTGTGCGTAAGCCGGGCTTTTATCTCTTTGTATGGACGGGTCAGCACTAAGTTTTTAAATCCCTATAAAATATAAGGTTCGTTTTTAACAGTAGTTCATTGTACATAAATTTAAACCTTAGTTAATGATCTAAAGTAAATTGTATTTAGCAATAAAATTGGTCAAGAACTTTTTGAATGGTGGCCAAAATTTAAAAGTCATATTTGTAGGCAATTGTATGGGAAAAAAACAAGTGTCCCTAATTATGTGACCACCACTGTATATACAAAAAAAAAAGTTTATTTCCCAACGAGGTGGGCACGGGAACAGCTAGTCATCCAGAAAACCATAAATGATCTTCAAAAGTACGTGAGCATGGAGCAATAATGGTAAATTGGTATGTTTACATCTTCGGCCATTTCAATTGAAACCGATCATAACACGTAGAACGCTCTCTCGCTGGGGTCATCGGCAAAATCACAAAATATCACAAAAATATTTGGTCATAACGAACCCGGGACCGCTAGCTTCGTAGGCTCACCAACTACGCTGATGCATCTTCGACCACTCATTTCGTATCATTCAAACACTCGTCCAAATCATCGGAATCATTAATCACAGCCTCATCCCACGGACCATAGATATTATCCTTGTGACTCTGCCATCTGACAAACATGACAGGACAATACAACGACAAGAAACACACCAACATAACAAACCAAACCAAAAGCGTAGGCGACACTGTGTACAAACCAAACAGAGTTAATAGCAAAACAAAAATGGCCGATGTCAAAAAGAAACGAGTTCTCAACAAGACTTTAAACAGCTGTGGGCTTAAAACGAAGAAGATGACAGATACTGTCAAAAGGACGAACGCGTCGAACGGCGTTGACAGTCGTGACACTAGGCACACTGAGGCAAAAATGGCAGCGTTTATTGAGAGAGATTTTGACACTAAAGCCGCTGGAACGTCATAGTCAAAAAAAATTAAATGTGTCAACATCATTATGACCGCCCAAGCGTATATCGTGTCAGTGCTGACAGTGTCTGTCAGAGTGTGTAAAATCGGTGAGACTAAATAACCTATAACAATATAAACCAAAACAGTTTTCAAATTACTCAATATGGTGCTCCCTTCGACAACTAAATACAGAATATAGCTAAATATAGTTATAGTTACAGATATGTATATAACTGTGTTGGTGTGCACCCAATCGTTGTACATGTATACAAATAAAATAGCATATAACACACACAATGACAGTCTTAAAACGAC
The DNA here is from genome assembly GCA_946894065.1 of Acleris literana. NCBI lineage: Eukaryota > Metazoa > Arthropoda > Insecta > Lepidoptera > Tortricidae > Acleris > Acleris literana. Next base: position 4,342,679 of record OX335696.1, read on the forward strand.
GCGAAAGGAACCTTCTATAGCTTCAGTTAAAGTCACTTTTTCTACAAACAGATTTGTTCTAAGATCCTCAAGGAATTTGGGATCTGTATAGTTGTCGGGATAGTCTTGATTTTCGTACAAATTCTTGACCCATGGTTTCTTTTTGAAAGGCTCTCTTGATACTTTCGTACGTCTGCTTCTGAAAAGACGTACGAAAATTTCTTGATACTCGCACACCGCTTTGATTTACTGAATACTCGATATTTATGACTTTATCACTAAAAAATAACGGTATTTTCGAGTAAATGATGTGTGTTTTTAGGGTTCCGTACCCAAAGGGTAAAAACGGGACCCTATTAGGGTCATACACACTCGCAAAAACAAAAGTTGTCTCTCCTGTGGTCAATAGTTAAAGCAAACAAGTTATTTTTTTATTTGATAGGACCAAAGTAGACGCCGTTTATGCGGATGTGGGTTCAGACAGAATAGGCCTTAAAAACGTTAACAGGAAAGAAGATAACCTAAATCTGTGTATGACCCATTACTAAGGCTCCTGTACGTCCGCCTGTCTGTCACCAGTCTGTATCTCATGAACCGTGATAGCTATAGAGTTGAAATTTTCACAGATGTTGTATATCTGTTGCCGCTATAACAACAAATAGTAAAAACAGAATAACATTAATATTTAAGTGGGGCTCCCATACAACAAACGTGATTTTCTTGCCGTTTTTTGCTCGATAATAATAACGGCAACTGGTATAGTGTCTAATGTTGTATAGATAATGATACGGAATCCTTCGTGCGCCAGTCCGACTCGCACTTGGCCGGTTTTTTGTATCGTAACGTACACGTACTTATCGTATTGTCAACGTAACGATAGCTCAATAAACAATACGAATGTAATAGTACATTGTGCATCAAGGGCGGTAAGAAGGGGATTTCGAACGAGAGACTCGAGTTTGTAATCCCCTTACTGCCCGTGATACACACAATGTTTTTCATCACATCACACAAAAAAACAAAAATCAAACAAATGAATTCGACTAGCTAAAAGAGTTTGCCAACTTTTTTCATATAGTCTCCCACAGATAATGCTTAGAACTGCTTTAGTTTTTAAACTTGACAGGCCATACTGCGAGATTGTACCGATTTTCAAAATGAAATAATTGCAAATTCCTCTGAATAATGGTAATATATAAATATAATGCAGATAAATGTACTGTATAAGTTTAATAATATAGCCGCCTGCGTTGGCTGATTTTACACCTCCTTAGTCTGAAATGATGTAAATAACTCCCTAGGGAGGTAAATCGGCTATAACTGCCCTATACGCCTGCGTGTTATAACACCCTTTCCGAGCAAGTGTGATGAAAGGTTTCAAGGTTTTATTTTACCACTTTGTCGGCGTGCCAAATAATAGCTTCGTAGAACTAAGAGTCTATGAGCTAAACTGCGGTCGACGGACATGGCGAAACTATGCCAGGTTCTGTGCATTGCTGCATTGCCATTTCGTGTTTCCCCAATAATGATGTGACTAAAGTACGGCCAATGAGCCGAGATAAAGAATGTAAACAAACTGACCGTTACTGAGTTATATGATATAGCGAGCAATTATTATATCTGTCCTTATTTCTCGTATGCAATAATATCTACAGTTAGTCGATGACGGCTGTCTGCGTGACTCGTGGTACAGGAAAACTGTTATTACAGAAGTTGTGAACATTAGGGCCGCCATTTTGTGAAGTTCATTCCTGAGGGCTCAGACAAGATGCACTACGCTAACTAACGTTTCTATTCGATTCGTTTTTAAACCAATCGCGTCACTGGTAGACCACGTGACTTTTCGTATCACGTCATCTACCAGTGACGCGATTGGTTTAAAAACGAATCGAATAGAAACGTTAGTTAGCGTAGTGCATCTTGTCTGAGTCTGTTTGGATTGCGTTCGAAGTGACACGATTTTTGAAAGCTTGTTTACATTCTTCATCTTGTCTCGTTGGCCTTACTTTAATTATATATCGTCTGGTAGTTTTATCGAACTAGGTTTAGTAACAGTGAATTAACCCACCGCCAAGCAGCAGTGTTCGCATTGCTGTGTTCCGGTGTCGGGATAAGACGACCGGTGAAATTACTAGCATAGAGGCATTCCATCTCAGTTTTTAGCATTGGAAGCCATGGGATTGCAGTCTTGTATTCAAATGTATATCTGTATGTATTCCACTTACAATCAAGTGTGGGAGAACGCAACGTCTCAAAAATATGTCCCAATACACCTTATTCCAGTGTAATAAGAACTTCGTAACATATTTATGAGAGAATTCCTTCGATATATTTTTTTTATGG